>OX463298.1:2430000-3630000 GCA_949820665.1 Scrobipalpa costella
ATTTAGCAATTTATTGTACACAAAAAACATCATAAACACAGGACATAAAAAACAAGACACAACAGGCACTGCTTATTTCTAAAAAGAAATTTCTTACAGCAGACCTACAGAAGTGATAATATTAACGATACATGGATAAAACGTGCACAAAATTTAATATGTACCTATCAATAAAATAATACTACTGTAAAATACTTATATAATGTAAATATTTCAAGTTATGAAGAGCAAAGTTTCAAAATAATTAGGATTTCATAAAAAGTAATATTTCAAGTTACAGAGTTTCTACCATGAAATACTGACAAGCAGTGATATGATAATTATTTATTAATAGCCAAGCAGCAAATTGCTGATGAGGCTATATCTGGTGTGTGTGCTAATATTTAAAGCATCAACAATTTATTGAGGGAGACAGTTTTATTTATTTAAATAGTTTTTGCATAGACTATTTAGTCTATAAATCTCAAGCTTCATCAGCAATTTGCTGCTAGGCTATTAATAAATAATAATAATTATCATATCACTGGCAGCTTGTCAGTATTTCATTGTAAAGAACTGCCTCCGTGGTCTAGTGGCTAGTGCTATGGACTCCTGAGGTCCTGGGTTCGATTCCCAGGGGGGAAACACACAGTTGATATTTGAGAATTTAACACTTTGTGAATTTTTCCCCAGTTTGGTTAGGACATTGCAGGCTGAATCACCTGATTGTCCGAAAAAGAAAAAGATTTCGTGCTTAGAAGGGCACGTTAAGCTGTCGGTCCCGGTCGCTGTCTTTGATAGTGGTTGTTACTCAAAACCATGTCAGAGGCCTGATAGTTGTGCTACTAGGCGGTTTAAAAACTCTGACACCAGCGTTCATCGGGTCGATAGACTCGATACCTACTCAACAGAAGAAGAAGATTGTAAAGAAAATACCTTTCTTCAATGTGACGTTTCTCCGATGCCCCGAGCCATCCCAGAAACTGAAGGTCACCGTGATGGGTTCATCTTTCAGACTAGCCTGCGTCATCACCCACTCCAGTCTCAGTTCTTCTCGCAGTTTGAGATCCGCTTCCTCTCTTTCTCTGTCGGGGAGGAACGATGTGTCCACATCTGGATTCTTCTTGATCTTCTTTAGAATCTGCAATTGAGAAAAGGATGATAAAAAGTTCTTTCATGCTGGCCTGGGAGAGAAAAAATGTATGTGCCAGCTGCATTTCCTCCTGGGCATGCTGTAGAATCCAGCTAAGGAATCTGAGGGTTTCTATAAATTGCAATTTAGCCGATGGGCTGACAACCTGTCACTACAGGAATATTATTATTATTTTTAGACGGACAGGCAGTTGGAACAACTGATAAATGCCCGCATCCAGCTTTACTTTGTTGACTTTTTCTTTTCGTCAATGGTGTGTTAGTCTAGTAAGTTTTTGAATTTATTGACATTTGGCGCCGAAACCACTTCTTCAGGTTATTGGTTCCATCCTTTCACAACTCTATTAGAGAAGAAGCGTCTATGCGGATTGTTGTTGGAGAAGCAAGTCTGTAGTTTGAGATGGTGTCCTCTCAAGAGTTGTTATCTCGTCGAAGAATCTGTTTATCAAAATCCTCAAAGTCATTGTGTCCATTTAAAATCTTGTACGTTTCGATTAAATCACCACGGTCTCTACGCTGCTTTAAAGATGTTAGCTTCAGCACTTCCAGTCTTTCTTCGTATGATCATCTTTTCAGCTGTCTTGGAATTTTAGTAAAACTGCGCTGTACCTTTTCTAGTAAGTCAATGTCTTTGATGAAGTATGGGCTCCAGACTTGGAATGCATATTCAAGCAATGGTCGTATGTAAGTCTTATAAATGTTAAGCATCATATAGCATATACCTACAAATGTATCTTAAATAACCCTCAAAATGTTGTCAGACATGGCAAACGACCTTTGTTTAAGTCGTTTAAGCTCTGCCTACCCCATTAGGGATAAAAGCATGATTATATGTATGTATGGTAAAAAGTATTGGTTAGAAAACAGCCAAACACTGGAAATATCTGCTTAGATCTTAGTAAATTTGGGTGTAAGAGACCACTTCCCACAAACCGAAGCAACTTGCTTAGTCAAAACAAAAATTCTCTCATGAAGAGGTAATATTTCATTTCCACAAAAAATACTTAGGAAAATTGTTGAGCTTGAAGGGAGTGAAAGAGAAAGAAAAAACATTTACACCCAAATTTTTTATTTGTTTTGCTACCCTGGTCTGTCCCACTGCTGGGCAAAGGCCCCCCTTTTTTGTTTCCACTTTTTTCGGTCTTGTGCAATTTGCATCTAGTCTTTTTCGAAGGCATCCATCTCATCACGCCACCTCTTTCCGGGTCTACCTCTGTCTCGACGGCCATCTTTGGGCACCCAGTCAGTAGCGATCTTGGCGCATCTGTCTGGATGCATGCAACAGACGTGGACCGGCCAATCCCATTTAAGCTTGGCAGCCTTTTCTCCTACATCCTTGATACGGGTTTTTGAGCGCAGAGAGGTGTTCCGGATTTGATCAATCCATTTCACACATAATATGCTGTGCATGGCCCTTTGGCAGACCGCCAGTTTGGATTTTTGAAAATCAGTTAATGACCAACTTTGTGCACCATATGTTAGGACAGGCAGGATACACATCATGTCAACAAGTTTAAGCTAAGAGGAAGATCTCCTTTACACCCAAATATATAATTTTTTCTTTTAAATATATTGCTTACAGGTTCTTCCTCTTTCTCCATCCAACTCTTTTCTGGAACTGCCTGTTCTATTTCCTCTTCTTCTTCATCTTCTACTCCTTCAGGATCAAATGATAGCGCTTGGATCTGAAAAATTAAGACAATAAATTAAGTTATAATGTGGGAATAATAATTTGTTTAAGTCTTTTGTGTTTTGTGCACATTATTTTATTGCATTCCGTGCTTCGACCCAAAACAATAAAGTTATGTGGGAATAAAGTTTTGTCAGATGTTTGTTTTTAAGTTTTTATTCTTGTAAATAATAACATAAGGTATCAACAACTTATTTACTACTTCATATTATAAGGGTACATGCTGATACTGGTATGTTGCAAGTACCCTTAGCAGACACTCCAAAAAAGAAAAGCAAAAAGAAAAACAATGATGAGTGATTATTTATTTAATGTTAAAATAAAATAAAAATAAAAAAAATAATGAGCCCGATGGTGTAGTGGATAGGGCCGCTGCCTCCTGCACAGGGAGGTCGTGGTTCGAATCCCACCACATAACAACGTGTTTTTCGGTTTTCGAATTTCATTATGTACGTTTATTTGACGCTTTTACCGTGCTTCGGACACGTTAAGCCGTTGGTCCCGGTTAATATCGTTTAATACCGTAGATATTAGTTGTTAAGCCATGTCAGAGACCAGTGCTAAGCATTGGCGGCTTCAAAACTCTGAAATAATCTAGGTTTCGGTCTGGTTTCCCTTCTGGGTTGCGGAGGTCAGATGGCAGTCTCTCTGTGTAAAAACCAGTACCCTCGTTCAATCCCCTAGATTAGGTAGCCGACCCTGTGAGATACGGTATAAGGCTAAGGAGATGATGTTAAAATAAAATAATTTATGTTCATATGTTGAATTGAAAAAATAAATAATTAATATTTTTTGTATTCTGTATTTGTAATAAATAGTCTAATAATAAATTATAATGGTAGTTAGATCAGTACATAATAGTCAATTTAATAATGATGACTGCTAATTTTTTAAAATCTTTTTTCTTCTACTATGAACCCGGTGTAAAAAGTAGCCTATGTCAAGCTTCTCTCTCGTAGATAAGGTTTGGTTATATCATACTGATCCTCTATGGTAAAGTGAAAGAAGGACCAACAAACAAAATGAGAGAATCCAACAGGTACAATTTTACATTAATTTACAAACCTGTCTCTTCTGCTTATTTTTCTGTGCCTGTTTTGCTTCTATCTCCTTCTGCCTCTCCTTTTCTTTCTCGGCCTTCTTTTGTGCCAATTTCTTCTCTCTTTCTTGCACAATATGTTCCTGCTTGGCTTTCATTTCATCCAGAGTTACCAGACCTATGGTAGAGCTCTTTAGCTGGGCTTCTACGGCGTCATAATGTGTGGCGAATTTGCTTTCAATGTTCTCAATTTTGAGGTCTTCTTCTATTTTCTTTCTACGAAGTTCTAATTCCTGCTGAGCTTTCTCCCGTTTCTTCATGAGGTGCATGGCTCGGCCAGCCTCGGAAGCTGCGCCCTTGTAGTGAGCCATGGCGCTTTCTTTTTATCAAATGTGAATTATAAACAAATTATATTTAGTTTAGGAAGATAAATTTACTAAACAATTACAAGTAAAGGCGATAATTTCCAAATTTCTCGAAAATTCGTCAAACAAAAACACAAAACACCACAACTCCACAATTGACACTGACAGTATTTTTTTTTATTTTGATCAGCTGTGTAGTGTTGTTGTAAATTTCTAGTCGATTGTTTTTTTTTTGTTGATTGATCAATCGGCAAAATATTCGAGAATTCAAAGTGGAAATGAAATGAAGAAAGAGAAGTAAAAAGTTGTGTCTATAGCAGACAGTGCGGTTTTTGTTCGCAGCCGGCATTTTTCGCGAAAATTTAGTTTTGTTATTTCTACACGTTAATTGTTTTATTCGCGAATTATGGATGAAACAATAATATTTCCCTCTCCGAACTGGTTTCAACCTTCCGGAATAGCTGTGAGCACCGACGAGTGGCTTGTGTATGGCGGTCCCACTAAAAGCCTTTGTGTTTTGGAACCCTTGTCTCCTGAAAACGACACTGTGATCAAAGGACATCAGGCATACACTGCTCACGTAGTCAACAGAGCACATCCTGAAAAGTAAGACCTGTTTCACAACTTTTTTCTGTTAAATTTCTCATCAGGAGTTCAAAAAAATATCCTTCTACCTTCATATATTTTAAGTTAGATTTATTTTCTTTCAGGATAGTATGCGTAGACTTATGTCCAGAGTGGCCAGAAAAGCGTTGTGCGCTTACGGGAAGCTTTGATGGCGCTGTGAAGCAGTGGAGTTTTGAGAAAACTGAAAAGTCTTTGAAAATCGCATCCACGCACAGTCATGAAATGCACAGTAATGAAAAAGAGGTGATGTTACTTATAATTTATTTATATGTATACTTGCTCAGCAGGTGACATGACCCCTTCTAGCTAGTGGATTATCTCAGTCATTGTTTTGGTAAACCACACTTGGCTATGAATAATACCACTTGAGTCAATGATCCTTCTCTAGCCTGGAACTGCTCTTTTACTAGCCAGCCACACTTGGCTATGAATAATACCACTTGAGTCAATGATCCTTCTCTAGCCTGGAACTGCTCTTTTACTAGCCAGCAAAGCAACTTGTTGTATTTCCTTGGTGTATAAGAATCCCTTTGTGATTCTGTGTTAGTTTATTTTAATTCTGTCTTGGTCACCTTGTCTATTACTAGAAGCTCTAGACTAAAGTTATGAGACCGTATGAATGACCATAATGATGACAAATATTTCACTTTTAGGAAGTAATTGGCGTAGGCTACTGCAAAGATGGTTATGCCGTCACAGTAGGTGGTTTCGGCAACATAGTCAAATGGGACCTAAACTCCAACGTTGCCAAAACCTTTAACCACGTGCTGAAGAACTTCAAGCCTGTGTGCATGGCTTGCTCACCGCATCTCCACATGCATGTTGCCATCGGGACTAAGCAAGGAGTACTGTTTGTCTTAGATTTAAATGGTAAATATTTTATTATTTCTAGCTGATTAAATGCCACTATTTCCCTACTAAATAATTTGCTATGGTATGAAACTGAACAACTGTCCCCAAAGAACATGCAGAACACTCTTTAAAGTTGTTCAGTTTCATGGATAGGTTCATACTGTAAAGTTTGGTCAGCTAATGCTTTTTATACCCAGAATCTTATTTTCTACTAAAGATTGCTGAAATTGTATTTTTTTATGGTAGAGAACTATTGATGTTATTTTTTTATTACTTTCAGGTTACCCTAGAATAGTCTACAAAGTCCGAGGTCAAGATGATGAAATAATGAAAGTGAGTTGGTGCCCTCAATATGAAGTGGCCGTGCGTAAAGCTCTCAAAGAGGTAGAAAACAAGCGCAGCGCAGCCACTCAACGACTAGAGAAGATCCGTAAGGAACCGGAGTCACCAGAAACCTTGAAGCTGTTAGACGAAAGGGTCCAAAACAGTCAGACATCTGAAAAACCAGTAAAGGTCAATGAAAACTCGGAACCAGTAATCGAAGCCACTCCCTCACAAGAAGCGCTAGATGAGTCCGGCATCGGTAAGACCTTACCGGAAGACAGTTTTGATGAGTCCATTGTACAAGAGGATGACATGTTTGATATCTACAAAGATCATGAAGCCGATGAATTTGGGCATAAGAAGTTCCAGCCAGTTGATATCTTGGTCAAAATTCCTACGGAGACCATTAAGGATGATTACTTAGTGGACTGTTTGAAACTGAAAGAAGAGATTTTGAAGAGGAAGACGCAGTCTGATACAACTATAGGAGAGCTGGTGGAAGCTATGGATAAGACCCAACTGGATGCCCCTGAGGAGCTAGCCAGCACGTCAAGCACTTCCAAACTTGACTCTCCAGTTGAAGGAAAGATTATCAAAGTAGAGATGGAATCTAGTGTCCATATCCACAAGCATCTTTTGGCCACTATAAGTAGACAAGGGTAAGTATTCTTTACTATTCTTGATTTTGCAAAATCTTTATATTTAATAAAAATATTTTGTGTTACAATCGCGTGTGTGTTTGTGCTGACATTTATTTTTATTTAGCGATTTTATCCCATACCAGAGTAAGGGGGTTTTAGCATTGCTCCGTATTCGGTTCGTATCCAATTCGTATCCGTAAAAAAAACATGTAAAACTGTTATGGATGGGTGCACAAGCTGTGAAAGGCCAATTCGGATACAAACCAAATTTCAAAAACGGCCTAACAGTAGTAGTAGTAGCAGTGTAAGTACATTTTAATCAGAATAAAAGATAAAAATGTTTGTTTACAAATCCCTATAATTTAAGCGCCATTGCCTCAATAGCGGAGGGCAGCGAGATCCGCCGATTGGCTGATTGTATGGTCTATAGAACGCTAGCGCTAAACTCCAGATCATAAAAATATTTTCATAATATTTTTAATTATTTATTATTATTATTATTCTTGAGCAGACAGGCAGTCGATATACAACTGATAATGCCTGTATCCAGTTGATTTAGTCAGCTTTCTTTTTCTTAGTTTCATTTATGTGTGCATCTAGTTTATTTTTAAATGCATTAACATTTCGCGCAGAGACTACTTCTTCTGGCAGTTTATTCCATTCATTAATAACTCTATTAGCAAAGAAATTTCTGTGAGGGATGTTGTGCGAAAGACAAGTTTCCAGTTTCATGTGGTGACCTCTTAGACGGGTGTTTTTGTCCATCTTGAAAATTGACTGAAATGTTTTAAGATCGTAGTGGTCATTTAGAATCTTGTAAGTTTCTATGAGATCTCCACGTTGTCTTCTCTCTTTGAGGGTGCATAATTTCAGTGCTTCAAGTCTTTCCTTATATGGTAGTCTCTTTAGCTGTCTCGGTATTTTGGTGAATCTGCGCTGTACTTTCTCTAGTAATTCTATGTCCTTTACAAAATATGGGCTCCAGGCCTGGAAGGCGTACTCCAGTATTGGTCGTACGTAAGTCTTGTGTATGTTTTGCATCATGTCAGGTGTAAGAATTCCAAAGGCTTTTCTAATGAGATAGATAAAGCTTTTTGCTCTCTTTGTGATTGTGGAGATGTGATCTTCCCACTTCAGGTTGTCCGTAATAATAACACCCAGATCAGTTTGCTTTTTGACTGCTCGTAGTTGTACTTCATTCAGTTTGTATACTAGTTGTGGGTTTCTGTTACCTATGTGAAGTATAGTACATTTGTCCGCGTTTAGGTTGATAAGCCATTCTTTTGACCATTTCGATATTTCATCTAGGTCTCTTTGCAGAGCGGCGTGGGCAATGAGTGGATTTCCAAAAATCTTAGTGTCGTCAGCAAAAATACTGACTGAGCATTTCAGGCAGTGAGGTAAATCAAATGTATAGATAATATACAAAACGGGGCCCAGAACAGAGCCCTGTGGCACACCACTTTGTACATCACGTTCTTCAGACATAGTATCGCCGACTCTGACTCTCAGTGTTCTATTACGCAGAAAAGCCTCGATCCATTGCAAAAGTTTTCCTCGTATCCCTATGTGTTCTAGCTTATGCAGAAGCCTTGTAGTAGGTACCTTATCAAATGCCTTTTCGTAGTCTAGATATATTACGTCCACAGGTTCTCTTTTATTGAAACTATCAGTCCAGGATGCTAGGCAAGTTAGAAGATTTGATACAGTCGAACGGTGAGGACAGAAGCCATGTTGTTGATCACTTATTATTTCATGGTTTTGTAGAAATTCTCTTATATGATGAACTATGACCTTTTCCATAATTTTACATACTACACTAGTCAGGCTTATGGGTCTGTAATTTGAAGGTTCAAGTTTATTTCCTTTCTTGAAAATTGGTGTCACTGATGCGGTTTTCCACAAGGATGGTAGGTGTCCACTGTCATATGAAGTCTGCATCAAAACTGATAAAGGTTCGGCAAGGTTACACTTCTGTATTACTATTACAGGGATTTCATCAGGTCCTGGTGCAGAGTCTGGTTTCATTTCTCTTATAGCTTGTTGGATTTTAGACACTGTGAACACAACATCAGGTATACTTTCCTGAAGTCGGGTAGTTGGGTACAAGACATTTTTTTCATGACACCAAACAACTTTTTCCCATTAGCATAATATGTATGATTTTATTATAAATATATATTACTTTATTTTATTTATGTATTTATTTAGTAGTATTTATATTGTTTAAGTATTAAGATTAACTTAGTATGCACTATCCCGCTATCTGCTATGTAGTATCCTACTACCCAAAGGTTGCCTGGTAGAAATTGCTGCTTTAGCTATAAGGCCGCCTATATTGTACTGTTTTGTTCCTTACTTTTCTGCTGTATGTATTTGTGTTTCTTTGTGCAATAAAGTATCTTGTATTGTATTGTAACTTTCCTCTCCAGGAGCATCCGCGTATGGTCCAAGTCCGGGAAGTTGATGGGCAGCTGCGCGGTCATGAGCAAGGACGGGGGGAAGGGCAAGGGCGGCGGGGGGAAGCGCGGCTACGTCAGCACGCTCGTGTGGGCCACTCCGGAGCTGTTGCTGCTGGGAGACGGCAACAACCAGATCCTGGACTGCAACCCGCTCAAGATCGACTGGTGAGTGATCATCATCATCCCCTAATATGCGTCTCCTCCGAAGGGCACGAGCCTATCCTGAAATTATGGCGACTTTGTGAAAGATACTGGAAGCTTGTGTTATGGAGCTGTTAGCTGTATATTTATGCCTGAGCCTCTCAGTATCAGTCAAACATTCGATTATTGTAGTATAGATTCTCTCTCGATAATCCTTTTAAGTTTTAGATTCTCTCTCGATAATCCTTTATCCTTTAGATTCTCGCTCGATAATCGTTTATATATTCTCCCTATTATCCTTTAGATATTCGCTTTATTATCCGTTATATATTCGGTCGATTATCCTTTAGATATTCGCTCGATTATCCTTTAGATATTCGCTCGATAATCCGTTGGATATTTGCTCTTTAATCCTTTGGATATTCGCTCGATAATCCTTTGGATATTCGCTCGATAATCCTTTGGATATTCGCTCGATTATCCTTTAGATATTCGCTCGATAATCCTTTAGATATTCGCTTGATAATCCTTTAGATATTCGCTTGATAATCCTTTAGAAACTCGCTCGAATATCCTTTACATGTTCACTCGATTATCCTTTAGATTCTCGCTTGATTATCTTTTAGATTTTCTCGTGACTTAAGGCACCACTTATAACAAACACACTATTATACCTTGTTTCTTCCAGCAAGAACAAGCTCCAATGGAAGCCGATCCACCACCTACACACTCGCGGCTTGTTCGCTATAGCGGTGAACACTCCGCGCGTGCAAGCTCCCTCCTACAGACATGAAGACGTGGCCATCTGGTCCGCAGCACAGGACAGGTGCCTCGTGCGGTACAGCCTCAAGACTAAGGAATCCGTGACGCACATGACGTGCGGCGGTTATATCTACACGATCAAGCCTTGTCCGTATGACGCTCGCAGGTGAGATCAATTATTCATGGTATTTCATTGGCAGTAAGGTCTTTTTTCTGCGTTATTACGTTGCCCATATACCAAAATCTGAGAGAGAAAATTTTCTTCAATCGTAAAACGTACCATTCGCAAACAGTAGCAACTAGATTGTTTTTCGAATTCTACATTTTGCGACTGGTATATTTTGTGACAATTTGTTTACAGATTTTAGGTGGTTGGTTTTCCTCTGGGAAGTAAGGATTTGTTCTTCTTCAAAATACCATCCTTCGTCCTGCCAAATGTTATGAAGATGCAAGCGCAAATCCACATTTTTAACTTAACTTTAGTCTAGTTCAGAGACGCACGTATTCCCACACTCCAATCGAAACATATCAAGCTACTATCTACAGTGATTCTTCTATGCTGGACTGGGAGAGAAAGAAAAACATAGAATATTCCAGCTGCCCTTCTTCCTGGGCATGTTGTAGAAGTCAGCAAAAGGGATTTAAGGGTTACAGTGGATTGTATTTTAGGCGATGGGCTGACAACCTATCACTACAGCAATTCACATGACAATCTAATATTGCCCTCAATTTTTGTCAGTCGTGGCGAAAGCGCCTTTTAGGAGGCGTTTTACGCTCTGCCTACCCCGTAAGGGATACAGGCGTGATTTTATGTATGTATGTATCTACAGTGAAATTTACCAAAGAAACCTTTCAGAGTGGCTGTAAGCGCGGGCGACGGCAACATCCGCGTGTGGGAGGCCGACAGCCTTCAAGACGATGAGAGCAAACTGTCCACAACCAGGATCCTCAACTACTGGCAGAACGTGATGGGCAAGGTGCTGGTCACCGCCTGGCATCCGGAGAAAGAGAATCTGCTTGCTTTCGCCACTGCCGAGTCCAGGGTAAGAGAAAGGGTTTTGTTAAGGCCAAGAATTTTTTGTTGTTTCATAGATGGCGCTGTTTTAAATATTGGCGTGATATTCTGAGTGAGATTATCCTTTAGATTCTCGCTCAATTATCCTTTAGATTCTCGCTCGATTATAATTTAGTTTAATTATAGTTATAATTATAGTATAGTTAATACTCGTGTAAAACAAATTTGTAGATACTAATAATTCCACGCGGAGTAGTAAGTGGTAGCGCGGAAAACATCATATTTAAATCAGTACAGCGTATACCACAGGATCGAAGGGCCTTTAATTTGCTTTGTGTTATGTGTACGTATATATCCAATCAAAATAATAATACATACATATAATCACGCCTTTATCCCTAATGGGGTAGGCAGATCGTAAACGACCTAAACTGTTATTTAAGATAGATTTAGTTATATTGCTGTAGTGATGAGTGGTCAGCCCATCGCCTAAATTGCAATATACAGAAACCCTCCAACCCTTAACTGGTTTTTACAGCATGCCCGGGAGGAAATGCAGCTAACACATTCTATGCTTTTCTCTCACTCGAAGTCAAGCATGGAAGAATTTTATAATAAAACGCTTTATATCGCTTATCACTTCATAACTAATAGAGTAGTGAATTTGTGGAACAAACTCCCCGATGAAGTTGTATTAGCTCCATCTGTAATGCTTTTAAAAATAGACTGGTGTAAAAAGAATAAAGACAAAATTAATAGTTAAAACTGTGTGTGTGTGTACTGTGCTTAGTAAGAACATTTATAAACAATTATGAACCATATTAAATGAACAATAGACTTTATAATAATAGTGAATAGTGATAACCGAACAACATAAATCCAACACGATAGGACCTATCAGCATATATATGCTGCCTGTCCTCAAATAATAATAATAATAAGCCATTCCTAACACCCACAATATACAAACAACTATATCTGATAAACTAACAAAATACCAGGATCTCGCAATAGAAATTAAAACTCAGTGGAATGCAGATCTTCAACTGGAATCATACCTAAAACTCTTGCTAACAGCCTAAAAATTCTAAACATATCCACCAATCTTACATACACCTTACAAAAAGCAACAGTCCTCAATACTTGCCGTATCACAGGAAATTTTTTAACATCGTCGACAATCACCTCCAACACTGAACCATCTGCTATACTTGGCTAAGGCCCGTATGGTAGATTATTACCTTCTCTTGATGAGAAGAGAAAAAGAAATGTACAAATAATAATAATAATATATGTTCGGACAGGTGGGTTTGATCGAGTGCGTGGGCAAAGAGAAGCCGGCGAAGGTGCTTCACCCAGTGCTCGCGGGCGGCGTCTACGCGCTCAGCTGGGCGCGCGGCGCGCTGCTCGCGTGCGGGAACGGCCACGTGGCGCAGTACGACGTCGACAAACTCGACCAGGGTATGAATATACATACATATAATCACGCCTTTATCCCTAGCGACCCGCCCCGGCTTCGCACGGAAATCATCAGTGTTCCTCTACTATATGCATGTATTATATATATAAAACTTCCTCTGGAATCAGTCTATCCGTTAAAAGAAACCGCATCAAAATCCGTTGCGTAGTTTTAAAGATCTAAGCATACATAGGGATGTAGGGACAGAGAAAGCGACTTTGTTTTATACTATGTAGTGATAATCTCTGTGACAGATCCAGTCCTAGTAGAGGTGTCACTGGAAGGTGCCCGGTGGGAGGTGAGCACGGTGCAGTGGTGCCCGCAGTACGTGGCGGTGGGCAGCAACGCGGGCGCGGTGGGCGTCATGACGCACGACTTCACTATGATCGCGGCCGCCTTCGTGTTCAAGTGAGTGGTGCACGAATATCTTGATTTAAATAAAACTTGTATATTTTTTCCCCCCGCTAGATTATTGTTTGGATTCTTGGTCGTCGCCAGATTATTGTTTAGATTCTCGCTTGATTATTATTTAGATTCTCGCTCGATTATTATGTAGATTCTTGCTCGATTATAATTTAGATTCTCGCTCGATTATTATTTAGATTCTCCCTCGATTATTGTTTAGATTTTCGCTGAATTTTAACATGATTAAGATTATCCCTGAATTATCATTTGAATTCTTACTCCATTATGCTTTGAATTCTCGCTCGATGATTCTTGGAATTCTCTCTCGATTATAATTTAGATTCTCGCTCGATTATTATTTAGATTCTCGCTCGATTATTGTTTAGATTCATGCTCGATCGATTATTCTTTAGATTCTCGCTTGATTATTATTTAGATTCTCTCCGTTATCCTTTAGATAATTGTTCGATTTTCTTTTGAATTCTAACATGTTTAAGATTCTCCCTAAATTATCCTTTGAATTCTTGCTCCATTATGCTTTGAATTCTCGCTTGATTATTCTTGGAATAGATTATTAGTGAAAATATGTAAAATAATTCGGACTGTTTTCCAAAGACGCGGGTACAAATCCTGACAGCGGTGGAATTTTAGATTTTTCAGAAATAAAATAGCATATGAGTGCTAAAAACTATTAGAAAATTTAGTTTCAAGTTCAGCAACATGTTAGAGAGGGAACTTAAATAACATTATAATGATTGATATTAATAATTAGGTAATTAGATTTAAACGTGGCTTAAAAACGTGGCTTCCGTGCTTCGGAAGGCACGTTAAGCCGTTGGTCCCGGTTAATATCGTTTAATACCGTAGATATTAGTCGTCAAGCCATATCAGAGGCCAGTGCATTGGCGGCTTGAAAACTGACCTAATAATCTAGGATTGGGTCTGGTCTGGTTTTCTTTCTGGGTTGCGGAGGTCAGACGGCAGTCGCTCTGTGTAAAAACCAGTACCCTCGTTCAATCCCCTAGATTAGGTAGCCGACCCCGTGATATACGGGATAAGGCTAGGGAGAGATGAGATTTAAACGTGGCTGTTATTTCAGCAAAATGATCCACACGATCGACTGGCACCCGCAGGAGACGACGCTCTCCAGCGAGCCGTCTCCGTACAAGAACCTCATCGCGGTGTGCTCGCTGGCCAAGGTCAACACCGTCATCATACTCGAGTTTGGAGACGAGAAAGGTATGTTCTACTTCTTCTTACATACATATATATAATAAGATTCTTCCATGCTGGACTGGCAGCGAAAGAAAAACATCGAATGTGCCAGTTGCGTTTCCTCCCGGGCATGCTGTAAAAACCAGCTAAGATATCTGAGGGCTTCTATATATTGCAATTTTGGCAATGGGCTGACAACCTGTCACTACAGCAATATACCTACAAATCTATCTTAATAACCCTCAAAACTTTGTCAGACATGGCAAAACGACCTTTGTATTGGTTGTTTACGCTCTGCCTACTCCTTTAGGGATAAAGGCGTGATTATATGTATGTATTTCATTGGCGTTACGTACGATGTTAGCGTATCTCGAAAAACTGTTTTTTGCTTGTTTCACAAGTAGTATGAAATAATTGATGAATGTAGATGAAGCGAAAGGAGTTTGCAAGGACCGTAGCAAGCGGAGCGATGTTGTAGTGTAGAGACGCTGCCTTCCCGCCTGTAGGTGCAGGTTAGTGCATCAGTATTTGTATTTATTTATTATTTATTTAACAATTTATTGTACACAAAAATCATCATAAACACAGGACATAAAAAAACAAAGACACAACAGGCACTGCTTATTTTAAAAAGAAATTTCTTACAGCAGACCTACAGAAGTGGTAATTTTAACGAAACGTATTGTATTACTTATTGATTCATAGACGCATTCTATAGACGTCGCTTGAACTCTCAACACGTGTTATATTACGAACCCTCTACAGCCCACATCTCTGTGATCTCTGCCTACCCCTCCGGGAAAGAGGCTTGACGTTATGTATGTATGTATGTATGTATCGAAGGTAGTATTTTCCTTGTTACAAAGCTTGACTTGAATTGGCGCTACTGTTCTTCTTCTTCTGTCGAGTGGGTATCGAGTCTTATCGACCCGATGAACTCTGGTGTCAGAGTTTTTAAACCGCCTAGTAGCACAACTATCAGGCCTCTGATATGGTTTTGAGTAACGACCACTATCAAAGACAGCGACCGGGACCGACGGCTTAACGTGCCCTCCGAAGCACGAAATCTTTTCCTTTTTCGAACAATCAGGTGATTCAACCTGCAGTGTCCTAACCAAACTGGGAAAAAAATCACAAAGTGATAGATTCTCAAATATCAACATTGTGTTTCCCCCCCGGGAATCGAACCCATGCTGGACTGGGAGAGATAGAAAAACATAGAATGTTCCAGCTGCCCTTCCTCCCGGGCAAGCTGTAGAAGTCAGCAAAAGGGATTCGAGGGTTACAGTGTATTGTAATTTAGGCGATGGGCTGACAACCTGTCACTAAAGCAATACAAATCATTACAATCTAAAATTTGCCCTCAATTTTTGTCAGACGTGGCGGAAGCGCCTGTTAAGAGGCATTTTACGCTCTGCCTACCCCGTAAGGGATGAAGGCGTGATTTTATGTATGTATGAATCGAACCCAGGGCCTCCGGATCGGGAGTCCATGGCACTAGCCAGTAGACCACGGAGGCAGTTATAATAATAATCATTTATTTCAGGCATTTAAAATGTACCCCCATATTCAAAATCACAATATAATCTAAATTATATTATGTTACATTAAATAAAATAAAATAAAATTAATTAAATTAAATTATCATTATTATGTTGCTTACTAGCTTACTAGCCGGAGTGTTGAGGACCGTACGTGGGAATATTACATGCACCGCATACAGCCCTCAACACCCCATTGTCTGTCTGCTATGCACTAGTCGCTACTGTTGATTCCCCCAGACTGTCCCAAGGGCCTGACCCCGTGGAGGACGCTGCAAGGTCACACGGACACCGTGCTGCAGGTGGCGTGGAGCCCGCACCGCGACCACCAGCTGCTGTCCACCTCGCAGGATGGCACCGTCAGGGTCGGTAGCTTGTTTTGTACCGGTGTAAGGGACGGCGTCCCGCAAACTGATAGGGGTTGCTCAGTCAACGTCTTACAGGAAATGAAAATAATAATAATCGACCCATAAAAAATGAGATTCTTCCATGTTGGACTGGGAGCGAAAGAAAAACATAGAATGTGCTAGCTGCATTTCCTCCCGGGCATGCTGTAAAAATCAGCTAAGGGATCGGAGGGTTTCAGAATATTGCAATTTAGGCGATGGGCTGACCTGTCACTACAGCAATATACCTACAAATCTATCCTAAATAACCCTCAAAACTTTGTCAGACGTGGCGGAACGACCTTTATTAAGTCGTTTTTGCTCTGCCTACCCCATTAGGGATAAAGGCGTGACTATATGTATGTATGTACGTAAAAAATTAGCACCTCGATCGAACTATTTGTATGTTTTTTTTTCTTTTCCAGAAAAATATCCTGCTAATTATTGTACAGTGTCGTTGACTGAACAACCCCTATCAGTTTGCGGGACGCTGTCTTTTACACCTCGTATAGTTAGTTCTTATATACTAAACAGTTATAAATAAACACAACATTCTTAGAATAATTGAGCAACATTAGTTAAAATTATTTGCCTTTCGTTTTTCATTCAAACAATTAACTGCTGCCGTGACCTAGGCCTTAGATCTTCAATCTCGGGTTCAATTTTCATTGGAATCCGAGTTATAAACATTTATAGTTGCTTTGGGGGATTGATGTATGTAACTACATTTGTACTCGTTTCACAATAATTTTCGTTCATTCACCGACCGGTTTCAAAAGGGCTTTTTTAATTTAAAATATATTATATGTTAGCAAGACCAGTGTAAATAACCCACCCTGAAGATGCTGTATTAGCGAAACCGGTCGGTGAATAAACGAAAATTATTGTGAAACGAGTACAAGTGTTGTTACATACATCAATCCCTCAAAGTGATTATGGCGTTTCACTAAGTGACAATCGCAAGTATATATAATTTATAGTTGCCAAATCGGCATCCCGCAAAATGAAAACCGTATTATTTTCATTTTTGCGACTTAATTCGTGAAGGTTGTTCAGTTTCCTTGATTAGCAACCCCTAAGTCAAATTCAAATATTTTTTTTTCCAAATTGATTCCTAAGAACACTTAAAAATAGTCACATAAGAGTCAATTGCAAGGAATATTATATCTTTGTAACGAAATAAAACAAAAATATATCATAATAAAGAAGAAGCATGAGAAACTCACACTTTACGGCCCCCTATTGAGGCAAGCTGTCCCTTACACCGCGCGTGTCCACAGATCTGGGACGTGTCGCAGGGCGCGTGCTCGCACATATTCGGCGGGCACGTGTCGTCCGCGATCGGCGCGTCGTGGTGCGCGTGGCCCGCGCTGCCCGACCACGTGCTGTCGGGGGGCGGCGACTCAGCGCTGAGAATGTGGAACACCAATTTACACCCCGCAGAAGACTTCCAAGGTATTATAAGAATTTAAGATCATCACCGTCTCACCAGAGTCATTCCAAGGTATATTGAGATCATCACCGTCTCACCGGAGTCATTCCAAGGTATATTGAGATCATCACCGTCTCACCGGAGTCATTCCAAGGTAAATTGAGATCATCACCGTCTGACCGGAGTCATTCCAAGGTATATTGAGATCATCACCGTCTCACCGGAGTCATTCCAAGGTATATTGAGATCATCACCGTCTCACTGGAGTCATTCCAAGGTATATTGAGATCATCACCGTCTCACTGGAGTCATTCCAAGGTATATTGAGATCATCACCGTCTCACCGGAGTCATTCCAAAGTATATTGAGATCATCACCGTCTCACCGGAGTCATTCCAAGGTATATTGAGATCATCACCGTCTCACCGGAGTCCTTCCATGGTATATTAAGATCACCCTCTCACCAGAGTCCGGCGGCAAACAGCTTGCCAGTGCCATAGCAGGCATCTTCTGGGTGAGCTCGCTCGGTCTTCGACTCTGTCACTGACATCCCTGACCTTGTCTAGAGTCTAGAGCAAACTCATTTAAAAAAAAACAGTATGTGTCATGGATATCTTTAGGATACGCCTCAAAATAAAATAAAGGAATAAAATAGCACTCTTTATTTGAAAAATAATATTATAAATATGCATCTCCGATTCGTCCATTCAACAATAAGTCTTCCCCACAGCGATTAAATACGACGTGTCCGTCAACAAGAAGATGAAGAAAAAGGACCTGAGACGTGAGAAGGAGGACAAGACCAACCAGCAGAGGAGAGAAGAGGAGATGGGAGGGGGAGACGCGGGCGCGGGCAGGGCGGCGGCGCCGGCTAGGGACTCCCAGGACGCCATAGAGGATGACAGGCCCAAGCGCAGGCTCAAGAAGAAGTCAGTATAAATGTTTTGTCTCACGAATGTCGCTTAGCTATACTTGTAGAATAGAATAGTGTACTTTATTGCACAAATAGACAGAAATTACAAATTTATTAGATAGAAAATAGTACAATTAGCAGCCTTACTGCTGAAGTAGCAATATCCTGCATGCAAAAGGCAGCAGGAAAAGCGGAATAGATAGTTGATACAAGTGCGCGTGTCGGTACGCACTATTACAACTTTCTGTGTGAGTCTGTTTGTTTATTTGTACTTCTATGTATAATCTATTGTACTAATATGAAGAACTATGTCTGATTTTAATTACATGCAGCTTTGTGGATAGCCATGGGAACAAAAAACTTATGAAAAAGTAAGTATGCAGGTCACTTTCACTTTAAACGCATGCATATGGGCCTGAAAACCGTACCGTATACTTTCCACTGACATTTAAAAATGAATAAACATACATACATAAAATCACGCCTTTACCCCTTACGGGGTAGGCAGAGCGTTAAACGCCTCGTAAAAGGCGCTTTCGCTACGTCTGACAAAAATTGAGGGTTATTTTAGATTGTAATGTGTATTGCCATAGTGACAGGTTGTCAACCCATCGCCTAAATTACAATACACTGTAACCCTCGAGTCCCATTTGCTGACTTCTACAGCATGCCCGGGAGGAAGGGCAGCTGGAACATTTTATGTTTTTCTATCTCTCCTAGTCCAGCATGGAAGTAAAAATGAATAAAGAACCTCACTTTGAAAAGGCAAATCGTTGTGCGTTTAAATGACACATTGTTTCCATGCTGGACTGGGGGTGATATAAAAACATAGAATGTGCCAATTGCATCTCATCTCGGGCATGAAGTAATAACCACCTATGAAGTAATAACCACGTAAAACTTTGTCAGATGTGGCGGAAAGAACTTTGTTTAGGTCATTCACGGTCTGCCTACCCCAATAGGGATGAAGGTGTGATTATATGTATGTATGTATGTATGTAATATACAAATGATCTTTAGCAAAACCCTTAAAACTTGACAGATGTGGCGGAACGACCTTTATTTGGGTCGTTAACGCTCTGCTTACGCCATTACTACATAGCATAAAACAAAGTCGCTTTCTCTGTCCCTATATCCCTATGTATGCATACATCTTTAAAACTTCGCAACGGATTTTGATGCGGCTTTTAATGGATAGATTGTTTCAAGCGGAAGGTTTATATGTATCATACATGCATAATATTGTGGAGAAACACTTATAATTTCCGTGCGATGCTGGGGCGGGTCGCTAGTTAAGGATAAAGGCGTGACTTTATGTATGTATGTCATTCCAGGTTCCTGTTGCCGAACCTGGACAAGCAGATGACGAACTGCAGCGTGGCCGCGCCGCGCAAGATGCTGCAGAAACACTTGCAGAAGAACAACGGCGCCGGGACCGTCGTCACCACACAGGCGGGCGAGGAGCACGGCGTCGCCTTCATCAACATCTTCGGAAACATCAACGAGGTCAACGCCCTGCTCGATGGAGAACGTGAGTTTCAAAGTCAAAGTCAAAAGTCAAAGTTAAATAATTTATTTCCAAATAGATTCCTAAGAACACTTTTAGAAATTCACAAGCGAGTCTATTACAAAGAAAATTACATCTGTGTCACAAAATAAAATAAAACTATATCACAATGAAGAGGGCACACTTTGCGCCCCTCCCTTCGTTTTGTCTTATTCTTACTTTTGTCCTTCCTATTGTTCACACCCAGAAGATGCCTGTTAAGGCAAAAACATGGCTGTTAGGGAAAAACATAGAATGTGCCAGCTGTATTTCCTCCAGGGCATGCTGTAAAAACCAGCTAAGGGAACCGAGGGTTTCTGTATATTGCAATTTAGGCGATAGGCTGACAACCTATCACTACAGAAATATACCTACAAATCTATTTAAATCTATTTTAAATAACCCTCAAAATTTTGTCAGATGTGGCGGAACGACCTTTGTTTAGGTTGTTTACGCTCTGCCTACCCCATTAGGGATAAAGGTGTGATCATATTTATGTATGTACCGCACAGATAGTACCGCTCTCTTGTTCGAGCGCCTACCGAGCTGACGGGGTATCGCACGGTGGGCTTTGTATGTAAACGAGTACAGCGACTATGATATCAATATCACTAATGTGGATTGCTTACTCCACAGTGGAGCGTCATGAAGACACTGGCGGGGAAGAAGCTTGGCTGGTGCTGAATATACTGCGAGGCAATATAGACGCGTGTGTGCAGCGAGCCGCAAAGAGGGACGCCATTGATCCCTTCCTGTTGACCATCGCACCTGCCGTTTCTTTCAAGTGAGAATTATTTTTATTCTCTTCTCTTTTAACCTGCACAATATCAGTCTATTTCAACATTAAACGATAAACAAGTGTTATTCATAATGAAAACCGTGACTTTCTTCTCTCCTGATGAAGATCCTCGTATAGGATCGAAACGTCGAGGGCTACCCTCCTTTCAATACAAACAAGTAAACCGATCAGTTTTCATTATACATATTAGTCTATCTGTCTGTGCCTATGTCAGTAATATTAGTTAAAAATAGTTAATATAGTTCGGCCACTTCCAATTTAAACGCATGCCTATTGGCCTAAAAACCCACCGGGATACGTTTCAGAGATTTTGCAGGCAATATGGTGATGCTGAGCCCTTATATTAGCGATACGGTGTTGCTGAGCCCTTCTGTAACGAATAACTTTGTTTTAGGTACTGGAAGGACGTCACTCTAATGTACCTACAACAGATGGAGAGACTCGCTGCTAAAGGAGAGGAGTCAACATTACTTGGTAAGTTAAACTAAACAGCCAGCTAATTAGATTGTTAATATGTTCGTCAGTAGAAGTAAATAGAAGATCAGGATCAGGATCAAACTCAAAAATCTACAGATCAGCTTGGTCATCGAATAAAAAGTCATTTGGATGGGTCAATCAACTTTTTAACCGATATTACCAGTCCATGGTCTTAGGTCTCAAAATACAGAAAATCTAAATATTTCTAAAGAAAAACAATATTTACGTTTAGATTGGTACATTCGTAAATGATTATAATCCATAGTCAATTTTGACAATTTAAATTTACAGAAAGAATATGGTAACTCTGTATACTATTTCGCTTTTTATTTGCCTTTTAGTAACGCAAGTGACAAAATAGTGAATAAGTGAGTTACCATATTTTTTCTATAAACTTAATGTTAATTATCAAAATTGACTATGCATTATAATATTTAGGTATAATCATTCAGGAATGTATCAATCCAAACGCAAATATTTTAAGCTATAGGTATGTTTTTATGTAAGGTATACCGGGTGTAAGGGACAGCGTTGTCCCTAATCCTAATGGGGTAGGCAGACTGTAAACGACCTAAAGGAAGGTCGTTCCACCACGTCTGACAAAGTTTTGAGGGTTATTTAAGATAAAATTGTAAGTATATTGCTTTAGTGACAGGTTGTCAGCCCATCACCTAAATTGCAATATACTGAAACCCTCGAATCCCTTAACTGGTTTTTACAGCATGCCTGCGAGGAAATGCAGCTGGCACATTCAATGTTTTTCTCTCGCTCCCAGGCCAACATGGAAGAAAATAAATTACTATATACTTAAAACCTCGGATCCCTTAGCTGATTTTAACAGCATGCCAGGGAGGATATGTAGCTGGCACATTCTATGTTTATCTCTTGCTCCCAGGCCAGCATGGAAGGAATTTTTTGTCCCTACAATTTTTTGACGTGACAACGTTTTATAATTCGACGAAGCTGGCTGCACGCACGAAAAAACATGACACATGCGGCGTTACCTCGCTCTGAAGCGTTCCATTTAAGGCTTAAAGTGCAAGCGAGAGCGCGGAACGAGCGACAAAGAGGCACAATCGGCCTCCGCGTTCGGCAGCGTTCGACATCTGTCTCAGTATTTTCTTATGACGTTGTCACGTTCAACTATCGTCAGTAAACCGACTTTACAGACAACCGTTTTTTTCCTGAATTGAGTGTCCCGTGTCGCACCGGCCCTACAGCTGTAGTTGGTTGCAGAGATCCCGTCGTACGGCGGGCCGGTGTTCCGGCGCGTGTGCGCGCAGCTGAGCCTGCACGACGTGAAGGGCGCCGTCGCCGCGCTGCAGGACGCGCATCTGTACAAGGAGGCCTACGTGCTCAGCCGGACCAGGTCAATACATCATCATCTCCCATCATCTCCCTAGCCATATCCCGTATCTCACAGGGTCAGCTACCTAATCTAGGGGGGTTGAACGGGGGTGGGGGGAGGTAGAGGGGGAGGGTTTCTCAAACATTTCTCTTCCCCCCTCTGCCCCGCGGGGCTGTTTCATGTTTTCTTTGAGCGCTGGAGTCTCGGCTTGAGTGATTATTGTAGGTAATTTCACTGGAGAACGTCTTTAATAGATATAGATTCGCCTTTGATTAAATCCCGTATCTCACAGGGTCGGCTACCTAATCTAGGGGGATTGAACGGGGGTACACAGAGCGACTGCCATGTGACCTCCGCAACTCAGAAGCGAAACCAGACCCAATCCTAGATTAGGAGTTTTCAAGCCGCCAATGCTTAGCACTGGCCTCTGATATGGCTTAACGACTAATATCTACGATATTAAGCGATATTAACCGGGACCAACGGCTTAACGTGCCTTCCGAAGCACGGAAAAAGCACCGAATAAACGTACATATGAAATTCGAAAACCGATAAACACATTGGTACGTGGTGGGATTCGAACCACGACCTCCCGCTCAGGAGGCAGCGACCCTATCCACTACACCATTGGGCTCATAAATACAATCCCACCAAAAATATATATGTAAAAGTGATAGCCAAGCTCATGGTGGTCTAGGCTCGTGAATCGCACAACAAGTTGTGAGATCTAGAAAGGGAGCCAAGTCTAGGGTATATTATAGTAATTCTTAGGTCATCAATAAGGATCTTTTCATGTGACTTGGCCGTTTCACTTGTATGGGGGGGACCAATATTTTTTTTATTTATTTAATATTTACATTTCTAACTTTCTATTATCATACATACATACATAAAATCACGCCTTTATCCCGTACGGGGTAGGCAGAGCATAAAACGCCTCGTGAAAGGCGCTTTCGCCACGTCTGACAAAAATTGAGGAAAATTTGAGATTGTAATGTGTATTGCTGTAGTGACAGGTTGTCAGCCCATCGCCTAAATTACAATATACTGTAACCCTCGAATCCCTTTTGCTGACTTCTACAGCATGCCCGGGAGGAAGGGCAGCTGGAACATTCTATGTTTTCCTATCTTTCCCGGTCCAGCATGGAAGAAAATCTATTCTATTAATATAATCAATCTTAATCCCAAATATCAACTTCCTAGGTCATTGGGTTTTTGATTAATTGATTTTTGATATGTAAGTCAGTCAGTCAGTCAATCAGTCATAAAAAATCGATTTTTTTGAATTAATATTTAAATAACCGTTTAATCTATGTTTATAAAAAATGGAGAACTTGATTATCTAGGGGATCTTAATATATAAACCAAATTTGGTGTATTTAAGTAGTTTTTGAGTTATGAAGGGGTCAAAAGTGGCTCCAAATGGTTACTGTAAATATACACACGGTGTTGCCGACCAGTTCTCTTCGTTTGCCTTTTTTTTTATTATCATCATTTACAAAACACAATTTAATAAGTTAAATGACATTGCTAAGCCTTAATGAAGTTTGTCTCGATGTCAATATCTGCTTAAATTAAAAACAACTAAACTTAACTAATATTATATGAAAAACATACATTAACATACAATTTTTGTTTAATTTCATACAGTTATTTTATATTGATAGATGACGAACACGCATTTACTAGGCTGTTGAGGATTCAGTTACCCTGTAATTAATAGAGTCGTGATTATAAGATTTACGCTACCGCGTGTGTAGATGGTAACTACTCCATCCATTCTAGCCGTGTTCCCCTGTTGAGTTGTTTCTGGTCTGGTCATATATGTTAATAGTATTCGCGCATTTTGTGATCTGGACATTCTGCAACCGATGGACATTTTGTAACTTGAACACTGCGCCTAAACGCAATCAATTTTGTGAAGACCATAAAATCGCGAGCTACATTCATGAACCTAATGTGTAGAATATATTATGTTTTGAAACGCAATAAATGGAGTAGATATAGATAGATAGATAAATCGTTTATTTCATTGCTACATACACATACATAAACAAAGGCTTTAGTTCGAAATGACAAGACAATTCTATTTAACGATAGGCCCTGATATTAGGGCATGTATGTGTGCTGCAGCAGTGCAAAAGGCCCTAGCTCAGCGTCTATATTTGCTTTTGGGGGCAAATCGCTGATTTTCAGCTGTTACCTTAAGTTCATTATTCTTCCATGCTGGCCTGGGAGCGAGAGAAAAACATAGAATGTGCCAGCTGCATTTCCTCCCGGGCATGCTGTAAAAACCAGCTAAGGGATCCGAGGGTTTCAGTATATTGTAATTTCGACGATAGGCTGACAATCTCTCACTACAGCAATATACTTACAAATCTATCTTAATTTTTTTATTTTTTTATGTATATGTTATGTATGTACTATCTTAAATAACCCTCAAAACTTTGTCATACGTGGCGGAACGACCTTTGTTTGGGTCGTTTACGCTCTGCCTACCCCATTAGGGATAAAGGCTTGATTATATGTATGTATGTACCTTAAGTTCAACGCAATAAATGGAATAGATGATATTGATGTTCTGCAGATACATGGACTCGCTGGCGGAGGGCACGCTGCGCATGTGGGCGCAGCTCAACCTCGTCAGCTGCCAGTGGAACCTCAGCGCCGTCTGGTGACTATACAACTTGATTTATTCATCCTTCGCTCCTCATCTAAAAAAAATACAATAATACAAAACAGTTTATTTCCACAAAACACATTACAAAAAATAAAAACACAATCAAGAATAACATAACAAACAGGACAGGTAGGCATATAGATATTTAACAGAAGTGGATAAAGGTGTGGACACAGCTTGGCTGTTTTTAAGTCCACCCTACGTCAGGTGTAGAAGAGGATAGAAATAGCACAGAACAACTTAAACTACAATTTGACAAATCTTTCAGAATCAGAACATTAGGGACATATAGCGTTTATTTATGAGCAATACTACATATTGAAGTAATTTGAACTTAGAAAAAAAAAAGTTACAGTAATAGGCACATCTCCACGCTGCTTTTACCTAAGTAACAGTAATTGGCACATCTCCACGCTGCTTTTACCTCTTTTCACACACTTCTTTTCGATTCGAGGCAAACTCAATTTAAATTCTCGAGGACCAAAACTCCGCCTTCACACACTGAAGCAGCTTATTTACGTTTACAATGTATTTCCTGAAATGTATACCAGCCCACTAGTTCAACTTTTATTTTCCTGTGCCATGAGGTTGCCTGAAAGAAATTGCTGCTTAGCAGTAGCAAATAGTAGTACTACTATTTGTTTAATTTTATTTTATTTTCTCTTTTCTTTTCTGTGCAGTAAAGTATATTCTTATCTTATCTTTTCCGTCTTTTGACTCCTTCGCTTCATCTTTTACCTCCTTTCAGTCTTTCGACTCCTTCGGTTCATCTTTTACCTCCATTCCGTCTTTCACCTCTTCGCTTCATCTTTTGCCTCCTTTCCGTCTTTCACTTTTTTTGCCTCTTTTACCTCCTTTCCGTGTTTTGCCTGCTTTCCTTCTTTTGCCTCCTTCGCCCTTTAGGGTGCATAATGTGCCTATATCCGTTTTCGTACCCCTTGTATACAATTTTACATATTCGACCTATGTTGCTTTCCTTGGGGAAAGTTGTTCAATTTTTACGGCTACAAACCATTTGCGATACCAACAGATATTGCACAATCTTGGATTCCGATAAGAGATCGCGGAATGTGCTGATGAATGTGGGAATGTTTGGACAGCGCTCGAGGCTTTTTCATGCCAAGACAGTTCCTTGATCAATCGGGATCATCTAAATTAAGTTCGTGTTAAGTTAGTTAAGGATTTTACGTTTATGGAACTTTATGATTAAGTCTTTTAAACTTCAAAGACTCGCTTTCCCTTTTTAAAAATACCTCCCGACAGCCGCCAAGTTAAAGTATCAGCATTTTTTTTACACACTCTAAATGTAGTTGTTTCTTGCAGTTTCATAGCCTTGGGCGAGCTGGCGGCGGCGGCCGACGCGCTCAGCAAGTCCTTCGACGAGGGCTCCCTGTCGCTCGCCGCCGACATCGCCAAGGCGCTCGGACAGCACACCTTCGCCACGCACGTCGAGGGGAAGCGCGACCAGGTAGCCAAGGGCGTAAGGGACGGCGTGTCGCACACTGATACGGGCCGCTCTGACTACAGCTATCAATTTAAAAAAAAAAATAACATATGGGGGAGGGGAGGCTTTAGCACAGCAGTGGGACACAACGGCCTAGTAATAATAATAATAGGCCCGTGAGCGCTATAAAACCGGCCCGGCCACGCCGAGATGGTTAAGACCAAAAATCAGAATAATAATAATAATAAATTAACATATGACATTCTTACATGACGTTCTTATCACTACATAATATAAAACAAAGTCGCTTTTTCTGTACCTATATCGCTATGTATGCATAAATCTTTATAACTACGCAACGGATTTTGATGCGGTTTCTTTTAATGGATAGAGTGATTCAATAGGAAGGTTTATATGTATAATACATCCATAATATAGTAGAGTAACACTGAAAATTTCCGTGCGAAGCCGGGGCGGGTCGCTAGTTCCATTATACAAGGATATGGAAGTTTAGAATCATGTTGAAAACTGATCACAATACGCAATATTCATATAATATTAATTGTCAGTAACGGCCCAAAAAGACCGGGGCCTGTGCTAGGGCTAGTTAATTCTAGTAAATGACTAGGAGGTGGCAGTTCATCCATTAAAACATCATAAAACCCTGTACAGTAAATAATAATAATATAAAAAAACAATAACAGATAATAAAATAAAAAAAAAGGAAATAAAAGTAAACAAAAAAGCTTTTCCATACAAATTGTCTGATCAAGGTGGTCGTTTTATATGGGAAGGTCATTCCTTTCACCTCCTGAAAGAATTTAGTGAACGTTGTTCAGTTACGCTGACTGAGCAACTCCTATCAGTTTGCGGGACGCTGTCCCTTACACCCGGTAGAAGTACATTATACCAGATGTAAGGGTTGTAATGTCATGTAATGCTTCTTCTATCAAGTCGCGGCAAGTCAAACCCCATCTCAAATGTGTCTAGCCCAGCAGTGGGCAACTCTCACCGTTTCTTCTGTGGCTCGCATTAATTGCTCTCGTGCAGGTTGTGGGGCACATAGGACCGTATTTGTAAACAGTTCTCATGAGTGACAGTGAGTTTGAGTTCGTATCAGAAATATCATTTCAGTAGAAATAGAAACCCTTTATTCGGTACCGGAGTGTGACGTATGTCGGACTGGGGAAGGGAGGTGAATGTCCATTCTGTATGTAGTACTATTATATATTCTGTGGTCACGGGTGAATCCCCACCTGAAGCGGTTATCCTTGCTCCGGCTGACTTGCGTTCGGAGTTATTTATTTATTTATTAAAGAGTTCCAAGTCGCCAGATTATGTCCAGGCGGGAAATTTTCCGACAGCGGCACAAAGGGAGCAGGCAGATTATCAGGGGTAGCTTAGTGACACCCGGTATGACAAGGTTTATTATTGTTACATGAAATTTACGTATTTTTTTTCTAGCTCAAGCACATGCGCGCACAGGAACAACAGGCCAACAGCCAGCTCAAAACATTGCCGAATAAAGCAGACGCCATCTTGAGACGGGCTCTGGAAGAAACTGATGATGATACCAATGAAGCTAGTGTTATTGTGAAGGATGATGTCAAGATGGTAGGTGAACCGAAGGAGGTAAAAGATGAAGCGAAGAAGACAAAAGATGATACGAAAGAGGTGAAAGATGAAGCGAAGGAGATGAAAGACGAAGCAAAGGCAAATGAGATAAAAGATGATACGAAGGTAATTGAAGGTGAACCAAAGGAGATGAGAGATGAAATGAAACAGGTGAAAGATGAAGCGAAGGAAGTGAAAGATGGAGCGAAGAGTCTACAAGACATCGCTAACGAACTCGAAGTTCTTAAAAATGTTTCCGATGATGACAAAGTAATCAATAAGACTGAAGAATTGTTAAAAAAACTACCGGAAGAGATGGAAGGGCTCATGAAAGAACCTTCGAAAGTGAATGCACACGCCGGCGACGGCGACTCCGTTCAAAACGGACATGTTCAAAACTAAATGAATACCAAAGTATTAAAACAAGGAGACGTAATATCACAAGCTCGGCGCAAAGGTGTAATTCGTATGAAACTCAATGTGATTATCTTTCTAGTTGTAAGTTTTGATTGTATTTCTGTGGAATATATATCAAGTTCATGTGATGTTTAGTCTGTAAGGTGCAGCCCGCCTATCACGTGATGGGCCACACACTATGCCATTCCTGTATAACCACTTGGGGCGACATATAACGGGTTAATCCACCCATGAAACTGAACAACTTAACCTAAGAAACATAGTTTTAAAAACAAAAAAAAAAATTCCTTCCATACAAAATGCATCAGCTGATAGCGCGTTTAGGATGGGCAGTAATTTTTTTTGTTCCATAGGGAAAGTTGTTCAGTTACTTGTGTAGATTCAAACCTTTCACGAGCCATATTGCATACCCGAATACTCTTGATGAGTTCTGTATTCAATAAGCGTAATAGTAATAGTGTATTCTGTCGCTTCACTGTTCGCTGATTTGCTATTTTTGGAAGATTTTATTATTTTCTCATTTGTCGAAATGTTTTTAATTATCGTGTGAGCCTCGATGAAGGCGTTTTTTGTTGTTATGTTGCTGGGTTAAGAGTTAACCAATGTTATGTTGCTCCGGTGTAATAAACGTTTTTAATAATATGAACGGGTTTATTTTCCATCCTGCACACACTTCACTGTATGTATACTTGATAATAAAAATTTGCCTTGATGCCAAATATGTAGTCCATTAGACAGGAAATTTACTCTACGATTTTATGATTTCTGTGCTTCTTGCTGGACGAGATAAAAACATAGAATGTGTCAGCTGCACTTCCTCCCGGGCATGCTGTTAAAACCAGCTAAGGGATCCGAGGTTTCAGTGTATTGTTTTTTAGGCGATGGACTGACAACCTGCCACTACAGCAATATACCTATAAATCTATCTTAAATAACCCTCAAAACTTTGTCAGACGTGGCGGAACGACTTTTGTTTAGGTCGTTTACGCTCTGCCTACCACATTAGGGATAAAGGCGTGATTATATGTATGTTTTATGCTTTCTCTAATGAAGGTCTTTTTAATTCCTTGCTAAATAACAGCTTATTATTTAAACTATTCTTCATTTTCACATTGATAGGAATATAAGCTTTGTAAATAAAAGTAAAAAGAATATATTTCGTAACTTCGTATTTCATATTTAACTGCCTCAGTGGTCTAGAGGTCTTAGCCATGGGCTCTCGACCCGGAGGTCTCGGGTTCGATGCCCGGTGGTGGAAAATGACTTTGTTGTTGTTTCTAGTTTAGTTAGGACATGGCAGGCTGATCACCTGATTGTCCGAAAAGTAAGATGATACATACAGTCGGATGGGCATGTAAATAGTCGGTCCTGCGCCTGATTTTTCTCTGGTCATCAGTCTGCCCCATCAGAATAAGAGATTCAAGGAACAGAGTGCACCTGTGTGTAGCGCAAACACTTGAGCACTAAAAACTAATCCTGCATGCAAAATCGGTGGGAGGACTATTATTATTATTTCATCTGCACACAGAAGCCATGAGCATCAGAATGTCTGTACCACCTGCTTTTAACATCAGGTTGACGGCGTGTTTCTTCGCAAAGAAGGTAGGTAGAAGTGAAATAATAAAACGAATCTTAGAAGCACCATCAGGTCAATGTTTAATTTTCTTTCTACTGGACACAGCCACGGCGGGCTCGGTTTCGTATTCGATCTCCACACGAGGTTTCTTCTTCGGCACTTTCTCAGCGATATCCTGAAACAAAATCAAAATAATCTTCTATAGTTTTAATAATTTCCTGAATGAATAGTATTTTGCTCAAATTGTCAGAAAAGCCAGTAGTGCCTTTAAAACTTATGGGGTATCTTAGTATGGTGTGTAAGAGACGGCTTTCCACAAACTGACAGGGGTTAGTCAATACACACCAACTATCAATTCGCGGGCAGCTGTCCCTTACGCTCTGTATAGCTCGCGCTCTATCATCGCATCGTCAACTCTGTATCAATCAACACTAGTCTTGTCTAGAGTGAGAGCTTGTAGTAAATAAAAACATAATAAAAATCATATCCTTACCTCAATATCAGACGTTTCAGATTCGAAGTCACTGCCAACTTCTGCACCTTCTCTCCTACCAGAGTCACTTTCCTGTAAAACAACATACATTTAGTATATTTCAAGGAAATGTACTTAATCAGACTAAATATTTTTCTTTACAAGAGCTTGAATTCACAGATTTGTTCCACATAAGACACCATAGTCTGGGAAGAACTGATTGAAGAAAAAGTACAAGAGATATTTTAATTTTGTTACCTCATCAGAATCCATATCACTATCTCCCTCCACGAACTCATCGGCCTCCTCTACTCTCTGCAGCTCTCGCTCTAGTTCTGGTTCCATCTCTCTCTCTAGCTCTTCTTCTTCCTCGTCTTCCTTCTCGCTCTCGCTAGACACCTCTTCTGCCTTGAGCGCCGCGTCGAACGCCATTTGAGGGAAGTTGTAGATGTCATTGTACTGTAAATTAAGTTTAGTGTAATATGAGAGACAATTTTTTTGAGACAAAAATGTTTAGAAACACCTATTCATTATTATCTGTATATTTTCCTGCTGTAAAAAGCCTCTCTGATACATACATACATATAATAATAATAATCACGCCTTTATCCCTATGGGGTAGGCAGAGCGTAAACGACCTAAACAAAGATCGTTCCGCCACGTCTGACAAAGTTTTGAGGGTTATTTAAGATAGATTTGTAGGTATATTGCTGTAGTGACAGTTTGTCAGCCCATCGCCTACATTGCAATATACTGAAACCCTCGGATCCCTTAGCTGACTTTTACAGCATGCCCGGGAGGAAATGCAGCTGGTACATTCTATGTTTTTCTCTCGCTCCCAGTCCAGCTTGGAAGCCTCTCTGATCTTTTTTTTTTAAGTTAATATCTTTATCCTTGAGTTTTATGTTGAGGATGCTTCTTTGCATACTGTAACAGATAAGACTAAAGCAGTAGATGCTACCTACACTGTATGTAGATTGTAATGGAAATGGGCATAACACATGATAAGGAAAAATGGTCAAAACAAGTCACAGTCTGGTTTCCTGAATATGAGAAAGATGGAAAGATGACATAATGTGAAAAGAGAGAACAAGACATTGAGTAAACAAGACTTTTCCTTTGAAAGTAAACCTAAAGATCAATTTCAAAGTATGAGCACCCATATTTTTTTATTTCAGTTTTTAATTTAAGTTTTATTTGTGACAATAGTTAAAACTGTGTATGTGTGTGTACTGTGCTTAGTAAGAACATTTATAAACAATTATGAACCATATTAAATGAACAATAGACTTTATAATAATAGTGATAACCAAACAACATAAATCCAACACTGATAGGACCTATCAGCATATATATGCTGCCTGTCCTCAAATAATAATAACAATATAGACTGCTGATCCACAAATATCTAATTGTCTAATTAATATCTAATTGTGTAATTAGAGCCCGATGGTGTAGTGGAGAGGGCCGCTGCCTCCTGAGCGGGAGGTCGTGGTTCGAACCCCACCACGTACCAATGTGTTTTTCGGTTTTCGAATTTCATATGTACGTTTATTCGGTGCTTTTTCCGTGCTTCGGAAGGCACGTTAAGCAGTTGATCCCGGTTAATATTGTTTAATACCGTAGATATTAGTCGTTAAGCCCTTACAGAGGCCAGTGCTAAGCATTGGCGGCTTGAAAACTCTGACCTAATCTAGGATTGGGTCTGGTTTCCCTTCTGGGTTGCGGAGGTCAGATGGCAGTCGCTCTGTGTAAAAACCAGTAACCTCATTCAATCCCCTAGATTAGGAAGCCGACCCCGTGAGATACGGGATAAGGCTAGGGAGATGGATCCACAAATATCTAATTAGCAGCCCACATATAAAATGCTAATATTGAAATGAAAACTCACAGTGCCCTTCTTGAGTCTCTCAAGCAGTTGTTTTTCAATAGCATTATCAATTCTTGCAGCAACTAATGCCTTTTCTTCTCGCCTTCTCTCTCTTCTCTCTATTTTACGTTGTATAGGGACAAGCTCTTTACTGTAACACAAACAGGGTAAAATTAAATTAAACTTAATAAAATTACCGATGATAATATAAGGTGAATGTTTAACATACATACATACATATAATCACACCCATATCCCTAATGGGGTAGGCAGAGCGTAACAAAGGTTCATTCCGCCACAACTGACAAAGTTTTGAGGGATTATTTAAGAGATAGATTTGTATATTTCCAACTCAGTTTTAGAATAAAGGTAATAAACTTTGTTTAGTTTCATCAATTTTGATCGAAGATCTTGTTTCTAAAATTAGTTTTAGCTATTAGATATGACAACATAATACAATAGAAGTTTTAGTAATTTAACAAATTTGCCAATACACATAATTTATTTTTGAAATGTGTTTTTAAATAAAAAGTAATGACACTTTGTTTACTTTTATTTTAAAACTGAGTTGGAAATACTATAGGTATATTGCTGTAGTGACAGGTTGTCAGCCCATCTCCTAAATTACAATATACTGAAACCCTCGAATGAATTGGAGGAATGTTTGTTTTTTGTGTCACAATATTGAAAGTCAACAAAACTAAACTTACACTCTTCTTAATTTCAGCTTTCTCATTCGTATGAGATATTGCGTGATCTTAACAAACCGCTGTTTGCATTTAGCTTTGATGAACGACGGCCAGTATAGCAGATTTTCATTGATCTGGTATATGGCTTTTTCAAAGTTACGGGACAATTTAACCTTCTCCCATTGTTTGGCTGGAAACATCACTCTGGAAAATTTAAATAAATGTAAAATATAGACACATGCTACTTGATTATTTAAAAAACAACATTTTACAAATTACTAATGTTCTGAGTTTTTTGCCTTGTAGTGGGGACAAGAGGCTCCTAAATAAAATATTGTTCTTGTACAAGCAGGCATTCGATGACAACCGATATCGGTTGTACAAGTAGTTCATAAATTAGCCTGAACTTAAATATATTGATTGCCACAGTGACTTCAATAACTAGCAGTAAACTGAACATGTATTACCAATGCCAAGTTACTAAAATTATCCTCACCTTTCAGCAGTCTTCATGTATAAGTAAATAATACCATTCTCCTCTCTCACTGTGGCATATTTACTGTTAGCGAGGGGGCAGGAAGCCCTGCTGCACAAACCTGTGAGGTTATATTCATTACGACAAAATTGCTGGGTTTTAGTTCTGTAAGTAAGAAAATTGTGATATCAGACAGAGAAGTCAGCATTATACAAGTATTCAAAAACAGTTTTAACGTGGTACTTACGTTACTTTGTGAGAACAATGTGTTTTGTTGATGATGGCCCACACAACCTAAAAACATAAACAAATATCAGTGTTTGCCGACTTCTTCTACCGGCAGGAAATTTCAAGGAGAAACTTACATCATCATGCTGCATTTTGAACAGAAATTAACTTATATTTTATGAATTTAAATGCAAAAACTACACAATCGTACACCTCACGTGGAGAATTCACGTTTGACAGCTGCGATTTTTACTGACATTCAAAGATTTAGTTGCTGCGCAATGTCCGACTGCGCAAAGTTAGCGCATTTTTCGTACGAATAAAGCACAAGATTATTAACTACAATTTTAGCTGTAGCGGTAAGATAAAAAGAGATAGCGCTATACAAAGGACCTGTCTTTTGTTATACTCTAAAAAGAGAAATGGTTCCACTTTCTTTTCAAAAACTCACATTTTTGGTCATATTTTTTCTGTTTGAAATCGTTATGTCGGTTATTTTCGTGCCCGTGTTTATTTTAAAAAGAATATAAAAATTGCCGACGCTCTGTGTTGTAAAAATGCTGAATATGCGCTGTCTTGATGTGATTTACCTGTGATGCGGAATATTTCGGCGAAGTGCAATCAAAATATGAGCCAAAATGAGTGACAATATTAAAGTAGTTGTCAAAGTTAGACCCTTGATTTCTCGTGAAATCGAGGATAAATTGAGCTACCGATGGCGTGTGAAGAGCGACACGCTGTGGCAGCTGGACCAGAATGGCCGGGAGACTGAAGTATGCTTTACTTTCGGTGAGTAGAAAGTGTTTGTAAGGTTGCCCCATATTGGTAATTTCTGAGTGCCTATTGTAATTCTAATGAGTCTACTTGGCCAAATACGTCAACAGGCGAAGGTCGCGCGATGTTTACGTGTATATTAACCTGTCTGGGTCGATGCAGGCAGTGAATCATCTGAGAAATGTTTTGACTATCTGATACATTGTTGGTTGCTGGCTTTCAACTATTAAATAATTATTATATGTGCAATTATTATATTTTTTTAATTATACAATATATTTGATTTTATTATTTCAATAGATGTAAATGAATAGTAGTTTATTCTTTGTTTTTACATCATTCTAGACAAAGTGTATGACAAAGAAACAAAAACACCAGAAGTTTACAATGACATTGCTAAACCAATTGTGGAGGCAGCGATTGCTGGTTTCAACGGCACCATATTTGCCTATGGACAGACATCCTCCGGAAAGACTTACACCATGACCGGGACTGAGCAATCACCCGGCATCATTCCATTAGCTGTGCTGAACTTATTTGACACCATTAAGACTAAAAAAGATAGAGATTTCTTAGTAAGGTAGGTGTTTTGACAAGATTTTATGTTTCTAAGTTAAGGTTTTTGTTATAATTAAGTAATATACCTGAATAAGTGCTGTTGAGCATGCTTATGCTCAACAGCACTACAGCAATAATATATATATAAAAAATATAATTATACATATAAAAAAATATGACTGCAAATTATTTTTATAGTACAATATTCAAACTGCTGACTGTTTGTATTCTAACTGGCATTTTTAATAAAACTTCAATTTTTATATCTTTGATTTACTAACAATATAATGTTCTGTGTACAATAAACTATTAAATAAATAAAATGTTTTAATATTCAAACAACTCTCTTATACTTCAATATTTTTATGTATCAATGCAATCACCGCAGAGTATCCTACATAGAGATCTACAATGAGACCTTGAAGGACCTTCTGAATGTGGAGAAGAAGAACATCAAGATACATGACACCCTCCAGGGGGTGAAGGTGGACTGCTCCGAGAAGGTCACCGGATCCCCGGAAGAAGTTCTCGAGGCTATGAAAGAGGTATGAAACTGCTTCTAGTTTTATACCTAGAACCTTATCTTTAACAGGTTTACACTATGTAATGTAAGATTTAATGGGTTTTCTTCCAGGAATAAGATTTTTTTGCCGTAATAACCAGTATGTTTTACTTCTGGTTCATGTAGCTTTGTCATTGTAAGCGATTTAAAATATTGTCTTGTACTTTTGAATTCAAAGATTCTTCATTCTTATTGGTCTATGGAAAAATGACAATAATTTCACTATTTCAGGGTGAAGCCAATAGGCAGACTGGAGCAACAAATATGAATGAAGAAAGTAGCAGATCTCATTCCATTTTCCAAATAGTAAGTAATTTTCACATAATTAATCAAATTGAACCTTTAAAGAATTCTTTAGTTTTTGAGTTTATTAAACACAAATATTCTGTAGGTCTGCCTGCTGTAAGAAATTTCTTTTTGAGATAAGCAGTGGCTATTTTGTCTTTGTTTCCTATGTATTTTGTTTTTGTCCTTTGTATGTTTCTATGTACAAAATATAATAAAATAAAGATACAAAAATCCTTGTAAAAGTTCTTTGACAAAATATTTTTTTCATAGACTATAGAATCCCGCGAGCATGTGGATGGTGAGGACGAAGAGTCAGGCTGCGTAAACGTCTCCCAGCTCAACCTGGTTGATTTAGCTGGTTCGGAGAGAGCTGGGCAGACCGGGGCCACCGGGATTCGATTCAAGGAAGGCACACACATCAACAAGTCCCTGTCTTCCCTCGCACTGGTCATTAAGCAACTCTCTGAAGATCCTAACAAGTAAGCATCATCTACAGTAGATGCTGCTGCGAATAACAACATTGCACAGCTAATTTGTGTATTTCTATTTATCTGGAACTGATGTAAAATAATTAGATTGTTGTTTAGGTCAGGATTACCAATTGCGATTAAATTTATTGTTACCTCTATATTTCGGAACGGTTGCACGTTCCATGATCACAAAAACTCAAAACATATGTTGTAAAATTGTTTATACAGATAGGGCTAACTAACATCAAACATGTAGTTGGGCTAGAAATTAGGCAAGGGTATTTTGAGCATGAACATGCTTTTGCTAGTTGAAACTTCAGCATTCTTCCATGCTGGACTGGGAGAGATAGAAAAACATAGAATGTTCCAGCTGCCCTTCCTCCCGGGCATGCTGTTGAAGTCAGCAAAAGGGACTCGAGGGTTACAGTGTATTGTAATTTAGGCGATGGGCTGACAACCTGTCACTAAAGCAATACATATTACAATCTAAAATTGCCCTCAATTTTTGTCAGACGTGGCGAAAGCGCCTTTTACGAGGCGTTAAACGGTCTGCCTACCCCGTAAGGGATAAAGGCGTGATTTATGTATGTATGTATGTATGTAACTTCAGCATGGTTTACTGTCATAATGAGTTAGAGTTTCGCTTGCGTGAAAGTTTCGTTTTCCTTGCTTATTCAAGCTATAGCGAAAGAATAATTATTCCTTTTCCATGCAAGTCTCACATTATTACATACATATAATCACGCCTTTATCTTTAATGGGGTAGACAGAGCGCAAACGACCTAAATAAAGGTAATTCCGCGACGTCTCACAAAGTTTTGAGGATTATTTTAGATAGATTTGTAGGTATATTGCTGTAGTGACAGGTTGTTAGCCCATCGCCTAAATTACAATATACTGAAACCCTCTGATCCCTTAGCTGGTTTTTACAGCATGCCCGGGAGGAAATGCAGCTGGCACATTCTAGCCCATTGCCTAAATTACTATATACTGAAACCCTCGGATCCCTTAGCAGGTTTTTACAGCATGCCCGGGAGGAAATGCAGCTGGCACATTCTATGTTTTTCTTTCGCTCCCAGGCCAGCATTCACATTATTACGATACATTTTTTTTAAAAAATATCAAGAAAGAAAGTCAACAGATATATATATATATATATATATGGCGAGTGTGAGTGGGAACGTTGGAAGGGGAAGACCTCGACGAATGTACCGCGACCAAATCAGAGGCGTACTAGAGAAAGGTCAGGTCAGGAGTACTCTAAACCGACGAGCGTGCATGAAAAGATTGATGAATGTAGATGAAACGAAATAAGTTTGCAAGGACCGTAGCAAGTGGAGAGATGTGATCTCTACCTACCCCTCCGGGAAAGAGGCGTGACGTTATGTTTGTATGTAAGAAAGAAGGTCAGTATATTAAAGGTTGCCTGGTAGAAATTGCTGCTTTAGCAATAAGGCCGCCTATATTGTACTGTCACGTTTGTTCCTTTTTATTTCTGTTGTATGTGCTTCTTTGTGCAATAAAGAATTTTGTATTGTATTGTATATTGTCATTATCCACGTTGCAGATACGCGAACTATCGCGACAGCAAGCTGACCCGCATTCTGCAGAACTCGCTCGGTGGGAATGCTAAGACGAGCATCATTTGCGCGATCACGCCCGCCTCTGTGGAGGAGACCATCTCCACACTGCAGTAAGTCATCATCTCCCTAGCCTTCAGTGGCGAAGGGTCCAATCGGCTTCCCTTTCGAGAATTCCACTTCAACCATATCCGGAGTTACGTCGAGACTATAAATTCAAATTCAAATTATTTATTTCAGATAAAAATCCATATACAGTAAGTACATTACAATAATTCAGGATAATAAAATAAAATAGAGACGGAAATAAGATAGCCACAATAATAATAATTACCAAACAAATAAAATAAAATCCAAATAAAATTTACAATTACATGTAGTGTTAGTAAACTTAAAACTAGGTATTAGTACATGAGTGGCCCACTTAATATGAACTTGCGTCCACCTCTTCAAGAAGGGGGAATCCCACCTATGTACCAACGCGCTCAGTATTCTATTCGGGCTGCCGCGGACCCGGTCATGTATATGGAAGCACACCTTTTTCTGATGATAGCTGCGAAACCATCAACTTGTGCCTCAGAAAACATCCCGGTGGTTGTGTATCATAAAGTACTTGAATGGTTTTTTTTGCTTTGGCTTACCCTCGATAAAATTGCACCCCTCGCCACTGCTAGCCTTATTCCGTATCTCACGGGGTCGGCTTCGTAATCTAGGGGATTGAACGAGGGTACTGGTTTTTACACAGAGCGACTGCCATCTGACCTCCGCAACCCAGAAGGGAAACCAGACCCAATCCTAGATTAGGTCAGAGTTTTCAAGCCGCCAATGCTTAGCACTGTATTGACACGACAGTAAGTCAATACTATCTATTTTATGATTGTGTTTAAGTTTTTAATACAAATGTAACTTACATAAATACCAGGTGTAAGGGACAGCGTCCCGCAAACTGATAGGAGTTGCTAAGTCAACGACACTGAACAACTATCAGCAGGATCTTTATTCAGGAAGTGAAGAAAACATAGCCTTTCCATACTAATTGTCTGATCGAGATGAAAATTTTGTATGGAATAACCATTTATTTTTCCCTTCCTAAAATAATTTTCTGGTGGAAGTTGTTCAGTGTCGTTGACTGAGCAACCCCTATCAGTTTGCGGGACGCTATCCCTTGCACCTGGTATATCTTCCTGCGAACATTCGGTGATGGTATTTTTCGTTACTGATTTCGTCATCTCCGTCCATCTAGTCAGTGAACGCCCGTGAGCTCTCTTTCCCTCTCTTAACCCTGTACCACCAGATAAATACGTGAAGACACCTATGCCGACCGCCTCCATTCCTGTTTGGTCTCATCGCTTATTCCATTCTGCCATTAATACAAACTACCAGTAGCATTAAAACCTACTTTGTTCGCAGGTTCGCAAACCGCGCCAAGTCCATAAAGAACAAGCCGGAGGTTAACGCCGTGGCCACCAACGCCACCATGATACAGAGCCTCACCAAGCAGCTCAGCAAGCTGCAGTCCGAGCTGGCCGCGAAGAGGAACCTCGAGGTGATGCTGCAGAGCAGCAAGAATGTGGAGGTAAGGTTCAGCAGTGAACAAGCCGGAGTGAACGCCGTGGCCACAACGCCACCATGATACAGAGCCTCACCAAGCAGCTCAGCAAGCTGCAGTCCGAGCTGGCCGCGAAGAGGAACCTCGAGGTGATGCTGCAGAGCAGCAAGAATGTGGAGGTAAGGTTCAGCAGTGAACAAGCCGGAGTGAACGCCGTGGCCACAACGCCACCATGATACAGAGCCTCACCAAGCAGCTCAGCAAGCTGCAGTCCGAGCTGGCCGCCAAGAGGAACCTCGAGGTGATGCTGCAGAGCAGCAAGAATGTGGAGGTAAGGTTCAGCAGTGAACAAGCCGGAGTGAATGCCGTGGCCACAACGCCACCATGATACAGAGCCTCACCAAGCAGCTCAGCAAGCTGCAGTCCGAGCTGGCCGCCAAGAGGAACCTCGAGGTGATGCTGCAGAGCAGCAAGAATGTGGAGGTAAGGTTCAGCAGTGAACAAGCCGGAGTGAACGCCGTGGCCACAACGCCACCATGATACAGAGCCTCACCAAGCAGCTCAGCAAGCTGCAGTCCGAGCTGGCCGCCAAGAGGAACCTCGAGGTGATGCTGCAGAGCAGCAAGAATGTGGAGGTAAGGTTCAGCAGTGAACAAGCCGGAGTGAATGCCGTGGCCATAACGCCACCATGATACAGAGCCTCACCAAGCAGCTCAGCAAGCTGCAGTCCGAGCTGGCCGCCAAGAGGAACCTCGAGGTGATGCTGCAGAGCAGCAAGAATGTGGAGGTAAGGTTCAGCAGTGAACAAGCCGGAGTGAATGCCGTGGCCACAACGCCACCATGATACAGAGCCTCACCAAGCAGCTCAGCAAGCTGCAGTCCGAGCTGGCCGCCAAGAGGAACCTCGAGGTGATGCTGCAGAGCAGCAAGAATGTGGAGGTAAGGTTCAGCAGTGAACAAGCCGGAGTGAATGCCGTGGCCACAACGCCACCATGATACAGAGCCTCACAAAGCAGCTCAGCAAGCTGCAGTCCGAGCTGGCCGCCAAGAGGAACCTCGAGGTGATGCTGCAGAGCAGCAAGAATGTGGAGGTAAGGTTCAGCAGTGAACAAGCCGGAGTGAACGCCGTGGCCACAACGCCACCATGATACAGAGCCTCACCAAGCAGCTCAGCAAGCTGCAGTCCGAGCTGGCCGCCAAGAGGAACCTCGAGGTGATGCTGCAGAGCAGCAAGAATGTGGAGGTAAGGTTCAGCAGTGAACAAGCCGGAGTGAACGCCGTGGCCACAACGCCACCATGATACAGAGGCTCACAAAGCAGCTCAGCAAGCTGCAGTCCGAGCTGGCCGCCAAGAGGAACCTCGAGGTGATGCTGCAGAGCAGCAAGAATGTGGAGGTAAGGTTCAGCAGTGAACAAGCCGGAGTGAACGCCGTGGCCACAACGCCACCATGATACAGAGCCTCACCAAGCAGCTCAGCAAGCTGCAGTCCGAGCTGGCCGCCAAGAGGAACCTCGAGGTGATGCTGCAGAGCAGCAAGAATGTGGAGGTAAGGTTCAGCAGTGAACAAGCCGGAGTGAATGCCGTGGCCTCAACGCCACCATAATACAGAGCCCCACCAAGCAGCTCAGCAAGCTGCAGTCCGAGCTGGCCGCCAAGAGGAACCTCGAGGTGATGCTGCAGAGCAGCAAGAATGTGGAGGTAAGGTTCAGCAGTGAACAAGCCGGAGTGAATGCCGTGGCCACAACGCCACCATGATACAGAGCCTCACCAAGCAGCTCAGCAAGCTGCAGTCCGAGCTGGCCGCCAAGAGGAACCTCGAGGTGATGCTGCAGAGCACCAAGAATGTGGAGGTATGGATGTGGACCTACTAAATTCCCTTTTTTCAGCTATGAACTTCTTTAAGTTACTACCAATACGCGGCATTACTTGGAGTACAAAAGCCGCGCGCGACTATATTTGCCATGCGTGATTTACATACATACATATAATTACGCCTTTATCTCTAATGAGGTAGGCAGAGCGTAAACGACCTAAACAAAGTCTGACAAAGTTTTGAGGGTTATTTAAGATAGACTTGTAGGTATATTGCTGTAGTGACAGGTTGTCAGCCCATCGCTAAAAATGCAATATACTGAAACCCTCGGATCCCTTAGCTGGTTTTTACAGCATGCCCAGGAGAAAATGCAGCTGGCATATTCTATGTTTTTCTCTCGCTCCCAGTCCAGCATGGAAGCAGTAAAGCCTTTAATATTATTTGAATATTTATACAAACAATGTTTCCACCCACAGCAAGAGCTGCAGAGCAAAATAGCGACGCTTCAGAAGATGATCCTGAATGGCTTCGGTCAGTTCAGCGCGATGGAGTTCTCCCGGCGCAAGGCGGCCGCTCCTCGCCGCGTCACCATATCCACGCTGCACCACATTCCAGAGGAACCGGTGGCCAAATCTAACATCCCCAAGTTCTGCACTCCTAGTCTCAAGTACAAGTGAGTATCAATATTTATTTATTTATTCTTATTTATTTTTCTTCCATGCCTGGGAGCGAGAGAAAAACATATAATGTGCCAGCTGCATTTCCTCCCGGGCATGCTGTAAAAGCCAGTTAAGGGAACCGAGGGTTACAGTATATTGTAATTTAGGCGATGGGCTGATAACCTGTCACTACAGTAATATACAAATCTACCTTAAATAACCCTCAAAACTTTGTCAGACGTGGCGGAACGACCTTTGTTTAGGTCATTCAAGCTCTGCCAACCCAATTAGGGATAAAGGCGTGACTATATGTATGTATGTATGTTATTTATTTATAACAATAATAATATGACTGGTTACACCTTTAAAAAACAAGATAACACAGGTAAGCGCTCAATCAGGTGTTGCAATAGCAACCCAAAAAAGACCGAGATCTGTGTTAGGGTTAGCTACTTGCGTAAATTATATGACAGGAGGAGCTACTCGACGTGTTCTTCTGTGTATTGTCTATTTTATGTTTTTCTAAGTAGTATTTAAAAAAAAAATTAAAGAAGGGATTTTTGTATTTTAATCTATAAAAAAAAGCAAATACTAAAAAAGTGAGTTATACAGTTCATCGAACTTTCTATATTCTAAATCATGCAAGTACATTTTTATCTTTCTGCTTAAGGTTTGGCGGCAACGGGAATATTGTTGTGATACTGATTCTGAATAGTGTTTATACAATGTATTAAACTGCCTCCGTGGTCTAGTGACTAGTGCCATGGTTTCCCGATCCGGAGGTCCTGCGTTCGATTCCTAGGGGGGAAACACAAAATTGATATTTGAGAATTTTATCACTTTGGGAATTTTTCCCCAGTTTGGTTAGGACATTACAGGCTGAATCACCTGATTGTCCGAAAAGAAAAAGATTTTGTGCTTCTGAGGGCACGTTAAGCCGTCGGTCCCGGTCGCTGTCTTTGATTGTGTTCGTTACTCAAAACCATGTCAGAGGCCTTATAGTTGTGCTAGTAGGCGGTTTAAAAACTCGGATCGATAGACTCGATACCCACTCGACAGAAGAAGATACATTGTTATTTTAAATATTAATAATTAGTGATGTAAGTGTAATAACGTTTACTATAAAATTTACATCTTGGATGCAGACTGGCCTCCCATAGCACAGGGAAACCTAGTTTGTGGGTCAGGCGAACACGATTGTAAACCGTAAGTTACAAATTAATCGGAACAGGGGAATGAAGCTCCCAAAGATCAAGTTCACGCTCTTTGATGGTGATCTAAACGGATGGCTTCCGTTCTGGGGTCAATTCCACAAGATACATGAAAATCCTAATATCGACGAAGTGGACAAATATTAATATCTAGTGCAGTCCATGAAGGAGGACACGGCAGTGAAAGCATTGGTTACCCCCCTAATGCATACAGAGACTGCATGGAACAGCTTAAGATTCGTTATGCAAGGGAAGACATGTTAATTCAAGTCTATATAAGAGAATTGCTAGCGTTAGTTCTTATGAAAAAGCAGCAGATGTCTGTGACACAACTCTACGACATAATCACCGAAACCAAATAGTTGTTTTTCTTGCCCAAAAAATATATTTAATTATTCGGCGTCGCCCTGCTTTTTCTTTCAACACGAAACTTTATTTTTCATAGTATAGAGCAAAAGAGTAGAGGTACATTCAATCTTTAACATCCTCCAAATGCAAAAGAAAGTGGTTGACAAATTCTATAAAAATATGCACTACATGGAAACATTTTAACACTTAGTCAAATAAAATAATTACCTACAAAATAACATGGTAATTTAACAAAAATAAACTTATATGAAACACATTTTGCAGGTATAACCATCAACCAACCCTCCCAACCAGCGACAATCAAAGAAATTCGAAGCAGTTTTGTACCCTGCATATTCTTATATTCATCTTCTTCGATATGTTAGACAAGTTACTTTCAATTTGTATTCTTACTATTGAAGTTAGAGCTTTCTAGTCAAATCAAATCAAATCATATCAAGTCTTTTAAACGCTTCAGGATTTGGTTTTACTGAGAGCTCTTTTACAAAACTACCTTCCGAATCACTCTTCTAATAGGATTATTAGCTCTCCAGCTTATTGTCGAGCTTGCAATATTGTTATCTCTAGAAGAAATGCCCTCCTCGCCACGCTGTGATTCTTTACTCATTGAAAAATATAACCTCGAGTTAATCTCTTCAATGGGGTTTTTTTTTTCAAGTCTTCGCTTTGCGAATTACTTTTACCTCTTTAATAGAGCTTTTGCGCAAGATAACGCTATCGATAATAATGATTATTATATGAGTATCTTTCCAAAGATTTTAGGCTAAATCACTCCAGTGACGTAGTGATGAGAGTGCTTTTTTTTTAGAACTAGTCCTTCGGTTTTTTTGTCGATGTTAAGGTTTACAACTCTAGCAGATGTGCTCTACATCTGTAGAGATAGTCGACGAGTGCTTTTACTTCCGTGTCCTCCTTTATGGACTGCACTAGATGCTGATATTTATCCACTTCTTCGAAGTTAGGATCTTCATGTATCTTGTGGAATTGACCCCAGAACGGAAGCCGTCCGTTTAGATCACCATCAAAGAGCGTGAACTTGATCTTTGGGAGCTTCATTCCCCTGTTCCGATTTTCGGTGCTCGTAGTGATAGGGGATGATGATGACGATTTTACTTTCTCAGTTTATACTTATACCTTTTATCTAGCGTTTGAATGTATCTCATTTGGACTGTGATTAAGGGCCGTATTTATAATCAGCTTTCATGAGGGGCAGCTAGTTTGAGTTCGTATCAGTAATGTCATTTTAGTACAAACTGGCCTGTCCAATCCATACTTAATATTGTTCTCAAGTTTGAGATCGCTTCATAAATACGAGCCTTAGGCTCGTAATTATAAACAGCACTTGAGATTATCAGCTAGTTTGAGTTCGTATCAGACACGTCATTTCAGTACAACGTGGCCTATTAAATCCATACTTAATATTGCTCTCAAGTTTGAGATCGCTTCATAAATACGAGCCTTAGACTAGCATTGTGAACCAAGTTTCCATACAGTAACTTTTTTGTATGTGTAGTTTTTAAAATAATCTTTATTTTACTTGTTTTACATATTTTCTGTGGATTTCATGCGTAATCGCCACGATGTAATTACTGTAGAGTACAGTAATTAGACATTTTTTTTTAAACTATGTGCTAGGCTTTCATGTATCGAAATCTGCTAATTTTATATGTGCTATATTCTTCTGTCGAGTGGATTTCAAGCCGATCGACCCGATGAATCCTTATGTCAGTATTTTTAAACCACCTAATAGCACTGCTAAAAGGCCTCTGACATGGTTTCTGTAACGACCACTATCATAGTGCTATCATCAATGATATATTTAATTATATTTATCTACTCTCATATAGTAATGTTCGAATTATAAACTTCTAAACGAATTTATAATAGCATACTTTTTAAACAGAATGATGAAAAAAATAAAAAGTTTACATTTCGTTGCATCTTAGTTTACTTTTCATTGCATCTGCCCTAGCAAATTCTAACAAAGATGAAACGAAAAGTAAAAATTTTATTTGCTGGAAGCAAGGAAAGACAAAAATCACACAGTAAATACCAAAAAAATCCGATTCCAAGCCAAAAATCTGTAAAATTATAATAATCTATGGTAAGGGCGCATGCGCGGTGAAGGTTTTCCTGCGCGCCTAATTTTGCCGCCATTTTCTACGGTGATTTTTTTTTATTGTTTGTTTATCGCGCAACTCAAGGAAGAATTAATTGACTGTTTGCTAAAAATGTGCGACTCTAGTGACTCTAGTGAGGAATATATTAATACTCCACCGGATATTTTAGATGCCGCTACGGAAATTACCAATAATTGATTGCCCGCCAAGTCAAGAAAACTGTACGAGAAATGCTACCAAGAATTCAGGCTATGGAAAATGCAAAAAAATGCGTATGAGATGTGTATGAGAGTAGATAAAATAGTGTATGCAACTGCACATAACTAGGTATTACAATGCTCGTGATACCATTGTGAAACCACACTCGCATTGTGATACCCTTCATTATGCAACAGTTGCATAAACTACTATTATGTTCTGCTCATGTCTATAGAAAAAAAATGTGCACGTCTTATCTGCATTACATTTTATGCTACTACTTTCTTATTAGGTCTGCTGTAAGAAATTTCTTTGTAGAAATAAGCAGTGCCTGTTGTATCTGAATTCCTCATGCAATTAATCTGTGCGTGTTCATGTGTACAATAATAATAATAAATGTTGATTTCAGGGAAATCCTCACATCTTACGACTAACAATAATGATAAACAAATTGGATAGGTATATTTGTACACACACAAACTGTAAAATAAAACAAATAAAATTGCATAAATAATAAAATTTTCTAAAAATTGTACATGCCAGATAAAATTGAAAAAAATTTATAATAGGTTCCAGTAGGAACCGATTACTACACTAAGTGGTAACCACTCGGCTTCTATTTTTTGTTTTTATTGCGGTGCACGGATAGCTTAGACGAATACGGATAGCCAATATTAGTACATCGGATTGCCCAATCTCGTTATCCGAATTACGCACTCGAGACCAGTTGTAGAGACACGTTTTGCATCCAACATTGGTGCTTCTCTGCTCCACGATAAGATCGTTGACGTAGGTGCTAAAAAAAAAACCGGAGACGTCAGACCTCCTTGGCGTACCCCGCATTCTAGCATATAATCGCTAGAGGTCGTGTCGCCCCAACGTACATTGTTGGTTTGGTTCTTGTACCAGTATCTCTGCAGTTTAACGGTCCTTTTAGTTGTATTCGACGCTGCGAGATTTTCCCATAGCAAACTATAATTTCACAGGTCAAAAGCTCGACTCAAATCATAAGGCATAAATTGGCGTATGCCTATTAATATAGTAATTTACTGTCTACTGTAGACTAAAGACCGCCAAATCTGTTGAGAGACCGGCACGGAAACCAAACTGTGCGTTGTCTATTTTCAAACCCTTTTTGAGGACAGGGTGCAAAATGCGTCCTACCGGCGATAGTACCTAGTGAGATTGGCCTATAATTTTTCAAACTAGAGAGATCTTCCATTCTGTTTTTTGGTAATGGGATAATCACCGTCCTCATCAGGTTTCTAGGCAGATACCCGACATTTATGCATACGTTGTTCAGATCCGCCACAATACGGTGTAACTCATGCCCACCGTATGATACGTGCTCCACGCTTAAATCATCGAAACCCGGCGATTTACCCCTTTTCATTGCTTTTACAGTCCCGAAAATATCGTCAGGTGTAAGGCAAGATAGGCCCTCAGGGCTAGGTTCTGTGTTAGTCGTCTCATCGTTATACCCGATATAAAAGAACGATCTGGGATAGCCATCGGTACCACACTGAAATGTTGTGAGAACAGGTCAGCCACCTCTTTTGGTTCAGTTTTGTTCTCAACGCTGCAGTCTTATGATTTAAGCTTTTTGTAGTATTCTAGAACTTAGGGAAGTTTTTATCAGCTTGATACATCGCAATAATGTTCATTCTGATCTGATCCTCATTATCTATGCACGACTTCAATCTGCTTTTAAATACCTTGCGACTCTCTACCTATATATATACTACTATGAATTTCCCCTGACGTACGAGTAGGTCTACCCGCCAATACCCAGCAGTGAAATCGTAATCTAGCAATTCCATGACTATCTTTGACGTGGTTAGTAGTTCCAACCTAAAACATTTTTGGCTTTTTTCCGTGCACCAAGGTTAGCTTTGGCACTTATGCGCGCCGCAGACTGAATGCATGATACGACACTATCGTAATTATCAGGTATAGATGGTCTTTACATTTAAAACTTAAACAATTTTTACAGTCCTTATAATTAGCGTACTCTAATTTTGATAATTTTTCACTACAATATTTAGTATACATATCTATTTGAGTAGGTTCCCTCAGCCCCCATTGTACACTAGACATATCATCGGAGTTCTTAGTTATAACAGTTTTAGTATTTACTGTATTTCAGTTATATGTCAATATATTAATGGATAGTGGTCAGACCAATAAATTCCGTAATTAACTCTGGCAGTCATTACGGTCGAACGGGCTGCAAGCGTTGTAATAAAATGGTCTAACCACGTATCCGTTACTATCACTGGTAAATGTGTAATTATTCTCTGATCCACACAATACGCGTCCAGCTCTCTACCAAACAATTTTCCTGGATGAGCATTAAAATCGCCTAATACGTATACTGCTTCCATGTTGCTATCTTAAATAATGGCTGAGATGCTTGCCAGACACGAAGTAAAATCAATTAGATGTTCTTCGCACAATAAACTGTTAAATAAAATAAATCAATATTGACCTTGTCAGCCCACTGAACGTGCCCGGGTCTTCGGACTTCGCGCCGATCCAGTCCGGCGCGGCCGCGGGGCCGCACAAGCTGGCCACGGTGCCGGAGGAGGCGCGCCCGGTGACGCCGCCGCCCGCCGCCCACGTGGTCGGCTTCCGGGACGAAGTCATTGAAATCAGTAAGGCATCAATTTATACTTGCGATTGTCGGCACTGTTTTCTTCCATGCTGGCCTGGGAGCGAGAGAAAAGCATAAAATGTGCCAGCTGCATTTATTCCCGGGCATGCTGTAAAAATCAGTTAAGAGATCCGAGGGTTTTAGTATATTGTAATTTAGGCGATGGGATGACAACCTGTCACTACAGCAATATACCTACAAGTCTATCTTAAATAACTCTTAAAAATTTTGCAGACGTGGCGGAACGACATTTGTTTAGATTGTTTACGCTCTGCCTACCCCATTAAAGATAAAGGCGTGATTATATGTATGTATCGCTATATTTTAATAACGGGCACTCACTTTGGAAAATAAGTCGCGTACTTCACGACTTATATTCCAAAGTGAGTGCCCGTTATTAAAATCTTTAAATCGCCAGATATTCGGAACAAACGAACTCGGACACATCCACGCACACACACGCTCACGCACTCACACGCTCACGTACTCACACGCTCACGCACTCACACTCACGCACTCGTTCTGTAACGTGAGCCGACGTCAGCGAGGTTCTAAAAATACTTTTTTTTTATTAAACTAAAAAATATTTAATTAAATTTGACATGTAATAGAAAACTTTTATAAAAGGAATTAACAATAATTGATTTGAGGCTAGTGAGCCATTGGGAGGATCGGGACGGACTGATTGGTTAGGGCGCTAGACCCATGATCATGATTTTGCTGACAATGCAGCGTTGGAATATGAACGCTGAGCTAAGGAGATTCTAGGAATATTTCAAATTTATAACAGTTCGCTCGCTCACGCACGCACCCACTTACTCGCTTACGCACGCACCCACTCACTTACTCACCCTCTTTCTCTCACACATACTTATTGAATAATTTAATCAACCTCTATGTTTTCACCATATACGATGGTCTTCTTCAACACTATACAACGTGTAACAGAAAGGGAATATGCTTCCGAAACGATATGAACCAGCCTACGAAACTGAACAACTTTCCCAAAGGAACATAGGTCGAAATAAGATTTAAAAAAATGTTTGACTTTCCATACTAAACGCGCTATCATCTGATGGAAGTTCAAACTTTTTTTTTCATATTTTGACCTATGTTCCTTTGGGAAAATTGTTCTTTTTTTTAAAAAAAAATATATATAGGCGAGCATTTGTCCGCCATCTCACCTGGTGGGAAGTGACGATGCGGACTATGTTGAAGCATACTCACCTATGTAGTGCCTATTCACTCTCGCCTTGAAAAGGCCCAGGTTATATTGTTCAGTTTCATGAGCTGGTTCATATACTTTCCGGTGCATATACCATTTCTGTTACATGTTGTATATAAATTGTTTCTGTTATTTTTCCACAGACAGCGATGACGACAGTATGACTGAAACCCGCTGCTCGCCTTATCACAAATGTTACGGTGAGTTTTATTATCATATTTAAGTTCATAGAATTTCGTCATCATCTCCCTAGCCTATTCACGAATTTCTCAGGGTCGGAATTTGCTCTTCCATGCTGGACTGGGAGCGAGAGAAAAACATAGAATGTGCCATCTGCATTTCCTCCCGGGCATGCTGCAAACACCAGCTAAGGGATCTGAAGATTTCTGTATATTGCAGTTTAGGCGATGGGTTGACAACCTGTCACTACAGCAATATACCTATAAATCTATCTTTAATAACCCTCAAATTGGTCAGTCGTAGCGGAACGACCTTCGTTTAGGTCGTTTACGCTCTGCCTACCCCATTACGGATAAAGGCGTGATTGTATGAATGAATAAAATTTAATCAGCTAAGAAAGAAAGATTATTATTCTTTATGAATGTTGCAACGGTTGCCTGGTAGAAATATCTGCTTTAGCAATAAGGCCGCCTATATTGAACTATCCCGTTTGTTCCTTTTTATTTCTGTTGTATGTGTCGTGCAATAAAGAATTTTGTATTTGTATTTATATTTTCTTCCATGTCCAGTCCAGACTGGGAGAGATAGAAAAACATAGAATGTTCCTGCTGCCCTTCCTCCCTGGCATGCTGTAGAAGACAGCAAAAGGGATTCGAGGGTTACAGTGTATTATAATTTTTGCGATGACAACCTGTCACTACAGCAATACACATACGAAACTAAAATTGCTCTAAATTTTTGTCAGACGTGGCGAAAGCGCCTTTTAAGAGGCGTTTTACGGTCTGCCTACCCCGTAAGGGATAAAGACGTGATTTCATGTATGTATGTATGTATTAATATTTTGTAATGTTTGCATTGTACCGTCGCAGGCGCATCGAAAACTCCGCCGTGCGTGCTGCGCAAGAACGCCAAACTAGCCGAGGAGAGCCTCAAGGACATCGTGGAGCTCACCGGCCGCGAGAGGATCTACACGCCCAGCGTCGTGAGTGCTCAATCATATGTCTTCTATTTATTTTATTTATTTACTAGCGACCCACATAATAACACAACTGCAAGAAGAAGTGGACTCTTTGAAAGAAAAGACAAAGGAAAAAGACTCCACGATTGAAGAACTTAATAGCAAAGTTCAAATTACTGAAGATCTGGTCAATACTATTACTTCTGCAAAGGTAAGCTAGCGATAAGGTAAAGCGTATTCAGTATTCTTCCATGCCGGCCTGGGAACAAGAGAAAAACATAGAATGTGCCTGCTGCATTTCCTCCCGAGCATGCTGTAAAAACCAGCTAAGGGATCCAAGGGTTTCGGTATATCGTGATTTAGGCGATGGGCTGACAACCTGTCACTACAGCAATATACCTACAAATCTATCTTAAATAACCCTGAAAACTTTGTCAGACGTGGCGGAATGACCTTTGTTTAGATAGTTTGCGCTCTGCCTACCCCATTAGGGATAAAGGCGTGATTATATGTATGTATGTACTAACGACCCGCCACCCGCCCCCGGCGTCCTCGCTGACGACGGCCCACGTTACAGAACGAGTGCGTGAGTGTGAGTGAGTGACTGAGTGCGTGAGCGTGTGAGTGCGTGAGCGTGTGTGTGCGTGGATGTGTCCGAGTTCGTTTGTTCCGAATATCTGGCGATGTAAAGATTTTAATATAATAATATAGTTATTATGCATGTATTATACATAGAAACCTTCCTCATGAGACACTCTAGCCATTAAAATGAAACAGCATCAAATTTTTTTGCGTAGTTTTAAAGATTTATGCATACATAGGGATATAGGGACAGAGAAAGCGACTTTGTTTTATACTATGTAGTGATTTATTTATTAGGCCAGCCAACACAGTATATATCAACATGTATAAGAACATTCGTGTACAATTTTCTTGCAAATATGAACCACACTTATAGGCTAACACAAAATACAAACTTTTCTTGCTACACGGGACAGGGGACTGATAAAAAAAATATTGTTTCATGATTTATACAGTTAACAAATTGCTGGCCATATTTCAAGGTGTGATTCTACCCATGAAACTGAAGATCTTTCCCCAATGAACATAGGCCGAAAAACAAATAATAGAACTCCCATACAAATGGTATAATACGTTGTTAATACTTAAAATTTGTCAGCGCCTTGGCGTACAATGCTGTAATGCTGAAAATTATGTTTAAATAATAAAAAAATGAATAAATGGTGTCAGCAACTTGAGTCAATTTGTGTGGGAGTACCTTTTTTTTCATATTTCGTCCTCTGTTCCGTGGGAAATGTTTATTTATTTAACTGTTTATTGTACACAATAAAATACAAAGAACATATACATATAAAACAAAGACACAACAGGCACAGCTAGGGAATGCAATCTCGTACGAGATTTCCGCCTAGCGAGATCCCGCGAGACTCAAAACCCAGTCTCGCGAGATCTCGCAAATTACGGGATCTAGCGAGATTGGGAGAATAGCAATTAAAACATATGCAAATGCTTGTTATAAGAACTAGTAATTGACATGATATGTAATTAAATAGAAACTGCGTTGCTTAGTTATAAAAATAAAGTAAGTTTTATTTTAAAAATCAACAGAGTACTTATTATTTTGTCTCTAACTCTAATAACATTTGTTTATGTCTATAATTATTATACCTACTGTAGCTAATCAGTTCAAATTCTTACAATATTGGTAACAAAACAATAATTATCTATATTTAGTCTTTTGTAAATTATTATTTTATTTATTTATTTATTTAACAGTTTATTGTACACAGAAACATACACAGAACAATTACATAGGAATCAAGACACAACAGGTACTGCGTATTTCTAAAATGAAATGTCTTACAGCAGACCTAAGAAGTGAGATAGCATAAAACGTAAAGCGGATAAGACGTGCACAATATGAATACAAATTAGGTACATGAACAGTAAATAAGGATTACCTACTTAATTACTTTAGTTTAATTATTATTTTAGTTTATTTATGTTTAATTATTTATTACTTTAGTTTCAATAATTAAGAGTAATAGGAACATTACTTATGGTAAATAAAAACAACAAAACAAAAACTTAACTTCACAAGTTCTTAAATAAATGTTGTGAGATCGTATTAATCAAATAATAGAAGTTTAAAGTAGAAGTCAGATGAAGTTATCATGGTACGGAAAGGCAAGTTAGTTTGTCTGAAGATGGCTTCTCAAAAAACACATCATGTCGAGAGTATCACCTGACAGACGACTTCTGATTTTGCATGCCAAATACCCTGCTGCTGAAAAAGCTCGTTCTGCCTCAACACTTGTGGGAACCACAGTTGAGAGGCAGTTCTGTACGAAGGTTAAAAGTTCCCCTCTTACTTCACCAGCTTCGTACAAATTCATTTCTCTAGATCTCGTTATCTCGCGAGATCTCGTACGAAATTTGACGAGATACAATCTCGTAAAATATGGCCGGGATCTCGCGAGATCGGGATCTCGGCGAGACGAGTATGCATTCCCTAGGCACAGCTTATTTCTAAAAAGAAATCTCTTCCAGCAGACCTAGCTCTTCCAGCAGACCTAGTGTTGTTCAGTTTCAAAGTTGAATCACACTCTAAAATGAGGCCAGCATTTTTTTCTTCCCGGTAGAAATAAATTCTAAATTAGTGTAAAGGCACTTTGGCCTTTGTGATGAGTGTGAGAGAACGAACCGCATAGGTCCGTCGTTTGTGACCACTGTTTCGTCTTCATTTCGACTCATCAGATGTGGAAGTGTCCGCATTACAGTCGGTTCGCGAGTGCTTCGCCCTTGTGAGACATTGCATTATCTCGACAGAGATACACGTGGGAAAGGGCCCCCTTGCCTGCGGGGGGACCACCTGCTCATAAAGAGTTGGATTCAGTTCCAAACCAAACAATCTACGCTCACAAGAGCGAGGACTTGCAAATTCTAAATTATCTGTTATTTTATTATTATCCGTTTTAATTAAATATTTTATAATAAGCTTTGACGATACATTTAATTACCAGTCCACATTTTGACTACCCATATTTGATAATTACTCAACAAACGAACTAAACAAAATACTAGTTCAAATGTGACCACGTATTCTTTACAGTTAATAAATCGAAAATACGTGCTCATATTTATACTTCTACACGTTTATGAATTAATAAAAAAATTTGGGACCCGAAATATTGAGATTTTAAAAATACAACGGAAATGCATAAAACAATACTTATCAATCTATCTATGTGTGGCGTTACATTCCTACCATATTCAAGGTAAAGTTATGATAATAAAGATAACAGGATAACTAGAATCAATCAAACCTTATCTCTTGATTGAAATTATTTTCAGATTGAGCTAATGGAGAAACTAGAAACGAATACAAACATAATAACACAACTGCAAGAAGAAGTGGACTCTTTGAAAGAAAAGACAAAGGAAAAAGACGCCAAGATTGAAGAACTTACTAGCAAAGTTCAAATTACTGAAGATCTGGTCAATACTATTACTTCTGCAAAGGTAAGCTAGCGATAAGGTAAAGCGTATTTAGTATTCTTCCAGGCCGGCCTGGGAGCAAGAGAAAAACATAGAATGTGCCAGCTGCATTTCCTCCCGAGCATGCTGTAAAAACCAGCTAAGGGATCCGAGGGTTTCGGTATATTGTGATTTAGGCGATGGGCTGACAACCTGTCACTACAGCAACATACCTATAAATCTATCTTAAATAACCCTCAAAACTTGTCAGACGTGGCGGAATGACCTCTGCCTACCCCATTAGGGAGAAAGGCGTGATTATATGTATGTATGTATTCAGTATTTTAATTTCAATTCAGTTCTTTGGGTCGTTTGACTCGAGAATCCACTCGCTAAGAAGAAGTACGTTTAGAAACAAAACCATAACATTTATATTATGTTTGGAATTTGACACTCATTGTTAATGTTCTTACAAACTTGAAAAAATAGAGGCTAAATGTTTTACTCAGGTGGAATTTTGAACCCACAACCTTCGGTGTACTGTACTGACGCCCTATCCTCTGAGCCAACGAGTGTTCTAACCCCGACGAAAACACATTGAAGATTGTGGGATTAAACCCCACCTGAATGAAACTTTTAGCCTCTTAATTTTCCTGTTTGTAAAAATGTCCATAATTATTGTATTGGAATTTCAACAGTTTTGTGTACGACACAGCATGGTTAAGATTGTATGAAATCTGTTTCTTTGCGCAAATTTACTTGGCGTTGTGCAGGAACAGTGCAAAGAAGGAGAAGCGACTGGCACATTCTTTAGTTCACATCACAGTTTTTTTTTAATTGCATGAATATTTCTTCTATGCTGGACTAGGAGCGAGAGAAAAACAAAGAATGTGCCAGTTGTATTTCCTCCCGGGCATGCTGTAAAAACCAGTTAAGGCATCCGAGCGTTTCAGCATATTGCAATTTAGACGATGGGCTGACAACCTGTCATAGCAATATATATACAAATCTATCTTATCCTCAAAACTTTGTCAGACGTGGCGGAACGACCTACGTTTAGGTCGTTTACGCTCTGCCTACCCCATTAGGGATAAAGGCGTGATTATATGTATGTATATTTCAGTCGGAGCTAGAAGTACAATGCAAGGAGAAGGACACCAAGTTGACTGACTTCGAAGTCAGCTACGAGACCCTCGTCAGCAAGTCCAAGACGCGCGAACTGGAACTGCTCTCGCTACTGGAGGAACAACAGCGGTCCAGCAGCAGACTCAGCATCGGTGAGTCCGTAGTTGATAGCCGCCTATTTCTAAGGACTTAAAAAAAAATGTTTTACAAGGTCACTATAAATAAGTAAGTTTTTTTGTTGTGAAAATTATAGTGGAATAACGCAAAAAATATATGCGTGATTTAACGGAAAATTATAGTGAAATAACGGAAACAATATTTGCAAGATTTCACTTAAAATTATAGTGAACTAACGCAAACAATATTTGCAAGATTTCACTTAAAATTATAGTGAAATAACGCAAACAATATTTGCAAGATTTCACTTAAAATTATAGTGAAATAACGCCAAAAATATTTGCAAGATTTCACTTAAAATTATAGTGAAATACCGGAAACAATATTTGCAAGATTTCACTTAAAATTTTAGTGAAATAACGCAAACAATATTTGCGTGATTTCACTATCAATTTTCTCATTCAATATTCTCTTCCAATTTTAGACAAACCGAAGAAAATGGAAAGCGAGATGGTAAACTTCTTGGACATGTCCCGAGATATGACGCTCGTTCACAGCGACACCGACACCAGCTCGACGACGCTCGACGACGGCGCCGCGCGCCTGCACGACCTCGTGCACAACCTGCAGGCCGAGCTAGCTGCCAAGACACAGCTCGTCATCGACCTGGAGGCCGACATCTACAAACACAAACAGCAGATAGAAAACCTGGACACCTCCAGCCAGAAACTGCAAACTACCATCGATGATTTCAAAACTAAACTCGCCGATATTGAAACGGAAAACTCGTACCTCAAATGCACTATAGATAATCTAAACTCGACCATTGAAAGTCATAAGAAGAACTTGGAATCGGCTGACAGAGACATCGAGTCTTATAATAGCACGATACAAGAGTTGCAAATACAGTTGAACAAGAAAGAAATTGTACCCAGTATTAAAGTTAACGATTCTATAATAGACAGCATGATTGCCAATGAACAGAAATGCATTGCGAATAATGACAATATTAAAAACATTATTCGATCGCTTAAAGAACTTATTGAAAATAAAAACTGCGAAATTGAAAATCTTAAATCGACCATTGCGAGTGAAAAGGAAAACTCTGCCACTCAAATAACTCTAAAAAAAGAACTGGAAATAAAAGAAAATCGAATTGTAACGCTATTAAATGAAGCAGAAACACTAAAGCACGAGTTAAATATCAATTTAAATGAAATCAATAAATTACTGGAAGTTGAAAAAAATCTGACCGACCGTTTGACCACTATTCAAGAAGAAAATAAAATATTGGAACAACAAAAAATTGAAAATGATCAAAAAATCGAAAATTTGCAGTCTGATTTAGATAGTCTCACTTGCAAAATTGAAGAAAAAGAAATCAAAACACAAAATATAGTAAGTGAAAATCAAGAACTTTCTAAACAAATCGAAGACATGAATAGTATAATCACTGACCTAACGGAAGATTTGCTTGAGAAAAACGAAGAAAACGAACAACTTACTCGAACAGTATCAGACAAAGAAATAGACGAAAAGAACATTATAGGTAAAAATCAAGAACTCTCGAAACAAATCGAATACATGACTAACAGAATCACTGACTTAGAACAAAAATGGAGTGAGAAAAATATAGAAAACGAAAAACTCACTCGATTAGTTGCAGATAAAGAAATTTCGGAACAAACCGTATTTGGTAAGAACCAAGACCTGACGAAACAGGTAGAGGACATGGCCCAAAAAATTGAAGGTTTAGAAATAAATCTAAAAGAAAAAGATAAAACAATTGCGTCAGTAAATGATAGAGACGAAGATATCCAAATTAATTTGGCAAAGGCAAAATCAATTCTGTTTAAAATACAAGATATTGCATTAAAACTAAAAAGTACCAAAGAAGACCTACCAGAGACATTTAATGACCTAGGGGTTGTTCTAGAAATAATGAACACTAAAGTAATCACTATTGATAACTCCGCTACACAAAGTTTGCAAACTATCTCTGAATTAGAAGAGCACTGCTCATCATTATCAAGTGAAAAAGAATCTCAATTTTCCATGTTAAGAGCGGAAGATGAACAACTAAATAATCAATTGACAGCTGAAACGGAAACACTGACACAAAAAACTTATGATTTAATCGAAGATCTGAATAAAACACGTGCAGAATTACAAAGCAAAGAAGAAGAAATTAACAAGCTTGAAGAAAAGCTTGATAAAGCTTTGTCTATTTGCAAAGATGTGGAACGGAAAAGCCAGGAACATTTAAATAAATCATTTTTCGTGCTTCGTAGGTTACATAATATTGCATGTAAATTAAACCGCGGAATAGTAACTCCTCCCGACACAATTGATAATTATGATACTTTATTCGAATTATTTCACGAGAAATTAAATATTCTGGATGCATCAGTTATTCAAATTTTAAGAATTGCCTATAACATGCAGGATAAACTCATTGAATTCACTGATGAAAAAGAAACCGAAATTGCCAATTTCGAGTCACAAATTGAGAGAATAAATAGTGACATGGCAATTCAAACATTACAAGTATCCCAACGAACATTGCATTTGATCGAAGAACTGAAAAAATCTAGGGCAGATTTGGAAGCTAAAAACGAACAGATCGTTGCACTTGAAATTGAACTAAATGACGTCCAGGAAATCAACAAAAATCTGCGCAATGGAATGATATCCAAAGATAATAGTATAACATCACTGCATGATAAACTTAGCGCTGTGTACGCCGAAATAGAAACATTGAGAAATATGAACATGGGCGTTGATAAACTTGAGGAATTGCTACAAGCAAAATACTTACAAGTCAAACATCTAGAAGATCAACTAGCCAACGGTGTTGACTCGCTTGAAGATAAATATAGAGATGTGACTAACGGCCTCAGCTTAGCAATTCAGAAGAGAGACATGCTTCTTGCAGAAATTTTAAAGAAGGCAGTCAGGGTTGCTCGCCAGTGCGGAATCGACAGTAGCGAGATTAGTGAAACTTATGAGGATGACGTATATGAACGAGTAGTTGTGATTTTGGACAAAATTGGAATGAGTGTCGCTTTACTAAAGACTGAAAACGACGTAGAGCGTAGCGACATTGAAAATATGTTAACAATGGCGAAAGAGGAAATTGAAAAACTTACTGCAATGAATATGAAAATAATGAATGATAATGAGGATATTAAAAATAAAAACCAGGAATTGTCACTGGAAGTAGAAGAGACTAAAAAACTTAACATAGATCTGTCGAGTAGCACTAAAATTCTGGAACAGCTCAATCTAGAATTACGCAGCAAATCTGACGAAATAACAAACATGGAAGGTAAACTTATTGATCTAAAAGAAAAATTCAATAACTACGAACACGCCATGAAAGAACAAATGAGTGAGTTAGAAGCAGAAAACAATGAACTAAAGAATAAGAATAAAGATGGTTTGTTGCTTGATTTTTCTGAAAAGTTATCAAAACCACTTGCTAATGTAAGAAAAAATGCAAACTCTTCAAACACACCACAAAGTCTTATAACAATTTGTTGTAATAAAATAATTGAGGCCATACAACATCAGGATCCTGACTTATCAGCTACAACTTGCTCCCTAACTACTACGAGTTCTAAGATCAGCATTCCTACAGAAAATATACAAACACAAACTGACAGTTGTGATTGTGAGAGCTTAGCTTTAAAACTTACTCAGGTCATGGAAGAAAATGCAAAACTCGTAGACGATTTAGAAGCAGCTACTAAAGAGAATCTAGAAGTTGTAGATCTGTTAGAAGATTTGCAAGCTACTAACGATTATCTTTTAAAAGAGAGAGAAGAAGTCAAGAAAGAAATACAATTGTTGGTGGAACCGGCCATTGAATTACAGAAAAAGATAGTCAACCACAGAACAAATCTGTCTACGTTGACTGCTACCACTTATGCAGAGAATAAATTGCTTAATTCACAGCTTAAAGTTTTAAAACATCACCATACCAGATATATTCATGTATGCCAACGAGATTTACCAGCATTCAAAACTCAACTAAGCGAACTTATGACAATATTAAAAGAAAGTTCTTTAAACGACAAACAAAACGCTAGCTTTAAGAGATACTCGTTGCCTGATGTACTTGATAACAGTGCCTCAACATCAGCTTTCAAAAACGAATCAACTTTGGATGGAGACCTTCTAATGATGGACACCAACCTAACATTGACTACAGTCGACAATACTCTAGTAGGCGCCGACCAAACATGTTTAGATGTGACTCAAGTGAACTTTGACGCGAATGAGACTGCGTGTCAAACCAATGACATTAGTAAAATGATTGATCCTTATATATTGTACACGCAAATGGAAACCCTCACTACAGAAAATCAAAAACTAAGTGAACAGATTGAGTCACTGCAACAGGAGAATACTAAATTGAAAGAAGAAGTTCTGAACTTCATTAGTCCTTCAGTGTCTTACAAAGATGCTCAAAGTAGTCCCATCAAAATGAATGGAGTAAATGATGAAATATCGAAAGACGTCGATGTTAACTACTGTTGTCAAAATTGTCAAGAAATAAAAGAAGAACTCACAAGGTTAGAAAATACTCTAAACAAAGAGATGAAACAACTAAGTACAGAATTAGAAGTATTGACATCTGAGAAAGAAAGTATTCAAGAAAAATATACAAATATCATACTTGAAATACCTTCCACCGAAGCTTTGTTGCGAAAACTGAGTAACACAGAAAAAGAAAGCCTTACTAAATCTCAAGAAATTAATAAATTAACCAATGATTTAAACAAGAAAAATAAAATAATTAAGGAGTTGCAAGACGAAAATGATACCCTATCTGTGCAAGTCATGGACAATATATCTGAAGCCGACACTCTAAAAAAGGAATTAGATGAAATTAAAGATACGAACACTGAATTGATGGAAAAACTAAAAAGTTTAGAGCAATTAGCTAAACAATATGAAACGGAGGCAAATAATGAAAAGCCGTGTTCGCACTGCATAATGAAAGATGAAATGATTATGTCTTTACAACTTGAACATTCCAAACTAACAAGGAGCCTCAGTGACTCTGAAACTTCTTCTCGGCACAATAAAATATGCACATTACAACACGAGCTTCATGCAAGTAAGGAAGATTGTAAAAAGATTACTGAAGAAGTCGCCACTATCAAAAATCATTTAGAACGTAGTAATGTATCGGTATGTCAAGCTATGGACCTAGATGAAAGTATGGGAGATTCAAGTATATACGCTATTTCTGAAGACTTGACTACTGCCAGCAAAAACACACGAAGCATACTTTCCGATCAATCTTCAAATGTATACCAAAACGATAAACTTGATTGTTTTAATTACTATATCGATATAATAGGATCTGAGAAGGAGGTCCTTGATGATAATGTCAAGATCATTGATATTATGAAGGCATTTTATAAAAATCTTGTAGCTAAACATGGAGATGAGGTTGATAACTTACTTAACAAATTAAAAGACTTTGAAGAGTCTAAAACTCAGCTACAAGCACAACTCACTGACGTCAACACAGAGCATTCGAAGATAACTGAGGCGCTACATGAAAGCCAAAACAACATAAAAACAGTCACTAATATTTTAGATAGAGTTAAAAGTAACATCAATTTAATTAACGAAGAAATATCCAATGTCGTAGACGTGGATAAGAACTCTAGACTAGTAACGCTGTTTAAAGAAAATCTTTTAAAAGTGTTAGATTCAGAATTTAGTCTCTCCTGTGTAAATATTTTCGAATCTGTCATTGATAGCATTGTTACCAAACATGAAAAAGATATATCTGATATCGTAGAAAAGTACACTGAATTACAAAACCACATGGAGAGTGTTGTGACAGAATTCAATTCCGTAAACGAAAATCTAACACTTATGAAGAGTCAGCTGTCTGATAAAGAAAATGATTACAACCTTCTGAAAGCTCAGAAAGAAAAGGTTTACGAAATAAGCAACGCAGTTACATTAGATATTGTTAAGAGAGAACAAGAACTTAAAAATATGCTTAACAATGGTTATAAGAAACTTTTAGAATTGGATTTGATTGATCTTTATAATATTGAAGCTAATCTTTCTCTAACAGAAAATTTCACACTTCTGTTTGATAGCGTTATAACCAAGAACCTTAACGGTAGTTCAAAATTAGATGGTAATAATGACAATCTTATTATTGAAGTCAATAATCTGAAAACCACAATAGAAGAAAAAGAAAATGTGATTATCACTTTACAAGAAAAAATATCGCAATGCGAAAAAGATTTACACAATCAGAGAATACACGAAGAAATATACGAGAATAAAGTAAAAGAGAACCAAACCCACATTGAAACTATAGAAATACTTACCAAAGAACTTGCAGCTCTTAAAGAAGAAATGCTCGAAAAGGAAAAGAAGTACATGGAATTAGAAAGTTTGAAAAGCGAGGAAATGGTTACCCAATCAAGTAGCGAGCAAACAACCACATCCAAAGACTGTGAGTCTTGCGGGGAATTCTTCACAAAACTGGAGTGTTGCAGGCAAGACTATGACAACCTTAAAACTCTTCATGACATGATTATGAAAGAAAAAGAAACATGTGCCGCAGAGCTGGAGAAAGCTAAAGAGATTATTGCTAAAAACAAAGCTGAGTTAGACAAAATGACTGCAGATATTCTAGTACTACGCGAATCGGTGACTGACAACGTTAGTATTATACAGACCCTGACTTTAGAAGCGAAGTCCATGATGGAACAGAATGTACAACTGAAGAAACAGTTTGACGACAAAAGTTTGGAAGTTTCGCGATTGGAAATGAACATCAAGACGCACGAGAAAACCGCTCAAATACAGAACAAGATGATAACGAGGTACGTATCGGAAGAAATTGTTGTTGTTTCTTTATATAGCACAGCACGGAATTACAATGATTATTTCTTGCAGACTACAGAAATCCAGAGAAGATGAAGAAAATTTAGGCAAAGAAAAGGACAGACAAATAGATGATTTGACTCAAAAGTGCACAACGTTGCAGAAGGAATGCGAGATCATGAAAAATGAACTCAAAGCCGCTAGGGACGCAGTCGACAACTTGAAAAACAAGAAAGATTCTTTAGAGGTAAGATCATTGACGTTGTAATACTTACGATGAATTGTTCATAAATTTACTCATTTCTCTCACTTTACAGGCTAAGATCGCCGATTTAGAAATTAATCTTAACCAAGACGGTCACAAACGAAGACTATCAATAGACGCCATAGCGGAAGCGTCCCGTCGTCGCCGCCAGAGCTTACACGACACTAAACGCGCATTTGCGGAAGAATTCGACGCGAATAAGATTGAAGAAGTGTTCGATTCGCGCGCGAAACCCGATGACCTGTTCATGGATATAGATGAAGACAGCTCCAGCAGAAGCACTCCAATTCGTTCCAGTCGCGGTCGAGACAGCTTGCGTCACGATGATGAAGAGTCTACTTCAACTTCTAGACCGAGCAGCGTCACGCAGACTCGCAGACGTAGACAGAGCATCCACGACCAGCGCCGCAGCATGGCGCGCCGCACGCCCTCGCCCGACTCCATGTCGTCCTTTGACAAACCCAACAACTTATCAGCCGGTGACACACATGCCTTAGACGCGGTGCAACTGCGCGAACGACTAGCGGCTACACAAAGAGAATTAGAAGACTTAAAAGAGAGATATAGGGAACTAGACGAGGAGTGCGAGACTTGTGCGCAATATTTGCAAGAGAGGGACGAACAGTGCCGCAAGCTGAAGAAAGATAAGATCGCCTTAGAGCAGCGAGTGACGGAACTGATAAAATGCGACCCTAACCGCAGCGCAGTAACGCCTACTTTCGCTCACGCGGCCGTCAATACGGATGAGGATTGGGCGAACCTTCATTCAGTGGTCGTAGATCGAATGTCGTTTGACGCCGAAGTGGAGAAGAATAAGAAACTCAGTCGAACCATCGAGGAGCTGCGCTGTAATAAACAAGAACTAAAGAAAACCATAGAGAAGATGCAGAAGGTAGGACATTATGGAATATTAAAACTGTAGTTGTGAATATTTTCTTTAAACCCCTGCCAGGAATTAAACATACCTGTCATAGAGAAAAATAGAGACAGAATAAGAGTGGGACTTATGCATTTCCTATGAGCCCGTCTCTATGGTACCTCTATGACAGGTATTTTAATTCCTGGCAGGGGTATAAAGTATATTACATATTTGTCTCGACTCTACAAGATTAAAGGAATAGGTACCAAAAATTTACGTGCTACACCACAGCACAAGTTCAGTGGTTATCTTTTAATAAATCATCTGCATAACTGCATTTGTACAAATCTGTACACAATAATGTCTTATTCTTTACTTTTAAGGCATTAGAAAAGAACGCAGCCTTCATGCACTCCAAAGAACTGGACTCTGCAAAGAGAGAGTTGGCCGAGTGTAAGGGGGAGTTGGCGGAGTTGCAGCAGAGATACCGGGAATTGGACGAAGAGTGCGAGACATGTGCACAGTACCTGCGGGAGAGGGACGAACAGTGCCGCAAACTGAAGGAAGCCAAACACGCACTAGAGGTGAGTCACAAGCAGAGTGTAAGGGGGAGTTGGCAGAGTGTAAGGGGGAGTTGGTGGAGTTGCAGCAGAGATACCGGGAATTAGACGAAGAGTGCGAGACTTGTGCACAGAACCTGCGGGAGAGGGACGAACAGTGCCGCAAACTGAAGGAGGCCAAACACGCACTAGAGGTGAGTCACAAGCAGAGTGTAAGGAGGAGTTGGCAGAGTGTAAGGGGGAGTTGGCTGAGTTGAAGGGGGAGTTGGCGGAGTTGCAGCAGAGATACCGGGAATTAGACGAAGATTGCGAGACTTGTGCACAGTACCTGCGGGAGAGGGACGAACAGTGCCGCAAACTGAAGGAGGCCAAACACGCACTATAGTCTGTCAACGTCGTGCTTACCGCGCCTTAGGGGTACAGACGTGCGCCTTAGGGGTACAGACGTGCGCGGGGACGCGGTAACGGGGGTGCGGGCGGTGAAGCAGGAGGGTGAGCGAGCACGACGCGTGCGCACATCCGCCAGTTGCCGGTGCTATCGCCGCGTGCTACCGCGTCCCCGCCAACGTCTGTACCCCTAGGGCGCGGTAAGCACGACGTTGACAGACTATAGAGGTGATTCACAAGCAGAGTGTAAGGGGGAGTTGGCAGAGTAAGCGGGAGTTGACAGAGGGATAAAATGATAAATGATAATTTATTTGATAACATTCGTTACAGGTCAGGTACAATTATTGTAAACAAAAATTTTATAAAACATGGAGACCATCTTATAAGTAAATAACATGATTGACTACTCAAATCTGACAAGTTTGTGTGCTGTTGTCTCTACGTGGTCTTTATGTGCATTACTGCGGAGACTGTGAGACGGCTTACACTATTCCGTGCGAAGGAGGCAATATTTAAGTACAAAAAAAATGTCATCTACTGTATTAGTACACCAGGCATTATCATAATGCCAAACTCTTTAATGCTCACGGGCCGATTCATCACTTGGGATGAAAGCACGCTCCCAGTCCGCAGAACTTCCCCACAGCTCGGTTCCATACGATAGTAGCGAATTAACTGTAGCATGTTCTGACTTAGGGGGAGTTGGCAGAGTGTAAGGGGGTATGGATGGAGTGTAAGGGGGAGTTGGCAGAGTGTAAGGGGGTATGGATGGAGTGTAAGAGGAAATGAGTAGAGTGTAAAGGGGAACCGCTGGAGTGTAAAGGGGAGTCGGCAGAGAGAAAAGAAGAATGGATGGAGTGTAAGGGGGAGTTGGCAGAGTTTAAGGGGGAATGGATGGAGTGTAAGGGGAAGTTGGCAGAGTGTAAGGGGAATGGATGGAATGTAAGGGGGAATGGATGGAGTGTAAGGAGAAGTTGGCAGAGTGGATGGGCGAATGGATGGAGTGTAAGGGGGAATGGATGGAGTGTAAGGGGGAATGGATGGAGTGTAAGGAGAAGTTGGCAGAGTGTAAGGGGGAATGGATGGAGTGTAAGGGGGACTCGATGGAGTGTAAGGGGGTATGGATGGAGTGTAAGGGGGTATGGATGGAGTGTAAGGGGGAGTTGGCAGATTGTAAGGGTTTATGGATGGAGTGTAGGAGGAAATGAGTAGAGTGTAAAGGGGAACAGCTGGAGTGTAAAGGGGAGTCGGCAAAGTGTAAAGGGGAATGGATGGAGTGTAAGGGGGAGTTGGCAGAGTGTAAGGGGGAATGGATGGTGTGTAAGGGGGAGTTGGCAGAGTGTAAGGGGGAATGGATGGAGTGTAAGGGGGAGTTGGCAGAGTGTAAGGGGGAATTAATGTAGTGTAAGGGGGAGTTGGCAGAGTGTAAGGGGGAATGGATGTAGTGTAAGGGGGAGTTGGCAGAGTGTAAGGGGGCATGGATGGAGTGTAAGGGGGAGTTGTCAGAGTGTAAGGGGGAATGGATGGAGTGTAAGGGGGAGTTGGCAGAGTGTAAGGGGGAGTTGTCAAAGTGTAAGGGGGAATGGATGGAGTGTAAGGGGGAATGGATGGAGTGTAAGGGGAAGTTGGCAGAGTGTGAGGGAGAATGGATGGAGTGTAAGGGGGAATGGATGGAGTGTAAGGGGAAGTTGGCAGAGTGTGAGGGGGGATGGATGGAGTGTAAGGGGGAATGGATGGAGTGTAAGGGGGAATGGATGGAGTGTAAGGGGGAATGGATGGAGTGTAAGTGGAAGTTGGCAGAGTGTAAGGGGAAATGGGTGGAGTGTAAAGGGGAACAGCTGGAGAGTAAGGGGGAGAGCAGTTTGCCGGACGCTTTTCCTTACACCCGGATGGATTACTTATTATTAACATGACGTGTGTATATGCAGACTAAGCTGGAAGAATTGCAAGGCGACGTGAGCAATGCAGCCGTCTCGGCGCGGCGCCGCCGGCAGAGCGCGCACGACCACAACCGCTCCCTGCGACCACACCACGCGGCTGATAAACAGACCGAGACCAGCGATGGTAACCACATATTGATCATCATTAGCATATTTTCTAATAGATTTTGGCACTCACAGTGCTATTTTATACAACTGCTTCCGTGGTCTAGGGGCTAGTGCCATGGACTTATGATACGGAGGTCCCGGGTTTGATTCCCAGGGGGAAACACAAAGTTGATATTTGAGAATTTATCACTTTGTGAATTTTTCCCCAGTTTGGTTAGGACATTGCAGGCTGAATCACCTGATTGTCCGAAAAGAAAAAGATTTCGTGCTTCGGAGGGCACGTTAAGCCGTCGGTCCCGGTCGCTATCTTTGATAGTGGTCGTTACTCAAACCATGTCAGAGGTATGATAGTTGTGCTTCTAGGCGGTTTTAAAACTCTGACACCAGGGTCCATCGGGTCGATAGACTCGATACCGACTCGACAGAAGAAGAAGATTTTATACATACATACATTCATATAATCATGTCTTTATCCTGTCGATCTATAGTATATCTGAGACCAGCGATGGTAAATAATAATAGTTCTCCCACCGATTTTCGGTGATGGCGGCCAATCTCCCGGAGATCAGCCAACTGCGCAGAACATGGTTTTAGTGCCCAGGTGTTTGCGCTGCACACAGGTGCACTCTCTATTCTTTCAATCTCTTATTCTGATGGGACAGATTGACTGACACGACCAGAGAGAAATCTGGCGCTGGAGACGAATTTCGGAACCGCTCGTATGAAAACTGAAATACGCATACGAAAATCATTCGTGTTCGAAATCAAATTCTATCACACACGATTTTACGTATTTTTGAAGCAGTAGAAATCTGTGTTGCCAATAAAGTCTAATCCCATAAATTACAGACAGTAGTTTCGACAGTAGTGGTGACTACCACTAACAAAAATCGTTGATTTGAAAAACCGGAAATTAATCGCAGAGAATCGGAACATAAATTCAAGTAAATTAAAAAGTTAAAGTGTCACTTGTAAAATGAGTGTCTGTATCACTGTCATGATCATAGACTACTTTGGTGTCGAGAAGTAGAAAAGAAAACGAGTGGTTTAGAGCACTCGTTGTAGAGTCGCATACGTATGAGTATTCAAAAATAATGATTTTGGGATTTCGTATGCGAATTCAGATACGAGCGGTTCAAAAATACGACTCTAGTACCGACTATTGACATGCCCATCCGACAGCATGGATCATCTTACTTTTCGGACAATCAGGTGATCAGCCTGCAATGTCCTAACCAAACTAGAAACTACAACACAAAGTCATTGTCCCCCGCCGGGAATCGAACCCGGGACCTCCGGGTCGAGAGCCCATGGCTCAGACCGCTAGACCACGGAGGCAGTTACCAGCGACCAGACTAGAGAGACCAGCGATGGTAACTACATATTGATCATCATTAGCAAACTTTCTAATAGATTTTTGCACTCACAGTGCTATAATATACATACATATAATCATTGTTTAATTTGATGTATCTTTGTAATGCCATGGATTTTTACTCTGTACTGTTACAATGTTTTATTATTATAAATAAATAAATAAATGCCTTTATTCCTAATGGGGTAGGCAGAGCGTGAACGACCTATACAAAGGCTGTTCCGCCACGTCTGACAAAGTTTTGAGGGTTATTTAAGATATATTTGTAGGTATATTGCTGTAGTGATAGGTTTTCAGCCCATCGCCTAAATTGCAATATACAGAAACCCTCGGATCCCTTAGCTGGTTTTTACAGCATGCCTGGGTGGAAACGCAGCTGGCACATTCTATGTTTTTCTCTCGCTCCCAGTCCAGCATGGAAGATCTAGAGCTATTTTATTTCTGAAAATATTAGAATTAACAAATCGAAAATTCGACCGCAGACGGAATATGAACCCGCGTCTTTGGAAATCCAGCCCAATGCTCTAAACCGCTAAGCTACAGCAGCCATGTCCCGGGCGAATTAGTGATCTGCTATTTCTACTCGTGATGAGTGGACGCTAGTGACATCTGTCGTATAATATAACAACCAACCGTCAGCGGTCAATTTTTTGATAGAAATAGAAGAAATAGAAATAAATTTATTTCGTTACAAAACACAAATATTACATATAACTTAGTCTAAAATTATACTTATACTAAGTTGTGTAATGGGAACAAAAAAGGTCTCCACTCAGCATGTGTGTAAGTAGGAAGGCTACCCACAGCGCTGGTATTCTGTGAAGCCAAAATTAAAAGTGGAATGTGGACAGCTAACTTGTTTCCATTATTCGATAACTAATAAGAAAAAGCTCTTGATTTGTTATTTCTAATATTTTCAGATCATTACCAAAGTTCTTCCATGCTGGCCTGGGAGCGATAGAAACACATTGAATGTGCTGGCACATTGTGCATTTCCTTCCGGGAATGCTGTAAAAACCAGCTAAGGAATCCGAGGGTTTCAGTGTATTGTAATTTAGGCGAACGGCTGTCACTACAGCAATATACCTACAAATCTCTCTTAAACAATCCTAAAATTCACTTCCTGAAAGAATTTCCTGGTAATAGTTGTTCAGTTTCATTGACTGAGCAACCCTTATCAGTTTGCGGGACGCCGTCCCTTACACCCCGTATGTAGTTGGTCGATCAATTTCCTTTGAATACGGAATAAATAAGATAAATACCGTATCGTTTGGTTTCAGACTTGCTGAGCTACCAAGTAGAGCGAGATGACAACGCTCTCAGAGCCACCAATGCGCATATTCAAGAACTACAACGAGTTAAATTGGTAAGCTTTAAGAGTATGCATTGCACACAGAAATAGTACATTACTCTGAGGCCGAAAAGAAGCAATTTAAGGTCGAGTATATTTGGAGACGCAGTCGAGGTCTTCCAATGCAAAACGAGACCTTAAATGGCTATTTCGGCTGAGAGAATTATTAGTACTTTTCTCTCATTTTTTCAATAACAATACACTTAACAACAAACATACTTGCGATTTCTTCCATAATATTTTGAAATTCAAGATTTGCATGGCGCCATTGACTGGCACATTCCATTCATTCATTCATCTTTTTTTGTAAATGTTTTTTTTTTTATGCGCGCATTCAGCCTTAAAATAATCTATTATGTGAACTAAAATACACCTAAACTACACTTGTGTGTCCTTAAATACTTCGTGTAGCGGTGGTTAATTTAATTGTTGTCGTTTGGAGAAATTGCTGGCGTCTGCGAATATGAGGACCGAAAAGAGTGAATATATTCACTAAGGTATTGTTTTTTTAATGAAGGTTTTTCCGAGCGATTGGAAGAAAATATTTTAATCTACGCAATAGCAATGGCTCGCAGTAGGCAGGCGTGGTTGCATGTTCTAATAGGCCAGTTTCGACGTACCTCCAGTCTCCAGGATCACCACCATTATTGCAAATTGTTTTCTAAACACTCCAGTTGATAATCAATTTATTTTATTCCTCTGTTTCCAATAGGAAACAGGCAATAGCCTGGTTGATATTGCTACATTAGCAATAAGGCCGCCAATTGTAATACTTTTCTTTTGAGCAATTTGTAATTTCTGTGTTTTTGTGCAATAAAGAAAATTGTATTTATTTAACAATTTATTGTACACATAAACATACACAGAACAATTACATAAGGAATTAAGACATAACAGACACTGCTTATTTCTACAATGAAATTTCTTACAGCAGACCTAAAAAAAGTGTGATAGCATAAAACGTAAAGCAGATAAGACAAGATTGTATTGTATTGATAATTTGTATTTGTGTAGGCTCTGGACCGCGCGGTGCGCGAGAAAGCTGCACTAGAGAAGCAGGGGTCAGCCGCCCCCCACGCGCTGTGTGTCGCCACGGGCAGCGCTATCGTGCAGGTACATTATACATACATACATACTATCACGCCTGAATCCCTAATGGGTTAGGCAGAGCGTGAAAAACCCAAACAAAGGTCGTTCCGCCACGTCTGACAAGTTTTGAGGGTTGTTTAAGATAGAACTGGATATTGCTGTAGTGACAGGTTGTCAGCCCATCGCCTAAATTACAATATACCCTCGAATCCCTTAGCTGGCTTTTACAGCATGATCGGGAGGAGATGCAGCTGGCACATTCTTCTGTCGCTCCCAGTCCGGCATGGAAGGTGCATTATATCTAAACAAATAGATACAACCATACAACCACGCATATATTCGAGTCTATTGACCCGATGAACCATGGTGTCAGAGTTTCTAAACCGCCTAGCACAACTATCAGGCCTCTGGTTTCAACTGAAACTTTTCTTATCCTTGTACGAATTTAAGTTCAACCGTGGCTTTTTAGTACATACGTGGGACACTCAGAAAGTTTTGCGACACTAAAAAAAATTGTTCTACAGGTACATATATTTTTATTAAATCTTTTCAAAGTACTCTCCACCAGCGTCTATACAAAGATTCATGCGTCTGAACCAGTTTTCAAAACACTTTTTCCAGTCCGCCGTAGACACCTCGTTTACAGCCTGCTCGAACGCAGCCAGCGCATCTTCCGGCGACGAAAATTGTATCCCCTTAAACTGATTTTTTATTTTTGGAAATAAAAAGAAGTCACACGGTGCTAGATCAGGGCTGTAAGGGGGGTGACCCAGGAGTTTGACTGGTGTGCTGTCTAGGAAGTCCCTCGTTTTGAGCGCGGTGTGTGCAGGCGCATTGTCGTGGTGGAGCAGTAGTCCGCGGAGCCCTGTGTTTGGTCGCTTGTTGCTCACAACAGAAAAAACTTCTGGTAAACATTTGGTAGTATACCATTCGGCGTTAATGCTTCTTTGATCTCGTAAGGGAATTGAGGCCAAGTGGCCAGTCAAATTAAAAAAGCTGGCGATCAAAATCTTCCCCCCGCTTCGAGATCGCTTCACTTTGGTAGGCGTTGGTTCATTTTGAAACACCCAAACTGTCGACTGGCGCTTGGTTTCTGGATCGTATTGATAAATCCAGGACTCATCACCCGTTACGATGTCGTAAACACGCCGAGACGAGCCTGCTTCAAATTTGTTCAGCATATCACGGCACCATTCCACCCGGGCCTGCTTCTGAGCGTCGGTGAGGTAGTGCGGCACCCAGCGCGATACTATCCTCCTCACGCGAAGATGCCCGTGTAGAATCTCGTGAACGCTTCCCGATCCAATCTTTAATATGTGCTGAATCTCCTGATATGTAATTCGCCTATTATCTTGGATTAAATTTTTCACTGCTAGCACGTTTTCTTCCGTAATAGCCGTCAAAGGGCGACCGCTTCTTTCTTCATCCCCCAAGGTTGGTCGACCGCGCCTAAATTCGTTATACCAACGATACACGGTTGCCTTGGAGGGGCTTTCATCCATAAATGCCATTTGAAGAGTATCGAACGATTCATCCGGTTTCAGGCGACACTTGAAATCGTAAAAAATCATAGCTCTAAAATGTTCCCGGCGCAGATCCATTTTTCAGTAAGACACGATACTTTGAATTGGCTCGCAAAAAATGTGGAGGGAAATTTTGAAAATGGAACACACATATTTTTACTTACAAGGAATCATATTTTCAAAAAAGATTCTAAACGGCCAGTCTGCCATATATAAAAACTATTTATCGCAATACTTTCTGAGTGGCCTGGTACATACATACATCCATATAATCCTGCCTTTATCCCTAATGTGGTAGGCAGAGCGTAAACGACCTAAACAAAGGTCGTTCCGCCACGTCTGACAAAGTTTTGAGGGTTATTTAAGATAGAATTCTAGGTATATTGCTGTAGTGACAGGTTGTCAGCCCATCGCCTAAATTACAATATACTGAAACCCTCGGATCCCTTAGCTGGATCTTACAGCATGCCCGGGAGGAAATGCAGCTGGCACATTCTATGTTTTTCTCTCGCTCCCAGACCAGCCTGGAAGTAATTATATATATGTATGTACTAAAAAGCCACGGTCGAACTTAAATTCGTACAAGGATAAGAAAAGGTTCAGTCGAAACCAGATGCCTGATAGTTGTGCTACTAGGCGGTTTAGAAACTCTGACACCAGGGTTCATCGGGTCCATAGACTCGATACCCACTCGACAGAAGAAGAAGAAGTTGAAACCAGTTACGAAACTACGGTTTCGTGCTCGGCTGTAGGGGTCCGAACAGTCCGTGTCATTTAAATGACTATACCCCATTCGAAAATCGACGTTTTACGTTTGACGGCGGGAATTATTTCTTAAAAATGAATGAGGTATTCTGCCCTCAGAAGAAAAAAAACCATAACTACAGATTTTAGCGGAATCTTAAAAATTATTCAAAATATGCAATATCTATGTAAATCAAAAATAAAAGAAAGAAAATGCTTCCTTTTAAAATAAACCCTGTACCTTTAAGTTTATTTAACCAAAGGATATGATAGTCGAAAGTCTTTTGCATTTTACGCGCAACATGGTAGGATGCAGTTATGGTTTTTTCCTTCTGAGGGCAGTATTGTTCTATTCAAAAGTCCACAACTTTAACTATAAACCGATAAGCATTGTTCAAACCTCAACCTCTTTCTAGAACCAACAGTTCACGGACATAATGAAGGAGAATCAGAAACTGAAGAAGATGAACTCCAAGCTGATCAGCATCTGCAAGAAGCGCGGCAAACAGCACCACGACCGCGAGAACGAGGAGCCCAGCGCCGGCTCCGGGTAGGCTACCCAACCAAGGCAGTGGGGTTGCCAGACCTACCACATGTAACAGAAAAGGTATATGCATCGAGAAAGGCGTGAATCTATCCATGAAACTGAATAACTTTCCCTTCTTCTGTCGAGTGGGTATCGAGTCTATCGACCCGATGAACCCTGGTGTCAAGAGTTTTTAAACCGCCTAGTAGCACAACTATCAGGCCTCTGACATGGTTAGAGTAACGACCACTATTAAAGATAGCGGCCGAGCCCGACGACTTAACGTGCCCTCCTTTTTCGGACAATCAAGTGTTCAGCCCGCAATGTCCTAGCCAAACTGGGGAAAAATTCACAAAGTCATAAATTTTCAAATTAAATTTGTGTCCCCCCCCTGGGAATCGAACCCAGGACCTCCGGATCAGGAGTCCATGGCACTAGTCCCTAGAGGCACTAGTACCACGGAGGCAGTGAGATAACTTTCCCTAAGGAACATAGCTTAAAAAAAAGTATCAGCTGATAGCGCATTTAGTATGCGCAGTATTTTTTTTTAATATTTCGACCTATGTTACTTAGGGAAAGTGGTTCAGTTCCATGGGTAGATTCATACCTTTCTCGATGCACATACCCTTTATGTTACTCGTTGTATAAAATACAAATTACAGATAAAAATACGGACTGTCGCTCAGTTAACTATACTGAACAGCATCCGCCGAGAAATTCTTTCAACAAGTGAAAATAAAAATTGTTTTTTTCATACAAAATGTCGATCTCGTTCAGATTATTAGTAAGGAAAAGCCAAATGTATTATTCACTTCCTGAAAGAATTTCTAAGTCGCTCAGTATCGTTGACTGAGCAACCCCTATCAGTTTGCGCGACGCGGACTATGTTAGGAAGGTCTCCAGGCAACCCTACTTATCCCCGCAACTACAGCCTTAAAGCCGGTTTACATTGTACAATTGGTAAGTACAGCTTAAGTAAAGAACTTCCATAAAGAGCCGGGTTTTATTGAAAGCCAACATGAAAAGCCGAGTTCAACTTATGAACTGTCCTAAATCACTTTACTTACCATTTGAACCGTGTAAACCAGCCAATAACGGAAGCAAGTATTGGATCTATTTCCTCCAATGAGCGCAGTAAGGGCGCAGTGTCGGGCTGTAGTGAGCGGGATCGCTATCCGTGTGACGATCAATGTAGACTAGGTAGATTTATGTTCGTTTCCATGCGATTGGTAAAAAAACTGACGAATAAAAGCGATGCTCTTATGCTCTATCAAACATAAAAGCGACGCTTTTATGCTCTATCAAACATAAAAGCGACGCGCTTATGCTCGATTAAACATAAAAGCGATGCTCTTATGCTCTATCAAACATAAAAGCGATGCTCTTATGCTCTATCAAACATAAAAGCGACGCTCTTATGCTCAATCAAACATAAAAGCGACGCTCTTATGCGCGATCAAACATAAAAGCGATGATATTTTGCTCGATGAAATATAAAAGCGATGCTTTTTTGCTCGGACAAACATAAAAGCGACGCTCTTATGCTCAATCAAACATAAAAGCGACGCTCTTATGCGCGATCAAACATAAAAGCGATGATATTTTGCTCGATGAAATATAAAAGCGATGCTTTTTTGCTCGGACAAACATAAAAGCAATGCTCTTTCTTCCACGAGTAAATATCTGCGTAGTCTATATTGACCGATACAAATTGATCGTGTATTGTATAGAATAATTTAGTAGAAAATCTTGTCTGTATGTTTAGATTTATTTAAAGCATATCGAACCACTTTAAATACAATTAATATTGATGTAATAATTCATGTTTCATGTTAAATTAACAGTAGATTGATGTTGTGTGTAAGCTGGACTTGATAATAATTTCAATAATGATTAATATTACTCTTATTTGTTAAAACGCAAATACTCAATACAATTTTGATAGACGAGTTACTCTTTTGAGAGTAACTGATATGGTATCAAATTATCAATTTAATTTTGCATGTAGAAATTACCTGAGCCTCCGCGAACGACAAAGTTTACTATGCCAAAAATGCCGGGTGTAAGGGACAGCGTCCCGTAAACTGATAGGGGTTGCTCAGTCAACGAAACTGAACATCTTTTACCAGGAAATTCGTTCAGGAGATGAATAAAAAAGAATGACTTTCCCATACAAAATGACAATTTGTACGGAAAATCGTTTTTTTTTCGCTTTCTGAAATAAAATCCTGCCGATAATTGTTCAGTGTTGTTGACTGAGCAACCCCTATCAGTTTGCGGGACGCTGTCCCTTACAGCCTGTATACAACCACATGATAACCATTAGAAGATGACATTCAAAACAGCAAACTAAAGTTAGTCGCTTGCGGAGGCCTTCATTATTATTTTTCTAAGTTTAGATCTGATAAGCGCACCATTAAGAAGGACCAAACCAAGACTGATGTATCGTTGCCATTCCGGGAGCATTTATATGGAACGAGGGGTGTAAAGAGATGTATGGAAGAGATGGGAAGAGATTTGAAACGAAATTATTGTGCTAGAAGACGAGACAAGGTGCCATTGTAGATATTTTGTAGTTATTAAAAATACGGTCTGAAAGATTGGAAAACTTTTGGAAATTGATTTTTACTAAGTTTTTAAATAAGACTAAAGTCTAGGCCCCATTTCAGAGACCTGTGTTAACTCAGTACAATATACCTGTCTAGTATTATATTATTGTACTTAATTTGAGGTGTTTACTACATTATTTATATTGTATAGTGAGGGCGGTTTCACTCCACCGTATTCGGTTCGTATCCGTGAAAAATTGTATGGATTCGGGCGAAAATGTTTGACAGCTTCCATATAATTTTCACGCATACGGATATGAATACGGAGCATTGCAAAACCGCCCGTACAGTTAGTGAGTAGAATTGACAACGTTCTTACAATTTTTAATGGATGTTTCACAAAATATGCACAAACGTAAAGCGCAAATAGATTTCTGTGTAACTGTAGCATAATATTTACTCAATAGTTGTTTGTCTATACGCAACAATATCCGTTTCAATGTTCATTGATGGTGTCTATAATAAACGTTTGATTCTCTGGAATGACTAGTTTCATTGTAAATCTTCACATCTAAAGGTATTTATTAAAAGAGGAAATATTTGTGTATTTGTTACGAATAAACTCTCAAAAACTACTGAACCGGTATAAAAATAAATAAATTAAAAAGCTACGTTCACCCTAATTAACGTAGCTACTTTTTAACGCAGGAAAATACCTGATTCCCATGTGAAAATTCAATAAATTGCAGGTGCAAAATATAGTATTTGATGATGATTTCATTTTTACAGAAAAATATCTGTATAACATGTAAAAACTCAATAAATTGAAGGTGAAACTGTGGCGCAAAATCTAGTATTTGATGATGATTTCATTTTTACAGAAAAATATCTGTATAACATGTAAAAACTCAATAAATTGAAGGTGAAACTGTGGCGCAAAATCTAGTATTTGATGATGATTTCATTTTTACAGAAAAATATCTGTATAACATGTAAAAACTCAATAAATTGAAGGTGAAACTGTGGCGCAAAATCTAGTATTTGATGATGATTTCATTTTTACAGAAAAATATCTGTATAACATGTAAAAACTCAATAAATTGAAGGTGAAACTGTGGCGCAAAATCTAGTATTGGATGGTGATTTCATTACTACAGAAAAATATCTGAATCTCATGTGAAAACTCAATACTTGCAGGTGAAACTGTGGCGTAAAAATCTAATATTTGATGGGGATTTGTTTTCTATGATTTCTATCAAGGGTCAAGTTAGTTAGGTACACATTTTGTACACGACCAGTGTAAACTTGCACCCGAGTAGTATTAATTACCCTTGTACGCTAATCATATCACTAGAAACTGAGCTAGTTTAGGTAACTAGGTACTAAATCTAGTTGCAAACTGTGTTAGACAATCCTTGAAGTTTGCTTCAGTATAAAATCCTCAGAGAGTCTTTTATAACTCTGGAAAGCGTGAAGACTGAAGACACCATCCATGTTTTCCCTCGGGAGACAACTACGGAACCTTACAGTACTAACATAAGTAAAGTTTTGGCCTTTAATGTGGGGCTTGGAAAACAGCGGATACTTATATTTAAAATATCTTTTGTCGCAGAATATCCTATCCTCAATACGTCTCTTGGTCGAAAAATGTTTCTTTCTCATAATGATCCTTTTGCATAATTTCCTGTTTTGCAGAATGCCCCTTTTGAAAAATGCCCCCTTTCGCAATATATCCCTTTCGCAAAATGTACCTTTCGCATAAAGTCTCCTTTCGAATAATGTCCCCTTTCGCAAAATGTTCCAAGTATTGCGAATATCCCATGCCTCAGGCACAGAATATATAATAGTACTTAATACTTCAGGAATAATATGTAATTTTATTGTAGTTAGTTTGTAGGTCGCACGTAATCTGGGTAGCCACACTTTTGAGACCTTGGTACAGTTTGCAATTGAGGCTGCTTTGCCCTCTCAAGCTTATTTTACATACATACATATAATCACGCCTTTATCCCTAATGGGGTACGCAGAGCGTACACGACCTAAAATTTGATGTACTTGTGAAACTAGATGATCTTAATACATACATATAATCACCCCTTATCCCTAATGGGGTAGGCAGAGCGTAAACGACCTAAACAAAGGCCGTTAAGATAGATTTGTAGGTATATTGCTGTAGTGACAAGTTGTCAGCCTATCGCCTAAATTGCAATATACTGAATCGGATCCCTTAGCTAGTTTTTACAGTAACCCCGGGAGAAAGTGCAGCTGGCACATTCAACGTTTTTAAGCTTATTTTCCAGTTATATGATGTTCCTCGTGGGAATGAGTAAATTGTGCTTATTTATTCTTACTTCCTACGTAACGTATCGTTACCTGCCTCCGTGATCTATTGGTCTGAGCCATGGGCTCGGTACCGGTTCCTTGAGCACGCAACTTAACTAAATCTTGACTAAAATTGTTACCGTCCCTTTCTGTTCTCTCATGATCGAAAATGACAGGAATAGACTTAATATTAGTTAAGTCGTGATTTTTGCAACTACGAATTGCCAATGACTGTGGTACTTTCTAGTTTGGTTAGGACATTGCAGGCTGATCACCTGATTGTCCGAAAAGTAAAATGATCCTTGCTGTCGGATGTACATGTAAATATTCGGTCCTGCGCCTGATTTCTCTCTGGCTATGTCAGTCAATCTGTCCCATCAGAATAAGAGATTAAAGGAATAGAGAGTGCACTTGTGTGTTGCGCAAACACTTGGGCTCTTAAAACTAGTCCCGCGCAACTGGCCGATCGCTGGAAGATTGGCCACCATCACCTAAATTACAATATCCCTTAGCGGGTTTTTACAGCATGCCCAGCAATCTATGTTTTTCTCTCACTCCCAGTCCAGCATGGAAGAATATACAGCTTATAAGTAGTTGTGAAATGAAACCAGCCCCTGGCAGTGGCAGTCCTTCGCCTCAAGGCTACTGAGAGCAAATATTTTGACGCCCCGAAGCCCCATACGCAGTTATTGCTTCTCGACAACCTTCACACACGACACACTTCACAAGTTCGCCTACAAAAATACTTTTTACGAGCCTTCATATAAGTATTGTGAGTAATTGATGTTTGTTTCCTGTAAAAGTGTATGTAGCAGCAAGTAGGTCGAACCATTAGGTACATAGGCTCGTATTTATAAAGCGATCTCAAGATTGAGAGCAATATTAAATTTGGATTTGACAGGTCGTTTTGTACTGAAGTGAAATTTCTGATGCGAACTCAAACTACATGTCAGACTCGAGAGTTGATTATAAATACGGGCCATTGTGTATCAATCAATATTTAAGAATATCATCTAAAATCTGAAATATTCTCAAAACGCCTTTCCTTAGTTTAGACTTTAGGTCGTTAACGCTCAGCCTACCCCATTTGGAATAAAGGCATAATTGTATGTATGTACCTATGTATTTATAGAACCTGTGCCACAATCCTTTAAATTAAGCAAGAGCGGGGGCACGAAGCGCGGTGGGTGGTTCGCAGAAGATTGTAGGAAAACAATGGAAAGCTTTTGTTTTTAAAACGATTTTCGTAACAAAAGGAAATTGATTTAGTAAAGTAAACGTTGAGAGCATTTTTTGGAGAATAAGTTAAGTACGCTCACTTCACTTATACTTAATTTTTTTTAGCATTAGAAATTATGTAAACAAAGAAGCAGGGCTAGTGAACATAAAAATTAGCTGACCTAATTTTATCAAGTTTTCATCTCATAGGCACAGAAATCAAAGGGTAGGTTTATTCATGTAAAATATATAAAAACTGACCAAGAGTGAAATGAATGAATGTATGTTCATAGTCGGACAACGGAACCTCAAAAATCAGTACATAGAAAGGTACATTGAGATGAAAAAGAGAAGACAGAGAAAATTTGGTGGAAAACTGCACAGTTGAGAGAAAGGAACAGTTGGGAAAGGCTGGGTGAGGCCTTTGCACGCGAGGGCTTCACAGCTGGAGATTGATACAAACATAATTAATTAAAGGAAGATATGCATGTATTTATTAATTATTGAAAATGAAATTGTGATTGTCAAATGTAATATTACGTAATATTTTTATATGAAAATAATGAGGTATTTATCATTATTATTTAATCGTCTTCTGAAGAATCAGATGTTGTAGTACGTATTTCACGATAAACACGCTCTTTCTCATTCAATCGGGTTAAGCCACTCCAACGTTTCGTTCCATGTTTGCGACCTCTGCTTCTTTAAGTCTTTTACAATGCACATTTTTTTTTAATATGATACTTATTTAGTATTTTTTTAGTCTTATATGTTTATTCTATTTAAAATAATTATAATTTATCATTAAGTATTAGAATGAAACGTCACAATAACGTATTTTTTTTTACTTAATTAATTTGCTATTATTGGAGAATAAACACATATTTTTCGCTTGCCGCAAAGTAACGTATACTATAAAAACCCACATCTTTTTCTTTCTACATACATACATAAAATCACGCCTTTATCCCTTACGGGGTAGGCAGAGCGTAAAACGCCTCCTAAAAGGCGCTTTCGCCACGTCTGACATAAATTGAGGGCAATTTTAGATTGTAATGTGTATTGCTTTCTAGTGCTAAATAAAACGAAGTATAATTACAGAAAAACAATCAACCTGATCTTTATAATAATAATTAAGCCGTTTATTTCCAATGCAAAAAAACATAAGAGCATGCAAACATTTCATTATGCATTAATAAATTTAATTTGAATTATAGTATAAACATAGTATAAAAAAATTCAAGCATAGTATAAAACATAACATAAAAAATAATTTTAACATACGTAGAACATTTAAAACAGTGACAAACAAACTAGGCAAAATAGATTTCCAATAACACAGTTCCATGTAAATCTTAATATTAAATAAACTCAACTTTAAATTAAAATGAAATATAATAAAATATTGATTACAGTTATTCACTTAAACATATAAATATAAAATAATAAAATGCAATCGTTACAATATTGTGTTTTAAAATTAGCAGCGTAAATAAGAATAATTCATAATTAAAAGTAAATCTCAAATTCATGCAGCTGTTAAAAACAAATTATAAAATAAAATAAATCAATCAAATAAAAATATTGAATAATTAATTTAGAATATGGATCACAGTCATTCACTCAGTTAAAACATTAAACTAAAATAAAATTAAAACATAATTCAATCATTACAATATTAGGTATTCAAATCAGCAGTGTAAAACAAGAATTCATTAAAGTTTTTTAGTAAAATAAAATGCTTCAATAAAATTAATTTTTACTTAAAATATTATATATAATCATTTCAAACCTATATTATGCCATACGAAATAAAATACTAAATAACTTAGCTACAAATGAAATCTTCAAAAGTTCATTAAATAATGATACATACATACATACATATAATCACGCCTTTATCCCTAATGGGGTAGGCAGAGCGTAAACGACCCAAACAAAGGTCGTTCCGCCACGTCTGACAAAGTGTTGAGGGTTATTTAAGATAGATTTGTAAGTATATTCCTGTAGTGACAGGTTGTCAGAACATCGTCTAAATTACAATATACTGAAACCTTCGGATCCCTTAGCTGGTTTTTACAGCATACCCGGGAGGAAATGCAGCTGGCACATTCTATGTTTTTCTCTCGCTCCCAGGCCAGCATTGAAGAATCCAGGCCAGCATGGAAGAAATTAAATAATGATATAGAAAATAAAAGCTGAGTGAATGAAATTTACATTGCATTGGATGCCCAGGATTGGACATAGGCCTCCTCCATCTCGCGCCACTTCTCCCTGTCAGCGGCCAGTCTCGGCCAGTTAATGTCCACGATGGACACGATGTCGTCCCGCCAGCGCCGCCTCGCACGGGTACCAGTGTATCACCCTCTCGCTCCAGCGACCGTCAGTAGTTCTTGCTAAGTGGCCCGCCCATTTCCATTTCAAGCGACACGCTAGTTCTGCAGCATCACATATTTTGGTCCTCTTTCGAATTTTCGAGTTCTTGACTTTGTTTCGTAAAATTAAACCTAACATGCTTCTTTCCGCACTTCTTTGGAAAACTTGTAGTTTGTGTTTAGTATCCTTAGTGATTGGCCATGTTTGGCATCCGTAAAGTAGAGTCGGTGTCACGACAGTATCCATTGCAACTTTTTTTAACTTAATATTTATCTTTGATTTAAATATGTGTTTCATTGACCAGTACGCATTCCATGCTTTTTTTTTCTTCTCTCTACATCACTCAAGTTGGGTGTTGTAATGGATATATTTTGGCCTAGATAAACATACTCATCAACATATTCAATTATCTTTGATTGAATAAAAATGTCCATTGGATCGCTGTTAGTCATTATACAGGATTTTTCTGGGTTCATGTGCAAACCACACCTTCTACTTTGTTCATATAAGGACTGAAGCATGTCTTTGAGATCGTTGTGTGTTTCAGACACGATAACGATGTCGTCAGCGAACCGTAGGTGGTTCAGATTTTAACGCTTTTTCCAGACCAGTCTAGTCTCCTGAAAATTGATTCTAGTTGGGCCGTGAAGAGATTTGGTGAAATAGGATCTCCCTGTCTAACTCCTCGTTTAATGTCGAATACTGTACCCCTTCTCTCTAATTTGACGTATGCTTTGCTCTTGCTGTATATTTCCTTTAGGGTCTTTATATAAGTGTCATGAATTCCCTGTTCTTGTAGAGCGATCCAGGGTTCAGAGTGGTGTATAGAGTCGAACGCCTTAGTATAATCTATAAATGCAATTTAGAGACTCTTTCCGTATTCTTTGTATCTCTCAATTATCTGATTGAGTGTAAATATATGATCCAGTGTAGAGTACCCCTGTCGAAATCCTGCTTGCTCTCTTGGTTGTTGAAATTCCATGTCTAACCTAATTCTCGATAAAACAACATTTGTAAAGAGTTTATAAATTGACTGTAGGAGGCTAATCGGGCGATAGTTACTTATATTGAGGGGGTCTCCTTTCTTGTAGAGCAAGGTTATAATTGAGGTTTCCCATTCTTCAGGTATTTTGTGATTTATTAGTATGTTATTAAACAGTTCAGTCAATATGGGACTCAATGGCTCTATGATAGCTTTAAGGACGTCGTTTGTTACACCGTCTTCTCCTGGACTTTTACCAGTCTTCAATGTTGAAATTCCTCGTAGTATTTCATCTTCAATTAGGGGTGGGATAGCGTCGTGGTTTACAGTCTTGCTGATAGTTGTACTGGTACCTGGATCATGGACGTTGTATAGGTTTTGATAAAAATCAGTGGTAACTTTTATAATTTCATCTCTATTTGTAGCGACTTGCCCTGAAGTGGTTTTTAAGGATGCTACCCATGGTGTACTTTCTTTAATGCGCTTATTTCCTCTTTTCACCGATCGTCTCTTCTCTAGTTCTTCTTTCACAATATTCATATTATACTTTTCTTTATTTCTTTTTATTTGTTTTCTGGCTTTATTGTATAGGTTTTTCAGTTTTATCTTTTCATATTTTGATTTGTTTATTTTTTCTTTCAATGCGGTTCTTTCGAAAATTAATTGTTTTACTGTCTCCGTAATAATATACTCTACCCTAGAAGTTTCCAATTTTCGATAGAGTTTACTAACGCTTTTCTTTAAAGTTTCTATCAGCCATTTATATTTTCCTTGTATGTCTATATTATTGTCTATGTGGCCTTTTTCATTTTGTTTAGAGAGGTCTATAATATGTTCTTCAGGGATTCTCGTTCGATCGGTTGTAGTGAAGTAAGTTTACTATGGAATGCTTTCCTAGATATTCTTAGTCCTGAGTTTATACTATAGGACGCTCGAACCATTCTGTGGTCAGATGGGAAGATGGTTTTTATTACTTGTATATTTTGTATTGTATTTATTTTATTTTATCTTACTAGGAAAAAATCAATTTCATTCAGAGTTTTATTGTCTGGTGATTTCCACGTCCATTTCTGCTTCAGTTTTTTCTTAAAGTGGGTGTTCATAATGTAGAAATTATTTTCGTGACAAAACTCTATTAATATTTCGCCACGGTCGTTTCGGTCTCCATAGCCCCATGGGCCCATGACTACGTTGTCTGCGGGTGTACTGGAACCAATTTTAGCGTTAAAATCGCCCATTATGATGCAGTCAGGGTGAGACTTTTCAAGGCCAAATCGAACGTCCGTATAAAATACATCCAGATCTTCTTACTTAGCCTTTTTTGTCGGAGCGTAAGTTTGTATAAGGCTGATGGGACACATTTAACATATCCAATCTAGCGACTCTATCTGAGATGGCTTTGAAATCTACAATATTTTGACTCCATTCTCTCTTGACCTTAAAGCCAACTCCATTTCTTCCACTTTTTCTACCTGTGTATAAAAATATATATTTTTTGTTCTCCAAAATATGTGTTCCTTCTTTCATAACCTCCGAAAGGCCTAAAATGTCCCATTTAATATTTTCTAAAGCATATTCTAGTTGCTCTTGACGACCTGCTCCTAGTAGCGATTTTGTGTTAAATGTGTTTATGTACAATATAGACTTTTCGATGGAGGGGAGTGGTCTACTGCTCCCATGGGGACCAGCCGTACTGGGAGAGCGGTTTTCTATGCATTTTTTCGTATTATTTTTATCTGTGGAGGGGGCTGGGTCCAACTGCTATTCATTAGCTTGAGAAATACTTTTATCATGTTCTGTGTTTGTAGAGTTTTTAGTAGAATTATTTTCAAGTCGATACAAATATGATTCCATCGTTTTATTCTTTTTTAAATTATTGGTTATAAGTGGCGAGTGACTGCCAGCAGTTTGCATTTTTTCAGGAGATTTACTTTGTTTTCTTTTCATGATTCTTGATCTATTCTGCTGTTCGTAGGTTTCTCCCTGGTTTCTCGTATTGTTGGTTACTATTTTGTCGTATTTTATAAACACATTTTCTCCTTTGTCTCTCCTTTCTCTTAGTTCTTCATGAAGCTCTTTTCGTTTGTTCATTATTTAAGAAGTATAGTCATCTTTCAGGTATATGTTGGTTCCCTTTAGTAAACTCCTTTTCCTCATAATTTAAATTTTTCTACTCTTTGTGGTAAGTATTGGATGGTGATTTCATTACTACAGAAAAATATCTGAATCTCATGTGAAAACTCAATACTTGCAGGTGAAACTGTGGCGTAAAAATCTAATATTTGATGGGGATTTGTTTTCTATGATTTCTATCAAGGGTCAAGTTAGTTAGGTACACATTTTGTACACGACCAGTGTAAACTTGCACCCGAGTAGTATTAATTACCCTTGTACGCTAATCATATCACTAGAAACTGAGCTAGTTTAGGTAACTAGGTACTAAATCTAGTTGCAAACTGTGTTAGACAATCCTTGAAGTTTGCTTCAGTATAAAATCCTCAGAGAGTCTTTTATAACTCTGGAAAGCGTGAAGACTGAAGACACCATCCATGTTTTCCCTCGGGAGACAACTACGGAACCTTACAGTACTAACATAAGTAAAGTTTTGGCCTTTAATGTGGGGCTTGGAAAACAGCGGATACTTATATTTAAAATATCTTTTGTCGCAGAATATCCTATCCTCAATACGTCTCTTGGTCGAAAAATGTTTCTTTCTCATAATGATCCTTTTGCATAATTTCCTGTTTTGCAGAATGCCCCTTTTGAAAAATGCCCCCTTTCGCAATATATCCCTTTCGCAAAATGTACCTTTCGCATAAAGTCTCCTTTCGAATAATGTCCCCTTTCGCAAAATGTTCCAAGTATTGCGAATATCCCATGCCTCAGGCACAGAATATATAATAGTACTTAATACTTCAGGAATAATATGTAATTTTATTGTAGTTAGTTTGTAGGTCGCACGTAATCTGGGTAGCCACACTTTTGAGACCTTGGTACAGTTTGCAATTGAGGCTGCTTTGCCCTCTCAAGCTTATTTTACATACATACATATAATCACGCCTTTATCCCTAATGGGGTACGCAGAGCGTACACGACCTAAAATTTGATGTACTTGTGAAACTAGATGATCTTAATACATACATATAATCACCCCTTATCCCTAATGGGGTAGGCAGAGCGTAAACGACCTAAACAAAGGCCGTTAAGATAGATTTGTAGGTATATTGCTGTAGTGACAAGTTGTCAGCCTATCGCCTAAATTGCAATATACTGAATCGGATCCCTTAGCTAGTTTTTACAGTAACCCCGGGAGAAAGTGCAGCTGGCACATTCAACGTTTTTAAGCTTATTTTCCAGTTATATGATGTTCCTCGTGGGAATGAGTAAATTGTGCTTATTTATTCTTACTTCCTACGTAACGTATCGTTACCTGCCTCCGTGATCTATTGGTCTGAGCCATGGGCTCGGTACCGGTTCCTTGAGCACGCAACTTAACTAAATCTTGACTAAAATTGTTACCGTCCCTTTCTGTTCTCTCATGATCGAAAATGACAGGAATAGACTTAATATTAGTTAAGTCGTGATTTTTGCAACTACGAATTGCCAATGACTGTGGTACTTTCTAGTTTGGTTAGGACATTGCAGGCTGATCACCTGATTGTCCGAAAAGTAAAATGATCCTTGCTGTCGGATGTACATGTAAATATTCGGTCCTGCGCCTGATTTCTCTCTGGCTATGTCAGTCAATCTGTCCCATCAGAATAAGAGATTAAAGGAATAGAGAGTGCACTTGTGTGTTGCGCAAACACTTGGGCTCTTAAAACTAGTCCCGCGCAACTGGCCGATCGCTGGAAGATTGGCCACCATCACCTAAATTACAATATCCCTTAGCGGGTTTTTACAGCATGCCCAGCAATCTATGTTTTTCTCTCACTCCCAGTCCAGCATGGAAGAATATACAGCTTATAAGTAGTTGTGAAATGAAACCAGCCCCTGGCAGTGGCAGTCCTTCGCCTCAAGGCTACTGAGAGCAAATATTTTGACGCCCCGAAGCCCCATACGCAGTTATTGCTTCTCGACAACCTTCACACACGACACACTTCACAAGTTCGCCTACAAAAATACTTTTTACGAGCCTTCATATAAGTATTGTGAGTAATTGATGTTTGTTTCCTGTAAAAGTGTATGTAGCAGCAAGTAGGTCGAACCATTAGGTACATAGGCTCGTATTTATAAAGCGATCTCAAGATTGAGAGCAATATTAAATTTGGATTTGACAGGTCGTTTTGTACTGAAGTGAAATTTCTGATGCGAACTCAAACTACATGTCAGACTCGAGAGTTGATTATAAATACGGGCCATTGTGTATCAATCAATATTTAAGAATATCATCTAAAATCTGAAATATTCTCAAAACGCCTTTCCTTAGTTTAGACTTTAGGTCGTTAACGCTCAGCCTACCCCATTTGGAATAAAGGCATAATTGTATGTATGTACCTATGTATTTATAGAACCTGTGCCACAATCCTTTAAATTAAGCAAGAGCGGGGGCACGAAGCGCGGTGGGTGGTTCGCAGAAGATTGTAGGAAAACAATGGAAAGCTTTTGTTTTTAAAACGATTTTCGTAACAAAAGGAAATTGATTTAGTAAAGTAAACGTTGAGAGCATTTTTTGGAGAATAAGTTAAGTACGCTCACTTCACTTATACTTAATTTTTTTTAGCATTAGAAATTATGTAAACAAAGAAGCAGGGCTAGTGAACATAAAAATTAGCTGACCTAATTTTATCAAGTTTTCATCTCATAGGCACAGAAATCAAAGGGTAGGTTTATTCATGTAAAATATATAAAAACTGACCAAGAGTGAAATGAATGAATGTATGTTCATAGTCGGACAACGGAACCTCAAAAATCAGTACATAGAAAGGTACATTGAGATGAAAAAGAGAAGACAGAGAAAATTTGGTGGAAAACTGCACAGTTGAGAGAAAGGAACAGTTGGGAAAGGCTGGGTGAGGCCTTTGCACGCGAGGGCTTCACAGCTGGAGATTGATACAAACATAATTAATTAAAGGAAGATATGCATGTATTTATTAATTATTGAAAATGAAATTGTGATTGTCAAATGTAATATTACGTAATATTTTTATATGAAAATAATGAGGTATTTATCATTATTATTTAATCGTCTTCTGAAGAATCAGATGTTGTAGTACGTATTTCACGATAAACACGCTCTTTCTCATTCAATCGGGTTAAGCCACTCCAACGTTTCGTTCCATGTTTGCGACCTCTGCTTCTTTAAGTCTTTTACAATGCACATTTTTTTTTAATATGATACTTATTTAGTATTTTTTTAGTCTTATATGTTTATTCTATTTAAAATAATTATAATTTATCATTAAGTATTAGAATGAAACGTCACAATAACGTATTTTTTTTTACTTAATTAATTTGCTATTATTGGAGAATAAACACATATTTTTCGCTTGCCGCAAAGTAACGTATACTATAAAAACCCACATCTTTTTCTTTCTACATACATACATAAAATCACGCCTTTATCCCTTACGGGGTAGGCAGAGCGTAAAACGCCTCCTAAAAGGCGCTTTCGCCACGTCTGACATAAATTGAGGGCAATTTTAGATTGTAATGTGTATTGCTTTCTAGTGCTAAATAAAACGAAGTATAATTACAGAAAAACAATCAACCTGATCTTTATAATAATAATTAAGCCGTTTATTTCCAATGCAAAAAAACATAAGAGCATGCAAACATTTCATTATGCATTAATAAATTTAATTTGAATTATAGTATAAACATAGTATAAAAAAATTCAAGCATAGTATAAAACATAACATAAAAAATAATTTTAACATACGTAGAACATTTAAAACAGTGACAAACAAACTAGGCAAAATAGATTTCCAATAACACAGTTCCATGTAAATCTTAATATTAAATAAACTCAACTTTAAATTAAAATGAAATATAATAAAATATTGATTACAGTTATTCACTTAAACATATAAATATAAAATAATAAAATGCAATCGTTACAATATTGTGTTTTAAAATTAGCAGCGTAAATAAGAATAATTCATAATTAAAAGTAAATCTCAAATTCATGCAGCTGTTAAAAACAAATTATAAAATAAAATAAATCAATCAAATAAAAATATTGAATAATTAATTTAGAATATGGATCACAGTCATTCACTCAGTTAAAACATTAAACTAAAATAAAATTAAAACATAATTCAATCATTACAATATTAGGTATTCAAATCAGCAGTGTAAAACAAGAATTCATTAAAGTTTTTTAGTAAAATAAAATGCTTCAATAAAATTAATTTTTACTTAAAATATTATATATAATCATTTCAAACCTATATTATGCCATACGAAATAAAATACTAAATAACTTAGCTACAAATGAAATCTTCAAAAGTTCATTAAATAATGATACATACATACATACATATAATCACGCCTTTATCCCTAATGGGGTAGGCAGAGCGTAAACGACCCAAACAAAGGTCGTTCCGCCACGTCTGACAAAGTGTTGAGGGTTATTTAAGATAGATTTGTAAGTATATTCCTGTAGTGACAGGTTGTCAGAACATCGTCTAAATTACAATATACTGAAACCTTCGGATCCCTTAGCTGGTTTTTACAGCATACCCGGGAGGAAATGCAGCTGGCACATTCTATGTTTTTCTCTCGCTCCCAGGCCAGCATTGAAGAATCCAGGCCAGCATGGAAGAAATTAAATAATGATATAGAAAATAAAAGCTGAGTGAATGAAATTTACATTGCATTGGATGCCCAGGATTGGACATAGGCCTCCTCCATCTCGCGCCACTTCTCCCTGTCAGCGGCCAGTCTCGGCCAGTTAATGTCCACGATGGACACGATGTCGTCCCGCCAGCGCCGCCTCGCACGGGTACCAGTGTATCACCCTCTCGCTCCAGCGACCGTCAGTAGTTCTTGCTAAGTGGCCCGCCCATTTCCATTTCAAGCGACACGCTAGTTCTGCAGCATCACATATTTTGGTCCTCTTTCGAATTTTCGAGTTCTTGACTTTGTTTCGTAAAATTAAACCTAACATGCTTCTTTCCGCACTTCTTTGGAAAACTTGTAGTTTGTGTTTAGTATCCTTAGTGATTGGCCATGTTTGGCATCCGTAAAGTAGAGTCGGTGTCACGACAGTATCCATTGCAACTTTTTTTAACTTAATATTTATCTTTGATTTAAATATGTGTTTCATTGACCAGTACGCATTCCATGCTTTTTTTTTCTTCTCTCTACATCACTCAAGTTGGGTGTTGTAATGGATATATTTTGGCCTAGATAAACATACTCATCAACATATTCAATTATCTTTGATTGAATAAAAATGTCCATTGGATCGCTGTTAGTCATTATACAGGATTTTTCTGGGTTCATGTGCAAACCACACCTTCTACTTTGTTCATATAAGGACTGAAGCATGTCTTTGAGATCGTTGTGTGTTTCAGACACGATAACGATGTCGTCAGCGAACCGTAGGTGGTTCAGATTTTAACGCTTTTTCCAGACCAGTCTAGTCTCCTGAAAATTGATTCTAGTTGGGCCGTGAAGAGATTTGGTGAAATAGGATCTCCCTGTCTAACTCCTCGTTTAATGTCGAATACTGTACCCCTTCTCTCTAATTTGACGTATGCTTTGCTCTTGCTGTATATTTCCTTTAGGGTCTTTATATAAGTGTCATGAATTCCCTGTTCTTGTAGAGCGATCCAGGGTTCAGAGTGGTGTATAGAGTCGAACGCCTTAGTATAATCTATAAATGCAATTTAGAGACTCTTTCCGTATTCTTTGTATCTCTCAATTATCTGATTGAGTGTAAATATATGATCCAGTGTAGAGTACCCCTGTCGAAATCCTGCTTGCTCTCTTGGTTGTTGAAATTCCATGTCTAACCTAATTCTCGATAAAACAACATTTGTAAAGAGTTTATAAATTGACTGTAGGAGGCTAATCGGGCGATAGTTACTTATATTGAGGGGGTCTCCTTTCTTGTAGAGCAAGGTTATAATTGAGGTTTCCCATTCTTCAGGTATTTTGTGATTTATTAGTATGTTATTAAACAGTTCAGTCAATATGGGACTCAATGGCTCTATGATAGCTTTAAGGACGTCGTTTGTTACACCGTCTTCTCCTGGACTTTTACCAGTCTTCAATGTTGAAATTCCTCGTAGTATTTCATCTTCAATTAGGGGTGGGATAGCGTCGTGGTTTACAGTCTTGCTGATAGTTGTACTGGTACCTGGATCATGGACGTTGTATAGGTTTTGATAAAAATCAGTGGTAACTTTTATAATTTCATCTCTATTTGTAGCGACTTGCCCTGAAGTGGTTTTTAAGGATGCTACCCATGGTGTACTTTCTTTAATGCGCTTATTTCCTCTTTTCACCGATCGTCTCTTCTCTAGTTCTTCTTTCACAATATTCATATTATACTTTTCTTTATTTCTTTTTATTTGTTTTCTGGCTTTATTGTATAGGTTTTTCAGTTTTATCTTTTCATATTTTGATTTGTTTATTTTTTCTTTCAATGCGGTTCTTTCGAAAATTAATTGTTTTACTGTCTCCGTAATAATATACTCTACCCTAGAAGTTTCCAATTTTCGATAGAGTTTACTAACGCTTTTCTTTAAAGTTTCTATCAGCCATTTATATTTTCCTTGTATGTCTATATTATTGTCTATGTGGCCTTTTTCATTTTGTTTAGAGAGGTCTATAATATGTTCTTCAGGGATTCTCGTTCGATCGGTTGTAGTGAAGTAAGTTTACTATGGAATGCTTTCCTAGATATTCTTAGTCCTGAGTTTATACTATAGGACGCTCGAACCATTCTGTGGTCAGATGGGAAGATGGTTTTTATTACTTGTATATTTTGTATTGTATTTATTTTATTTTATCTTACTAGGAAAAAATCAATTTCATTCAGAGTTTTATTGTCTGGTGATTTCCACGTCCATTTCTGCTTCAGTTTTTTCTTAAAGTGGGTGTTCATAATGTAGAAATTATTTTCGTGACAAAACTCTATTAATATTTCGCCACGGTCGTTTCGGTCTCCATAGCCCCATGGGCCCATGACTACGTTGTCTGCGGGTGTACTGGAACCAATTTTAGCGTTAAAATCGCCCATTATGATGCAGTCAGGGTGAGACTTTTCAAGGCCAAATCGAACGTCCGTATAAAATACATCCAGATCTTCTTACTTAGCCTTTTTTGTCGGAGCGTAAGTTTGTATAAGGCTGATGGGACACATTTAACATATCCAATCTAGCGACTCTATCTGAGATGGCTTTGAAATCTACAATATTTTGACTCCATTCTCTCTTGACCTTAAAGCCAACTCCATTTCTTCCACTTTTTCTACCTGTGTATAAAAATATATATTTTTTGTTCTCCAAAATATGTGTTCCTTCTTTCATAACCTCCGAAAGGCCTAAAATGTCCCATTTAATATTTTCTAAAGCATATTCTAGTTGCTCTTGACGACCTGCTCCTAGTAGCGATTTTGTGTTAAATGTGTTTATGTACAATATAGACTTTTCGATGGAGGGGAGTGGTCTACTGCTCCCATGGGGACCAGCCGTACTGGGAGAGCGGTTTTCTATGCATTTTTTCGTATTATTTTTATCTGTGGAGGGGGCTGGGTCCAACTGCTATTCATTAGCTTGAGAAATACTTTTATCATGTTCTGTGTTTGTAGAGTTTTTAGTAGAATTATTTTCAAGTCGATACAAATATGATTCCATCGTTTTATTCTTTTTTAAATTATTGGTTATAAGTGGCGAGTGACTGCCAGCAGTTTGCATTTTTTCAGGAGATTTACTTTGTTTTCTTTTCATGATTCTTGATCTATTCTGCTGTTCGTAGGTTTCTCCCTGGTTTCTCGTATTGTTGGTTACTATTTTGTCGTATTTTATAAACACATTTTCTCCTTTGTCTCTCCTTTCTCTTAGTTCTTCATGAAGCTCTTTTCGTTTGTTCATTATTTAAGAAGTATAGTCATCTTTCAGGTATATGTTGGTTCCCTTTAGTAAACTCCTTTTCCTCATAATTTAAATTTTTCTACTCTTTGTGGTAACGGTTAGAATTATAGGCCTGATCTTGACACCTCTTTTGCCTATTCTATGTAGAGAGTCTATTTCTTGCCTTCCAAAAGTCGATAAACCCATCTTTTTTGTAATTATTTCGAGTATGTTTTCTTCTAGATGTTTAAAGTTTTTCTCATTTTCTTCCACACCGTAGAGTAATATATTTTTCTTTTTTAGTTGTTGTTCTAATTTATTAATTATATTTTGTTGCTCTTCGATTTTAATTTCCATTTTTTCTGTTCTTGTTTCAAGAATTAAAAACTTTTCGTTGGTATTTTTGTTAATCTCTTCAATTATCGACTTCTTCATTTCGTGCATTTCTTTATTTTGCGCTTCTATATCTTATCTCGTATGTTTGCGAGCATTTTTGTAACTTCCTCCATGTTTGGCATAGCGCCCTCTGGTGTCGAGTAGCAAAGCTCACTAAGTAAGGTGGTAAGTGTTGTGTGTTATGGTTCAAGCTTGTCCCGAGATAATCTCTTTAGCTAATTTTACCCACTTTCGATAGATGGAATTGTTCTGTAGATGCTTGTTGGATTTGATTATTTTATTCGATCTTTGTTTTATAGACAGTTTGGCAGCACTTAGTATCTTTTAATTAAGGCTGTTTCGTCCTTTGGTTAATGGTCTATTAAACACTGAACACAAACACACGGGACTTTAGTTTTGAGTCTAAAGTTTCTGCAAAGTTCATTTAAGTCAATACATTTTTAGGTTAGTTTACCAGACCTGACCTTTATAGGAGTGTGCAAAATGGTTACTGATCGTAAATCCGAAATTATTTGTTCCGAATTTTATTAATCCGTTAACTTTTTGATATTTATTATTTTTATGATTTTCCGAGCAGCGAGCCTAATCTATCGAACATAATCTATCCGTGTCGGGGTGCACCGAGTCGGTTTGAATGACACACGGAAAATTAATACAGCTGACAAATATGTGTTCTGTAAAATGTTCTGGACTACATTATGTCAAGTAAATTATCTGACAATTAGGAAAAGACCAGGTGATATTAAGGTATTTAGTAAAAATACTATTTGTAAAGCGGAGTAACGTTGTGCGGTGAAATGTTATTGCGGTGATGAAAAAATTACAAAATATAAAAATGGAAATAGTAAAACGTCCAAATCGTTTTCGAAATATTGAAATTCGGATGTCGGTTTTTCGAAAATGTGATAGGTTACCGTGCAAAACTTTTTACATGAATTAGCAAGGGTTTTTTTTAACGTTCTCAACATTAAGTAGTGAGTAACTAGTTATCGTTGTTACGAAGGAAAAGCATTATAAGTAGATACTTTACATTGACCCAAAGTTGATTTAACTAATGTAAGTTGTACTAGGACAGTAGAATAAAACCATGATTATTATCATTTTTCGTGCTTCGGAGGGCACGTTAAGCCGTGGGTCCCGATCGCTGTTTTTGATAGAGGTCGTTACACAAGCCATGTCGGAGGCCTGTAAGGTGCGGTTCTTAACTCGACAACGGCAACCCACTAGATAGAAGAGAAGATATTTTTTTCATAATTTTAGCGTTGTCACGCCTTTATTCCTAATGGGGTAGGCAGAGCGTAACTGACCTAAGCATAGGTCGTTCACGAATAACAAAGTTTTGAGGGTTATTCAAGATAGATTTGTACGTATATTGCTATAGTAACAGGTTGTCAGCCCATCGCCTAAATTACAATATACTGAAACCCTCAGATCTCTTAGCTGGATTTTACAGCATGCCCGGGAGAAAATTCAGCTGGCACATTCTATGTTTTTCTCTCGCTCCCAGGCCAGCATGGAAGAGAGCTAGGGCAGCAGGTGTAATAACCGTAAATCGTTATTCATAAAGGAAGGAACCTATTTGCCTTTGTTAGCCAAACAAACGGACTGAGACCTCGCAGAATCATTAAAATTGAATCGGAAACTTTTCAATCGAATATGACTCGAATAGAATCGAGGAAGCCGCCGCCTGCCGCCTGCCGCCTGCTCGGGAAACGGACATAATTTTGCACTACGTTTACTTCATTCATGTTATTACTTGGAGGGTGTAACGGACAGCCTACAATCTGATAGGAGTTGCACAGTCAACTACCTAGTGCAGTCAACGAAAATGATCAACTTTTACACGTTGAAAATAGTAGATTTTACGACAAGTGCACAAAAAAAGACATTTTAGTCCGAGATTTTTTAGCTAATCAGCTAAAAACAAAAGACAAAATTAATTTAATAGTAGGCTGTATAGGTGGTCTGCACTCCAAGCCTAACGTGTCGTGTCGAAAGATTTATAAAGTTAAATGGCGGGAATGAATTGTTTAGTTCATTTACAATATTTTTGTAGAATTTCCTCAATTTTCCTCGCAATCAAAGTCAAAAGCAGAGTTTATAACTCGTGCACAAAACCATTTTTGAAAACTATATTTTTTTGTGCACTTGTCGTAAAATGTACTATTGTCTTAAATGAGATGCATTTATGAGTAGATACATTTTGGCACTAGCGCTCAAAATTCAATTTTGTGCAGCCTGCACCTTGCACAAAATGGCGCTTTCCGAGCATGAGAAGTGAAAAATAATTATCTTCATTATAAAAGTTAACTGCCTATGTCCTGCAGTGGACGTCTATCGGCTGAGACGACGACGACGACGACGACGACGATAAAAGTTAACTGATGCACGGAGTGATGAGTTGGGTACTTTTGAGTAGGGATGTATTTTTTTTCATTTCCGGAAAGGATTCAGTTTCGTTTCGAGTAAATAGCACAAAAAACAAGTGATACTGCTACGGCGTAGACATTCGCTACAAAAGGCTACGAAAAAACGTAGATTCGGGAACAATCAATTAGCCATGATCGAATCTAATGAAAAATCTGGCGGATTGTTTCTACAATACCTGTGCCTAGTGTACATTTTGCTAATCAGTGAATCCTTTTTCTTGCGACTGTCAAGGAAGGGTTATGTTTTATATTTCCTACCTGCTTCCAGGAAACTCATACTATTTGAAAAATCGTAAATTATTGTTATTAAATTAGTTTATTTCTATGATGATAAAGACTTCATCCATGCTGGCATGGGAGCGAAAGAAAAACATAGAGTGTGACAGCTGCATTTCGTCCTGGGCATGCTGTAAAAACCAGCTAAGGGATCCGAGGGTTTCAGTATATTGTTATTTGGGCGATGGGCTGACAACCTGTCACTACAGCAATATACCTACAAATATATCTTAAATAACCCTCAAAACTTGGTCAGACGTGGCTGAACGACCTTTGTTTAGATCGTTTACGCTCTGCCTACTCATTATGGATAAAGGCTTGATTATATGTATGTACAAAATTTTGTGCACGTTTTATCTGCGAATCATTTACGTAGTAACTATTATATAATCTGTGGTATCATTAAAAAAAATTACTTCTGTAGGTCTGCTGTAGAAATTTATTTTTTAGAAATAAGCAGTGCCTGCTGTGTCTTTGTTTTTATGTTCTGTTTTTATGATGTTTTTGTGTACAATAAATTGTTAAATAAATAAATAAGTATGATAAAGACGCAGTACAAATCCCTGTTCAGAGCCGCCGGCTCACTTCGCAAGACTTAATTACATCGTTAATTAACAAAGTTGTGTTCTTTTGAGTCTTTGCGCTCCTGCAGGTATTGTCTGTCGACATATTGTTGTATGGAAATTTGGGAACACTTAGATGCTCACTTAATTAATTTCGCCCAATATTTGGACGTCGAAGTTGCCAGACGTTTTCTATAGCGAGCCGAAGTTCGGCTAGCAATTTTAGTTGGAGCGTTGCTTACAGAAATAACAGGGAAAATCTATTATATTCACATGTAATACATACGCTTTTATCCCTAATGGGGTATGCAGAGCGTAAACGACCTAAATAAAGGTTGTTCTGCCACGTCTGACAAAGTTTTGAGGGTTATTAAATGTAGATTTGTAGGTATATTGCTGTAGTGACAGGTTGTCAGCCTATCGCCTAAACTACAACACACTCAAACCAATGTACAAAACTATTGATAATGTAAATATGTTTACCTACTAAGTTTTGTTTGTGTTAATTAAGACTCACAATAGACTGAACCCCTGTAATATCAGCTCCGCGTATCCCGTAGATATAATAACAGAGTATTCAACCAAATAGCAGTTTACAATACATAATAAGCACCGCATTACCTGTGCAATTACAGAGCCAAGGACGTATACAGAGCACAATTATAGAGATCAAACGCGAGGCCGTGAATTTGTATCAGTCTCGTAGAAGCTTCAAACTAGACATTTCATGTCACAAAATGTTACATACATACATATAATAACGCCTTTATCTCTAATGGGGTAGGCAGAGCGTAAACGACCTAAACAAAGGTCGCTCCGCTACGTGTGACAAAGTTTTGAGGGTTATTTGCATGTAGGTATATTGATGCAGTGACAGGTTGTCAGCTAAGGGATCCGAGGGTTTCAGTACATTGCAAATTAGACGATGGGCTGACAACCTGTCACTACAGCAATATACCTACAAATCTAACTTAAATAACCCTCAAAACTTTGTCGGACGTGGCGGGACGACCTTTGTTTTGGTCGTTTACGCTCTGCCTACCCCATTAGGAATAAAGGCATGACTATAAGTATGTATGTATGACAGGTTGTCAGCCCATCGCCTAAATTATACATACATAACGTCACGCCTCTGTCCCGGAGGGGTAGGCAGAGATCACATCCCTCCACTTGCTATGGTCCTTGCAAACTTCTTTCGCTTCATCTACATTCATCAATCTTTTCATGCACGATCGTCGGTTTAGGGTACTCCTGACCTGACCTTTCTCTAGAAGGTCCCTGATTTACATACATACATACATATAATCACGCCTTTATCCCTAATGGGGTAGGCAGAACAAAGGCCGTTCCGCCACGTCTGACAAAGATCCCTGATTTGATCAATAAATTAAGTAAATTATAATATACTGAAACCTTGGACGAAACAAACTGAAACCCTCGGATCCCATAGCTGGTTTTTACAGCATGCCCATTATTGTTTCTCTCTCTCCCAGGGCAGCATGGAAGAAACAAAATGTTACAATATAATAAATAGCTACGTGAAAAAACAGTAAGTATGAAACAAATGTAGAATTACACCTACAAATTACGAAAATAATAATGGAAATGTGTTGTTTGTATTTTATCTGTGGTCGTTTATTGATCGTATTGCATTATTAACTGCCTCCGTGGTCTAGTGGCTAGGAGCATGGACTCCCGATCCGGAGGTCCTGGGTTCGATTCCCAGGGGGGAAACACATAGTTGATATTTGAGAATTTATTACTTTGTGAATTTTCTCCAGTTTGGTTAGGACATTGCAGGCAATCACCTGATTGTCCGAAAAGAAAATGATTTCGTGCTTCGGAGGGCACGTTATGCCGTCGGTCCCGGTCGCTGTCTTTGATAGTGGTCGTTACTTAAAACCATGTCAGAGGCCTAATAGTTGTGCTACTAGGCGGTTTAAAAACTCTGACACCAGGGTTCATCGGGTCGATAGACTCGATACCCACTCGACAGAAGAAGAAGAAGAAGAATTGCATTATTTGCTGCGAAGGCCAGAGGACAGTGCAGCAGCAGCTGGTCACGTGTAGGGTTTTTAAGGTAGTTCCTACGGACGTGGAACAAGATTGAACTGTTACGACCACTATTAGAATCAGTGACCAGGACCGACGGGTTAATGTGCCCTCCGAAGCACGGAATCCGTTTTCTTCCAGACAATGAGCCTTCATTGTCCTAACCAAACTGGGGAAAATCTCGCACAGTGATAAATTAACAAATATCAACTTTGTCTACCCTCCCTATGAATTGAACCCAGGGCTTCCGGATCGTGAGCCCTTGGCTCTAACCACTAGAACACGGAGGCAGTCATTGACCAATGGTCAATTTGCTGTACCTACACAAAGGTATTTATATATAACACATACCGACCTACTTTATGTGTTTATGTTTTGTTTTGGCTTCACGGAAGACCAGTGTTACGAGTAGCTTACTGAGCTGCTTGTAACATAAGCTGAGTGATGTCCATTTTTAGACACTAAGATATTCTTGTACAATTACATTTTATACATATAATCACGCCTTTATCCCTAATGGGGTAGGCAGAGCGTAAACGACCCAAACAAAGGTCGTTCTGCCACGTCTGACAAAGTTTTGAGGGTTATTTAAGATAGATTTGTAAGTATATTGCTGTAGTGACAGGTTGTCAGCCCATCGCCTAAATTACAATATACTGAAACCCTCGGATCCCTTAGCTGGTTTTTACAGCATGCCCGGGAGGAAATGTAGCTGGTACATTCTATGTTTTTCTCTCGCTCTCAGGCCAGCATGGAAGAATTACATTTAAGCAAATTGTAAATATGATGTGTCTAAAATAAACGTATATTCTATTGTAATCATAGCTGCCTCACTTGACAGACAATGTGACTACTAGGTATGTAGAAAGTAAAAACATCTTACCTGCACCACTCTTGACTATCCTCTAGCTAGATGATCTTGCAAGGACTTTATTACATATATACATATAATCACGACTTTATCCCTAATGGGGATATTGCTTCCATGCTGGCCTGGGAGCGAGAGAAAAACACTGAATGTGCCAGCTGCATTTCCTCCCAGGCATGCTGTAAAAACCAGCTAAGGGATCAGAGGGTTTTGGTATATTGTAATTTAGGCGATGGGTTGACAACCTGTCATTACAGCAATCTACCTACAAAATCTATCTAAATTACCCTCAAAACTTTGTCAGACGTGGCGGAACGACTTAAACAAAGGTTTTAGGTCGTTTACGCTCTGCCTACCCCATTAGGGATAAAGGCGTGACTATATGTATGTATGTATGTATCCCTAATGGGGTAAGCAGAGCGTAAACGACCTAAATAAAGGTCGTTCCGCCACGTATGACAAAGTTTTGGGGGTTATTTAAGATAAATTTGTAGGTATATTGCTGTAATGCAGGTTGTCAACCCTTCGCTTAAATTACAATAGACTGAAACCCTCGGATCCCATAGCTGGTTTTTACAACATGCCCGGGAGGAAATGCAACTGGCATATTCTATGTTTTTCTCTCGCTCCCAGGCCAGCATAGAAGATTTGGAGGACTTTTTTAATGAAGGTAATTACTTTGACGAAGGATATTCTCATGAAAATGTGCTTTATTAAAACAACTTTCTTATTAACAGGTGCGTACAAAAGCTCGCAGTTAATAAAGTTTTGGGAAACTCGCGAAATGAAATCGAGCTCATTTCATACTTACTTAATTTAAATATGTCCTAAGGAAAAAAATCTGTAGCTTCTCGTTCATTTGTTTTATAAATTGTATTTCAAATCTAAGGAAAATTAGATGGAATAATAAAATATTTCAAAGAAAGGGCTTTGAGTGGTGAAGTTATAGAAATTAATGACATATTCACTAAAATCAGGAAGAATAACTACGAATTATATTTACTAGAATAAAAAAACAACAACAGTCTTCTTCTTCTGTCGAGTGGGTATCGAGTCTATCGACCCGATGAACCCTGGTGTCAGAGTTTTTAAACCGCCTAGTATATCAACTATCAGGCCTTTGACATGGTTTTAAGTAACGACCACTATCAAAGACAGCGACCGGGAACGACGGCTTAACGTGCCCTCCGAAGCACGAAATCTTTTTTTTTTTTCAGACAACAACAGTGGAACAAAGATATCGTTATTAAAATTGCCCGCGATCATGGCGCTTTGTAGCGTAAATATATCAGGAACCCAACAAAATAATTAAATCATGGCAAGTTTTAACTTTACATTTTCCCAATATCACAATAGCCGCTGAATAAACGGGCCACGTTGTAAAACTATCAAAATGTCGTCAACATAACACGTTAAATGTTCGGAAATTGATCAAAAGGTAAGTAGAGCTCAAAGGGCGAGCTCACGCTGCAATATCGACCAACTTCACCAACTCGAGGGAGTAACTTCCATCGCATCGGTTATTAGCAGAACCTAGCCAAACTTACACTATAGCAATTCGTTGTAAAAGTTTTGACATGTAAATTGTTCGTAGTTGATTGATATTTTAAGAACACACTGCAAAACCTTCTGTATCATCGCTCCAAAACTTGTCAGACGTGGCGGAACGACCTTTGTCGTCGACCTTTCGTAGTCCAGCATCAAACTAGATGGTATAAAATCATAGCCCAATAGCTGTACATAAGTCTCAAGACATAATTTACTAAATGGAATAAGTAAAGTAGGTACCCAATGGGCTCGTGTCTAGATTCCACCGGCTAAAACTAAAATTAAAATCTATCCGTCACTTTCAAAATAATAAAATTGAAAAAGGACAGGTGATTTATACTCTATGGTTTTACACTTTATCTGCTAGATTTTGACGCGCTTTTGCACGTTTCCCCAGTATTTCTGTCAATTTTATCCGCCATTGATATGTCATATGATTATGACGGCGGATAAAAATGACAGATAACGCATAAAACCACTGACTATAAATCGAAAACCGGAGAGAATTGATCTCCTGTCCTTTTCCACCGTTTTTAGTCTGAAAGTGACGAATTTAGTTTTATATATTTTAGTTTTAGCCGGCAAATCTAGAATCGAGCCCAATGGCTACTTATTCATAAGTTTCAAGACATAATATCTGAACATAGAATAAGTAAAGTAGGCACCTAATACCTCATGTCCTTGCTGAAATTCCGCTGTGACCAAACTTCGAATAATTATGCAAATAAATTACAAAGCCAATCAATTTCTTATTGTTTCGCTTTAGTGAAATTATTTTATACACGATTAGCATTCGGTAGCTATTTTTGAGACGAGGCTGACTCCCGGATTAATTATTTAGTCGCGGTGTCCATTTCTACCGTCTAAGATTGTGCCTAGCAAAAATCTTGATCACAATTTGTCAGCCTTTGCGCTTTGAGACGTAAAAGAGTTACAAAGAAAGAGATAGAGTTACTTTCGCATTGCTTAAATAACATTATTGAGTTTCCCGGAGTGGCGAAATCCCATGCAATCGTAGTGTCATTCTCATTTTTAAACGGTAAGACCAAATTGAATGAGAAGCCCTATGGTGTAGTGGATAGGGCCGCTGCCTCCTGTGTAGTGTGGTTCGAATCCCACTACATACCAATGTGTTTTTCGGTTTCCGAATTTCATATGTACGTTTATTCGGAACTGTTACGGTGAAGGAAAACATCGTGAGGAAACCTCACACATACGAAGAAATTCAAAGGTTGTGTTTGAAGTCAACCAATCCGTACTGGCCCCACGTGGTCGACTAAGGCCCGATCGCCCTATACAGGGTAGTCTCGTGCTCCTCGGATGAGACGTATCTGAGCTAATGATGATGTCGAAGACCAAATTGCACCGGATTGCGACACCCTTTTCATATATGCATACATACATATAATCACGCCTTTATCCCTAATAGAGTAGGCAGACCGTAAACGACCTAAACAGAGGTCGTTCCGCCACGTCTGATAAAGTTTTGAGAGTTATTTAATATAGATTAATCTGTAGGTATATTGCTGTAGTGACAGGTTGTGAGCCTGTCGCCTAAATTACAATATACTGAAACTCTCGGATCCCTTAGCTGGTTTTTACAGCATACCCGGGAGGAAATGCAGCTGGCACATTCTATGTTTTTCTCTTGCTCCCAGTCCAGCATGCTATGTATGACTCTTATAAAAACATAAATATGATTTCAAAATTAGTTCTCCTTTTCTCAAATAAAACGAATTACGCGTTTGATGAGATCGGAATCATTTTGGCGGCAAAATCGTGGATCTCATGAAAATTATGAACGAATTGTCGGCGTTTGTCTCGGAGACGCAATTACGAGAGACTATTGTGTACTTATTAACTAAATTACCTTACAATTTCATTTATATGAACAATCTAATGTAACACAGAAGATACGAATCCCGTGTGTAGGTAGTCATTGGGCTTATTTTCACTTAGCTTTTATATTTAAAAACATAATTATCTCGACATAAACAAAATATGATCTGGCATTTCACTCAATTCAATTTCTTCATCACGAATATGAACTTTTTTTTATCGGTGTCTTGGCCTGGTATCTAAGACCTTTTGGCCATGTCTTATTTAAGTAAAATATGAACCTAATTTCATAATTTATAAAACAACTGTCCACCAATAAGAATCAAGTTAGATGATATCCGTAAATATTCTTGTTACTCTTATTATAAAAGTCATGGTATATTTAATATTCTTTATTATATATGTCTATTATATTAAAATCACCATGTCGTTTTAACTTTAAACATATCAAATTAAACTAAAAGATAACTATATTGGTTCCCTCTCAAATGATTCCTCATTGCTGCATTTACTATGGTATGGTAACAAGCAAGCCATTTTCTTAGAGTTAACCACGTGAGGGGCTAGATGGCGCTGTCAGTGTCATTTTGGCAATACAATGAATCTTAAACCTTTTTTATCCAAAAGAATTAATACATACATACATATAATCACGCCTTTATATATAAAGGTCGTTCCGCCACATCTGACAAAGTTTTGAGAGTTATTTAAGATACATTTATATGTATATTGCTGTAGTGACAAGTTGTCAGCCCATCGCCTACATTGCAATAAACTGAAACCCTCGGATCCCTTAGCTGGTTTTAACAGCAAGCCCGGGAGGAAATGCAGCTGGCACATTCTATATTTTTCTCTCGCTCCCAGTCCAGCATGGAAGATAATAATTAATATTATAAACAATTTACTATTATTACTTTAGTTATAAATAATGACTTCTGCCAACATAAAACAATTATTATCAATGAACTTCTAATAAAAAGTTAATGCTGATACAAATTTATATCCGGCGGGTGTTGGTGCAAAGGGCAGCTCGCAAAACTCGGTGACACTAATCAAGGGTGTTATATACATTTAAACTAGACTGTAGGCAATGGCTGATAAACAAACAAAAAACAGAAAGCAATGGGGTGGCTCCATTGTTGTAACGTTGTAACGTCCAGTATGTGCTTTGTAGGTGGATATTAGATAAATAATTGGTAAATTTATAGAATAAGTTTGATGATATAATATTAATAACATAAAGTAAGTGTAAGCTAGTAAACAAAATATGTCAATATATACTTATTTAAGTTCAGGTAACCAGCTGTAAGAAGCATTTTCCAGATAAGCGATTCAGGAAGATTCTGAAAAACAGCATTCATGCTGAGCAATCCTGCCTTTTTACCAGCTGTAGTATTAGTTAGTGATTAAGTCTTACAAATAAGTAATACTATAATTTGCATACTTGTTGGTAAATAAAGTTCTTATTTATTTATTTTATATAAAATACTAGCGACCCGCCGCCAGTCCGTATCAGTGTTTCTCTACTATATTATGCATGTATTATACATATAAATCTTCCTCTTGAATCACTCTATCCATTAAAAAAACCGCATTGAAATCCGTTGCGTAGTTTTAAAGATTTATGCATACATAGGGATATAGGGATAGAGAAAGCGACTTTGTTTTATACTATGTAGTGATGTTGAACTACTTAAGGCGGCACCCCCATTAGTAAAAAATAAACATAATTCACTAAAAACCGGTCCAACAGACACTCATCATCTCCCGAGCCTTATCCCGTATCTCACGGGGTCGGCTTCCTAATCTGGATGGAACGAGGGTACTGGTTTTTTCACAGAGCGACTGCCATCTGACCTCCGCAACCCAGTAGGGAAACCAGACCCAATCCTAGATTAGGTCAGAGTTTTCAAGCCGCCAATGCTTAGGCACTGGCCTCTGATATGGCTTAACGACTAATATCTACGGTATTAAACGATATTAACCGGGACCAACGGCTTAACGTGCCTACCGAAGCACGGAAAAAGCACCGAATAAACGTACATATGAAATTCGAAAACCGAAAAACACATTGGTACGTGGCGGGATTCGAACCACGACCTCCCGCTCAGGAGGCAGCGGCCCTATCCACTACACAATCGGGCTCTCAACAGACACTAGTAATAGTAATTGAGATAATTTAGAACCAGAAAAAATAGCCGTTGGTGGCCATTATTCGCAAGTTTTCTTCCTGTTACTACAACGAACTATGAATCGCTAATGTATAAGGTTCTAAATTATCTTAATTACTATTACTTGTGTCTGTTGGCCCGGATTTTCGAATCATTGTGTTTTTAATGAATTATGTTTTTTTTGCTGATAGGGGCGCCACTTAGCTTAAATAGTACTTATACTCCGTTTGTAAATTGTGTAGGTTTAAGGTTTTTAAAGTGGCTTGGTTGGTTGAGAATTTAACGGTCCGAAAGTAAATTATAGAGCTGAGTTTGAGCTGAGTACTCGTAACCAACCTCTTGAAAATACTAGCTATGTTTGTACCCCCAAATGCCCATCCACCCTGGCTAAAATTAAAATCTATCTGTCACTTTCAAAATAATAAAATTGAAAAAGTACAGGCGATTTATACTCTATGGGTTTACACTTTGTCCACTAGGTTTTGACACGTTTCCCCAGTATTTCTGTCATTTTTATCCGCCGTCATGTGATATGGCGGATAAAATTGACAGATAACTCATAAATCCACCGACTACTATAAACAAAAACCGGAGAGAATAGATCAGAAGTAAATATCACCTGCCAAAGCCAAGTAATTATCTTTTCCAATTTTTGAAATACAATACAATACAAATACATTTATTATCTACATTTACAAACAGAAACTAGTTACACACATTCACAAACATTTAAAACAAAAAACAAACAAAATCAGTACATTTACAAATATAATACACATAAGAAATACCTATTAATACCTATTATACACAAAACAAAGTGGATAAATGGTGTGTAAATCTGAAAGTGACAAATCTAGAATCGAGCCCAATAACTCATATGCATAGTTTTTGGAAGTTCCGAGAGTAAGAGAAAATAATTTGACTTAGTTACTACTTGACTTACTTCCATGCTGGCCTGGGAGCCCTGGGAGCGAGAGAAAAACATAGAATGTGCCAGCTGCATTTCCTCCCGGGCATGCTGTAAAAACCTGCTAAGGGATCCGAGGGTTTCAATATATTGCAATTTAGGCGATAGGTTGACAACCTGTCACTAAGGCAATATACCTACAAATTTATCATAAATAACCTTCAAAACCTTGTCAGACGTGAACGACCTTTTAGGTCGTTTACGCTCTGCCTACCCCATTAGGGATAAAGGCGTGATTATATGTATGTATGAATGTAGTTATTACTTGCCATTTCCACAGTACTTGTGGATACATATATAAATCGAGCCTCAGGCAGAATTCTACGAAATAATGAATGAACTGTTTCCGTCGTGTCCATACATTGTGTCGCTAGAAGGTGCGACACTCCAGATCAGTGAAGTATCGTGTTATTTATGAACCACTTCACAATTATTATTTTTTGTTATTATGTGATTTATCTACCTACTAGCTGTGCCCGCGATTTCGTACGCCCGGTTGGTATAGAAAACACGCAGTGCTGAACATACTGAAAACGATTTTCCACGCGTACGAGCGGGATCTGCTAGACCGCGCTCGGAAGCGTATTTCTCATTGTCTGATCTTTGTCTATGTATGGTAAACACGCATCCGCGCGCGGGCAAGTACGAGTATCTACCTATTATTGATCATGTTGCTATACAGGGTGTAAGGGACAGCGTCCCGAAGACTGATACGGGTTCCTCAGACAACGAAACTGAACTATAAGCAGGATTTTTTTTCAGGAAATGAAAATAAAAGAATTGACTTTCCATTCAAATTGTCTGATCGAAGTGGTCATTTTGATTGGGTCAATTTTTTATCTGTCGGGTCACTTCCTGAAAAAAATCCTGCTGATAGTTGTTCAGTTTCGTTGACTGAGCAATCCCTATCAGTTTGCGGGACGCTGTCCCTTACACCCAGTATGTATACTAGAGTAGCACATATCTTCTCATACTCACAGAACGGAAGAACCCTGCCAAATAATGAGTGAAGTGTGGTTGTGTTTTTTTTGCCGTGTGTTGCTGTTATGTTTGGAGTTTGGAGGTGTTGTCAAGTGCACGGGGCACTCCAGATCAGTGAAGGACCTGTTATTTATAGACGTACTCCAACGCTTCCATTTTTTGAAGCGATTAGGTATTAGTATACATACAAATAATAACGTTTCACAAAATTTTGAGGGTTATTTAAGATAGATTTGTAGGTATATTGCTGTAGTGACGGGTTGTTAGCCTATCGCTTAAATTGATATACACAGAAACCCTCGGATCCCTGAGCTGGTTTTTACAGCATGCCCAGGAGAAAATGCAGCTGGCACATTCTATGTTTTTTTCTCGCTCCCACTCCAGCATGGAAGTTCAGTATCAGACTGCTTTATTTAGGGCTACCGTAAAATTACCATAAAAGACTTTGAGAGTGATTTCCGGCATGAATGAATGATGAAACTAGCCTCATTTAATAAGTCATAGTTAACCAACACTTCTGCTGATGCATACCAGGTGTAAGGGACAGCGTCCCGCAAACTGATAGGGGCAGCTCAGTCAACGACACTGACACTGTATCCAAATTGTTTGAGATAAACATTTTGTATGGAAAAGTCATATTTCTTTTTCACTTCCAGAATAAAATTCCTGTTGATTTTTGATCAGTTCCGTTGACTGAGTATCCACTATCAGTTCGCGAGACGCTGTCCCTTACACACCGTATATTAATAATTATCATATCATCATCTCCATAGCATTATCCCGTATCTTACGGAGTCGGCTATTTATTCATAATTATCATAATCAACATGAAATTTTTGAGTTTAAGTATTTTTTTCACCTTACATCAATTTAATCCTTAATCATGCACAACAGTATCTCCTACGAACAAACACATCGATAATCTTCAAATGCAAAACACTTTCCATGATTGAATCCTTGCTTTAAACACCGATCCTGGAAATAGAGAGAAGTATACAGAATTGATGTGAAAGACAACTATATCTAACCTGCATTGCTCTATCCAAACCGGAAATAAACTCAAAATACCAGGTGTAAGGGACAGCGTCCCGCAAATTGTTATCAGCAGGATTATTTTTCAGGAAGTAAAAAATAATAATTGGCTTTTCCATACACATTGTCTGATCGAGTGTGCTGGAATTGTTAATAGAAAAACCTTTTTCTTTCTCTTCCTGCAAGAATTTCCTGGTGAAAGTTGTTTAGTGTCGTTGACTAAGCAACTTCTATCAGTTTGCGGGACGCTGTCCCTTACAGCCTGTATATCAGAGAAGTTCGCGCGAATCGTACCCGCAACCTCCGAATGGAGAGCCCTTGCGTCTAACACTGGGCCACAAAAGTAGTTAAGTTAATCTTATCTTCTTATTGTCGTATCGTTTTCGAATAAATCGACTCGATGAAACCGGGTGTCAGTTTACAAACTGCTTAATTCATACATATAATCACATCCCTTATTGGGGTAGGCAGAGCGTAAACGACCTAAACAAAGGTCGTTCCGCCACGACTGACAAAGTTTTGAGGGCTATTTAAGATAGATTAGTAGGTATATTGCTGTAGTGATAGGTTGTCAGCCCATCGCCTAAATTGCAATATACTAAATCCCTCGGATCCCTTAGCTGGTTTCTACAGCATGCCCGGAAATCACACAAAGTGATAAAATCAACTTTTACAAATATCGACTTTGTGTTCTCCCTGGAAATCGAATCCAAGACCATCGGGTCAGGAGCACTTGGCTCACACCACTAGACCACGAAGGCAGTTAAATATTCAAGTGGTACCTAGTCACCTCACAACTCCTGCCTTGATGGTCGAAGCAGTTCATGAGAAACTTCTCGAATTTTGTCATTCGTCTGGACTTCCTCTCTGGCATCTTATATGGATGATTGTAGACGCGACGCGAAGATCGTTTTGTAAGAAGCCAGGGATCGCTTTCAGATTTTGTTGAGATATTCACTATGAACCCTAAATGTGCAATCTGATTACCTGAAATTGGTCTATTAATTACAAAAAATCTTCCATGCTGGACTGGGAGCGAAAGAAAAACATAGAATGCGTGTGCCAGCGATCCCGGGCATGCTGTAAAAACCAGCTATGGGATCCGAGGGTTTCTGTACATTACAATTTAGGCGATGGGCTGACATCCTGTCACTACAGCAATATACCTACAAATCTATCTAAATAACCCTCAAAACATTGTCAGACGTGGCGGAACAACCTTTATTTAGGTCGTTTACGCTCTGCCTACCCCATTAGGGATAAAGGCCTGATTATATGTATGTATGTAATTACAAAAAAAATACAAAATCACAGAATGTGCCAGCTGCATTTCCTCCCGGGCATACTGTTAAAACCAGCTAAGGGATCCGAGGGTTTCAGTATACTGTAATTTATGCTGCTTATTGCTGCCCCATTGGGGAAAAAGGCGTGATTATATGATTATATGTATGCAAAAAATACAGTGTCCACTGAAAATAAAATAACCTGCTCTCTGAAGCACAGAAACATCTTTCTTGACAGACATTCAGGTTAAAATTTCCCAAAGTGTACAGATACATACATACATATAATCACGCCCGTATCCCTAATGTGATGGGCAGAGCGTAAACGTTTTTCCGCCACGTCTGACAAAGTTTTGAGGGATAGATTTATGTTGCTGTAGTGACAGGTTGTCAGCCCTTCGCCATAATTACAATATACTGCCTCGGATCCCTTAACTGGCTTTTACAGCATGCCCGGAAGGGAATGCATCTGGCACATTTTACGTTTTTCTCTCGCTCCCAGTCCATCATGGAAGTCACTTGGAAGTGTGCAGATAACTTAATAAATAACAAAAATAGGTAATTACAATACAATACAAAATTCTTTATTGCACAAAGAAACACATACAACAGAAAAAAAAAGGAACAAACGTGACAGTACAAAAACGACAGTACAGTGCTGCTTTAGCAATAAGGCCGCCTATATTGTACTGTCACGTTTATAATACTTACGAACTTTTACTTCACCGTTGTATCCAAAATCGAGGACCTGCAGTGTTTTCAAGTTGGTTTTAGGGACTGTTTGCAACACAAGCGATGATAAGATTATTATTAACACTTTTATACTCATTATTACTTTATTTAGTTTTTTTTTTTAATAATTTAAATGACCGCTGACTAGTCTACCGATCATCTAAAATTAAACTAATAGCAACGTTATTCAATTGTTTTACTTGTAGTATATCTAGGAAGTGACCTAGCCGTCTTATCTCATAGAAGAGTTCACAAGGAAATGTTTTATCAAACAAAAAACATCATGAGATATTCAATACGAAATTGGCGCCACCTCTTATCTATTAATCAGTTTTCCCATCTTCTTATCTTATGAAGCCGTTATGTGTCCCACTGCTGGGCAAAGGCCTCTCTCCTCTCCCTCCATGCCTCCCTATTTTGCGCCTCTTCCGGCCATGACTTGCTCAAGGCGTCCAGCTCGTCTCGCCATCGTCGTCTCGGTCTGCCGCGTCGCCTTCTGTCAGTTTTCCCATATTAGATAGATATACTGTTTATTGCGAATAATCAGTACAGTTTAGACGAGGTAAAAAATAACTATATATGCGCAAAGGCGGCCTTATCGCTTCAAGTGATCTCTTCCAGACAACCCTGCATGTCAGAAAGATTATAATTATACATAGCAAGTAGCTGCGGCAACAACAAAGAAAGAACTAAACACTATTACCTACACAGATGCCGTAAGGTCACGACGTCGATAGGTTATTCGGGGTGTAAGGGACAGCGTTCCGAAAACTGATAGGGGTTGCTCAGTCAACGAAACTTAACAACTACCAACAGATTTTTTTTTCAGGAAGTATAAAAAAAATAATAATTATAATAATAGGTAATTTTTTTGTCATCTCCCAGTAAAAGTTGTTCAGTGTCGTTGACTGAGCAACCTTTATCATTTTGCGGGACGGTGTCCCTTACACGTGGTATATAGCCTAGATAGGTTATAGTTATAGGAGTACACCTAGACTAGACCTTTAATTATAATGTCTATGATTCGGGTGACATTTTAGTAATTACGGGCATAATTTTTATTCCTAATTTACTATAGCATAATGAGTTTCGCATAACTTTACAGGCATCATGAAACTTTTCCAAAATTATATTTTGGCATACTGTATTGTAAGAATATTGAATTGGAATAATTTGCAGACGCATAACAGTCATTAGACATCTTATTTATTCTATTCTTGTAGTTACAGTAATGCGCTGATAGTCACAATCGCAAATGATTTGACTACTCGGTAACACAAAAAAATCGGTGACTCAAGGGCCAAGGGCCACCCTTAAGCTGCGAACATATTTTTTAAGCATACAGAAGATTAAATTTGATTTAATTTTTTTTTTTTTGAAATTTGTGCAATAGAATTTTAGCCACTCAAGAGTTCGTTGTCATGTCACTCTGTTTGTATGCCGTTAAATACAGTGCTTTATTATCGTTATGCTTTTATTTAACGTTAAGCTACTTCCAGTTCTGTTTAAAAATATTATGCGTAAACAGTACCGCTTTATCATTCCGTTAGGTTATAAATGTAGAAGCATTATGCTAATTTATAATATTACATTAAATATTAGGCTCGATTTTATATTTGCCGGCTAAAACTAAAATTAAAATCTATTTGTCACTTTCAGACTAAAATATTGGAAAAGGACAGCAAATCTATTCTTTCCGGTTTTTGATTTATAGTCTGTGGTTTTATGTGTTATCTGTAATTTTTATTCGCCGTCATATGATATAGCGGATAAATTGCCAGAAATAATAAGACGTGTTTTAATGCGATAAATAATATATTAGAAAGAAAGAAAATAATAAAACAATCAATTGAATTTATTCAAAAATATTATATTTCATGTACAAAATATCATGAAGAAAAATTTAACAGAAAGATTATAAGATAAGAGTAGTTTTTATGTTTTTTCTTTACCAGCAGATACAAGGCAGGTCAACAATGTTACATACTCCATGTATGTAGCCGCGTAACTGGCACTGGAGCTGAAAAAGACAAGCAAAATGCTTTTAGTTCTTCTGTCGAGTGGGTATCGAGTCTATCGACACGATGAACCCTGGTGTCAGAGTTTTTAAACCGCCTAGTAGCACAACTATCAGGCCTCTGACATGGTTTGAGTAACGACCACTAATAAAGATAGCGACCGGGACCGACTGCTTAACGTGCCCTCCAAAGCACGAAAATCTTTTTCTTTTCGGACAATCAGGTGATTCAGCCTGCAATGTCCTTACCAAACTGGGGAAAAAATCACAAAGTGATAAATTCTCAAATATCAACTTTGTGTTTCCCCCCTGGGAATCGAACCCGGGACCTCCGGATCGGGAGTCCATGGCACTAGCCGCTAGACCACGGACGCAGTTTGCTTGAATGCTTTTAGTAAAAAATATATAATTCTTTTTAACAATCAGGAGTTTCAGCCTGCATTGTACTAACCAAACTGGACAAAATCTTACAAGAAGGTACTAAAATTCAAATTGTCATTTCGTGTTCCTTCCGGATCGAACCCATTACCTCCAAATCGGCAGCCCACGGTTCAGACCACTAGATCATGGAGGCAGTTAAGTCTGATCCGATCTTAGAGCAACACAACCTTCCATCTGGGACGGAAAGCCGTGTTTATGGTGACGACGTTCGTTGTAGTAACAGGATCAAAAATTGCGAATAACGGCCAAAGGCAATTTTTCTTCCTGTTACTACAACGAGCTATGAATCGCTAATTTATAAGGTTCTAAATTATCTTAATTACTATAACTGATATTGGACCGGTTTTTCGATTCACTGCGTTTTAAGTGAATTATGTTTTTTGGCTAGTATCGTCACTTGAAGGACCCGACACCATTGATACATCTGAATTTTGATTTTGGAGCAAGATTTTGTTCAACTTACGTCACACCACCAATCACTGCAGGCTACGTTATTTTCCCTTTTGAAAGTGAAGGTAAGCCATGGTTGTTTTAGCGGATCTGAAAGAAAAATATCAGTGTAAAAAAACCTGTAATTTCTACCGCAACATTTAATAAACCGCGGATGATATTGCGATAAGAAAAGATAGTCCTTGCTACCTAGGAGTACTCACATACATATATACATTACATACATACATATAATTACGCCCTTTATCCCTAATGGAGTAGGCAGAGCGTAAACGACCTAAACAAAGGTTGTTCCGCCACGTCTGACAAAGTTTTGAGAGTTATTCGAGATATATTTGTAGTAACAGGTTGTCAGCCCATCGCCTAAATTGCAATGTACATAAACTCTCGGATCCCTTAGCTGTTTTTTACAGCATGCCCAGGTGGAGATGCAGCTGGCACATTCTATGTTTTTCTCTCGCTCCCAGTCCAGCATGAAAGAAACAAGGAGTTACTTATTTTAAATTAGATCCGTTTGTCTGTATGCACTTTCTTAGACCTTAGCGTATAAAATCAGTCAAAGGTATCCATTAATCGCAAATAGGCTAATTTTTACCTCCTTTCAAACCGGTTTGTAAATCTAGTCGTATATCTTTAATTCAAAAAAGTAAAGAAAACAGAAAGCAATTTCACTCACGTACCTATAATGTTAACCACTCCATCTTCTCGAACTTCAAATATCTTCACAACCCTGGAGCGAGAACTCATAACAAAGCTTGCCAGAAGTAAGAGTGATGAAATCCTCATTTTCTCCACAAAATACCAACGCAAAGGTAAAATTATACAGTCTTAAGAACACGCCTCTTAAACGTAAGAGAGCTTGAAGAGCAATGAAGTTCTCAGAAGTTTCTTATCCTACAGGAAATGTAGGAATAACATGTTATGCTTAGTTAACGCATAGTTGCATTCGCAGTACGTTACCTGTCCTCGAGTATATTAAGTTTCTTATGTTGTTGACAAACGAGCAGTGGAATTAAACATGGAATAATAATAAGGCAATGAAGGTGACCCCAGTCGACTATTCAATTGTTTCAATGCTATCGATTCGTAGAGCGCACAACTTAACGAAATATTGACTATTGATTAGAAATTATTGGCATCCCTTTTGTTCTCTCATGTCAGAAAATTACAGGTATAGCCTTATATTATACTAGCTGTGCCCGCGACTTCGTACGCCCGGTTTGTATGGAAAACACGCAGTGTCGAACATACTGAAAACGCTTCTCCGCGTGCAGGAGCGGGATCTGCTAACCCGCGCGGAAGCGTGTTTCGCATTGTCTGTATGTCTTTGTCTGTTTTCCATACAAACTGGTGTAGTTACTCAATATTAGAATGGTTTGCGTGATTATTTCTAACCTAGCCTGGACACCAGATAATTAAATAAACTCAGTCAAATAAAAAGTCCCTTTAAGATCGGTAAAATCGATCAGAGTTAAATTTCCTGCCAACCCCCTTAGTCAGGTGGCATGATTATTTGTATCGTAACTTTGAGTTTAAGATTACTTAAGCATTAGCTCAGTCATACAAAAAAAGTTTCATCAAAATCGGTTAAAAACGACTCAAATTTAATTTTCTACCTACCTTCTAAGTCATGTCATGAGGCATCATTATTTGTTATGTAACTTTATAATCGGTTAAGAATCAGCCAAATTTCCATTTCTTGCCTAACCCTTAGGGGAGCGTGATTTTAGGTATCCTAAGTTGCAACCCGGGTAGCACACAGTTGAAAAAAAAAGTCCCATCGAAATCGGTTCAGTAGTTTTGGCGTGATGTGGTAACATACAGACAGACAGATAGACAGACAGACAGACAAAAATACCAAAAAAAAATGTTTTGATCTTCATTTCGTTAATAATGCCTGCTGCAATTATTTTTTTGTAAAACTATTCAATGTACAGACACGACCCTTCTAGAGATTTATTTACGTATAGATTCATAATAATAAGTAAAAATAGTAATAAAAAATAGTAGTAATAATAGTATAAAACAAAGTCGCTTTCTCTGTCCCTATATCCCTATGTATGCATAAATCTTTAAAACTACGCAACGGATTTGGATACGGTTTCTTTAAATGGATAGAGTGATTCAAGAGGAAGATTTATATGTACGAGTATAATACATGCATAATATAGTAGAGAAAAACTGATAATTACCATGCGAAGCTGGGGCGGGTCGCTAGTATAATATATTATATACTTATATATACCAGGCCACTCAGAAAGTATTGCGATAAAAAGTTTTTATATATGGCAGACTGGCCGGTTAGAATCTTTTTTGAAAATATGATTACTTGTAAGTAAAAATATGTGTGTTCCATTTTCAAAATTTCCCTCCACATTTTTTGCGAGCCAATTCAAAGTATCGTGTCTTACTGAAAAATGGATCTGCGCCGGGAACATTTTAGAGCTATGATTTTTTACGATTTCAAGTGTCGCCTGAAACCGGATGAATCGTTCGATAGACTTCAAATGGCATTTATGGATGAAAGCCCCTCCAAGGCAACCGTGTATCGTTGGTATAACGAATTTAGGCGCGGTCGACCAACCTTGGGGGATGAAGAAAGAAGCGGTCGCCCTTTGACGCCTATTACGGAAGAAAACGTGCTAGCAGTGAAAAATTTAATCCAAGATAATAGGCGAATTACATATCAGGAGATTCAGCACATATTAAAGATTGGATCGGGAAGCGTTCACGAGATTCTACACGGGCATCTTCGCGTGAGGAGGATAGTATCGCGCTGGGTGCCGCACTACCTCACCGACGCTCAGAAGCAGGCCCGGGTGGAATGGTGCCGTGATATGCTGAACAAATTTGAAGCAGGCTCGTCTCGGCGTGTTTACGACATCGTAACAGGTGATGAGTCCTGGATTTATCAATACCATCCAGAAACCAAGCGCCAGTCGACAGTTTGGGTGTTTCAAAATGAACCAACGCTTACCAAAGTGAAGCGATCTCGAAGCGGGGGGAAGATTTTGATCGCCAGCTTTTTTAATTTGACTGGCCACTTGGCCTCAATTCCCTTACGAGATCAAAGAAGCATTAACGCCGAATGGTATACTACCAAATGTTTACCAGAAGTTTTTTCTGTTGTGAGCAACAAGCGACCAAACACAGGGCTCCGCGGACTACTGCTCCACCACGACAATGCGCCTGCACACACCGCGCTCAAAATGAGGGACTTCCTGGACAGCACACCAGTCAAACTCCTGGGTCACTCTCCTTACAGCCCTGATCTAGCACCGTGTGACTTCTTTTTATTTCCAAAAATAAAAAATCAGCTCAAGGGGATACAATTTTCATCGCCGGAAGATGCGCTGGCTGCGTTCGAGCAGGCTGTAAACGAGGTGTCTACGGCGGACTGGAAAAAGTATTTTGAAAACTGGTTCAGACGCATGAATCTTTGTATAGAGGCTGGTGGAGAGTACTTTGAAAAGATTTAATAAAAATATATGTACCTGTAGAACAATTTTTTTTAGTGTCGCAAATCTTTCTGAGTGTCCCACGTATATTACATTTATTAAGTACATCTGGTCCTGTGATTTTCTCTTCTTTCATCCTCATTAGGTTTGCTGGACGAGATCTCTTATAATCTAATGTTTTAATTTATAAGTTTACTTTTATGTTTAATTCTTAAAACAATAAAGAATTTAATATATCAGTTAAGTCGTGATTTTTGCAACTAAGAACCATAGAATTCCCTGAATCTGGGTGCCATGGACATACACAGAAACAGCCACAAAGAAAACCCAGACATAGAAACAGAGATTTAAACTCATCATTCAAATGTCTGCCCCGGCCGAGAATCAAACCCACTGCGTAGCAGGTATCAGGAGTCAACGATGGTGCAAGCTTGCCCAGAAATGATATTAGTGTAGGTAGATTGACCATTACCATATAAAACAACGGTAGTTATCTATAATATTTTAAAGTATTATAAAAAAGTCGTCTAAGTATATCAAAGTAGAATCCATTCTTTGCTGAAGTATTGAGCCCAGTCAACATTACTTTGCTTGTTAAATAATAACTGTATTATTAGCATTGTTAACTATAATATTTTAAAGTATTATAAAAAAGTCGTCTAAGTATATCAAAGTAGAATCCATTCTTTGCTGAAGTATTGAGCCCAGTCAACATTACTTTGCTTGTTAAATAATAACTGTAATATTTTATTAGCATTGTTAACTATAATATTTTAAAGTATTATAAAAAAGTCGTCTAAGTATATCAAAGTAGAATCCATTCTTTGCTGAAGTATTGAGCCCAGTCAACATTACTTTGCTTGTTAAATAATAACTGTAATATTTTATTAGCATTGTTAACTATAATTTTTTAAAGTATTATAAAAAAGTCGTCTAAGTATATCAAAGTAGAATCCATTCTTTGCTGAAGTATTGAGCCCAGTCAACATTACTTTGCTTGTTAAATAATAACTGTAATATTTTATTAGCATTGTTAACTATAATATTTTAAAGTATTATAAAAAAGTCGTCTAAGTATATCAAAGTAAAATCCATTCTTTGCTGAAGTATTGAGCCCAGTCAACATTACTTTGCTTGTTAAATAATAACTGTATTATTAGCATTGTTAACTATAATATTTTAAAGTATTATAAAAAAGTCGTCTAAGTATATCAAAGTAGAATCCATTCTTTGCTGAAGTATTGAGCCCAGTCAACATTACTTTGCTTGTTAAATAATAACTGTAATATTTTATTAGCATTGTTAACTATAATATTTTAAAGTATTATAAAAAAGTCGTCTAAGTATATCAAAGTAAAATCCATTCTTTGCTGAAGTATTGAGCCCAGTGAACATTACTTTGCTTGTTAATTTCTCGCTGTTTTTCTTATTATCCAGGTTTTTCTCAACATTAATAACGTTATTATCTGGTGCTTGCTCAACATTCCGCAAAATAATCTCCGGTATAATGTTGGGCGCCGTAGAAGCCTGAAATAAGTATATATACATATAACCACGCCTTTATCCCTAATGGGGTAGGTAGAGCATAAACGATCTAAGCAAAAAGTCGTTCCGCTTCGTCTGACAAGTGTTGAGGGTTATTTGATCTTCTTAGCGAGTGGATTCTCGAGTCAAAAGACCCGATGAACCCTGGTGTCAGAGTTTTCAAACCGCCTAGTAGCACAGAACACTCCGAAGCACGGAATAATCACATACATATAGTCACGCCTTTATCCCTAATGGGGTAGGCAGAGCGTAAACTACCTAAACAATTTTTTTGTTTTGAGGGTTATTTAAGATATATTTGTAGGTATATTGCTGTAGTGACAGGTTGTCAGCCCATCGCCTAAATTGCAATATACTGAAACCCTTGGATCTCATAGCTGATTTTCAGCATGCCTGGAAGGAAATGCAGCTGGCACATTCTATCATAAACTTTCTCTTGCTCCCAGTCCAGCATGGAAGAAGAAGGAGAGAAGAATTAATTATTACAAAGCAATCACGTATTTAACAAGTTTTTACCTCATCTGGCTTTCCTTGCCCAGTGTTTTCATGGTTCCGGACAATATTTTTCTGTAAAAGGATATCGAGTAAATAAGACTAAATTTTCGTAGGTACAGTACATTAGGTAAGTAGAGTATGGGACAGTTTCCCGCAATCTGATATAGGGATTGCTCAGTCAACGGAACTAAAAAAACAACCTGTTTTTTTTTCAGGAAATACCTACATAATAAAAAAAGATTTTTACAAAGTTTGATCTAGGCGGTAATTCTGTGTAGGCAAGTCATTGTTCTTTTTTATTTACCAGAAGAGTTTCCCATTTTCTTTGTTTCTTCCATGCTGGACTGGAAGCGACAGAAAAACATAGAATGTGCCAGCTGCATTTCGCCCCGGGCGTGCTGTAAAAACCAGCTAAGGGATCCGAGGGTTTCTGTATATTACAATTTATTCGATGGGCTGACAACCTGTCACTAGAGCAATACCTAAAAAATATCTTAAATAACCGTCGAAACTTTGTTAGACGTGGCGGAACGACCTTCGTTTAGGTCGTCTACGCTCTGTCTACTCCATTAGGGGTAAAAGCAGGACTATATGTATGTAGGTTCCTCTTTCAGTCTTCGAGAAATCCTCCCGTATAACCTGTACATATGAAATTTGGTACCTTTTGTCCAAAAACTTCACGTCCAGTGTACTGTAATGTCTGGAGCACAGGGATTCGCATTTGTTGTCGCACTCTGATTCATAACTCTGTTCATATGCAATTTACCTTTTGTTCACGTCCAATGTGCTCCGGACGTCGCCGTTTCTTCCCTTTTCTTGTCCTTGGTGATGGGTAATAGCACAGACATGCACTGCCTACCCTGCAAACTGCTTCTCTGTAGCCCAGGGCTTCGCATCTGCTGTCACATTCTGATTCGTCGAACGCGCAAGATAGCATCGGTATGAAATGCGGACGGGCTGCTGACACTGCTACGTTATAAAACATACAGCCTACATTTAAAAAATAACTGCGTTTCTTAAAATTCTACTAATGCTAACAAACAACTTTCGCAATACAATATACTTACACCAATACTACCTACAAATCTATCTTAAATAACCCTCAAAGCTTTGTCAGACGTGGCGGAACGACCTTTGTTTAGGTCGTTTACGCTCTGCCTACCCTATTAGGGATAAAGGCGTGATTATATGTATGTGTGCATGTAACAACTTTTGCAAAGTTTTCTGTATATGACACAATATTTTAAAATTCTAGGTACAACTAAATCAGTTCGTAAATAAAATGATTTCTATTCTTACCAGCTTTCTTAAAAGTATAATCTGGGCCTCTCATAGAGTTTACTAGCTTTGCATAGAGCATCAAAATCACTAAATATTTTTGAACATCATGACTTTTTAATTATGAAGAATTTTTTATTGCGCGTTACATGACTGAAAAATTAAATATTAGTTGGAAAGGAAATCACCCGGTACAAAAAGCTGTTCTCGTGTTCTGATCTAACCACAAAGACAATCAAAAACTTTATTCTCTTAATTTACATTGTATTTTCCACAATTTATGTTACATTGAATTATATTCGCTCATAAGTTTATCATTAAGTACCTGATTTCACTTAGTCACTTTTACTGTGGTACCAATTTCGTATTCAAAATTTTGATTTTAGTATCTCATACATAATAACTCTCATAAATGACCTAAACATCAAATTGTTGCAACGAAAAGTATAACAACTCATTCACTAGTAGCATAGGTAACTTTTATCTCTACCATGGTCTCTCTGCTAATCTATTCAGATTTATCGGTTCACCCATGTCTAATCAAAACTAAACGAACTCAGATAAAATTAGAACGACTAAGCCAAAATCTTTTTGGCGTTCATGTTCCAATGAAAGTCATTATCTCCTTAGCCTTATCCCGTACCTCTCGGAGTTTGCTACCTAATCTAGGGGATTGAACAAGGGTACTGGTTTTTACACAAGGCGACTGCCATTTGACCTCCGCAACCCAGAAAGGAAACGATCCTAGATCAGGTCAGAGTTTTCAAGCCGCCGATGGCCTCTGATATAGCTTAACGACTAATATCTACGATATCACTATACATAGTACAAAACAAAGTCGCTTTCTCTGTCCCTATATCCCTATGTATGCATAAATCTTTTAAACTACGCAACCGATTTTAATGCGGTTTCTTTTAATGGATAGAGTGATTCAAGAGGAAGGTTTATGATGTGTGATAAGTGTGTGATCGTCCAACAGTTATGTAACAAATGCTAAGTAAGGATGGTTGTTCCTTTTGATGATAAATAGGGGCGAGAAGATTGCGTAGGAATATATGATAGAAACACAACCTCTCACGACGAGTGCTTTATTTTCACTGATTATACAAAAATACGCAACTAGCGTAAAATGCTGACATAGCGTGCTCAGCGGCGCAATTACATATATCAAATTAATTCCTGTACAGTTGAATGTATAATACATGCATAATATAGTAGAGAAACACTGATAATTTTCGTGCGAAGCCGGGGCGGGTCGCTAGTTAAACTATATTAACCGGGACCAACGGCTTGACGTGACTCCCGAAGCACGGAAAAAGCGCCGAATAAACGCACATATGAAATTCGAAAACCGAAAAACACATTGGTACGTGGTGGGCTTTGAACCACGACCTCCCGCTCAGGAGGCAGCGGCCCTATCCGCTACACCATGGGGCTCTTTATCATGTTCCAATGAAACTGATGTGATGAATTTTATTGCGATGTTTTAAACCCATCGGGTATTTAATATTCATTGCGAAGATCAAATATTGGTACAGATTCGTGGAGGGCACAACTCACCTAAATCTTGACTAAAATTGTTGCCGTCCCTTTCTGTCTCATGATAGAAAATGACAGGACTTATATTAGTTAAGTCACGATTTTTACAACTACGAATTGCTACCATTATCAATCGAATACACAAACTTATTGTTATTTTTCGTCAACGAGTCTTCGCAATACAGATAAGAGTTACTCTCTCTTCCATCAATATCTCAAGTTCTGCTATTGTGGTATAACAACATTTCAGGTTGATCACTGATCATATCACCTTATAAGTTGCATTGCTTTTATAAATGTCACTGCTCATATCACCTTATAAGTTGCATTGCTTTTATAAATGTCACTGATCATATCACCTTATAAGTTGCATTGCGTTTATAAATGTCACTGATCATATCACCTTATAAGTTGCATTGCGTTTATAAATGTCACTGATCATATCACCTTATAAGTTTCATTGCGTTTATAAATGTCACTGGTCATATCACCTTATAAGTTGCATTGCTTTTATAAATGTCACTGATCATATCACCTTATAAGTTGCATTGCTTTTATAAATGTCACTGATCATATCACCTTATAAGTTGCATTGCTTTTATAAATGTCACTGATCATATCACCTTATAAGTTGCATTGCGTTTATAAATGTCACTGATCATATCACCTTATAAGTTGCATTGCGTTTATAAATGTCACTGATCATATCACCTTATAAGTTTCATTGCGTTTATAAATGTCACTGATCATATCACCTTATAAGTTGCATTGCGTTTATAAATGTCACTGATCATATCACCTTATAAGTTGCATTGCTTTTATAAATGTCACTGATCATATCACCTTATAAGTTGCATTGCGTTTATAAATGTCATTGATCATATCACCTTATAAGTTGCATTGCGTTTATAAATGTCACTGATCATATCACCTTATTAGTTGCATTGCGTTTATAAATGTCATTGATCATATCACCTTATAAGTTGCATTGCGTTTATAAATGTCACTGATCATATCACCTTATGAGTTGCATTGCGTTTATAAATGTCACTGATCATATCACCTTATAAGTTGCATTGCTTTTATAAATGTCACTGATCATATCACCTTATAAGTTGCATTGCTTTTATAAATGTCACTGATCATATCACCTTATAAGTTGCATTGCGTTTATAAATGTCACTGATCATATCACCTTATAAGTTGCATTGAGATTATAAATGTCACTGATCATATCACCTTATAAGTTGCATTGCTTTTATAAATGTCACTGATCATATCACCTTATAAGTTGCATTGCGTTTATAAATGTCATTGATCATATCACCTTATAAGTTGCATTGCGTTTATAAATGTCATTGATCATATCACCTTATAAGTTGCATTGCGTTTATAAATGTCATTGATCATATCACCTTATAAGTTGCATTGCGTTTATTGTATTAGTTAACTAAGTCTTCTTCTTAGCGAGTGGATTCTCAAGTCGAGTAACGACCACTATCAAAGACAGCGACCGGGACCGACGGCTTAACGTGCCCTCCGAAACACGGTTTTTTTTCCTTTCGGACAATCAGATGACACAGCCTGCAATGTCCTAACTAAACTGGGGTAAACCTCACAAAGCGATAAATTGACAAACATCAACCTTGTCAACCTTGAAAAACATAGAATGTGCTAGCTGCATTTCCTCCCGGGCATGCTGTAAAAACCAGCTAAGGGATCCAAGGGTTTCTGTATATTGAAATTTAGGCGATAGGCTGACAACCTGTCACTTCGGCAATATACCTATAAATCTATCTTAAACAACCCTCAAAACTTTGTCAGACGTGGCGGAACGACCTTTGTTTTGGTCGTTTACGCTTTGCCTACCCCAATAGGGATAAAGGCGTGATTATACGTGTGTGTGTGTGTGTGTGTGTATATCAACCTTGTCCCCGACATCGGATTCAAACCCAGGACCTCCGGATCGTAAGCCCATGGCTCTGACCACTAGACCACGGAGGCAGTTAAGAGGCAGCCAGTTGAGGTAACTAAGTGTAAGATTATTATTTTGAACGGGATTACTACCACGATTTTATTTATTGTCACCTCGACGTCAAAATAATAACCTAATTATTATTATTTAACAGTTTATTGCACACATGATCATACAGAGGACACAAACATAAAAAAACAATAGCACAACTGCACAACAAGTACAGCTTATATCTAAAAATAAATCTCTTCCGGCTGACCTACGGTAGTGAGAGAGCATAATTGAGGCAGATAAGGCGTGTACAATTGTAATATAGGTAAAATTACAATAAATAAAATTCAAAGCCTAATATCACAATAAAAAATAATAAATATACATAATTCTAAATATACCTACAATCTACATAAATACAATCTTATTGCAGTATGCTCCACCTTAAGCTGACCGACCGAGTCAGAAATACCATACTGCGCTCTAAAACGCAAATATCTGATGTAGCCCGAACAGCAGCTAAGTTGAAGTGGGATTGGGCCGGCCACGCTTACCGCTTGCCAGAAGAACTATGGGCGAAAGTTAGTACCGAGTTGAAGTCACCTACCACGAACCGACGCCGCGGAAGTGCCCGTCGCAGGTGGTACGACGAGCTGGACACATTTCCGAAGCATGGATGAGCCTCCATGCTTCGAAATGTGTCCAGCTAAATAGGGATGAGTAGAAGGAGAAGAGGGAGGAGGGGTGTCTTCCATGCTGGCTTGGAAGCGAAAGAAAAACATAGAATGTGCCAGCTGCTATTTATTTGTGCTGCTGCACTGTTATTTTTAAGTTTTTCCAATCTGTACGATTTATGCGCAATAAAGAGTTTATCTATCTATCTATCTATCTGCTTATCCTCCCGGGCATGCTGTAAAAACCAGCTAAGGGATTCGAGGGTATCTGTTTATTGCAATTTAGGCGACATGCTAACAACCTGTCACTTAAGCAATATACCTACAAATCTATGTTCCCTCAAAACTTTGTCAGACGTGGCGGAACGATCTTTGTGTAGGTCGTTTACGCTCTGCCTACCCCATTACGGATAAAGGCGTGATTATATGTATGTAGAAGAGGGAGGCCTTTGCCCAGCAGTGGATGATCTTCTTCCTAGCCTTATCCCGTATTTCTCGGGGGCGGCTACCTAATCTAGGTGAATGAACGAGGGTACTAGTTTTTACATAGAGCGACTGCCATCTGCCCTCCGCAACCCAGAAGGGAAACCAGACCCAATCCTAAATTAGGTCGGAGTTTTTCAAGCCGCAAATGCTTAGCACTGGCCTCTGATATGGCTTAACGACTAATATCTACGGTGTGAAACGATATTAACCGGAACCAACGGCTTAACGTGCCTTCCGAAGCACGGAAAAAAGCGCCGAATAAACGTACAAATGAAATTCGAAAATCGAAAAACACGTTGTTACGAGTTGGGGATCGAACCACGACCTCCCGCTCAGGAGGCAGCGGCCCTATCCACTACACAATCGGGCTTCTTCCCAGTAGTGGGATGATGAATACTAAATAAGATAAGATTGTAATGAGCAACCGCGAAAGTCTCAAAACTTATGTAACGGGCTCGTATTTATAAAGCGATCTCAAGATTGAGAGCGATATTAAGTATGGATTTGACAGGTCATTTCGTACTGAAATGACATTTCTGATACGAGCTCAAACTCGTTTTCACTCTCAAATGCAGATTATAAATACGGGCCTAAATGTTTACCTGATATTTTATATTTACTGTACCTACGTAAACCACATTACAGTAGTCTTCTATTGATACCTAAGCAATTTACTGCCTTTTGCATAAGCTCTGCCTGCCCAGTGAGGAACATAAGCGTGACTGTGTTAATGTACTTACATATAATCACAAGTTTATCCCTAATGGGGTAAGCAGAGCGTAAACGACCTAAACAAAAGGTTGTTCCGTGAGGTTCCGCCACGTCTGACAAAGTTTTAAGGGTTATTTAAGATATATTTGCAGATATATTACTGTACACAGGTTGTCAGCACCTCGCCTAAATTGCAATATACTGAAACCCTCAGATCCCTAAGCTGGTTTTTACAGCATGCCCGGGAAGAAAAGCAACTGGCACATTCTATGTTTTTCTTTCACTTCCAGTCCAGCAGGGTACAAAACAAGGAAGAATGTTTATGTAATCTCTGAAATTTTTAATGAACTGTAAACATAGCTGACTAATACCGGGGGAGCAAAATTAAATAAACTTCGGTCCTTTGCCTACGCCCAAGGCGGACTTAACCTATATAGTCTTACCGATTTTAGGCGATGGTGGCCAATTTCTCAGAGATGGGCCAACTGCACAGGACTAGTTTTTAGTGCCAGAGTGTTTGCGCAACTCACAAGTACACTCTCTGTACTCAAGTACCGACTATTTACACGCCTATCCGACAGCATGAATCATCTTACTTTTTGATCAGGGGATTAGTCTGTAGTTATTGGCCGACGCAATTATAACGCCTTGTAACAAATTAATAAGCCAATCAGTGTGTTAGAACACTGACAGAAATATTGTGACAACCAACAATCGGTTTATACTTACTAAGTGCATACTTTACTCCATAGGAAATTATCCTCCTTGCCTACTATCGAGAGAAAATTGTTGAAATTTTGATTCGAGGTCACGTAATAAGGAGGCAGTTTGGAGAAGTTCAATATTAGGTTCAGGAGTGGGTAATTAGGTAGGATAAAGGGTGGATCCCAGCGAACACAAGTAACATTTACTTTTTTCATCTTAAAGTAAAAAAAAAAACAGTCCCACGACCAACTTTTTTATGATTTTTTGGATGGGAAACCATCTCTCTACATAGAGGTTTAAAGCATGACAGCAGTTTATTCTAAATGACAGCGGTTTATATAAACATGACACGTGTTTAGCTCTTAACCATCCGTTGGCATAGCAACCATGGTGACATACACAAAAGAGTAAAAGCTAGCGCTCCCCGATGGGGGGCGGGGGGGGGCGGGAGCGACTTCTCAAATCAGTGGTGTCATACGTCCATAAAATAATTTAATTAATTTGTTTCTACTGTAACATCAATAGTACATTATTGCAAAGGCAGCGAAATAGGCAATTGCAGGTCGAGTATAAGTTTGAAGGCCGAGCCGCAGGCGAGGACTTCAATGATACGAGACAGGCAATTGCCATTTCGGCCGAGGCATATATAGTGCTTTTCTTAAAAAAATGCAAGGAAATAAAAAAGGGCCTTTTACATACTAAATTTAATTTTCTTTTTATTTCGCTGGAAGCAGGTTTTCCATCGCTAATTTAGCTTCTGATCTTAAATCTGGTGGTCAATGGTGGTCAATGTCCATTTCATTTTCACTTTCAGAATAATCGGAACTCATTTTAATTTATGTTTATTAACAAAATAATTAACAACGAACTCCGCTTTACCGCCAATTTATTTTTTTATTTTACAGTTTGGTCCGAAAGGTAAACACATCTGTGGCTATACAGCCACGAGAACGCAATGTGTACGATAGATGAAAGAGTTCTAAATTCAAACAGCACGCCGTTTCATACAACATTGCAGGCGCGCTCTTCGTTCCAAATTCAAAAAACGCGCCGGGAAGTGTATTTGATTTTTCAGTCTACGTAAATATGATACTTCGCGTGTTCTTTATTCAAAAATAAAGATAATATTTTCGCGCATGTTTAAGAAAATTGTTTTGAAACTTTAATAGGATATTTAAGTATACTGTCTCTATGAAAAAATCATCTCAGCAAGGAAAGAATGACGAAGAGTATACTACACAGTTTCTATTTATATTTTTCTATTATTTATTATACGCATACCTTTTAAGGGTCTGTCGGAGTAGCGAAATCCCATACAAACGTAGTTTCGCTTTTATTCCTAACCGGTAAAATTAAACTTAACCAAACTCTGTACACTTGACCAAATGCATCATAATATCCATGCTGCTAATTAGGTTTGGTTTGAAAATATTAATCAAGTGCAAAATTAGAAAGCAAATTTAATTTTAGGCTATTTTCACACAAAATCGTATTGTGGGTCTTCTTTTGTTTATAATTAACATTTTTAAATCAAACCTAATTAAAAGCATAGATATGATGCATTTGATCATGTGTACGGAATAAGGTTAAGTTTGGTTTTACTGTTTAGGAATAAAAGCGAAACTACGTTTGTATGGGATTTCGCTACTCCGACAGTCCCTTAAGTTCTTTAGCTCCACCTGTATAAGGAAACACGGGAGTGAGAGCCGTACACATTTCAAAAGGACTTTTTCATTTATCCTTTAGCTGAGATCGCGAATTTATTCCTTTACACGACATCTTTTATTGCAAACGAAATATATTCAAATTCTTATTACGTGTGCTGTGTGAAAAGAATTTGCAATCTTGCTAGAAATGAACCTTTTTAGGGTAGGAGGCCTTTTGGGTCTTACAATAGGACCGCTTTCATTTTGATGTCCTATTTAATGGACAAAATACTGGACCCTGTGGGACCGAGTTTAGATATCCGTATCTCTGCAATATCTACAAATGACAACGATAGAAATGGGTACAATACCTACTTTAAATTGGGTTAGATTTGGCCAATATCTTTTATAGACTTGAATGTAGAAAGTTTGTGCTATTGTAAGATTAGATTACAAATACGAACAACTGTAGAATAGAATGTGTATATTTATCAACTATTTTAAAGCTACAGTATAAAGATATTTAACGTTTATTTATAATTTAACAAGCGTTTGTGTGAAGTGTTAATAAGACAACCTATCACTACAGCAATATACCTACAAATCTATCTGAATTAACCCTCAAAACTTTGTCAGACGTGGCAGAACGACCTTTGTTTAGGTCGGTTACGCTCTGCCTACCCCACTAGGGGTAAAGGCGTAATAATATATATATGTGACATTTTCCTCAGTTTGGTTGTAATAGAAACTTTTCAGGCTTTCATATAAGCCTTTAAATCTAATAAAATACAGCATAAAGTTTATTAAATTCGATAGTTCCTTGTTTCTTACTGCCTCGTTTGTAACACAAGTATGTCAACTCGCTGAAGTGTCCACTAGTTGCGAACCTCACCAACAAGAGGTTTAGATTAATGGTCTTCGCTGTCAACTCCGCGCGAGACTTACAAATACCTCCTCCTTTTTTGTGTTCCTGATGTGACCTGGACGTTTCTTAGATATAAAGAAGGTAAAGAACAATCATGTTTTTCTGTTCTGTTGGTCTTGGAATCTAATAAGATAATCCTACCCTCAAAATAAAGAATTAAATAGATAACTACTATTAGGGCGCTTGTGCACTCGTCTAGATTACATCCGTATCCAATTCGTATCCGTATTGGCCTTCCTAGTAATTGTATGACAGTTTGTGCACTCCTCTGTATCCTGTCATATGTAACTAATCCTGACACGAATTGGATACGGAACTAATCTGGATGAGTGTATAAACGCCTAACTGTACGTTGGCTAGTGCACAAACGGCCTAACTGTACGTTTGCTAGTGTCATTGGTTAGCTAGATGTTCTATTTCATTTACTTTTTCTAATTTCAAAAGTGAATACAGGATTGTACCCAAGTAGGTACCTATGACATATCAACTTAGCCATTTAAGGGGTTAAATTCAGTCTTTTGGGCCAGCTGCTTTCTGACTCTACAGAATATACGGTACAGAAGAGCTAGGAAAATAGCTATGGGAGTAAATATAGCAGGCGAGTGCGGGGCGAGCAGATTAAAAAGGCAATTTCCGATGTTCTGTCGGTAGCAGGACATGATGTATTACACTTCGCGCCTCCTCATACTAACTCCAGCAGGCTATTTTGATACCTCATAACGTCAGATGATTTTTTGTTTTAGTGGGAACTAGCGACCCGCCCCGGCTTCGCACGGAAATTATCAGTGTTTCTCTACTAGGTATATTATGCATATATTATACATATAAACCTTCCTCTTGAATCACTCTACCCATTAAAAGAAACCGCATCAAAATCCGTTGCGTAGTTTTAATGATTTATGCATACATAGGGATATAGGGACAGAGAAAGCGACTTTGTTTTATACTATGTAGTGAATGAAGGAGAGGTAGAAAATTGGTTAACAAGTAATTTAAAAAGTTCAAAATCCTAACTGCGTAGAATTTAAAGTGAGATTAAAATTTTATATCGTTCTCTTCTTAAACGATTATTGAAAACGAAAACGATGTTGTATTTGTAATCAGCTCTCAAGAGTGACAGTGAGTTTGAGTTCGTATCAGAAATGTCATTTAAGTACAAACTGGCCTGTCAAATCCATACTTAATATTGCTCTCAAGTTTGAGATCGCTTTAAAACTACGAGCCTTAGATTTTTTTGTTGATTTTCAAATACCTATTCAATGTTACTCCACTCGGCATAGTTCGTCAATTTTCATTCTTTTTTCCCCCCCCACACACACACAAAATCACGCCTCTATCCCTTACGGGGCAGGCAGAGCGTGAATCGCCTCCTAAAAGGCGCTTTCGCCACGTCTGACAATAATTGAGGGCAATTTTAGATACATACATACATATAATCAGGCCTTTATCCCTAATGGGGTAGGCAGAGCGTAAACGACCTAAACAAAGGTCGTTCCACCACGTCTGACAATGTTTTGAGGGTTATTTTAAGATAGATTTGTAGTTATATTGCTGTAGTGACAGTCCAGTATGGAAGAGATTCTTTTTCCATTTTCAGTAAAAGTTGTTTTGACAGAATCATGTCTTCAGTAGCACGCACATGGTTATGACGAATCGATTGGCGTAAGAATGATTAAAATCGGCCCATGATTTAGGTCTCTAGAGCGCCACAGAGAATCAAACATACATATACGTATACAGAGATAGGCTGATAAACACATAACCCTCCTTTGCGTTCCGCAGTCGGGTAAAAAGAGTGTCTTTCAAGGAGAGAGACCGAGTCGGTCTTACATGTCTTGCCTTTATTCCTTTCGGGGTGGGAAGACTTTAAAACGCTAAGTAGAAGAAGGTGTTTTTGCTATGTCTAACTCGCCTCAATGTTGACGGCAGGTTTTGATTGAAATTGTACCTCTATAACGGTTGACAACCAATGTTTAAATTACATTGTATTGTATTCCTCGAATTCCTTTGCTGACTTCTACAGCATGCTGCATGCTGGAGAAGCAGCTGGCAGATCCTATGTTTTTCTATAACCCCCACCTCATCATGAAAGAAAGGTGTACCTTTCTAATACGTATATATGTCGCAGGATTATGATGAAATCGGATTTTTGATTTAAAAAAACAAGGATTTTAATTAAAACCCACAAGGACACAAGGATTTTGTCCAAGTCCTGAGGACATCCAGGCTTTTGTTAAAAAAAAATGTATTTTGTCAAAGTCCGGAATAAATATCTTAGTTTTTTGATCAAAAAACCGATTTTTTAATAATTCTACGACATATATAAATTCATTTTAAAAATTCGAATATTCTGAACGACGTCTGCTTAGGTATTTTATTTAAACAAGTTTTAATTACATCGGTGTTTACTCATCGAAATGAAGCTTGGTTTGTTTATGTCAATAGCCTCAAAGATTGAAACCCAAGCTTTTCATCTTAAAATAAAATTATTAATTTTTGCTTATTGTTATTTATTAGTTAACGGCTTCAAAGGTTTATTTATTTATAAGGTAACCAACGGAGTATACATTGTTACAATGCACAACAATTTCTCCTTAAAATTAGGTTAATGCTATTCTAGTTATACTTATTATAGGTTAAGGTTACGATAGTAGCCAAGTGGCGCCCCCATTAGCAAAAAAAGCATACATACATATAATCACGCCTTTAACCCTAATGGGGTAGGCAGATCGTAAACAACCTACACAAAGGTTGTTCCGCCACGTCTGACAAAGTTTTGAGGGTTATTAAAGATAGATATATATATTGCTGTAGTGACAGGTTGTCAGCCCATAACCTAAATTACAATATACTGAAACCCTTGGATCCCTTAGCTGGTTTTTACAGCATGGCCGGAAAGAAATGCAGCTGGCACATTCTATGTTGTTCTCTCGCTTCCAGGCAAAAAAAAGCATACTTCACTAAAAGCACAATGAATCGAAAAATCGGTCCAAGAGAATCAAGTTATAGTAATTAAGATAATTTAGAACCTTATAAATTAGTGATTCATAGTTCGTTGTAGTAACAGGACGAATAATTGCCGTTGGTGGCCATTATTCGCATTTTTCTTCCTGGTAAGAACATGACTTAAATCTTAACCAAAAAATTATGCCGTCCCTTTCTGTTCTCTCATGATAGAAAATGATAGGTACACGGCGGACATTTTGATGCAATACCAAATAGGGAACGTGCATATAATATATTTTCAGTATCTGAACTAATTTTCTAAAAAAATCTTAAATTTTGAAAAGAACAGTGAAAACAGAAATAAAATTGATTAAAAAATCACTGAGATTTACCATCATAAAGATAGACTATCTCTCCCTCTCTTCGAATCACCAATTTATATGGAATTAGTATGGCGCTCCTGTCTTATGACGTCACATGACAGTTCGGACCTCTATTTTTAACTAACCACTAAGGCATTATAACTCGTAAACTAATGAATATTTTGCGAAAATTCATTTATGGTGACAATAAGTCTTACTAATAGTTTTAAAAAAGTCAAGCACATTCCCTATTGCCTTCTTTAGCATTACCATAACTATATCTTCGTAATCTTGTACCTACAGTTATTTCTCATTGTATGCACAATAACAAAAACGTTCTTCCATGCTGGCCTGGGAACGAGAGAAAAACATAGAATGTGCCAGCTGCGTTTCCTCCTGGGCATGCTGTAAAAACCAGGTAAGGGATCCGAGTGTTTCAGTATATTGTAATTTAGGCGATGGGCTGAAAACCTATCACTACAGCAATATACCTACAAATCTATCTTAAATAACCCTCAAAACTTTGTCAGACGTGGCGGCACGGCCTTTGTTTAGGCAGTTTACGCTCTGCCTACCCCCTCAAGGATAAGGGCGTGATTATATGTATGTACAATAAAAACATACCTTAATGGATTAGGATAGCATCCTACACCGCAGATGAAGGTAATTTGGCCCAAAGTTTACCTGTTACTGTCAGTACAGGTAATCTCAGCAGCAGTCTAGCGCACATTGCCGGGAACTAGGCAACAATGCTATCGATTCGTAGAGCGCACAACTTAACTAAATCTAGACTTACATTATTGGCGTCCCTTTCTGTTATCTCATAATAGAAAATGACAGGTGTAGACTTATATTAGTTAAGTTTATTTGTACCACTGGTTTCGATTCAGACACAACTTAACTTATTTTGGTCTGGTCCTGTAGAATTACACTGAAGTATAAAAAAAGGCAAGAAGAAAGTGACAAAACAGCAGCAGCGGCTGATTATAATCTTGTCAACGTGCATGCCATCTTATTTTAGTCGTGTAAAGTCACTTTAGTATTGCTGTCTCTTTCTTAAATCAAATATTAAAAAGTTTGTTTATGCATCCATACTGGCCTGGGAGCGAGAGAAAACTCACAATGTGCTTCAATCATAGAATTTCCTACCGGGCATGCTGTAAAAGCCAGCTGAGAAATCTAATGGTTTTGGTATATTGTAATTTAGGCGATGGAATGAAAACCTGTCACTACAGAAATATACCTACAAATCCATATTAAATAACCTTCAAAACTTTGTCAGACGTGGCGGAACGACCTTTGTCAAGGTCATTTACGGTCTGCCTACCCCATTAGGGATAAAGTCTTGATTATATGTATATGTACGTATGTGTGTAATATTTTAAAAGTGACAGAATCAAACTAAAATGAATTGTGACTACAACAGAATCGGCACCAACATCAGTACAGGTAATCTGAGTCGCAGTCGAGCCAAAGTCGACCCCATCGGGAAAGCGGCTCGGGCAAACGCTAATTGTACATACATACATACAATCACGCCGTCATCCCTAATGGGGTAGGCAGAGCGTAAACGACCAAAACAAAGGTCGTTCCGCCACGTCTGACAAAGTTTTGAGGGTTATTTAATATAGAATTCTAGGTATATTGCTGTAGTGACAGGTTGTCAGCCCATCGCCTAAATTACAATATACTGATACCCTCGGATCCCTTAGCTGGATTTTACAGCATGCCCGGGAGGAAATGCAGCTGGCACATTCTATGTTTTTCCCTCGCTCCCAGACCAACATGGAAGTAATGTAATTGTACATACAGAACCTCTACCGAACCGACTAGTGTGTCGAGTAATAGCTGGGGTTCTGAACGAGGATCCTGTAATAACCAGGTTGTAATTTGCTCCCTCCTAGTACATGTTTGATATCTCTCGCTCAGGGCAAGCGCTAAGAGCTTCGGCATTCAACGGTCCCCCAATTTCTTGCTGGTATTGCTCGCAATACTTATTATATTCGTATACGTACATTTAGGCTCGTATTTATAAAGCGATCACTAGACTGAGAGCAATATTAGGTATGGATTTGACAGGCCATTACTGAAATGACATTTCTGACACGAACTGAAACTTGTTCTCAGACTGATTATAAATACTGGCCCTAGAGTTGGTTCCTCGCCAATCGTAGCAAAAATACCTTGCCCGTAAAGTATCTAATCCCACCAAAAACACAAATGTAAAAGTGAAAGCCAAGCTCATGGTGGTCTTGGTGCGTGAATCGTACAAAAAGTTGTGAGATCTAAAAAAGGAGCCAAGTTTAGGGTTTATTATAGTAATTCTTAGCGAATAACTTTTACATTTATGTTTTTGGTGGGATATCATTACTTTTTGTAGGTAAGTAAATAATTGGATTCTTACATATTCCTGATGTTTTTTTTTTAAATAACTATAGTAAATTATAATGTATATTCATATTGAATTTGAAATTTCTATGACACCCATGATGACACCCCACTATAATTTTATAGGTTTAAGGTTTAAGGTAAGTTTTTTTTATGTTTCCATTATGGTATCATTATAAGCTATTTTCGCAATTTTTTTTTATTTTCTAGGACTTCCGATAGTGGGTTAGGTTTTTGATTATTTATTTTGATTTTTTAAGAACGGCGACTTTAAATGCAAATATCTCTAGAATAATCCATTTAAGGCACTTCCTTTAAAAAACCACTTCTACTTCATTTTATGAGACCTGTCAAACGATACACCCAAAAAGCACTAAGTTCCCTTAGGGTGCTCTATAACAATATTTTCAGGATGCTGCTGCGGCTGCCACGGTTCTGCAGCGCGTCAGCGATGTTTGCTGACGCGCACGTCGATGGCTTCGCAGCCATTTTGCGAAACAGAGTGGCTTCTCTTATGAACAGAGTTCGTGGCAGCGGGAACAGCCTCCTGAAAATTATTGCTGGTACAGGGTTAATTCTTTGAACACTGGACCAAATTACATGTAAATCCTAAGCCAAGCACAATAAGTATTAACATTAGTCTGTAGGATTGTTTATGTATTATTACTAACTCTTTATGGATGTAAATCTGAAATAAATTGATTGTATTGATACCCCATATAGTAGTTTTTTAAAAAAAGCTTGCCCTCTTTCACTTGTATGGGAGGAGGTCCAATATTTTTTTTTTATATTTAATTTTTCCTTCCATGCTGGACTGGGAGAGATAGAAAAACATAGAATGTTCCAGCTGCCCTTCCTCCCGGGAATGCTGTAGAAGTCAGCAAAAGGGACTCGAGGGTTACAGTGTATTGTAATTCAGGCGATGGGCTGACAACCTGTCACTATAGCAATATACATTACAATCTGAAATTGCCCTCAATTTTAGTCAGACATGGCGAAAGCGCCTTTTACGAGGCGTTTGACGCTCTGCCTACCCCGTAAGGGATAAAGGCGTGATTTTATGTATGTATGTATGTATGTATTTAATTTTTACATGTCTAACTTTCTGCCATTATAATCAATCTTCATTCCCAATATCAAATTCCTAGATCATTAAGTTTTTGATTAATTGATTTTTGATATGTGACATACATTTTACATATCAAAAATCGATTAATCAAAAACTTTAGTCAAAAAGTCAGTCAGTCATAAAAATTACGATTTTTCAGAATTAATATTTAAATAACCGTTTGATCTATGTTTATAAAATTTGAAGTAAGAGTACTTGTTTATCTAGAGGATCTAAATACATAAACCAAATTTGGTGTATTTAGGTTTAGTAGTTTTCGAGTTATGAAGAGGTCAAAAGTGGCTCCAAATGGTTCCTTTAAATATACACACGGTGCTGCCGGCCAGTTCTCTTCGTTTGGCTTGAGCTCGGCTTGGACACGCCACCACGTGTCTAGATATTAAGGTATGTAGTTTCACCCACGGCTAAATGAGTTTTTGCGTGGAAAAGAGATATTTTCCCATGGTAAAAGGTACGTTCTTTCCAAGATTGAAATCTATCTTTTTGGCTTTTATCGGATTTCATCATAATATTACACAAAATAAAGCTATATGTAATGTTTTGCAGGGCTATTTTGTGTTCAGACCAACAGCAAAGACTTCTGTGTTTAGACTCTTTGATTGAAGCAAGATAAATATTGAGCGAGAAACCTTTCACTTATCAATCTGATCATGGGAATAAAATATACGTCTAAGAAATTAGCTCATTGCTTGAAATTTCAACATTTAAAAATATTTTAGTTCATAAATAAGTGTACTAAAAATCTGGAAGTAAAGCTTGTTTTTATCGAGAAATTTGATATTCCTTGTAAACTATTACGAGCGCTTTCACGGTTCCATCGGGAAATTATCCGTATTATGATTATCTAAAATCGCAACGCAGCTTTGTAGTTTTTATGGAATTAGCATTTATGTTCGATATTAGCACATTACTAAACACTAAAGATTATGAAGAGACGGAAAACCTACTGACTGTAATTACATAATCAACTAATCAGGCGCAATCAGATTTTGATAACTATAATGTTAATTTAGCTAACACTTAATTAGTCACCATTTATTATTTAATTAATTATCTTATTCCTTAGCATTACAATATATTTTCCCAGCAATTTAAGTTCCTAAGATACAAGTACTTACTGTACAAAAGTACTTAGTTTAGGCACTTTAATATAATTATTATTTAGATAATTAGCGAGCATACAGTTTTATAATCAAATGCGTAACGTGCTTACTATTGCATAAATTGTATCGTATTCTGTGATTCTTCCTAACCTACATACCTACTAACTTATACTATGTATCTAACCTACAACAACAATGTAATCTGAATAATAATAAATTAATTTGATTTTGATTTTGTGACGCGGCCACGGACGTAACCACCACGCGGAAGCGCACGCTGATTTGAACAATACTCTAAGGCATTACGGGCGATGGTTGCATCTTGAAATCTACCTGCTCATCTGCCGTCAGGATACACCTTAAATGGAACATGACGACCAACGAGTAGACCTGAAGTACACGGTCATATACTGACAGGACACACTCACATAGCCCCCCCTGTGTCGGGGTGTCACGCTCATACACAGAAACAACCACAAAGAACACCCAGACCCAGACACTTGACTATACGGATCCTCAAAACACATACATACATACATATAATCACGCCTTTATTTCTTATGGGCTAGGCAGACCGTAAACGACCTAAAGAAAGGTTGTTCCGCCACGTCTGACAGAGTTTTTACGGTTATTTAAGATAGATTTAGTTGGTATATTGCTGTAATGATAGGTTGTCAGCCCATCGCTTAAATTGCAATATACTAAAACCCTCAGATCTCTTAGCTGGTTTTTACAGCATGCCCGAGAGGAAATGCAGCTGGCATATTATATGTTTATCTCTCGCTCCCAGTCCAGCATGGAAGAAAAATACAGGTATTGCGAATAACACTCCTCTTCGTTCTGGGCTGTCGGTAGAAAATATGGTGCTTATGCTTATGTCCTATAAGGTGCTTATAGCTTATGGCTGATAGCCGCTCAATAACGTTCGGCATCTGGAACATTCCACGGCGCAATAACGGGATGCCGCGTCCGACACCGAACACCATTAATGCGGCTTAATCACCCTGTACAATAAGCAGGTGATGCTTAGAACAATACGTTTATACAGGGTGTATAGAATCATGCATTTATCCCCAATGGGATAGGCAGAGGGTAAACGACCTAAACAAAGGTCGTTCCGCCACGTGACAAAGTTTTGAGGGTTATTTAATAGATATAGATATGTAGGTATATTGCTTTAGTGACAGATTGTCAGCCCATCGCCTAAATTACAATTTACCCTCGGATCCCTTAGCGTGATTTACAGCATTCCCGCGCATGCAGCTGCGGAAATGCGGCTGGCACATTCTATGATTTTCTATAGCTCCCAGGCCAGTAAACTGCAAAAAAGTTATCAACTGCAACTTTCACGAAAAAAAGAAAAAAAACCTTCCCTATAAAAAAAAAAAGATCGAGGTAGTTATTTTGGATGAGAAAGTAATTTATTTTTCATATCTTGAAAGACTTTTTCGTTGTTCAGTGTCGTTGGCTGAGCGAACCCCTATCAGTTAGCAGGAAGTTTCCCTTACACCCTTTATGATCCAACCCCCAGTTCTACGCACCTCACTATTCTCCCTAGGTTTCTATGAGAAAGCTGTAAGTTTCAGTCTAGACATAGTCTAGACTCAGCACTATAGAACTTACCTTGATTAGACTACATTTCATGCATACTTTTGCCGTCAAATAACCAATCTTGTTAATTAAAAAGGATGGATGAATAAACATATAAAAAAAATAAAAATATGGTTAACTAGCGCCCCTTCCGGCTTCGCACGGAAATTACCAGTGTTTTTCTACTAAATTATGCATGTATTATACATATAAACCTTTCTCTTGAATCACTCTATCCATAAAAAAAACCGCATCAAAATCTGTTGCGTAGTTTTAAAGATTTATGCATACATAGGTATATAGGGACAGAGAAAGCGACTTTGTTTTATACTATGTAGTGATAAAATTTATGGTCTGTATGGTTTTTTAATTCTTGCTACAAATACGACCTACCATACGATTCACGGTTTACCGCTGCAAAATTAATGTTTTTACCTACAGTTATATATTTGCTAACGTTACGAGTATGTTACTTTTGGTAAGTTACTTCCATGCTGGCCTGGGAGCGAGAGAAAAACATAGAAAGTGCCAGCTGCATTTCCTGACGGGCATGCTGTAAAAACCAGCTAAGGGATCTGAGGGTTTCACTATATTGCAATTTAGGACAAACCTATCAAAAATAACCCTCTAAATTTAGTCAGATGTGGCGGAACAACCTTTGTTCAGGTCGTTTACGCTCTGCTTACCCCATTAGGGAGAAAAGCGATATGTAGGTATAGTGTAGTAAATAGCTTTTAGGCGTTGAAGTTATCTCTTGTAACAGCGGCAATGGCAAAACAAAACAAGTGTAATCCACCATTTTAGAGATATTCATTCAAGAGCATTCAGTATGATTTCTACAAAACTCGGGCCTATTCTATGTAAAACACAAAAACTAACTTCCAAACTCGTGTTATGGCAAGTTTAGGGCTCCGTTTAACGTGATCGATCAGACCCTTACGTAGTTTTGTCCCCTGTAGCCTGTAGTTTGGACATGGGGACCTTGTTTCAGAAGTTAGTGACGTCGAATGGATGCCAATATAATGTAAAAGGCAACTCGATGGGCCTTTTGTCTGAGTTTTATGAGACTCCAGGATATTTTCTCATTGAATTTTCAACTTCTGTTTTGGGAACACACCAGAACACGCAGGATTCTGAACCTCTGAGCCTGGCTTAACTATGAAAGACGCAGTATAAGAATCTTTTGAACTGTAGCTTTTTGGAAAACTGATTCAATTGAATTTCTTTTAGAATTTGGAAAACTGCCTGTCATGCTGTCATAATTGTTTTTGACACGTTGTATTGGCTTCTTGGATTTTGCTTGGATTCCTCAAGTCACCTAAAGTTCTCGGGATTTTCGTGGTCTTATTATTCAGCTGAGATTCTACTCTGTGGTATTGACTTGGCGACAACTTGGTGATTTGTTTTTTTATTTAACTTTATGCACAAAAATGTTACATGGACAGACTTAACGCCAAAGGCATTATCTACCTATGATTCTCTTGGACCTGCCTGTAAAAAAACTGGTGAGTTCATAACCACTATAGCTTTTTGGAAACTGCTATCTTATCTGACCGATAGGTCAATGTTTATCAATATAAAATAAATAGTAGTCATAAGGGAAACAATTCCAATGATAATTAGTGACTTTCATACGGGGTGTAAGGGACAGCGTGCCGTAAACTGATAGGGGTTGCTCTGTCAACGGAACTGAACATCTATCAGCAGGGTTCTTTTCAGGGAGTGAAAATAAGAAAATGATTTTCCATACCAATTGTCTGATCGAGAAGGTAACATTGTATGGGAAGTTCAATTTTTTTTTCATCTCCTGAAAGAATTTCCTGCTGATGGTTGTTCAGTTTCGTTGACTGAGCAACCCCTATCAGTTTGCGGGACGCTGTCCCCTCCACCCGGTATTTATTGCGTAGTTTCTTAATTCGTGGTTTCTGCTTCCTTAGATTAGCCATGAACTACGTGGTTGCTGACGCGGCCTTGGTCTGCCTCATCACCTGCTCGTCGCTGATGGCGATCCTGTTCATCGGAGTGTACCACTTCGTCAACGCCAACAGCGACATTCGAGAGTAAGTTCCCTTCTATACTTATAGGGTGTTAGGAACAGTTTCCAGAAATCGGTAAAAACCTTAAAATACGTCGCCTTGATAGGGTTTTTTTGGGAAACCCCGGTAGGGAGGGAAGGAGTAGGCGATACTCCCCGTCCCAAATTCCACCTGCCGGAAATTCGTAGTTCTCGAGATCCCCTCCTCTTTCCCCCAAAAAAATCTCTATCGAGGCGATGTATTTTAAGATCAAACCCCCGAAATCTGATAGGGGTTGCTCACCCAAACTGATCAATTTTCACAAAGAAATTTCAGTTTGCAGGAAGCTGTCCCTTACAACCCCTTACACTTTATTTATTCGACTGCTTGAATAAGAAGATGAAACTGAGGCGGCTGTGGTCTGCCTCATACTCTGCTCATCGCTAACGGCGATCCTGCTCATTGGAGTGTGCCACATCGTCAACGCTAATAACGTTATTCGAGAGTAAGTTCCCTTCTATACAGGGTGTAAGGAAGAGCTTCCCGAAAATTGAATGGGGTTGATTGCTCATCTAACGAAACTGATCAATATTTACAAAGAAATTTTAGTTTGTAGGAAGTTGTCTGTTGTCTTACAACCCTTCATTTATGTGAAGCTGAAGCTGACGCGGCTGTGGTCTGCCTCATAACCTGCACGCCAATGACGGCGATTCTCCTCAATGGAGTGTACCATTTCGTCTAAGTAAATATCGCCTACCGAGAGTAAGGCTCGTATTCATAAAGCGATCTCAAGATTGAGAGCATTATTATGTACCTATGGATTTGCATACATACATACATATAATCACGCCTTTATCCCTAATGGGGTAGGCAGAGCGTAAACGATCTAAACAAAGGTCGTTCTGCCACGTCTGACAAAGTTTTGACGGTTATTTAATATGAATTTGTACGAATATTGCTGTAGTGACAGGTTGTCAGCCCATCGCCTAAATTACAATATACTGAAACCCTCTGATCCCTTAGCTGGTTTTTACAGCATGCTCAGCATGTATGGATTTGACAGGCCATAACGTACTGAAATGACAGTTCTGATACGAACTCAAATTTGCTGTCAGTCTCAAGTATTGTTTATTAATACGGGCCTCAGATTCCTAAATTTATTCTCATGAGAATCCGTGTGGTGTCAGGTTAGAAATGCACCACCATGTCTCAGGAATAGGTATTTTGTCAAAATTGAGGTACATGATTTTACTTCGTTTGGATAGGAACCCTAAAGAACAATTTTAACGACTTATAAAATATTTGTTATATGTGGAAAACATAGAATTTGCCAGCTGCATTTCCTCCTGGGCATGCTGTTAAAACCAGCTAAGGGATCCGAGGGTTTCAGTATATTGAAATTTAGACGATAGGCTGATAACTTGTCACTACAGCAATATACCTACAAATGTATCTTAAATAGCCCTCGAAACTTTGTCAGATGTGGCGGAACGACCTTTGTTTAGGTCGTTTACGTTCTGCTTACCCCATTAGGGATAAAGGCGTGATTATATGTATGTATGTTATTATTTAGTTTGGATAGGAACCCTAAAGAACAGTTTTAAGACATCTATTTTTTTTTGTTACAGAATGCCTAACAACTACTACTCGTATTAATTTGTTTATTTAAGATGAATATTAAGTTATTTATCCATCAGTGAAAAAAAATGGTATGATGAAATAAATAAATAATTTAAAGTATTTTTTTGTAGTTATTTTATGATTCATATCAATCACAAATCGAGACCTTTATTCCCACAGTACATTAATTTAATTAGAGGCAATATTTTCATTGCCATACTTTTAAAAGTTTATAATATTCGTCGAATATGTTGTGTTGTCAGAATAATTTTCTACGTGTTGATAAGTTATTTAATTAAAAACGATAATATTTTCTCAGAAAGGAGGATGTTTAGTTCATGAAATCCATTGTACTACTGAAAGCTACGAAAGTTACGTCAATTAGAATTCGGTACCTCTCTCGTAGTTGTTTCTACGGCGGAGCAAGCGTAGCTTCCACAGAAATTATTCCAAGCATAGACTCTATAAACTACAAAACTTTTTTTAAATCTAAAAATAGTACGAACTGTACAGGCTACATTAACAGGCTGTATTTCTGTTGTATGTTCTATAGGAACCAAGTCAAATAAATGGGAATGAAGGATTTCATGTGGATTCACCCAGCCAGATTGCAATCAATCAAAGCATTTGTACGTTTGTAACAAATAAACTCAAGAACTACTGTACGGATTGGAACGAAATTTAGCACACATAGATTAGGTAAACATAGTTAGGTCCTGGAATGAGACACAGATTACTTTTTATGCGAAAAATACATGATTCCCACGGGAAAAAATCTAGTCAGCTTATCTTCTTCTTCTATCGTGTGGGTATCGAGTCAATCGACTCAATTAACCCTGGTGTCAGAGTTTTAAACCCCCTAATAGCAGAGCTAATAAACCTCTGACATGGTTTGTGTAACGAACAAAGACAGCAACCAAGACCGACGTATGTAGTACTATTATATAGATTCTGTGCCGACGGCTTAATGTGTCTTCCGAATCACGGAATCTTTTTTCTTCCAGACTAACAGGTGATTCGGCCTGCATTGTTGTAAATAAACTGGGAAAAAACTGACAGTGATAAATTGACAAATATCAACATTGTGTCACAGAATATAAAATAGTACTACATACAGAATGGACATTCGCCTCCCTTCCCCAGTCCGACATACGTCACACTTCGCGCCGGATTGTGGGCCACATTGAGCGTACGCTTAGCGGGTATGGCGCGCACATGTTTCCCAGTGTAAAGGAAATAATAAAGTTTTGTGTTCCAAAGATGGTTTTATTTTTATATTATTTATTTTGTTCAGTTTTATAAAAAGTACAAACATGATAAAACTAACTTAGCATTAAAATGGGGAACATAGACAAAAGCTCAGCTATTTGATACTGGCTTTTGTTATTTACAATATTTTTAATTTACTGTAAGATTGTACAAGTATTGTATTGTATTGGATTGTACGGATGTCATTCTACCACAAGATATGACTCCTATATGTTTTTTTTAGATTCCACAGTGATGAGAGACGGTAAGTAATTTCATACAAAATATGCATCCTAATCTATTCTAACTATTCAGTTACAGTGAACTACTTCAAACGTTGGTTTAATCAAGAACCAAATTAATCAAGTGATGATTATGACCGGTATAACAAAATTTGTCAACTCTTATAGCACGCACACAAACACATGCCAAGTGCAACATGCCGTTTGTCGATATGTGACCAAAATTACATTGTAGTTAGGAGTGTCCGAGCTGTGATTGTGTTCCCCCTGGGAATCGAACCCAAGTCCTCCGGATCGTGAACCCATTCCTCTGACCACTAGACCATGGAGACAGGTAAAGGAGGGAGGGGGAGTCAGCTTAAAGCAAGGTATTCTCGGTTTTCGACGAGTTACTCCGACGCGAAGCGAAATTGAAATAGCTATTTGATCGCACATTGCTATTTGCTTCTAGTGATAGTTCAGGGTAACGTGTAGTCGTAAGCTTGCATGTCTACTTTTACCCGTCTTCTTAGCGAGTGGATTCTCGAGTTGTTAAACCCTGGTGTCAGAGTTTGCAAACCGCCTAGTAGCACAGCTATTAGGCCTCTGACATGGTTTTGAGTAACGATCAAAGACAGCGACCGGGACCGACAGCTTAACGTTCCCACCGAAGCGCGGAATCTTTTTTCGGACAATCAGGTGATTTAGCCTGCAACAAGTGATAAATTGACAAATGTCAAATTTGTGTTCCCCCCCTGCGAATCGAACCCAGGACCTCCGGATTGTAAGCCCATGGTGCTGACCTTTAGACCACGGAGGCAGTTTACTTTGCACTGAGAGTTAGCTATTTTTTTACAGCAATTTCCCTTTGCCATTATTCTAGTCGCATAATTTCCCATTCATAAAATTTCCTTTCTAATTATTTCATAGCGAATTTTTATACTCGTTTTTTTCCCAAACGCGTGCTTTAAATACAGTATGCCTCTACTATGTTAACTTTCGTTAGTTCCTTTCTTGCTTTCCCATCTTTTTCGCCAAAAATATAAAATTGGGGACCAATTATCGCGCTAGGATGACAAAAACGTTGAATTAATTATATTAAGACTCAGAATATTGTCACAGTCACATAATTGCGACTCGTTCGCTTAGGTTCTAAGAAACAGCCTTATTCTAGAACCACCCTTTCGTGGGACACCAAGGTCAACTTCAACTTTTAGTCGTTTGGCGTTTCCTATATTGCGAAGTTCTTCTTCTTCTGTCATGTGGGTTTCGATTAAATCGAACTGATGAACCCTGGTGTCTGAGTTTTTAAACCGCCTAATAGCACAGCTAATAGGCCTCTGACATGGTTTGTGTAACGACCACTATCAAAGACAGCGACCAGGACCGACAGCTTAACGTGCCATCCGAAGCACGGAATCTTTTTTCTTCCAGACAATCAGGTGATTCAGCCTGCATTGTCCTAACCAAACTGGGGAAAATCTCACAAAGTGATAAATTGAAAAATATCAACTTTGTGTTCACAGTCCCCCCTTGGGAATCGAACCCAGGACCTCCGGATCGTGAGCCCATGGCTCTAACCACTACCCCACGGAGGCAGTTTTGCGACGTTGAACAAGCTGTATCCACAGTCGAACGTAATGTAAAGAAAACAGTCGCTCACTACTCCCCGGCGACAGAACTTTGTAAACCAAATGCATGCGGGATGTGTCCTGGGTTCTATTCATCTATATTTGCAGTAGATTAGGTACATGTCTAGACATAAATCACTCCTCTATTCTTTGCGGGCTATGGAATGCGTCGACAGTATGAAAGAGCGTTATACTCACAAAGTTATGCAAAATAATCAATCTGTCTTTGATACACATAGTTATATTCTTCTTCTGTCGAGTGGGTATCGAGTCTATCAACTCGATGAACCCTGGTGTCAGAGTTTTTAAACCGCCTAGTAGCACAACTATCAGGACTCTGACATGGTTTGAGTAACGACCACTATCAAAGACAGCGACCGGGACCGACGGCTTAACGTGCCCTCCGAAGCACGAAATCTTTTTCTTTTTCGGACAATCAGGTGATTCAGCCTGCAATGTCCTAACTAAACTGGAAAAAAAACAAAGTGATAAATTCTCAAATATCAACTGTTTCCCCCTCTGGGAATCGAACCCAAGACCTCCGGATCAGGAGTCTATGGCACTAGCCACTAGACCACGGAGGCAGTATAGTTATATATTGAAAATTTAATAATATAACTGTAAACAAGGTGAATTCTGTACATTGAATATTTTATTGAAAAATTGCGTAGAGGGGCAATATACAAGTAATATAAATAAATAGGTAAATATATAGGTAAGTAAATAAGCTACTTAGGTGTATTTATATAATTAATAACAATAAATAGTCATACATATAAATTACTTATACCTACATAGAAATACATAAATATTATAATACATATATAAATATATATAATATTAATGAAAGAAAATGTTACAACGAAATTATTCCGGGAAATACGCAAGTGCAAGCGGTTAAAAGCATAAAACTTTGTTTACCTTTATTCTAAAACCGAATTGGAAATACTATATATGCCTTCATTCGCGTAGCATAGGTCTGTCTTGTCTTGTCTAGCCGTTAATGTCCCACCGGTGGGCAAAGGCTTCTCTCCGGGCTCTCCACCATAGGTCATCATTGATTAATACAATACAGTTTTAGTTCCTCAAATCTGTTAGGTTACTAACAGATTTGAGGCCACTATACACCAATATTAGCCACATACACCAATCGTTTTACGAAGTACACCCTAAAATTCCAGGGTTGCAGTGTGTTGCAATATTTTATTGAAAAATTGCGTAGAGGGGTCAATATACAAGTAATAGAAAGCAAAAATAATGTTTTTGAATTTTTTGTCTGTCTGTCTGTCTGTCTGTCTGTCTGTCTGTCTTTCTGTCTGTCTGTCCGGGCTAATCTCTGAATCTACTTGACCGATTTAAATGGGACTTTCTCTATATAAATAAGTATTACCTGGACAAATCCATCTTGAATAACCCTCAAACCTTGTCAGACGTGGCGGAACGACCTTTGTTTAGGCCGTTTATGCTCTGCCTACCCCATTAGGGATAAAGGCGTGATTATATGTATGTATGTATGTATTACCTGGACTGTAAACTAGGATACAAAAAAATACGCGAAGTGACTTAAGGGGTAGGCAGAAAATAGAATTTTGTTTGTTTTAACTGATTATGATTGTTTTTTTTGTTAAAATAAGTGTTATTTGGACCTAAACTTATGATAGTATTATCACGCTACCTGACTTAGGGGGTAGGCAGGAAATTCAATTTGGATTGTTTTTAATTGATTTTGATAGATCTTTTTTCTCAAGTGTGTTTCCTGGACTTAAAGTTACCATACTAATTATCACGCTACCTGACTTGGGGGCAGGCAGAAAATTGAATTCTGAATGTTATTAAACCAATCAAGATGAAACTTATTGATTTAACTGTCTGTACCTAGTATCGCAGGTAGGCCTGCATTTGGGTTATGTTAACCTCTAAACAATAGCATAAGCTGGGAGTACCTCCACGCGGTGAAGGCTGTAACAGTTAAATTACTGGCTTAAACTCCCATTATGATCCGAATGACGAAAGAGTAATAAATAGTTCGTTCTATTCAGGAAATGCTTTTATCAATTGGTGGTAAATCTTTAAGTAATTTTGGTCTTCCCTCTTCCCAAATACTACCTGATCAACCGCGTATCAATCGTGACTATGCTACGGAGATAAACTATAACTCCACTGACCTAACCGCTGTAGTAAATGAAAATTTACAAAATTTTACACTAGAACAAAGGGAAATATTTCAGATCGTGATCCAAAGCGTACTTAATAATAAAGGAAAGATATTCTGCCTAGATGCTCCAGGTGGTACTGGAATTACCTACCTAACAAAAGCGATTCTTGCAGAATTCAGGCGACAAGGTAAGACAGCTTTAGCTGTAGCATCTTCCGGAATTGCAGCTACACTTTTTCCCGGTGGTAAAACTGCCCACACAATGTTCAAAATCATAATCAATCTAGATAGCACTGAAACACCAACATGTGCAGTTACAAGAAACTGCAATTAAGCACATGTCTTTCAGGATTGCTGTCTTAGAGTTTGGGATGAATAAACAATGGCAAATAAAAAAAGCTGTTGAAGCCGTGGATAGAACACTGCGGGACATTCGCCGAAACGACAGTACAATGGGGAATGTGACGCTACTTTTCTCTGGCGATTTCCGGCAAACTATTTCAGTTGTTACAGTTACGGGAACCCGAGCCGATGAAATCAATGCATCATTGAAGAGTTCATATCTATGGCCTCAAATAAAACGAATGAGCCTTACGATAAACATGCGAGCACATTTAGACGGATATTCTCAGGCACAAGCATTTTCAAATATTCTTTTAGAAATTGCAGAGTTTACTCTTCCTGAAAATGAAGGACAAGTTGTCATTCCCGAAGTTTTAGGCAGAGTTGTGTCGTCGGAAGATGAGCTGATAAATTCAGTGTTTGGACACGTTCCAAGTATTCCGCAACATACTAATTCTTGGTTAAAAACGAACAATCTGCTGCATTAAATTAAATTATTTTGATAGGAATTGTTGGAGATAAAGTGGTTAACACGTCTTATAATAGCGTTGTAAACGAGGACGATGCTACAAACTACTCTATTGAGTTTTTGAGCTCTCTAACAGCGAGTGGTCCTGGACATAAAATCACACTTAAAGTCAGAGTGTCCATAATACTTTCGAGAAATCTATATACACCCAAATTATGTTATAGCACCCGACTTAAAGTAAGTGGTTTGCAGAAAAAAAAAATCTATGCTGAGATTCTCACTGGATGTGGCGCGGGCGAAATTGTTTTCATACCCAGAATTCCACTTATTCCCAACAATTTCCCGTTCAAATTTAAGCGCACACAGTTTGCTATAAGTCTCTGCTTCGCAATGACCATTAATAAATCCCAAGGTCAAACTCTTAAAGCTGCTGAGGTGGATCTAAGATCCAACTGCTTTTCCTACGGCCAGCTGTATTAGACATGTTCACGAGTAAGTAGCGCTGAACAATTGTTTGTTTTTACCCCAACGGGAAAAGCTACTCTTGTAGTTTATAGAGATATTATTTGATTTTAAAAGATATTCATTACTGGAAAAAATTGCTACCTTAGCAATAAGGCCGCCTATGTTGTACTTGTTTTTTGTTGTTATCTGTTGTGTTGTATGATTTGTATTCTTACGTGCAATAAAGTATTTTTATGTTATGTTATTCATTACTTTCACATAATTCAACGCGAACGAAGTCGCGGGCACCAGCTAGTTGAAAATTTTAGAAAATAACAAATCAAAAATTCAACCGCTGACGGGAATTCAGTTTTTGAATAGTATAGTCGTAAAACTATACGACAGATGTCGCTAGCGTCCACTTATGACGAGTAATAGATAGCAGATCACTAATTCGTCGCTCGGGATTGGGCCGTTGTAGGTTAAAGCGTCGGGCCGGTTTTCAAATGACGCGGGTTCAAATCCCGTCAGCGGTTGAATTATTTTGCCCAGCAGTGGGACATTAACGGCTAGACAAGACAAGACAAGACAGACCTACGAGTATGCTACGCGAATGAAGGCATATATAGTATTTCCAATTCGGTTTTAGAATAAAGGTAAACAAAGTTCTTCCATGCTGGACTGGGAGAGATAGAAAAACATAGAATGTTCCAGCTGCCCTTCCTCCCGGGCATGCTGTTAAATTCAGCAAAAGGGACTCGAGGGTTACATTGTATTGTAATTTAGGCGATGGGCTGACAACCTGTCACTAAAGCAATACATATTACAATCTAAAATAGTCCCCTTAATTTTTGTCAGACGTGGCGAAAGCGCCTTTTACGAGGCGTTAAACGCTCTGCCTACCCCGTAAGGGATAAAGGCGTGATTTATGTATGTACAAGGTGGCGCAAAAGAAATCACCCTATTGGAAGATGCTCTCATTTTTGCAAATGGCCGCCAATGTCAAATCTGTTTTGACATTTGTGGACTAGACAGATGCAGAATACAAGTGAACAAGCCATGGAGCGATACACTCCCCAAGAACGCGGAAAAATCGTGTCTATTTTTTTGAGTAACAATTCGTCTGTGGTGTTGGCGCAGCGCGAATTCCGTCGCCGATTCCCCGGCCGTCCGACACCGACTGCGCAAACACTGCGACGTTTAGCCACCAACCTTGAAGAGTATGGGACCACACGAGACGTTGCTAAGAGTGGCCGGCCCCGGAGCGCCCGTTCTGCCGAGAATATCGCCGCTGTAGCCGAGGACGTTGAAGTGAGCCCCGAAACATCGACCAGACGACGTGCCACGCAATTGGGCCTCAGCCGGCGGTCCTTGCAGCGAATTTTGGTGCGAGACTTGAAGATGTTTCCTTACAAAGTCCAGACCGTGCATCAGCTGCTGCCTGCCGACCGCCAAACGCGCGTAACCTACGCCCAAGCCATCCTCAATCTCGAGGAAGAATTGGACAATTTTTCGACCAAAATCATCATGAGCGATGAGGCTCATTTCCACCTCAGCGGTTACGTGAATCGGCAAAATTATCGCTTCTGGGGCACCGAGAATCCACGAGTGATGCACGAGGAGCCGTTACACCCGCTCAAAGTGACTGCGTGGTGCGCTGTTCACGCTGGAGGAGTCATCGGGCCATTTTTTTTCGAGAACGCCGCGGGTCAAACGACAACAGTGGACGGTGCGCGCTATAGGGCCATGTTGACCGAATTTTTTCTGCCGCAATTGGACGAATTGGGACTGGAGGACATGTGGTTCCAACAGGACGGGGCAACGGCGCACACTGCACGAGCCACAACCGACATTCTGAAGGCGGCATTTCCGGGTCGCCTAATCTCTCGTTTTGGCGATTTGCACTGGCCGGCCAGATCGCCCGATTTAACGGTCCCGGACTTCTTTTTATGGGGTTTTTTGAAGTCTCGTGTTTACGTCAACAAGCCTGAGACCTTGGAAGCCCTCAAAGACAACATTCGACACGAGTGCGAGAATCTGTCGCCCGAAGTTCTCGCCGAAGTGATGAAAAATGCCATAAAACGAGCCCGTATGGCAATCAATTGTAACGGCGCCCATTTGGCCGATATCATCTTCTCGACTTGACCAGTAAAATTCTAAAGGTGCAAATAAATATAATCAAAAAACAGATTCGAAGTTTTTCATTTAGAAAAAAAATGAGAGCCAAACAACATCGGATGACTTCTTTTGCGCCACCTGTTATGTATGTAAACAAAGTTTTATGCTTTTAACCGCTTGCACTTGCGTATTTCCCGGAATAATTTCGTTGTAACATTTTCTTTCATTAATATTATATATATTTATATATGTATTATAATATTTATGTATTTCTATGTAGGTATAAGTAATTTATATGTATGACTATTTATTGTTATTAATTATATAAATACACCTATGTAGCTTATTTACTTACCTATACAATATATTGCCTAAAATGTATAGCAGCCCACTAGTTCAACTTTTTATTTTCCTGTACCCTAAGGTTGCCTGGAAGAAATTGCTGCTTAGCAATAAGGCCGCCTATTTGTACCACTATTTGTTTCATTTAATTTTAATTATATTTTCTCTTGTGTCTTTTCTGTGCAATAAAGTATATTCTTATCTTATCTAATCTTATCTTATCTTATCTTATTTTTTTATTTAAAAACACATTTCAAAAATAATGAACCTGTTGACAAATTACTTAAGTTACAACTTCTTCTTCTTCTTAGTGAGTGGATTCTCGAGTCGAAGCACCCGAGAAAACTACCAACTTTTTCATAATGTTGTTATATCTAAATGCTAAAATTTATTTTAGGCACTAGCCTAAATACTAATTTATAAAGCGATCTCAAGATTGAGAGCAATATTCAGTATGGATTTGACAGGCCACATTGTACTGAAATGACATTTCTGATACGAACTCAAACTAGCTGTCAACCTCAAGAGATGTTTACAAATACGGGCCGGGCCACACAAGATCTTCGATTAAAAGACATGAAACTTTTTTTACCGGTTTTCAAAAGCCGAATTGAAAATATAATAGGTATAAAGCGCTGCCCGATGGTGTAGTGGATAGGGCCGCTGCCTGCCAAGCGGGAGGTCGTGGTTCGAATCCCACCACGTACCAATGTGTTATTCGGTGTTTTTCCCTGCTTCGGAAGGCACGTTAAGCCGTTTGTCCTGTTTAATATCGTTTAACACCGTAGATATTAGTCGTTAAGCCATGTCAGAGGCCAGTGCTAAGAAGCATTGGCAGCTTGAAAACTCGGACCTAATCTAGCATTGGGTTTGGTTTCCCTTCTGGGTTGCGGAGGTCAGATGGCAGTCGCTCTGTGTAAAAACCAGTACCCTCGTACAGCCACCTAGATTAGATAGCCATCCCTGTGAGATACTGGCTAGGGAGATGATGGGAGATGATAAAGCGCTGCTGCACCTAATGCCTAGTTGTGTCACAAGTTCCCCGTACGCAAAGCCTGTTGCCAAAAGGGATGTGTCGAGACGTTTCTCGAAAATGCTTAAACGAGCATGAAATTTATAAACACGACGTGCAACGTGATATTGCTGTGTCACAAGCGAATTACGACACGTACTCCTATATCAGCTGCAAAACAGAGGAAATGCATTTTATGTGTAAACAGGGCTGTTGGTAGATAGAACAAACTTCTTGTGAGGTAGTTTATGGGCCTATTTTTGAACATATGTGTTGTACAACTGTAGGGCGACACCCGAGAGGATTGCACATCAATTTTGTCTGCTCAGATGCAAATCCCACCAGATTATTTTTTTTAGTTTTTAAACCAAATACATGTTATAGTTTTGTTCCGAAGTTTTTCCCTTAACAATGTTATAAACTCGGTGTTTTCATTTTCCTTTTGGAAAACAGAAATAATCTGACTTAGGCTCGTATTTATAAAGCGATCTCAAGATTGAGAGTAATATTAAGTATGGATTTGACAGGTCCTTTGGTACTGAAATGACATTTCTGAAACGGACTCAAACTAACTGTCAGTCTCAAGTGATATTTATAATTTCGGCCCAAAAAATCGGCACTCTGAACTAGTTCCACATTATACTAGCAACAATTTCACTATACTTCGATTATTTGTTTGCGTTAATTTTCATGCTATAAAAGCATGCTTGAAAAATATGCTTTCAAAAGCTTCTGGTGGTGAAAGCTTGATTTTAGTGGAAAATTATCACCAGCCAAGGCTTGGTATTTATGGCATTGTTCGAGTAAATGAATGGAGAGCACCTGGGTGGGCCGCTGGCTTGCCTGGCCGCCCGGTTGCTAGGTAGCTGCGCCGCCAGATGGTCACCCGCTAGTTTCATTACAGTACTACTTGGAAAATTCTTCCATGCTGGCCTGGAAGTAAAAACCAGCTAAGGGATCCGAGGGTTTCAGTATATTTCAATTTAGGCGATAGGCTGAAAACCTGTCACTACAGCCATATACCTACAAATACATCCTAAATAACCCTCAAAACTTTGTCAGACGTGGCGGAACGACCTTCGTTTAGGTCGTTTCCACTCTACCTACCCCATTAGGGATAAAAGCGTGATTATATGTATGTACTACTTGGATGTTAGATGATACTGATGGTGGTATTTATGGCATTGTTCGAGTAAATGAATGGAGAGCACTTGGGTGGGCAGCTGGCTTGCCTGACCGCCCGGTTGCTAGGTAGCTGCGCTGCCAGATGGCCACCCGCTAGTTTCATTACAGTACTACTTGGATGTTAGATGATACTGATGGTGGTATTTATGGCATTGTTCGAGTAAATGAATGGAGAGCACCTGGGTGGGCCGCTGGCTCGCCTGGCCGCCCGGTTGCTAGGTAGCTGCGCCGCCAGATGGCCACCCGCTAGTTTCATTACAGTACTACTTGGATGTTAGATGATACTGATGGTGGTATTTATGGTATTGTTCGAGTAAACGAATGGAGAGAGCAGCTAGAGGGGCCGCTGGCTTGCCAGGCCGCGCCGCCCGGTTACTAGGTAGCTGCGTCGCCATATGGTAGTTTTATTACAGTACTAAAGAGCCTAAAGGAATCACTAGAGTGCAATTGTGGAGCGGCATTGCAGACCACCGCACACATTGTGGAGGAGTGCCTGCGCACACGGTTATCCGGGGGCTTGGAAGAGCTCAGTAAAGTCAGTCGCTCTGTGTAAAAACCAGTACCCTCGTTCAATCCCCTAGATTAGGTAGCCGACCCTGTGTGATACGGGATAAGGCTAAGGAGATGATGATAGTGGCTGTGGACTGGCTACAGAATCTTAATTTGAAATTGTAATTTATTGTAATGGCCGAACGATAACAATAATAATAGTACTACTTGGATGATATTATGGTGGCTCAAAAAATGTAGGCATTGCTGGTAATATTGGTCAGCGGTATTAACTGATCGACTATACAGACCTTCTTATTTTCTATACTTCCTTATTTTTCATGTTCGTTTAACAGGTATCGCTATATCTTATAGCAATTAGATATTTATTTTAGAATACAAGGAACCATGCTATTCTGGCAAGAAAAAACTCGAGTGGCGGCCACCAATCGGTAGATGCGGCGTAGGTACCCCCAATCCCCCACAACCCAAGGGGGACAGACTATCTGGTGAAGGTCGTGGAAAGCGGTGGTGAGCAGCGTGTGCAGGACCAATCGTCTTTTTTTTTTTTTTTAAATATTTGATAATTAATCATTTGTCCGCTATCTCACGTGATGGTAAGTGATGATGTAGACTATGATGGAGCATGATTGCCTAGAAAATGCCTGTTCACTCTCGCCTTGAAAAGGCCCAGGTTATAACGTTCCGGAAATAGATCCGCAGGTCTTGGAGATCCTTGTCCTGTAGTGGAAGACTAGCAGCAGAGATGATGATGACGACGATATATTTTTTCAAAGGTTTCTGTATATTGTAATTTAGGCGATGGGCTGACAACCTGTCACTACAGCAATATACGTACAAATCTGTCTTAAATAACTCTCAAAACATTGTCAGACGTGGCAGAACGGTCTCACGCGCTCTAACGAGTTCACGCTCTGCCTACCCCATAAGGGATAAAGGCGTGATTTTATGTATGTATAACCCTCAAAACTTTGTCAAACGTGGTGGAACGACCTTTGTTAACGACCTTTTGGCGGGTAATGTAAGTGTTGCAATTTTTTTGTGTTGTGATTTCTTCCATGCTGGACTGGGAGAGATAGAAAAACATTGAATGTTCCAGCTGCCCTTCCTCCCGGGCATGCTGTTGAAGTCAGCAAAAGGGACTCGAGGGTTACAGTGTATTGTAATTTAGGCGATGGGCTGACAACCTGTCACTAAAGCAATACATATTACAATCTAAAATTGCCCTCAATTTTTGTCAGACGTGGCGAAAGCGCCTTTTACGAGGCGTTAAACGCTCTGCCTACCCCGTAAGGGATAAGGGCGTGATTTATGTATGTATGTATGCAATTTTTTTGTCCCCACCGACCCACCTGTCACGTGCTCTTCTTCCACGCTCACGCTCCTTTTTTATTTTTCCACTACTAATCCTTAAAACACAACCTCTTCAAAATGATAGCTCAGCTGTTTTTGTTTTTGTTTTTTTTTTATTATTTCTGCTTATTTTTATTACATATTTTTTCTCATGTCAACGGGTTGGCCCTTGACTTCTGCTTTTACTACGCAGTTTGTGTCTAGATAAGTGCATTTTGTTCAGATTAGCTTATTATTTCTTGTTTGTCTTTCGTTCGTTGTAACTGGCGGTGTGACTCACACCACTTTGTCTGCATGTTACTGGATGTAAGCCAATTTTTGCAAACTCTGCGATAGATATAAGAACCGTCATTTTTTTAAAATAAAATTTGAATTTGTTTATGTCGTTTACGCTCTGCCTACCCCACTAGGGATAAAGGCGTGATTATATGTATGTCTATATTTTTCAAGAATTAATTCCCGTATGACCCTTAATGGTGGACGAGTTGAATTTTTTTTAATGGACCTATTTGCACCATGCCTATTTGTAGTAGGTATACAAAGTGCTGGTATATTTCTTCCATGCTGGTCTGGGAGCGAGAGAAAAACATAGAATGTGCCAGCTGCATTTCCTCCCGGGTATGCTGTAAAAACCAGCTAAGGGATCCGAGGGTTTCAGTATATTGTAATTTAGGCGATGGGCTGACAACCTGACACTACAGCAATATTCTTACAAATCTATCTTAAATAACCCTCAAAATTTTGTCAGACGTGGCGGAACGACCTTTATTTGGGTCGTTTACGCTCTGCCTACCCCATTAGGGATAAATGCGTGATTAAATGTATGTATGTATGTATACAAAGTGTATATAAAGCGTCATCGGACTAATGGAAAATGTTGTATTGTAATTATGCCTATTTATAGGTGCTGGCTCGTATTGGCTTATACAGCCATCAGAAAAGATGTATCCCATACATACATACATATAATCACGCCTTTATCCCTTATGGGGTAGGCAGAGCGTAAACGACCTAAACAAAGGTCGTTCCGCCACGTCTGACAAAGTTTTGAGGGTTATTCAAGATGGATTTGTATTTTGTACGTATATTGCTGTAGTGACAGGTTGTCAGCCCATCGCCTAAATTGCAATATACTGAAAAACTCAGATCCCTTAGCTGGTTTTTACAGCATGCCCGGGAGGAAATGCAAGATGTATCCCAGTCTCTGTTTTAATCGTCTGACATAGACGAAAGGCCTATGATAGGTGCAAGTATCGTTACGGTACTGTTAATAAATGAGCCGGTCGTTTCTGCCGTGCCGGTAGTGTAGCGATACCGGTCGGTCCTCGTTAGCTATGTGGGTTAAGTGCCGATCCAAGTTCCAGCCATTATCTTTATATCGCTTCCTTTTATACCTGGCTCAAATTATGTACCTATATCCTGCATTCTTCCATGCTGGCCTGGGAGCGAGAGAAAAACATAGAATGTGCCAGCTGCATTTCCTCCATACGCATACTGTAAAAACCAGCTAAGGGATCTGAGGGTTTCTGTATATTGCAATTTAGGCGACAGGCTGACAATCTGTCACTACAGCAATATAATCTATCTTAAACAACCCTCAAAACTTTGTCAGACGGGGCCGTACGACCTTTGTTTAGGTCGTTTTCGTTCTGCCTACCCCATTAGGGATAAAGGCGTGATTATATGTATGTATATATCCTGTAATCTAGCTATTAAATTTCCTGTGCACTGATTGTACCCATGTCAAGATATATAGAGCGGGAAACTTATTCAACGCGGGTGAAACCGCGAGCGAAGAACAAGTGTAGTGTAACAGCTATTCCTTGGGTTAGCAAAATATTTCCGAGATGAGATGTACTTAATTAAACATCGAAAAATAATTTGTTTAATTTCATACATACATACATACATATAATTATGTTCGTTTATTTATTTATTTATTTACTGTTTATTGTGCACAAGTAACATGAGAAAGACAATACACAAGGAATACCGACACAACAGGTACAGCTTATTTCTACTAAGAAATTCGTTCGTACATTCAATCACCTAGATTAGGTAGCCGACCCCGTGAGATACGGGATAAGGCTAGGGAGATGATGATACATACATATAATCACGCCTTTATCCCTAATAGGGTAGGCAGAGCGTAAACGACCTAAACAAAGGTCGTTCCGCCTCGTCTGACAAAGTTTTGAGGGTTATTTAAGATAGATTTGTAGGTAAATTGCTGTAGTGACAGGTTGTCAGCCCATCGCCTAAATTACAATATACTGAAACCCTCGGATCCCTTAGCTGATTTCTACAGCATGCGCGGGAGGAAATGCAAATTCCATCTGCTTCTTTTCTAATACAAAAATTGTTTATAAGTTTTTGCAACTGTCGTAATATGAAAACTTTTGATCTGCTTGCCCTTATCTCAAGTTATTTGGTGTCGGCACAATATCTTTGAGGGTTTCTGTATATTGAAATTTAAGCGATAGGCTGTCAACCTGTCACTACAGCAATATAACTACAAATCTATCTTAAACAACCCTCAAAACTTTGTCAGACGTGACGGAGCGACCTTTGTTTAGGTCGTTTACGCTCTGCCTACGCCATTAGGGATAAAGGCGTGATTATATGTATGTAAGTACAACGTCTTCGTTTCTTCCATTCATTTCTCAGAGCCGTCAAATCTCTATTCACACATTTTTTATTCTTATCATCTTTTATACAGTCCATCCATATCTCTTCGGACTTTTTTACCAAATGACCGATATCACAGAATTTTTAAACGAGGGTAACTTGGTTACCATGGAAAGACCTGAAAACCTAAAATTCATATTGTGTTTTGAATTTACGTACTCTTCCTAAACAAAAGCAGGTATACCGTTTATTGCTGTAGTGACAGGTTGTCAGTCCATCGCCTAAATTGCAATATACTGAGACCCTCGGATCCCTTAGCTGGTTTTACAGCATGCCCGGGAGGATATGTAGCTGGCGCATTCTACGTTTTTCTCTCGCTCCCAGTATAGCATGGAAGAACAACAATCTACCTATACATATACATTTTAAAGGGTTTCCCCTACGTTTCTTTATCTTTCACTTGTCGCCGCGATAAAATATGCAGATTGAGTCTAGACGTAGGCAGATGAAGTAGATGGGACAAAAACTAGGCACTTTTTCCTTTTGTTCTCGCCGCCTCTATCAATATTCATGAGTCGCATACTGCTCTATTTGCGGCAGTTTTATTTCATTTTTTGTAACCTTTTTTGTAAGTAGGAGAAACTGTAGAGGGACACATTTTACAGAGAAACTGTAGAGGGACACATTTCAATCACAGAATATCTGCAACTGGATTTGGGCATATATCCACCACAATTCGCTGGTCGCTTTCATGCTGGACTGGGAATGAGAAAAAACATAGAATGTGCCAGCTGCAAATCTATCTTAAATAACTATCAAAACTTTGTCAGTTTGTGTTGTTTGTGTGGCGGTACGACCATTTTTTAGGTTGTTTACGCTGTGCCTACCCTATTAGGGATAAAGGCCAGATTATATGTATGTATCTAGTGAAACATATTGTGTGTTTCGGACGTGGGCTTACTTAACCGCTATCAACCCAGCGTTCTGTATTTGCCAAAAACAGCTATTTCCAAATGTTCAAGGCCAGACCAGACGAGTGCTCTTCACTTTCACATTTATTTCCTCGCCTTTGATGTTCGAAGTTCAGATAACAATCGAGTGTAGCCAAGATGTTCCACTCCATATTAATTGTGAGGGCCTTACAAATACAAAGGCACCACTTACACCACTTGTCGGTTCTGCGTTCTTTTTGTACTCTTTGACTTTGAAAAGTTCTTTTGATTTGTTATGTTTTGCAGTTTTTGTGGGGTGTAAAAGTTAGGCCGTACTATGGCGTAGCTGCAGCGGAGCGGCGCGGCACGGCACTGCAACAGCGCGACACTGCGCGTCAAAATCTGTCAAAATGTATGAACCTGACATTGCCGCGCTGCGAAGCGTGTCGTGAACCGCAGCGCCGCCGCGCCGCTGCAGCTTCAGTGCTGCTTCAGTGAAGTACTTCTCATACATTTTCATACAAAGAATCATTTGTCGCGCAGTGTCGAGCCGCGCGGCTCCGCTGCAACTACGTCCTAGTGTGGACTAACCATAAATAAGCACATTTTTGGTTAAATTAATTGTTTATTATTTAGTAAAAAACTTAATATTAATTCAAAAGAAACATCAAGTATGATTCTGTTTATATTATGCGATTACAAATAAAATTTACTGAGATAAAGACTTCAACTTTAAATTATTATTGCTAAAAAGGAAAGAGGGAATTTTACCGAAAAACTATATTTCACCTTTCGTCTTCTAACATTGTCATATATATTGTTACTTACTATTTCAACACTAAACGATAAACAAGTGTTATACATAATGAAAAATTATCGGCTTACTTGTTTGTATTGAAAGAAGGGTTAGCCTTCGACGTTACGATCCTATACCAGGATGTTACTTACTACCTTATATTTCTACTTTGGTCTTTAGAGAAATCTGTCTCTGACTTGTTATTGTTAAACTAAACTTATTTTAATAGAGGCTTAAATTTCGTTCGTTTCCGTGAGGTCTTCATCAGGAATTACGGTTTGATCTGCAAAAATAAAAATACGGGGTGTAAGGGAATGTAAAAGGAGTAATTATACCAAGATCCGCAAATTATCAAGTTTGTACAATTCCAGTTGCGCACAAAGTCAGATACGCATATTGCCCGATGGTAAAATTACTGAAGAAAATGCCGTATTTTTGTATTTGTATTTTATTTTATTTAGACAAAAAGATAACATGTCAATTTTAACATTAGGTGTAGAGACAGAGCCAAAAAGCAAATTAAATTAAAAGCCTTATTTTCTTCCCCCAATGAAATGTCAGTAGCAGTCCAAATAGACCAAGGCCCGTGCCAGGACTAGCTACTTCTCGTTACTGAGCAAAGATCATGTTTTAGCGACCCATACCACCACCAATCTATTTATTAAAAGCATGCAGATGTTAGTATATATTAATTTATAAAAACAATAATACGTACCATCCTGGAAGAAGCTGCTACATTTGCAGTCGTTCCCTACACACGTTCCGCGAATGTAACCCATCCGCTGGCAGCCCTGGTTGCATTCAAATGACAGACACATCTTGCTAAGAGACGTGTGGTGCTCGCGTCCTAAAACATATGATGAAAAGAGTCATAAGAATGGATGTGGATGAATATAAATGACGAAATGGCATTGACTTTTTAAAACACTTCATGAATTGAATAGTTCCCTTTCAAAGATACAAAAAGGGATTCCCGTGAGCTCCTTGATATAGCAAGTTTGGAAATAGTCTCGATCTCTGATCTCTGAAGACTAGACTAAGCTAGACTTTCAGGGGACTATCACATGTTGCGCAGACTCTTTATATACGACTTGACTTTTAATTGGGATAAGGGCACTCAGAAACATGAGATATAACTTCTTTGTTCGTCCCAATACCATACCACAAGGTAGGCACTCCATACAAGCCGCCGATTTTCGTACTACATTCGCAAAAACGTGTTCGTAAGGGTTTGAAGTTGGTTTGTTTGCGTGCTGCCGTCTAGTCGAAACAGGTCGCGTACCCGTTGGCGCGAGGGTGACGAGGTGAGGGGACAATTCAGATTCAGGGGTGGGAGTTTTTGAGACTTTAGCGTTAGATATATATTTTCTTTTGTTGAGACTTTAGCGTTAGATATTTTGTTTTTTTTTTTACTATACCAACTAACCTTTGGAATGGACGCGGCCACGCTGTTTATGGCATTTGCATGTACTCATATTGCCGCTGCAGGTTCCTCGGAAGTAGTTCAACTCGCGGCAAACTTGGCTACATGATGAGAGTGCACATACTTGGTTCGGTGCTGACACTTCTAGGGCGCCATCTATGAAACAAGGTAGCTACTTTCAAAAACTCAACTCCGTTCTTCGGAGGGCACGTTAAGCCGTCGGTCCCGGACGCTGTTTTTTATAGTGTAGTTTCACAAACCATGTTAGAGGCCTAGTAGTTAGTGGTATTAATATAGGCGGTTTAAAAAAGTCTGACACAGGGTTAATCGGGTTGTACGATTACTGAGAAGATTTTTGGATTCATTGTCTTTAAAAAAAATAGTAATGGTTTGCTCTTAACTCTAGACACTGGGTCAGGGATGACCGTGACAGAGTCGACAATGGAGCGTGCTCAGCCAGAAGATGCCTGTTATGGCACTGGCAAGCTCACAAACCGAAGGAACACATCAAGCAAAACAATCCCAATGACTGAACAATCCGTTTCAGTTTTTGGGACACCGTTCCTTACACCCTATATAACTTACCTTGGTTGTTGATGCAGTAACACTTGTCCGCAGAACATAATGCGAAGGGAAAGCCTTGCTCCGAGCAGAGTGTTGAGCATTGGTCGATATCACACTTGCTGTCAGATATAGGTGGCAGTGCAACTTGCCCTGTAAAACAGCATTTTTTAATACATAATTATAATCACGCCTTTATCTCTAATGGGGTAGGCAGAGCATAAACGACCTAAACAAAGGTCGTTCCGCCACGTCTGACAATGTTTTGAGGGTCATTAAAAGATAGATTTGTAGGTATTGCTGTAGTGACAGATTGTCAGCCCATCGCCTAAATTACAATATACTGAAACCCTCGGATCCCTTACCTGTTTTTTACTGCATGCCCGGAAAGAAATGCAGCTGGCATATTCTATGTTTTTCTCTAACTCCCAGAAGCCGATTATAACACTTACCAGGTTTAACTTCAGTAAATTTGGCCGAAATCATAGTTTTTTCAGCGGAACCACAAAAGAAGTCTCCATCACTACAAATTCCTTTTTGAAATCCAAAACACAATCACGCCTTTATTCCTAATGGGGTAAGTAGAGCGTAAACGACCTAAACAACAATTCGCGTTCTATGTTTTACTTTTGCTCCCAGTCCAGCATGGAAAAACCACATCCCTTACGCTTTTATTAGGTCTGCTGTAAGAAATTTCATTGTAGAAATAAGCAGTGCCTGTTGTGTCTTAATTCCTTATGTAATTGTTCTGTGTATGTTTATATGTACAATAAACTCTTACATAAATATATTGCCAAGCCAGAAAAACTCACGCATGTCCTCAATGCCGCTGCAGTAGCATGTTTCGCCATCGCAAGTGCCTCCTGAGTGACCTTGCGACCTGCAGAAGTCGGCACACCAGTCGACGCAAGCTTGGAGCGAAGACTTTACATCTGCAATGAACGGGAAAGGCATTCATAGTATTTTTTTGCGTATTTACATTTATACAGTCACGCCTTTATCCCTAATGGGGTAGGTAGAGCGTAAACAACCTAAACAAAGGTCGCTTCACCACGTCTGACAAAGGTTTGAGGGTTATTTAAGATCGATTTGTAGATATATAGCTGTAGTTATAGGTTGTCAGCCCATAGCCTAAATTACAATATACTGAAACCCTCGGATCCCTTATCTGTTTTTTACTGCATGCCCGGAAAGAAATGCAGCTGGCATATTCTATGTTTTTCTCTAACTCCCAGGCCACCATGGAAGAAAGATTTATTTCAAAGAAAAAAGCTCTGTTTTTATAATAAGAAGTCGTCTTGAAAGTATATTTTTGGAAAAGTTATCATTCAAACGGGTTTAAACCAGTAAATGGGAACGAAAGCAATATTTTAACGATTTGGTGATAAGATAAGGCATAATAAATGTTTTATATACAAGTTAAGAGTATCATCAATGAAAGTCCCGAAGCCGATTATAACACTTACCAGGTTTAACTTCAGTAAATTTGGCCGAAATCATAGTTTTTTCAGCGGAACCACAAAAGAAGTCTCCATCACTACAAATTCCTTTTTGAAATCCAAAACACAATCACGACTTTATTCCTAATGGGGTAAGTAGAGCGTAAACGACCTAAACAACAATTCGCGTTCTATGTTTTACTTTTGCTCCCAGTCCAGCATGGAAAAACCACATCCCTTACACTTTTATTAGGTCTGCTGTAAGAAATTTCATTGTAGAAATAAGCAGTGCCTGTTGTGTCTTAATTCCTTATGTAATTGTTCTGTGTATGTTTATATGTACAATAAACTCTTACATAAATATATTGCCAAGCCAGAAAAACTCACGCATGTCCTCAATGCCGCTGCAGTAGCATGTTTCGCCATCGCAAGTGCCTCCTGAGTGACCTTGCGACCTGCAGAAGTCGGCACACCAGTCGACGCAAGCTTGGAGCGAAGACTTTACATCTGCAATGAATGGGAAACGCATTCATAGTTTTTTTTGCGTATTTACATTTATACAGTCACGCCTTTATCCCTAATGGGGTAGGTAGAGCGTAAACAACCTAAACAAAGGTCGTTTCACCACGTCTGACAAAGGTTTGAGGGTTATTTAAGATCGATTTGTAGATATATAGCTGTAGTTATAGGTTGTCAGCCCATAGCCTAAATTACAATATACTGAAATCCTCGGATCCCTTATCTGTTTTTTACTGCATGCCCGGAAAGAAATGCAGCTGGCATATTCTATGTTTTTCTCTAACTCCCAGGCCACCATGGAAGAAAGATTTATTTCAAAGAAAAAAGCTCTGTTTTTATAATAAGAAGTCGTCTTGAAAGTATATTTTTGGAAAAGTTATCATTCAAACGGGTTTAAACCAGTAAATGGGAACGAAAGCAATATTTTAACGATTTGGTGATAAGATAAGGCATAATAAATGTTTTATATACAAGTTAAGAGTATCATCAATGAAAGTCCCGAAGCCGATTATAACACTTACCAGGTTTAACTTCAGTAAATTTGGCCGAAATCATAGTTTTTTCAGCGGAACCACAAAAGAAGTCTCCATCACTACAAATTCCTTTTTGAAATCCAAAACACAATCACGCCTTTATTCCTAATGGGGTAAGTAGAGCGTAAACGACCTAAACAACAATTCGCGTTCTATGTTTTACTTTTGCTCCCAGTCCAGCATGGAAAAACCACATCCCTTACACTTTTATTAGGTCTGCTGTAAGAAATTTCATTGTAGAAATAAGCAGTGCCTGTTGTGTCTTATTTCCTTATGTAATTGTTCTGTGTATGTTTATATGTACAATAAACTCTTACATAAATATATTGCCAAGCCAGAAAAACTCACGCATGTCCTCAATGCCGCTGCAGTAGCATGTTTCGCCATCGCAAGTGCCTCCTGAGTGACCTTGCGACCTGCAGAAGTCGGCACACCAGTCGACGCAAGCTTGGAGCGAAGACTTTACATCTGCAATGAATGGGAAACGCATTCATAGTTTTTTTTTGCGTATTTACATTTATACAGTCACGCCTTTATCCCTAATGGGGTAGGTAGAGCGTAAACAACCTAAACAAAGGTCGTTTCACCACGTCTGACAAAGGTTTGAGGGTTATTTAAGATCGATTTGTAGATATATAGCTGTAGTTATAGGTTGTCAGCCCATAGCCTAAATTACAATATTCTGAAACCCTCGGATCCCTTATCTGTTTTTTACTGCATGCCCGGAAAGAAATGCAGCTGGCATATTCTATGTTTTTCTCTAACTCCCAGGCCACCATGGAAGAAAGATTTATTTCAAAGAAAAAAGCTCTGTTTTTATAATAAGAAGTCGTCTTGAAAGTATATTTTTGGAAAAGTTATCATTCAAACGGGTTTAAACCAGTAAATGGGAACGAAAGCAATATTTTAACGATTTGGTGATAAGATAAGGCATAATAAATGTTTTATATACAAGTTAAGAGTATCATCAATGAAAGTCCCGAAGCCGATTATAACACTTACCAGGTTTAACTTCAGTAAATTTGGCCGAAATCATAGTTTTTTCAGCGGAACCACAAAAGAAGTCTCCATCACTACAAATTCCTTTTTGAAATCCAAAACACAATCACGCCTTTATTCCTAATGGGGTAAGTAGAGCGTAAACGACCTAAACAACAATTCGCGTTCTATGTTTTACTTTTGCTCCCAGTCCAGCATGGAAAAACCACATCCCTTACACTTTTATTAGGTCTGCTGTAAGAAATTTCATTGTAGAAATAAGCAGTGCCTGTTGTGTCTTAATTCCTTATGTAATTGTTCTGTGTATGTTTATATGTACAATAAACTCTTACATAAATATATTGCCAAGCCAGAAAAACTCACGCATGTCCTCAATGCCGCTGCAGTAGCATGTTTCGCCATCGCAAGTGCCTCCTGAGTGACCTTGCGACCTGCAGAAGTCGGCACACCAGTCGACGCAAGCTTGGAGCGAAGACTTTACATCTGCAATGAACGGGAAAGGCATTCATAGTATTTTTTTTTGCGTATTTACATTTATACAGTCACGCCTTTATCCCTAATGGGGTAGGTAGAGCGTAAACAACCTAAACAAAGGTCGTTTCACCACGTCTGACAAAAGTTTGAGGGTTATTTAAGATCGATTTGTAAGTATATAGCTGTAGTTATAGGTTGTCAGCCCATAGCCTAAATTACAATATACTGAAACCCTCGGATCCTTTGCTGATTGGATATGACTGAGAGGATATGTAGCTGGCACATTCTACGTCGAAATTTCTGTACCACAGAGCATTTTTCAATATACATTTTTTTTTTAATGTTTCTTAATTTTGTTGTCGAAACAACCCCTAACATTTTGCGCACTGACTAAAAAACTGTATAATTTACCCGCTATTCAAATACTTTTACCGTGGGAATGATTTGTTTTCCCGTGGTATAAAATTTAACCACTTACCAATTTTCGTTACTGCTAATTTGTGCATAGACTGCTTACGTTTACAATAGCAGTTGCCATTGTAGCAGACGCCCCCTGCGTAACCCCGCGACTGACATTCCGAGTTGCACCAGTCCTTACACTCTTGCAAAGACTCCTTAACTTCTTCTGTAACACAGAATATAAATTGTAAGAACATTTACTGACAAATAATAAAAAAAAGATCTTTCCATACAAAATAACTAGAGTTGGCTTTCGCAACACGACTGCGAGACGTTCCACGAGCCGAACTTTCGGTCTTAAACGACACACCACCAGTCGACTCAACTCTCAGCTATACGTTGCATGTCATTTACCGCGGAAGGATCGGTTCGACGGAAGATTCAGGGAAAGCACACCCTATTTTGTGAGCTAAGACCACTTACCAATTTTCGTTACTGCTAATGTGTGCATAGACTGTTTACGTTTACAATAGCAGTTGCCATTGTAGCAGACGCCCCCTGAGTAACCCCGCGACTGACATTCTGAGTTGCACCAGTCCTTACACTCTTGCAAAGCTGACCCCTCGACTTCTGTAACACAGAATATCTTATCTTTTTATCTTATTTAGCCTGAATCATCCCACTGCTGGGCAAAGGCCTCCCTCTTCTCCATCCCGCAGGTGGCGCGACGAGCTCGACACTTTTACAAAAGACTCGCAACTTGAAGCTCAAAACAGGGAAAACACAGAATATAAGGTGTAAAAGTAATTTGCTGACCAATTTATATTATTAGCAAAAGGTTATCAAACTACTCTTGAAAAATATTTGATCTTTAGGATCGGTGTCCACAGGTGTCTTATATGCAATACAAAAAGCATCAATTTACATTGACAGCGTGTTGAGAAGTTTCGCCAGTGTATTGCCGCCCTAGGGAAAGTTGTACAGTTTCATGGGGAGGTTCACACGCTGCTAAAACCATTTACCAATTAACACCATCCCTTACACCCGGTATATTGACAAGCCAGAAAAACTCACGCATGTCCTCAATGCCGCCGCAGTAGCAGCTTTCGCCATTGCAAGTGCCTCCTGGGTAACCCATCGACATGCAGAAGGTGTCACACCAGTCGGTGCAAGCTTGGAGTGAAGACTTTACATCTGTAATGGGTGGGAAAGGCATTCATATGAATATCAGATTCGTAGAGTAGATCTGTTTGCCTTTATCTATGTTGTAGGATGATGAGTTTTTTCGAATCTTCGCGAAAATCATAGGGATTTTGCTAAAACGCGGGTAATTAGACAATGGTGAAAACATTGACAAATCTTACTGGTATTGGTCAGGATTTTTGTGAATGAACTCGTCGTTCTAATAACATTTGATATCCTTAACTTAGATTTTCTCGATTTTTATTGCTGATATAATCTTATTCTAATTGGCTAAATAACATGTGTTTATGAATGACATAAAACGTCAACCAATCCAAGTTCTTATTTAAGTTAAATATATCAAATCTTACTAGGATGACGAGATTTTGTGCAAAAATCCGAACTCTTTCCAGTAAGATTTGAAAATGGATTCACCGTAGTCTAACTATCCATGTTTTTGCAAAATTCCTAGGATTTACACTAAGATTCGAATTATCAATTCATTCTACGACATCTATAAAGGCGCTCTACGACATCTCAAATCAGTGGTCAGATCATTAAGTAGTGTGCTGGTTCGTATTTATCTACTTCTATGCTGAACAACATCCCTTACACCCGGTATATTGTCAAGCCAGAAAAACTCACGCATGTCCTCAATGCCGCTGCAGTAGCATGTTTCGCCATCGCAAGTGCCTCCTGAGTGACCTTGCGACCTGCAGAAGTCGGCACACCAGTCGGCGCAAGCTTGGAGCGAAGACTTTACATCTGCAATGAACGGGAAAGGCATTCATACTATTTTTTTTGCGTATTTACATACATACAGTCACGCCTTTATCCTTAATGGGGTAGGCAGAGCGTAAACGACCAAAGGTCGTTCCACCACGTCTAACAAAGTTTTGAGGGTTATTTAAGATCGATTTGTAGATATTATATAGCTGTAGTGATAGGTTGGCAGGCCATCGCCTCAATTGCATTATACTAAAACTCTCGGATCCCTTAGCTGATTTTTACAGCAGCAGACGTGGAGAAGTTCCTTTTGATAGGCTGCTGATCTTCTGCCTTCCTCTTAAAGGGATAAAAGCGTGACTACGTATAAGTATGTTTTATTTGACCACTTACCATTTTTCATTATTGCTATTTTGTGCACTAGCTTCTCGTGTTTATCAGTTTTCTCTGTGGTACCACAATAGCAGGTTTCTCCGTGGCAGGCGCCTCCTGAGTAACCCAGAGACTGACATACCGAATTGCACCAGTCCTTGCACCCTTGCGAAGACCCCTCAATTTCTGTAACACAGAGCATTTTTTCAATATTTTTTGTGAATTATATTCAATTTTGTTGTCTAAATAACCCCTAACAGTTTGCGCACTGACTAAAAAACTTAATTTACCCGCTATTCAAATACTTTTACCGTGGGAATGATTTGTTTTCCCGTTTAAAAAGAAATATATTTATATTTAACCACTTACCAATTTTCGTTACTGCTAATTTGTGCATAGACTGCTTACGTTTACAATAGCAGTTGCCATTGTAGCAGACGCCCCCTGCGTAACCCCGCGACTGACATTCCGAGTTGCACCAGTCCTTACACTCTTGCAAAGACTCCTTAACTTGTTCTGGAACACAGAATATAAATTGTAAGAAAATTTCCTGACCAAATATTAAAAAAAACATCTTTATTCCGTACAAAATAACTAGAGTTGGCTTTCGCAACACAACTGCGAAACGTTCCACGGGCCGAACTTTCGGTCTTATACGACATACCACCAGCCGACTCAACTGGCTTTACGTTGCGTGTCATTTACCGCGGAAGGATCGGCTCGACGGAACATTCCGCAGGTGTCTTGTAGGCAATGCAAAAAGCATAAACAGCGTGTTGACAAGTTCCGCAGGTCCACTTACCAATTTTCGTTACTGCTAATGTGTGCATAGACTGCTTACGTTTACAATAGCAGTTGCCATTGTAGCAGACGCCCCCTGAGTAACCCCGCGACTGACATTCCGAGTTGCACCAGTCCTTACACTCTTGCAAAGCTGACCCCTCAAGTTCTGCAACACGTAAACATATAAAGTCACTCTTTTATCCCTTACGGGGGAGGCAGTGCGTGAAACACCCCGTTTTTGCCACATCTGACTTAAATTGATGTGTGTCTCTATAAATAGATTGTAAGCTCGGCACCCTTTGCTGGTTTTTTTACCAGTTGGCATATTCTACCCGTATTATAAAAAAAGACGAGCCACTAAAACTGGATGAAGTGATTCGTGCCATCAGACTACAGCAACGAAAGCGCGCGGTTGGTATAGATTTGATTCCCGGAGAACTACTTAAATATGGTGGGAAGGAGTTGTACTCGTCCGTATATGAACTTTTTGTTCGTATGTGGAATGAAGAACGGGTCCCAATTGACTTCAAAGTTTTACGCACCAGCGCCCTCTACAAGAACAAGAGTGGTCGTTTGGACTGCAACTCCAACCGTGGTATTTCGCTTTTGTCTGTCCCGGGAAAAATCTTGGCCAGGCTAGGACACTTTCTGAACAACTATTTCCGGAGACATATTCTCTGTACAGTGGACGTCCACTATTGGAAAAAAGTAGAGAACAAGATCGTAAGTTGTACCTCTGCTTCGTTGACCTCGAAAAGGCCTTTCACAATGTACCCCGTGAAGCCCTGTGGCTTGTCCTTGCGAAAGTGGGTTTCACAGAGAAATTTGCTAAGCTTCTCAGACTGTTGAATGACGTCATGGAGTGCTGTGTGACAGTGGAAGGGGAGCAGTCAAGTATTTTTTTCCGTCACCTGTGGGGTAAAACAAGGCTGCGTACTCGCACCCACACTCTTTGCTTTATACTTCGCTGTTGTGGTCAGGGAGGTTTAACAGAATTATTTTGAAGGTGTACGCATCCGTTTTCGAGCAGACGGTAAACTGTTCACTCTTGCTAGATTTAAGGCAAGTACCAAAGTGAGAGATTATGTACACTGACGATCTTTGCTTCTTGGCAGAATCCCCGGATGACCTGCAAATGCTGATGTCCGACAAGATATCCGTAAAGATTGGTGACGACGTGCTGAAGCAGGTCGACAAGTTCAGATATCTGTGGAGCTCTATAACAGCTAAGTGGGACCTGGACTCGTAGATAAGCAGTAGGATAAGGCAAACTCGACTCCAAGGTCTTCTGTTCACATGATCTGAAGCTAACGTAACTAAAAATGAAGGTGTCAGTGTATATGGCCATTGTGCTGCCTAATCTTCTCTATTCCGCTGAGACGTGGTGCTTGTACCGACACCATATTCGTACACTAGACCTGTACGTGTACGTGTATGACCGTGTACGTAACACTGAAGTAATGCGACGAGCCATTGTTGGTGGCATTGAAGCTTACCTGATGCGGCGACAGCTTCGGTGGTGCGGACACGTATTGCGGATGGTGGAGGATCCAGTGACGAAACGCGTTTTAAACTCAGGGCTCAAGGAGGGCAAGCGAAAGCCTGGCGGTTAACAACTTACTCGTAGATATAAAGACGTTCTTACGAGGCATTTAAAAAGATGTGAGATTGAGCCTTTGAAATGGGAAGATCAGGCAGCTCAGCGACCAGAATGGAGACATGTGTCAAAACAAAAATAAACAAATTCGAGAAGCGTCGCATACTGGAGCTATAGAATTCTAATTCGGTTTTAGAATAAAGGTAAACAAAGTGTCATGTATTTTTATTCAAAATGCCATTAAAAAAATAAATGAAGCGTGTTGGTAAATTAGTTAAGTTACTAAAACTACGATTTTATTATGTTGTTATATCTAACAGCTAAAACTTAAATATTGTAGAAATAAGATCTTCGATTAAAAGACATGTAACTTTGTTTAGATTTTTTCTAAAACCGAGTTGGAAATACTATAGATTCTAAGTGCGAAACACACAACTATTTGAACGGTGTTCTTACATGCCCGCAGTCACTGGGCGCGAGAATTCACAGCAAAAATTAGCTACGTAAGCCACATAAGGGCGCATGAATTCCGAAACTTATACAGGAGACGTTAGCGGTCGCCATGACCGAAAACGGTCGGAGCGTATTATTATTGCTTTGTAACTAGCACTATCGGCCTGGTAGCTTTTGTCTGTTATGAATGTATATTGTTTAAGTTAACTAAGTAATAATTGAAATTGATATTTAAATAAAATGCTTACGAGTGCCGTGGAGTATGTCACACTTGCAGCTGTCGCCAACACACGCTCCCCCTGGGAAGCCCATCCTGCGGCATGTTTGCTCGCACCACGCCAAGCTACAACTCTGCTCAGAAGACTGCTGCTGCGATAGTATATCAGTACCTACGGAAATATATACATACATATAATTACACCTTTATCGCTAATGGGGTAGGCAGACCGTAAACGACCTAAACAAAGGTCGTAATCTTAAAAACTTTAAATATCCTGATATATATAAAATTAAACAAACAATTGATTCAACTTTATCCCGCTCTATTCCGTTCTATTCCACTCTATTCCACTATATTCTACTCAATTCTACTCTACTCTATTCCACTCTATTCTGCTCTATTCTGCTCTATTCTACTCTTCTATGTTCCACTCTACTCCCCAACACACGCTCCCCCTGGGAAGCCCATCTTGCGGCATGTTTGCTCGCACCACGCCAAGCTACAACTTTCCACAGGAGATTGCTGGTCCAATAATATTTCGGTTCCTAAAATTATACATATATACATATAATAACCGCCTAAATAAACACCTTCAACCCAAATAGGGTAGGCTGAGCATAAACGACCTACAAAAAAGTCGTTCCGCCACGTCTGAGAAAGATTTGGGGGAGATTTGTACGTATATATTGCTGTAGTGACGGGCTGTCAGCCCATCGCCTACATTGCAATATACAGAAACCCTCGGATCCCTTAGCTGGTATTTACAGCATGCCCAGGAGGAAATGCAGCTGGCATATTCTATGTTTTTCTCTCGCTCCCAGTCCAGCATGGATTATACAAGTATAAAATTTAGGGTACTCGCTTCCATACTGGACTGGGAGCGAGAGAAAAACATAGAATGTGCCAGTTGCATTTCCTCCCAGGCATGTAAAAACCAGCTAAGGGATCCGAGGGTTCAGGATATTGCTGCAAAAAAAAACTTTCTCAGACGTGTCAAAACGACGACGACGTGTGAACCTAAATTTAAGTTTGTTTATTTGTTGTAAACTTTTTGAACACAATAAAGAATATATATAAGGTCGTTTTAAATTAAGTGCAAATATTGAAACGTGTAAATCTACCCATGAAACTGAACATCTTTCCAAAAGGAACATAGGTCGATAAACGAAAAAAAATAAATGGACATTCCATACAAAATGCAGCAGCTGATAGCGCACTTAGTATGTTAATAGTCCGATAGCGCTAGCTTTTGAAGTTTCAAAACTCTTAAAGTTGTTTGTTTTTTGCATACAGTTTCCGGACCATTTGCCCAACCTAATACATTATTTTGTGTCATCCTAGGTACTTGCATAGGTAGAAATTTAGGTATTTGTCTTTTCGACCAGTATTTGACGAAAAGATAATTAGAGATGAAAATACTACTTTCATGGTAATAACGAGATAGTAATTGATGTACATAGGAATTTTGTGCCATATATGTCCACGAGAAGCCTAATATTTAACCAGTACCTAATACGTCGCCAACTAGATCTAAAATAATATTAAAATAGGTTAAATGGGTGTTACGCGTTTCAGAATACTGATATCTGTTGTTTAAAATATTTTGTGTCGAATTCATCCACGACGTTTATAGTTTTTTTTTTTTCATTACTACAGCCTGTAAAATCCACAAAAGAAATGGCAAGTTATTAGAGTTTACGTGTTCTTTGTTATTATGGTGTAACAAACCACTATTCATAATTTGTGTTGTTTTTATCCACGAACTTCTATTATTAGGTACCTACCTATATAAGAATGGCGACCGCAGGGACCATCGAGCGCGCGGAACATCACGCGCGGGCGCGGGCGGCGGGGAGCACCGGCCAGCCAGAAACGCGTGCATTTTGTTTACATTCAGTCTTTTTGGTGCAGGTTGCGACAAGCAATTAGTAAAAGTTAGTTTTGAAACTGTGACAGACTAAAATTTAAATTGAAACTGGGTTATTACCCGACCGGACCAACGAAAAATAATGAGAATTTTGTTCCTTTTTTACTGTAAATCACGCCTCTTTTTACTAAATTGTTACTCCTGTGTTTGTTTTTGTCGAAATTGAACACTGAGACCTTATCAAAAAAAATATGTCATTCATCATTAAAAAAATACATCAGGGCTATGTAGGTATGTACCAGTGTTGTTGCAATAGTGATAGTTTCACAATGGATAGTTGACCTTGAAAAAAAGTATAAGTAGACTATCGCTATCGCAATAACACTAGTATGTACTAAGTGATAATAAGGTTTAGATAGGTAGGTATTTGTTTGATACACTTCTTCTTCTAACTTACTGTCATAAAATCTTCCGTTTGCAAAGTAAGGTAGGTATGTTTCATTCCACTGCATGACTCGGAGAGGCTGCGGGAGGGAGGGTATAGGTGAGGGGCGGGGCGGGGAGCGCGCTCAGTTGCCACTTTGCACGGCACAACATAACCAGCAAAAGGGCAAGCTCGTAATCACAATCAAAATATGTAGGTATGTTAACGTACCTATTTACTGCCTACTTACAATATATTATGTGATACATACATAATTATACTCATAAAATAAAAAAAAAACTGTTTATAAGATAATCGACGGGAACAGTAGCCTCCAAAAACAAACGAATAGATAAACGTTCATCTCATACTCAGGTATTAAGTAATAGAAACTGGTTTGTTTTGATGTTAAAACTTATATTTAATGCAAAAACCATAAAATAATCTAAGTTTTTGGAATAAAGTATATACATATAGCTATTTATAAACAACCGTTTCAACCCGGCTAGATTCGCCTAAAATGGTTTAAGCCAATTTCGACGTTTTAAATCGCTTGGTTGAATCGGCTATACATCTATAGTAGTGGGTAGTAAAAACCCATTCAATCCACCCGATTATCACCAAATTTTTGGGGTTAAAACCGGGTAATGACCCAAATAACCCGTTTTAATCCCGTATCACCCAATATGTCGGGTGAAAACAAGGGTCAATAGTCGTTAAAAGCTATTTAAACTCCGCCAATTTTGAAGTTAGGATCTTCCAATTTTGTGTTACTAATTTTACTCAACTCTTATTCTAATACTCTTCTTCTTCTCCTAAGCCTTCTTCCCATTATCTGGGGTCGGTTTTCCTTGTCTGCCTCTTCCATTTATGTCTATCTTGTGATGTTTCGGCGTGTATGTCAGATTCTTTCAGGTCTTTTTGTACCGTCATCAGCCAAGAGGCGGGGCGTCGTTTTTCGACTTTGTCTGTAATTGGGTAAATTTTTTATCTTCCTCTGATGTGGACATTGCGAACTTAGTCCAGCAATGTGACACCCACTGACCAGCGTAACATGCGCATTTTTGTAGTGTTAAACTTTGACAGGTGTTGTTTAGTAGATGCCCAACATTCTGTACCGTAGAGGTTTCAGGTCTTATGGCCGTTTGGTACAGTTTGCCTTTAAGCACATCTCGGACACTCCTAACTGCCATGTCATTTCGGTCATACATCGTCAGACGGCATGTTGCACCTGGCTTGCGTTTGTGTGTGTGTTATAAGGGTTGACACATTTTGTTATACCGGTCATAATCATCACTTGATTAATCTGGTTCTTGATTAAACCAACGTTTTAAAGTAGTTCACTGTAACTGAATAGTTAGAATAGATAAGGTTCCATATTTTGTATGAATTTACTTACCGTCTCTCATCACTGTAGAATATAAAAAAGTTCCTATTGGAGTCATCTCTTGTAGTAGAAAGACATCCGTACTAGGAACAGTACCTAACCATCTTTGGAACACAAAACTTTATTATTTCCGTTACACTCAATGCCGACCCTCGATCAACGCCAACTGTAATTTCAAATTTGTAACAGCATTGTATATATCCTGAATAAAGGCGATGTATTGTACTGGGACATTTTGGGCTCTAAGTGCATCCCAAATAAGTTCTCGGTGCACGGGATCGAAAGCATTTTCTAGATGAAAAAAGATCATGTGTAGGTTTGTGTTACGTCCTCTGGCCTTTTCGTTTTTGTATCGGAAGGACGAGTTGAGTGCCTTTCGAAGCTTAGCCGTCCTGGTAAAAAAAGAGTGGTTCTGTCCTGCTTCTCTTCATCATAGCTAACCTTCAGTCGGTATACGCTTTTGCATCCAGAAATTTCTGGACTTCACAGGGCCGACGCGACGATAGCTGCCAGGAGAGATATTATAAACAAATTGTGTAAATACCACATGGAATTGTCCGGATGGGATATTGATGGGAAGGTGATGCCATCCTCAACAGACAACTGGTCTTGGGGTCGGTGACTTCAACTCACTAGCCGCACAACCAAACAAATCCCCCATAACTGATAGATCTTCCGGTGGTCAAGCTAGAGGTCGGTCTTTTCATTTAAATCACGTTTAAACCTTCGACAACCATGTATGCTCCGACCATCTCAGACCAGCCGGCAAATTCCAGGCTGCTGCCGTCGAGGCAGAAGAACTCACACGGCATACGGCATGAGGTACAGAATACTCCCTGGAACCAGTCTCAACACTAAAAGATGTAGATGAGCTCACAAGCGAATTCGCGACTACAATTCAGCGAGCAAGGGAATATGCTGCCGTGTTCTGCTAGAAGCTCCTGTTGCGCATGAGGATTGGCGTCCATAAGGCGTACGTGAGAACCCGTCTTACGTATATCGCTCTAGCATGGTATGCGTTGGTCTCTGAGACTAATTGACAGGGACTGCGGGCCCAGGAGTCGAAGGTGGAGCGTGCCATTACATTACATCACATACTCGGAGAGACCTAAGAGACCTTGGGTGAGTTCGTGTCCAAGCTCGTAACCGAAATGTTTGTGCGCTGTGACTGGTTACATTTCAAATACTTTCAAAATCTGGCCCTGGTATCACGTTCATACCCTGATAAAAAAACAGAGTTATGGAGAGACAGAGGTAGGGACAAGAGCGGAGGGACGTTATGCTGGGATGGATGGGAGCAACGGGAGAGACGAGAGCGGAGGGAAAGAGGGATGCTTGGACGTTGAGGCAGGAGGGACAGATAGGATTGGTAGAATGGGTAAGACGAGAGAAATGGGATAGATAAGCGGATGGACGGATGGACGGATGGACCGATTACGGTTGAACAGAGGGACAGAGTGACAAAGGGACTTTAGGGTAGAATGTTAATGGGCTGGGAACGTGAGTGACCAGAGAAGCGGGAGTAACTGAGGGACGGAAAGGATCTCTAAATCATCTATGACTGAATATTCTACTACCTCCATGCTCGTCAATTTGTCTGCCAAATGTAGAGAGGGTTAAGCAATTTAAAAGAGGTCCCTGGACATTTCCGTCTTCTGCAACTGCACTGACAAGAGATAAGGTTCTGACATATAAGATTTTTGCTGGCAATGCACATATCCTGTAACTACTGTTACAAGCCAACGCATGACCACCACTGTATGGAGCAGTGGCTACGCCCAACTATTTATTTCGTTTTGTGTAAAAAACTACTGGAGGATATTATAAATATATTTTTTTCCTACATAGATTATGAACAGTTTTACAAAGAATAAATATTAAAAATATGCATATTTTAGCCAGAAAACCCAAGTGTGTTTAAACTTGATTTTCTCATTTTGATGTTTTTTGAGATAGCGGACATGTGCTTAACACGGCAGTGCTGTTCGCGGCTTCGCTGCGAACGAGATAGCGTGGTCTATATATCACACATATGTCCCCTAGTTTTATACAAATGAGGTTATTTGTGTGACATCCATTTGACATAAGAGTGTGAGAAAGCGTGCTCATCATAAGCCAGCAGGACACACTCCTTGATCATTTTGTCTTATTTTGTATTCCATACAACAAAAAATCAAAAGTTTTTTTTCCAGACAAACTATCTGTTTTAGACAAAACTTGTTATTACAATTATTCATCAGAATGAAAAACCTACTGATGGGTATCTTAAAATTATGGAATTTATAAAAAAAAACCTATGTCCCTCATTTAGCAGTTTCGACCCACTGTGCGGCGGAACTCGAACCTACAACCTCTTGCTTCGTAGGCAGGAAGGCAGGGTCACTATCAACTAGACTATCCGGCCGTCAAAATCTAGTGGATTTATAATCGGCATACCGCTTCTCGTTACATCACTTGTACACACACCTTTGTACTCTGATGACTACATAGGTACCTATCAGAAACTACGCCGTCAGACAAAGTTGTCACACCACACATAACAAAAATATCAAGTATTTCTTTTTAATTCGTGTATATTTACTTTCACTGACTGTACACTACGTACCTACTCGAAGCGGGGCGCGGGACATCGAGAAGCGTTATATATAGCAAAAAAGCAGTTGGTAGGTATGGCGATAATTATTCAAGTTCTAATCGTCGCGTCGTAAAATAATATTGACCATCTAAGCATTGACCATTGACAAACGTGGGTATTGAGAATGCAGACGTGCGTTTTATAAAAATGCATTTAGAAAATTCGCACGTCTTTTCTTAATTTTATTTTATATCTATACTAGCTGTGCCCGCGACTCCGTACGCGTGGTGGTTATGATTTTAAACAGCAATGTATTTTTATGTTTTAAATTTTCTTTACTCTTATTTATTTGTGTCATTTTGAATCGCGTCAAGTAAGCCTAACACGTGTATAACATTATACTTGTGTGCGTAATGTGACTTACCGTATTCTAATGAGATTTTGAAAAAAACAGGATTAAATTTTCTGCCTACTCCCTAAGTCAGGTGGCGTGGTTTTTTACGTATATCTATAAAGTTTTACGTGAGGTAAAACTTTAAAGATATAACATTGAGCCGAATAAAAAAAAACCCATCAAATCGGATAAGAAACAATGTAAATTTAATTTCCTACCTACCAATGTTTCTTAGGGAAAGTTGTTCAGTTTCATGTGTAGATTCACACGTTTCAATATTTGCACTTGATTTAAAATGACCTTATACAGGTGGCGCAAAAGAAGTCATCCGATGTTGTTTGGCTCTCATTTTTTTTCTAAATGAAAAACTTCGAATCTGTTTTTTGATTATATTTATTTGCACCTTTAGAATTTTACTGGTCAAGTCGAGAAGATGATATCGGCCAAATGGGCGCCGTTACAATTGATTGCCATACGGGCTCGTTTTATGGCATTTTTCATCACTTCGGCGAGAACTTCGGGCGACAGATTCTCGCACTCGTGTCGAATGTTGTCTTTGAGGGCTTCCAAGGTCTCAGGCTTGTTGACGTAAACACGAGACTTCAAAAAACCCCATAAAAAGAAGTCCGGGACCGTTAAATCGGGCGATCTGGCCGGCCAGTGCAAATCGCCAAAACGAGAGATTAGGCGACCCGGAAATGCCGCCTTCAGAATGTCGGTTGTGGCTCGTGCAGTGTGCGCCGTTGCCCCGTCCTGTTGGAACCACATGTCCTCCAGTCCCAATTCGTCCAATTGCGGCAGAAAAAATTCGGTCAACATGGCCCTATAGCGCGCACCGTCCACTGTTGTCGTTTGACCCGCGGCGTTCTCGAAAAAAAATGGCCCGATGACTCCTCCAGCGTGAACAGCGCACCACGCAGTCACTTTGAGCGGGTGTAACGGCTCCTCGTGCATCACTCGTGGATTCTCGGTGCCCCAGAAGCGATAATTTTGCCGATTCACGTAACCGCTGAGGTGGAAATGAGCCTCATCGCTCATGATGATTTTGGTCGAAAAATTGTCCAATTCTTCCTCGAGATTGAGGATGGCTTGGGCGTAGGTTACGCGCGTTTGGCGGTCGGCAGGCAGCAGCTGATGCACGGTCTGGACTTTGTAAGGAAACATCTTCAAGTCTCGCACCAAAATTCGCTGCAAGGACCGCCGGCTGAGGCCCAATTGCGTGGCACGTCGTCTGGTCGATGTTTCGGGGCTCACTTCAACGTCCTCGGCTACAGCGGCGATATTCTCGGCAGAACGGGCGCTCCGGGGCCGGCCACTCTTAGCAACGTCTCGTGTGGTCCCATACTCTTCAAGGTTGGTGGCTAAACGTCGCAGTGTTTGCGCAGTCGGTGTCGGACGGCCGGGGAATCGGCGACGGAATTCGCGCTGCGCCAACACCACAGACGAATTGTTACTCAAAAAAATAGACACGATTTTTCCGCGTTCTTGGGGAGTGTATCGCTCCATGGCTTGTTCACTTGTATTCTGCATCTGTCTAGTCCACAAATGTCAAAACAGATTTGACATTGGCGGCCATTTGCAAAAATGAGAGCATCTTCCAATAGGGTGATTTCTTTTGCGCCACCTTGTATTACCTACGTAGCGGAGATAACTGTACCCTATGAATGTGTGCGTGCGTATGCCCTCCGCCCGCTGCCGCCTGCCCGCGTCCGTCTGTTTCGACCGCAACTATTGTTTTTGTGTTTTATTCATTTAAATATCGTGCATGAAAGTGACACAAATTTAGAATGATGATTACTCATGCATTTTTGATATTGAATAAGTAAACTCTAATAATTGTATTATTTTTTTGGAGTTACGGAAGCTTAAAAAAACAAAATAATTAATAATCTTAAAAGTGCATGCCCTAATTTGGCACAAATTTATTTTATAGGCATATGAAAGTGATTTGAGTAAGGAAACAGTTATTTCATCATTATATTTTTTTTTGCACTTTTTTTACATAGAGACCCTAGGATGTCAGTTTGCACTGGACGAAAATGGCACAAACCGGGTTTGCACACTCCGCAGGCTATGCTAGATATGATATTATAGTTATTTTAAAGTTTACATTAATTTTGCCAGTTTTAATTTGAATAAAAAAAAACAACTACAAATCATCGAATTACTGAAAATGCAAGTACCAGATGTGACACAAAATACAAAAAATATGATTCATAGGTACGACTGTATCCACAGGCAAAAAATAAGCAACTTTAGAGTTTTTGAAACTTATGGTCTCAAAATAGACCAGCGCTATCGGACTATAAGTCAATTTTTTATTTTTCGTATGCCGGTCCATGTTCCTTAGCGAAAGATGTTCTGTTTCATGGGTAGACGTTTCAATATTTGCACTTGATTTAAAATTACCTTACATACTCGTATGTTTACTAGCGACCCGCCCCGGCTTCGCACGGAAATTAACAGTGTTTCTCTACAATATTATGCATGTATTATACATATAAACCTTCCTCTTGAATCACTCTATCTATTTAAACAAACCGCATCAAAATCCGCTGCGTACTTTTAAAGATTTATGCATACATAGGGATATAGGGACAGAAAAAGCGACTTTATTTTATACTCTGTAGTGATGATGTTCCAAACTATGAGCCAAGTATCAAGGATCATATTGTTCAGGTCATTAAGAGCGCTGTTCGTCACCTGAACCACTTGAAAGCAATTCCACTTGATGCACGGGGAAGAATGCGGATTGCATATATATAATCACGCCCTTAACCCTAATGGGGTAGGCAGAGAGTAAATTAAAACCATTTCTATAATATCCCATTCCTACAGAAATATTCATTTCATAGGGAGAAAATTTGGAATAAAATAAGCCATAGTTATACAAAGTCACAAAATATATAATAGTACTGGGTAACAAAAATAAACCACATTTTTTCTTTCCTAAAAGACCAGTATTTTTTTATATACCGGCTGTAAGGGACAGCGTAGATACCAGAAACCGATAGGGGTTGCTCAGTTAACGAAACTGAACCACTTTCACCAAGAAATTTCGAAAGAATTCTGTGCTTCGGAGGGTACGTTAAGCCGTCGGTACCGGTCGCTGTCTTTGATAGTGGTCGTTACTAAACCACGCTAGAGGCCTAATAGCTGTGCTACTACTAGGCGGTTTGAAAACTCTGACCCCAGAGTTCTTCGGGTCGTTGTTAGACTTGAGAATCCACTCGCTAAGATGAAGAACCACGAAATTCATTCAGAAACTGAAAAATAATCAATTTTTACGTTCATAATGCCTCCCACCTCAATCATTAACTGCCTCCGTGGTCTAGTGGCTTGTGTACTGGACTCCCGATCCGAAGGTTCGGGGTTCGATTCCCAGGGGGGAAACACAAAGTTGATATTTGAGAATTTATCACTTTGTGAATTTTTTCCCAGTTTGGTTAGGACATTGCAGGCTGAATCTCCTGATTGTCCGAAAAGAAAAAAAAAATCGTGCTTCGGAGGGCACGTTAAACCGTCGGTCCCGGTCGCTGTCTTTGATAGTGGTCGTTACTCAAACCATGTCAGAGGCCTGATAGTTGTGCTACTAGGCGGTTAAAAATCTCTGACACCAGGGTTCATTGGGTCGATAGACTCGATACCCACTAGACAGAGGAAGAAGACCTCAATCAGACAAATTGTATGGCAGGGAAAAAAAACAACTTTCCTAAGAGAATTTCCTGCAGGAAGTTTTACAGATTTGTTGACTGAACAACCCCTATCTGTTTCTGGTACGTTATCCCATACGCTTGGTATACTGGGTGTAAGGGACAGCGTCCCGCAAACTGATAGTAGTTGCTCAGTCAACGAAACTGAACAATTATCAGCAGGTGTTTTTTCAGGATTGAAAAAAGAAATTGCTTTTCCATACAAATTGTGGTGGTAATTTTGTATGGGAAGGTAATTTTTTTTTTCATCACCTGAAATAATTTTCTGTTGATAGTGGTTCAGTTTCGTTGACTGAGCAACCCCTATCAGTTGACGGGACACTGTCGATTACACCCTGTGTATAAAACAACTACATACTAATTTATATTCACGCCTTTATCCGTAATGGGGTAGGCAGAGCGTAAACAAACTAACCAAAAGTCGTTCCGCCATGTATGACAAAGTTTTCAGGGTTATTTAAGATAGATTTGTAGGTATATTGCTGTAGTGACAAGTTTTCAGCCCATCGCCAAATTTGCAATATATACGTACATAAACCCTAAGATCCTTTAACTGGGCCAGCATGAAAGAAAAAAATAAAACTTAAAACCTACATACATACATATAGTCACGCCTTAATCCCCAATGGGGTAGGCAGAGCGTAAACAACCTAACCAAAGGTCGTCCTGCCATGTCTGACAAAGCTTTCAGGGTTAATTAAGATAAATTTGTAGGTATATTGCTGTAGTGACAAGTTGTCAGCCCATCGCCTATATTGCAATATACTGAAACCCTCGGATCCCTTAGCTGATTTTTACAGCATACCCGGGAAGAAATGCAGCTGGCACATTCTATGTTCCTCTCTCACTCCCAGTCCAGCATGCAAGAAAAAAAAAACTTAAAACCTTCATAAAAAAAAATCTTACTTTCAGTATCCTTATCAAACACGTTAATGATCACATTTCCATTCACATAACAAGAAAGTGCTATAATTAAAAGCACACCACACTTCACAAACATATTGGTTACGTTCCGTTACGAGTATTTTGCGTACGAGTTTATGGTACTATGGTTCCGATGAAACTCGGGAACAAATATGCTTATCGGGTTATTATAAGTGGTAGGAGTGGGAGCGGTGGTACTGTCATACAGGGTGTAAGGATTCTTAAAAAAAAATGGAAGTTGTAGGTAATGAAACTGAACAATTTTCATTCGGCAAATAAAAATAATAATTTTGGGTTCCCTATACAAAGTTATCTGATCGAGGTGGTCATTTTGTACGTACATACATATAATCACGCCTTTATTCCTAATGGGGTAGGCAGAGCGTAAACAAAGTTTTAAGGGTTATTTAAGATAGATTCGTAGGTATATTGCTGTAGTAACAGGTTGTCAGCCTATCGCCTATCATTTTGTCAGGGAAAGTATTTTTTTAATTTCATGTAAGATTTCTATGTAAATTTGTTTACATAGAAATCTTACATGAATTTCCTATCAGTTCAGTTTTATGAGTAATTTTCGCTCTTACAATATTTAAAATACATACATACATATAATCATGCCTATATTCCTAATGCAGTAGGCACAGCGTAAACAAACTAAACTAGATCGTTCCGCCGCATCTGACAAAGTTTTGAGGGTTATTAAAGATAGATTTGTAGGTATACTGTACTTACAGGTTGTCAGCCCATCGGTTAAATTGTAATATACAGAAACCCTGGAATCCCTTAGGTGGTTTTTACTGCATACCCAGGAGGAAATACAGCTGGCACATTCCATGTTTTTGTCTCGCTCCTAAGCCAGCATGGAAGAAATATTTAAAATGACCCTATATATTCTTTGGTGGGACTTACCCGGCGCGGGCGCATGAATCAGGCACAAGAGCAAAAAGTACCGACGATTCCAGCCGTTCAAGGTCACGTAACGTTTGCCTTGCGTATACTTGGTCTAACAGCTATACGTAGGTCGTCGCGTCGGTCACCTGATATGAAAGACCCAGTCAAATTTCTCAGTAATCTTTGAAATTATACAGACTGGTCTTTGTGCCGTGTACAACAATATGGGTAGAGACGCATTGCTGGACAATAGTGGCCTCACTGTTACCCTAATGCCTATTAGGGTTTTAAAAAAATTGTAGAGAGAGCATGTATATATTTGTATATAAATGCGTTGCGTCTTTCGTCTCTCGTGTTTCGGTCCGTTATGCCGCAAGGCGGGTAGGACCATGGGTGGTTAGTGGGATTTTACTATGCAGACTGGTTAATTAAAGCACGCGTAGAGGAGATAATAACTTTTTGATGATAATTATTATACTCGTTGCTTTTATCATCTAGTAAAAATTCAAGAATTTTGTCGGAGCCTACTTCCTGTTTGAGTATTGGAGTATATACAATAAAATAAAAAAAATACTTTATTGCACAAAGAAACACATACAACAGAAATAAAAAGGAACAAACGTGACAGTACAATAAAGGCGGCCTTATTGCTAACCAGCAATTTCTACCAGGCAACCTTTGGGTATAGAAATTGTATAAGCAGAAAGCAGGATAGTGCATATAAGTACATATATATATTTATAGCAGGCTTGCATCATCTCGGGACTTTACTTCAAACCGCGAATGATTAAGCAATAATCATAGTCCGTCGCTCATTTTGTAGCTTTCCTGTTGTTTCAGAACATGGTTGTTTAAACTGTGGTTTAGACTTGTTTACCACACCATGTCTGTGTTTGCCTGTAAGAGAGCCCGATGGTGTAGCGGATAGGGCCGCTGCCTCTTGAGCGGGAGGTCGTGGTTCGAATCCCTCCACGTACCAATGTGTTTTTCGGTTTTCGAATTTCATATGTACGTTTATTCGGCGCTTTTTCCGGCTTCGGATGGCACGTCAAGCCGTTGGTCCCGGTTAATATCGTTTAATACCGTAGATATTAGTCGTTAAGCCATATCAGAGGCCAGTGCTAAGCATTGGCGGCTTGAAAACTCTGACCTAATCTAGGATTGGGTCTGGTTTCCTTACTGGGTTGCGGAGGTCAGATGGCAGTCGTTCTGTGTAAAAACCAGTACCCTCGTTCAATCACCTAGATTAGGAAGCCGACCCCGTGTGATACGGGATAAGGCTAGGGAGATGATGATGATGTCTGTGTTTGCCTGTAAGCAGATGCGTTTGCATTTCTGTGCAGTGTGCACCTCTTAGAAGGGTTTGGAAGACTAATAATGAAATTGAAAAAGGAAAGGCGATTTATACTCTATGGTTTTACACTTTGTCCGCTAGATTTTGACGCGCTTTTGCTCGTTTCCCCCGTATTTCTGTCAATTTTATCCGCCATATCATATGACGGCGGATAAAAATGACGGATATACGCATGAAACCACCAACGATATAAGGTCATTTTAAATCAAGTGAAAATATTGAAACGTGTGAATCTACCCATGAAACTGGACAACTTTTCCTAAAATAAAGTAAAAATACTTTATTTCAGATTTTGAGATCCATACAGTAGTTAGTTAGTTATCTTAACACAAATCACTTATTTATCTACACTAATATTATAAAGAGGAAAGATTTGTACCTATTTTTGTATGTTTGTAATGAATAGGTTCAAAAAGTACTGGGCAGATTTAAAAAAATCTTTCACCAATAGAATGCTACATTCTTCCAATTTGACATAGGCTACATTTCATTTTGAAAAAAATTAGGGATCCTTAGTAAAATTTGAACAATGTAACCAAACGTGTAGAAAAATGAGTCTTAAAATGTCTTTCGTCGAATGCGCTGCCGAAACTATTAGCGATAGAACAAAATAATATAAAACAATATTGAAGAACATCATAATGTCTACAATAAACTCCGCGGTAGCATATGTCCAACTATTGTAGTTATGTCACTACAACAACTTTTTTCATTTTCTACCCCGTGCGAAGCCGGGACGGGCTGCTAGTTAGGTATAAAAACATTTCTTAACCTATATGAGATATTATTTCAGTTAATGTTTACAAGCCAGGTTCCTAGTATTGTTCTTAGAACTAAGGAACATAGGTTGTAATTATGTAAAACACAAATTTACTTCCCATACTAAGTGCTCAATCAGCTGGTGCATTTTGTATGGAAGCTCCAATTTATTTATTCGTTTTTCGACCTATGTTCCTTAGGGAAAGTTTCATGGGAACATTTACACGTTTTAATATTTGCACTTGATTTAAAATGACTACATATATCAAAAACTGGAGAGAATAGATCTCCTGTCCTTTTCCAATGTTTTTAGTCTGAGAGTGACAAATATAATTTAATTTTAGTTTTAGCCGGAAAATTTAGAATCGAGCTCAATGTGAACTTTTGCTTGGTATAAAATAAATGAAACTTCTTTATCAGAAATAACCGAATCATGTGCCCACCTAAGTTTATCATTATCACACCACGCCTACGTACATTTTAATCCTAAAGTGAACACACAACGCAATAATACTCAGTGCATTCTCAGAAATTTCAGTATAGCTCTTATCATTGTTTATTCCGGTCGGCAATTACCTATATGTAACACGCGAAGGTATTTTAAAAACACCTAATCTACTTCTTCTTAGCGAGTGGGTTATCGAGTCGAACAACGAACCGATGAACCATGGTTCCAGAGTTTTTAAACCGCCTTGTAGCACAGCTCTTAGGATTCTCTCATGGTTTAGAGTAACGGCTTAGCGTGCCCTTCGAAGCACGAAATCCGTTTATTTTCGGCCAATCAGGTGGTGATTCAAAATTTAAACAGTACCAACCAAACTGGAAAAAACCTCACAAAGTGATAAATTGCCAACATTATCAACTTTGTCTTCTCCCCTGGGAATCGAACCCAGAACCTCCGGATCAGGAGCCCATGGCTCAGACTACTAGACCTCGAAGGCACTCGTAATTTGCCATATAAAGAGAACCTCAACTACCTTTACTAATTTCTATGCCTGGGAATTGAAAGTGCTGGATTTTTCTACATTATCTATGCTTCCAGTCCAGCATGGAAGTAATAAAATTTTAATAATTCGTATTACTTAAATATATTTTTTATGATGATGAAGATAAAGTTAGCATAATTTTCTACAAAATCCATATTACCTTATCATTAACACTATATAAAAGTAATAGTATACAATTTTAATTAATTAAAGTATGTTCAATGTAAATTCAATTAAAGAACCTTTACTAATTTTATCAGAATAATTAATTAGCTTGAAGCATGAAAACTGATAAGGCAAACAGTTACCTGAAGATTTTAAAGTGAAAAATACGTGTTCTTGAAAAATATGAAATATGTTCTGTAATTATTACAATTCAGTGATGTCGTTGTTATAATAAAAATGAAATTCGTATGCCTTATGTATTTGTTGGTCATTTTTGCAGTTCTTCAAGGTATAGCTACAATTTATATTAACTTACAAATTATTGAAAAAACCCAGGGAATAAGCTTAATTAGTCCTACGATTGTGCTACTAGGCGGTTTAAAAACTCTGATATCTGCATTTCCACCCAGGCATGCTGTAAAAACTAGCTCAGGGATCCGAGGGTTTCTGTAAATTGCAATTTAGGCAATGGGCTGACAACCTATCACTACAGCAACATACGTACAAATCTATCTTAAATAACCCTCAAAACTTTGTCAGACGTAGTGGTTCGACCTTTGTTTAGGTTGTTCACGCTCTGCCTACCCTATTAGGGATAAAGGCGTGATTACATGTATGTATCAATAAAAATATGTTGGGAGGACCATTTTATATTATTTGTTGCAGAAACATCAGCAGGACTCCTTCGCAAGTCTTGTCGTCGGGACTGCATCGAATTATGTCGTATCCAGGGCAAGGGAACAGGACGCTGTATCTCAGGACGATGCCATTGTGAAGCCCAGAGCCCAGGACTGTGATGTGATGGTCTCGTCGTCATCATCATAATTATGGTATTGAAGAAACATCAGCAGGGCTTCTTCGCATGGTAGAGATCCCAAGTCGTAAAAAGATTTTACGATTTTCGTCTGACTGATAGTGATAACAGAACAGTTAAATACTGATAACAGATATCGTTGGAGTTAGCGTGAATATATTGTCGCTTTTAAACGGCAGGCATTTATCGCGGAGGTGGATACGGACTAATCTGGATGAGTGTACAAACGCCCTTATTCTTATCTTATCTAGAACGCTTTGCTTCCATATTGGTCTGCGAGCGAGAGAAAAGCATAGAACGTGTCAGCTGCATTTCCTTTCGGACATGCTGTAAAAACGAGCTATGGGATCCGAGGGTTTCAGTATATTGTAATTTAGGCGATGGGCTGACAACCTGTCACTACAGCAATATACCTGCAAATGTATCTTAAATAACCCTCAAAACTTTGCCAGTCGTGGCCGAACGTCCCTTATTTAGGTCCTTTTAGTTCTGTCTACCCCATTAAGGATAATGGCGTGATTATATGTATGTATGTATCTAGGAAGATATCGCATACTAAATGATAATAAAGCTAAGGGCCAACGGCGCCGCAATCAGCGAACTAACTTCGGCAACGAACTAAGTAGAATTCAGATCCTTCCCTTGTCTACCCGTTACTTACAGAACATAAATAGAGTTGCCAACTTGTATTCCACAATATCTACAGGATTGGCGATTCTAGATACCACCGGCTAAAACTAAAATTAAAATCTATCTATCACTTTTAATATAATAAAATTGAAAAAGGGCAGGCGATTTATACTCTTATGGTTTTACACTTTGTCTGCTGGATTTTAATGCACTTTTGCACGTTTCCCCAGTATTTCTGTCAATGTTATCCGCCATATCATATGACGGCGGATAAAAATGACAGATAATGCATAAAACCATCGACTATAAATAAAAAACCGGAGAGAATAAAACTCCTGTCGTTTTCCAATGCTTTTAGTTTGAAAGTGACAAATAGATTTTGATTTTAGTTTTAGCCGGCAAATCTAGAATCGATCCCAATATAAACGAAATAAAGTAAGAATAATAAGTTAGATTTTTATTTCAATTATTATAATCATACAAAAATAAGCATACCTACATAGCTTGAGCTGCTGGCACCATTTTTGTATGAGAAGGCCAGTGTACTTTTTCAAAATGTGGGTAGGTTCATGCTCTATTTGATCAGCAATTTCTTTGTACCTTGTATATAAACTACTTTTGTATTCATTTATTCCACAAAACTGATGATAGTAAAAATCTAGTAATTACGATTTTTATTTCAATCCTCATCATACAATGAGACGATGGGATCTAGGTTGCACAAGTCCCCGCTGCAGAGCGTGATGTAGTAGTTGTAGAGAGGTGCGCTGACGCAGCCCCGCCACATATAGCCCAGCTTCCTCGCCGCCCGCACCCCGCACACCTCACTTTCGGAACACAGTACAGTCTGGATTGCTGGTCTGAAAATATTGGAAAATAATTAAATTAAGATAAGAAGATAAGATAAATATACTTTAATGCACGGAAAAGACACAAGAGAAAATAAAATTAAATTAAACAAATAGTAGGACAAATAGGCGGCCTTATTGCTAAGCAGCAATTTCTTCCAAGCAACCTTAGGGTACAGGAAAATAAAAGTTGAACTAGTGGGCTGGTATACATTTCAGGCAAATTATATCCAGAGTGGACTAAAAAAGTTTTGTAACGGGAATCGCGAGTCCAGCGAGCACGACATTTTTAGGCCCAGCTGGTAAACTTTTGAAAAATCTTTAATTGTTTTTTTTCATCTGACGTAAATTTCTTGTATTTTAATACATCCATAAATACATATATACACGCCTTAATCCCTAATGGGGTAGGCAGAGCGTAAACGACCTCACGCCCAAAGGTCGTTCCTCCACATCTGACAAAGTTTTGAGGGATATTTAAATTTGTAGGCATATTGCTGTAGTGACAGGTTGTCAGCCCATCGCCTAAATTGCAATATACTGAAACCCCCGTAACCCTTAGCTGGTTTTTACAGCATGCCCGGGAGGAAAAGCAGCTGTCACATTCTATGTTTTTCTCTCGCTCCCAGGCCAGCATGGAAGTATGTATTTTAATGCAATAAAGAATATATAAATTAGGTTAGATGAAATTAATTGAAAGTTTCCCCAAAAAGTTTAAGAAAACAATCAGCTAGATACTTACATGCGGCCTTCCAAACAGTTAGTATCATCAATCGTAGCACCTTCTTCAGTACCATTAACTTCACATTTTAAGCAGGATACAGCTCCTAATGTATTTTTCCGTAAGCTCCTCAAACGCGCTAGTTCATATACGTTCTGTATCCAATCCTGCTTAGACGTAAACATCATTGGCAATTCAGTAATTGGCATGTAATTACACAGATTACAACCACAAACGTAGACTGACATGTTGTGGACGGAGTTGTAGCAACCACGATCAATGACGCCGAACGGTGTGTGCATAGAATAGCAGAAATCGTTTTCTTGTTCGCAGATGATTGACGGTATTCTGTAGGAAGGTAAGAAAGATTGAAAAACTAAACTGTTCGTTATATTAATTATTTTTAGCTAAGAAAAATATTCCGGGACTTGGATAACTAAAGAGCATTCAGCAACAAAAATATTCATTTATAATGAATGTACATATAAGAGTTGGTCTATGTATGATATAAATCCATGTTCATATCATAAGCTAGTAATATTATTCAATATGGTTTTTATAATCACGACGCACATATTTGTAAATGACAAATTGAATGATCTTCGGATTTAAACTCTGGAATGGTTGCATTAGAATACTTTTATGAAACTGCTTACAGTTTATTTTTTGGAGCACTACACCAGTTGTCAGCCGCATTATTACATCTTATGCACGATAATTTCCGTTGTATATCAGATACTCCCACATGGTAAACTTCAGTAATGTTAGATGAACTAATATTTTTAATTTTATTTTTATCCTGATCATGGTGGTCTATTAAAGTTGTATCATTATTGTGTGGAAACATTTTAAGATAATCATCTTCATTTGATTTAAAAACATGTCTTGTTCTGATAAAGGGAAATGTATAATTATAAATATCGTCGTTCTTAATTAGTATTGTATCAGATTTATTCATATTACTGTTTCCATCGTCTTCAATTTTAGTATTTGTGGTTTGCGTTATCATTGGCATAGTAGTCCGTTCAAGACTGTACTTTTGATCTAGTTCCATCATTCTCTCCTCAAAATCTTTTATTTTTGATTCATTTGCAATATTTATAGTATGGCTTATAGTTTGTCCTGTGTAAGTATGATTGCTAATTCTATCTGACAAGTTTTCGCGACTATTTAGACTATTTATTAATAATTGTAAGTTATCTACAAATTCTGGAAGATACTTGTCTTCAATATCCAAATCACTTTCTTCCACATGGTTTGTATAAATAAATCTTTTATCTAATTTAAGTAGATTGTCTTTTAAATCTAGGTATTTTTTTTCCTTGTTTAGATAGGAGATTTTAGGATTTTCTAATTTATCAATTTTAAATGTTTTGTTTTGTTGGTCGGTTATATACCATGGATATATTAGAGTATTCTTATCAAAACGTTTCTGATTTACTCGTTTAAATACCAAACTTGGCAGTTTTTGAAGACCTTGATCATAATTATTTTTCACATTTTTATGATTAGCACTGAAACTTAACGGATTCTCATGTATACCACTTTTAATAGATGAGAGTTTATCATCTTTAAATATCTCATCCCAAATTGGATGGTTTATAATAAGATCTTCATTGGTTTTGATTTCACCTTCAGAGGGATCAAATATATCTTCTGCGTTTTCTATGAGTAAGTTTACTATTTTTTGGCTTGGGTATTCTGCAATTCCTGGCTCCATTTCACCTGTATTCTCACTGACTTCTTCTACTTGTCTTCTAAAGAATGGTAAAGGTTGTAGGGTTATTTTTTTGCCATATTCCCTATCTATGTTTTTGTTATTAGAGCCCGTTAAATCTATGTTTATTAGTATGCACATTAACAATATGGTTTTCCTCATGTTATAAATACTTTTTGAAAATATCCCTTGGAAACATGAAAATAATAATGAATAGAAATTTGGACAATTTTGTTTTGACAATGGTTTTAAGTTATTTTTTTTTATGATGGCTGAGTATTAAACTACAAAAAGCCACAGAACTTGAGGTTGCGCTAAACCTCGAAACAAACATTATACCGGGTGTCCCGCAAACTGATAGGGGTTGCTCAGTCAATGAAACTGAACATCTATCACCAGGAAATTCTTTCAAGAGATAAAAATAAAAATTGAACATCCCATACAAAACAACCACCTCTATCAGACAATTTGTATGGAAATGTATTTTTCTTCTTTCACTTCTTGAAAAATAAATCTGCTGATAGTTGTTCTGTTTCGTTGACTAAGCAACCCCTATCAGTTTGCGGGACGCTGTCCCTTACTCCCCGTATATACAGTGAGCAACACTGTTCTAACTAACCGCCACCGCCCTGGCACGCACTTCCTATTTAGCAAAGCTCGAAGTATTTACGAGTAAACCCTAGGGGTAAGTTATTTCAGTTATTTTGTGAAACTTTCGTAAACAGTTAATTGGGAGTTAATATTACTAGATGGTTTTATTACGACAATAAAAAAAAACTGAAATAGAAAATTTTATTTTAGGCATGCGGGAATCGAACTCGCGGCAATAGACAACTCTTTAACCATAAGGTGTCGATTTAACTGCCAATGAAAATACCCATACATACATATAATCACGCCTTTATCCCTAATAGGGTGGCGGAGCCTAAACGACTTAAACAAAGATCGTTCCGCCGAGTCTAACAAAGTTTTGAGGGTTATTTAAGATAGATTTGTAGGTATATTAGTGTAATGACAGGTTGTCAGCCCTTCGCCAAAATTGCAATATACAGAAACCCCCGATCCTTTAGCTGGTTTTACAGCATGCCCGGGAGGAAATGCAGCTGGTACATTTTATGTTTTTCTCTGGCTCCTAGTCCAGCATAAAATACCCCTTGCATACAAAAGCTGGTTCTCATGTATCACAACAAGCCTCGTATGACAGTTGCGATCCAGCAGTACATTACCGGCAAAACTGTGCTGCCTTGCTGCCGAACTCGCCCCAGTAAGGGTAATTCACGCTAAGAAGAGACGCGACGCGCGACGTAGTTGCAAAAATCACGATTTGACAAATTTTCTTTACCTGTATTTTTTTATCATGAGAGAACAGAAAGAGACGGCAATCATTTTTTGACAAGATTTAGTTAAGTTGTGCGCTCCATGAATTGATAGCAATTTAGATCTTTATTTTGGTACTATTTATTAATTACAATTATATAAAAACCGATATAGTTTAGAGAATAAATAGGCTGAAGTGGCAGCAAGCTGGTCACATCTATCTATCTATCTAGCTGGACATATCATCGATGATAATAAAATAACTTATTATAATTATTACTTTACTATTAATGAAGTGGACTATGAACTTGCAATTTTACCCATAAATAAATTTACATTGTTTTTACTTACATAATATTAATTTAAATACATACAAACATATACTCACGCCGTTATCCTTTATTAATATAAATGTTATTAATTTATTATAATATTATAACATCCTCCGTGATCTAGTGGTTAGAGCTATGGGCTTACGATCCGGATGTCCTGGGTTCAATTCCCAGGGGAAAACACAAAGTTGATATTTGTCAATTTATCACTTTGTGAGGTTCTTCCTAGTTTGGTTAGGACATTGCAGGCTGAATCACCTGATTGTCCGAAAAGATAAAAGATTCCGTGCTTCGGAGGGCACGTTAAGTCGTCGGTCCCGGTCGCTGTCTTTCATAGTGGTCGTTACGCAAAACCATGTCAGAGGCCTATTAGCTGTGCTACTAGGCAGTTTGAAAACTCTGACACCAGGGTTCATCGGGAATCCACACGCTAAGAAGAAGAATATTATAATGAAATGACTATACATACATACATACATATAATCACGCCTTTATCCCTAATGGGGTAGGCAGAGCGTAAACGACCCAAACAAAGGTCGTTCCGCCACGTCTGACAAAGTTTTGAGGGTTATTTAAAATAGATTTGTAAGTATATTGCTGTAGTGACAGGTTGTCAGCCCATCGCCTAAATTACAATATACTGAAACCCTCAGATCCCTTAGCTGGTTTTTACAGCATGCTCGGGAGGAAATGCAGCTGGCACATTCTATGTTTTTCTCTCACTCCCAGTCCAGCATGGAACAGGAAAATGACTAAGTTTGTACATTTACGTTTATAAATGCAAACAGTTTATAATTTAATATTGATGACTGCGTTTTCAACCATTTGGTTGTTACTGTTATGTTACAAATTTTATAAATAAATAAAGTGATAAATCTATCGTGGAGGCAGAATAGTTCAAAAGTGGATACCGCAGATCAGCAAACGCTGTGTAGGACGTCCTGAAACCAGGTGGGGCGATGATATTACAATACAATATACTTTATTGCACATCGAAACACATCCACGCTAGACTGGGAACAAGAGAAAAACATTGTGCCAGCTGCATTTCCTCCCAAGCATGCTGTAAAAACCAGCTAAGGGATCTGAGGGCTTCTATATATTGTAATTTAGGCGTGGGCTCACAAATCCATCTTAAAATAACCCTCTAAACTGTCAGACGTGGCTGAACAACCTTTGTTGTGTTGTTAACGCATTAGGGCTAAAGGCGTTATTATACGTGCCATGGGAGAAGCCTATGTCCAGCAGTGGACGGATACAAGCTGATGATCATTCAAGAAGATAGACAAGCTGCGAAGCGCTGTGCAGCCTGTCATTTCGTAGTACAACGAGATACACCTTCAAGCAGCTTCGCGTAGCGTCGCGTCGCTTGACACCCCGGTGTGAACTGACCCTAATGTGTTTGCATTAGCCCCATTAGTTCCCCTGAATAATGCATTGTAATACGACGTGTTAGTTCCTCAGTTAATGTGTGTAACTTGTGCACGACAAGGAAATTATCATTTTGTCTCTCATTTCAAACTTGTGAAGCTTACGAATATAAATAGAATAGAGATATTTTTGTTAAAACTACATGCTTGCTTTCAAAAAGCTACGTAACATAGACTTCATTTTTACTATAGGGAAAACTCTAATATCTACATACATACATATAATAACGCCTTTATCCCTAATGGGGTTGAGCGTAAACGACCTAGACAAAGGTCGGTCCGCCACGTCTGACAAAGTTTTGAGGGTTATTTAAAATAGATTTGTAGGCATATTGTTGGAATGATAATTTGTCAGCCCATCACCTAAATTACAATATACTGAAACCCCCCTCGGATCCCTTAGCTAGATTTTACAGCATGCCCGGGAGGATATGCAGCTGGCACATTCTAAGTTTTTCTCTCCCTTCCAGTACAGCATGGAAGAAATTCTGATATCTTCGGGATAACTGATTTAGCAGCTGCGTGTGAAACTGCGGCGCAAAATGCTAGTTTAAAATAAAAATAGATACTGGCTTCCGTTAAATTGTTCGTAAGTTGTGCAAATAATGGGCTGGATTCTAGATTTATCAGCTAAAATTATAATTAAAAGCTATTTGTCACTTTTAGATTAAAAACATTAGAAGAGGACAGGAGATCTATTCTCTCTGGTTTTTTGATTTATAGTCGGTGGTTTTATGCGTTATCTGACATTTTTATCCGCCGTCATATATGGCGGATAAAATTGACAGCAATACTGGGGAAACGTGCAAAAGCGCGTCAAAATCTAGCGCACAAAGTGTAAAACCATAGAGTATAAATCGCCTGTCCTTTTTCAATTTTATTATTTTGAAAGTGACAGATAATTATAATTTTCGTTTTAGACGGTGGAATCTAGAATCGAACCCATTAATAGAATATTTATAATTTATAGTTTACTCCAATACATTTAAGACTGAAATTGTTTTGTGTCGAATGAGTCACCTGCAGCGGGACTTAACCGGTGCGGTTAATACATGCATACATATAATCACGCCTTTATCTCTAATAGGGTAGTGAGAGCGTAAACGACCTAAACATAGGTCGTTTCACCACTTCAGACAAAGTTTTGAGGGTTATTTAAGATAGATTTATAGGTATAGTGATGTAGTGACAGGTTGTCAGCCCATCGCCTAAATTGCAATATACAGAAACCCTCGGATCCCTTAGCTGGTTTTTACAGCATGCCCGGGAGGTCATGCAGCTGACACATTCTATGTTTTTCTCTTGCCAGGCCAGCATGGAAGAAAATGCTAATAGAATATTATAATTTGTAGTTTACTCCAATACATTTAAGGCTTAAATTGTTTTGTGCCGAATGAGTCACCCGCCGCGGGACTTTACCGGTGGGGTTAATAACCTGACTCAAATATGAACTAACATGGCCTGGTTTTTAATTTAGAACTGGGCTAATATATTTACCTTCTCTTATTCCTTGCGGTATAGGCAGATTGTCAACGGCTTCCTAAACACAGATTGCACCACTTGAAAATTGCTAAAGGTGATGAGTCGTCAATGGGGATGTAACTTTTTTGGCATAGTGTGTAACAGCGACAGCCCTTATATTTTACAAAAAACTTTCGGCGCACGATTAGACCTAAACTATTGGATTAACTGCCTCCGTGGTCTAGTGGCTAGTGCCATGGACTCCTGATCCGGAGGTCCTGGGTTCGATTCCCGGGGGGGAACACACAAAGTTGATATTTGAGAATTTATCACTTTGTGCATTTTTCCCCAGTTTGGTTAGGACATTGCAGGCTGAATCACCTGATTGTCCGAAAAAGAAAAAGATTTCGTGCTTCGGAGCGCACGTTAAGCCGTCGCGTCGGTCCCGGTCGCTGTCTTTGATAGTGGTCGTTACTCAAACCATGTCAGAGGCCTGATAGTTGTGCTATTAGGCGGTTTTAAAAACTCTGACACAAGGGTTCATCGGGTCGATAGACTCGATACCCACTCGAACGAAGAAGAAGAAGATTGGATTTTACACGTGAATACAAACCTAAGTTATGCTTGGTGATTTTTGTCTAAAGCGTCACATTACTGAGATATTTTCCCTTTAAAATCGACTTTTCGTAATTCTGATATCTTTGATTTAAAATGATATCTCGATAATGTGAAAATGTAAAATCAAATGGTTTAGTTTCTTTCATGCTGGACTGGGAGCGAAAGAAAAACATAGAATGTGCCAGCTGCATTTCCTCCCGGGCATGCTGTAAAAACCAGCTAAGGGATCCGAGGGATTCAGTATATTGTAATTTAGGCGATGGGCTGACAACCTGTCACTACAGCAATATACCTACAGATCTATCTTGGATGACCCTCTAAACTTTGTCAGACGTGGCGGAACGACCTTTGTTTAGGTCGTTTACGCTTCCTACCCCATTAGAGATAAAGGCGTGATTATATGTATGTATGTATGTTAGTTTCGATCATGCACCGCGATGCTTTTTTTCTTTAAAAAAATCGTTACTTACAGTATGCTAGACTCCATACAAAAAACTGACCCTTTTCAACAGAAATAATATGTCCTATTGAATCCTATACCGGGTGTAAGGGACAGATAGATGTTGTTCAGTCAACGAAACTGAACAAGTTTCACCGGGAAATTCTTTCAGAAGATAAAATAAAAAAAATACTTTCCCATACAAAATGACCAGCTAGATCAGACACTTTGTATGGAAGTATATTTTTCATTTCCTGAAATAATTTTCTAGTGATAGTTGTTCAGTTTCGCTGACTGAGCTCCGTGGTCTAGTGGCTAGTCCGATCCGGAGGTCCTGGGTTTGATTCCCAGGGGGGAAAACACAAAGTTGATATTTGAGAATTTATCATTTTGTGATTTTTTCCCCAGTTTGGGTAGGACATTGCAGGCTAAATCACCTGATTGTCCGAAAAGAAAAAGATTTCGTGCTTCGGAGGGCACGTTAAGCCGTCGGTCCCGGTCGTTGTCTGTGATAGTGGTCGTTACACAAAACCATGTCAGAGGCCTGATAGTTGTGCTACTAGGCGGTTTAAAAACTCTGACACCAGGGTTCATCGGGTCCACTCACTCGACAGAAGAAGAAGTTGACTGAGCAACCCCTATCAGTTTGGGGGACGCTGTCCCTTACACCCAATATTATGAATATTCCCGAGAAGATAAATTGCTGGCACATTATATATACACATTACAATCTAAAATTGCCCTCAATTTATTTCAGACGTGGCGAAAGCGCCTTTTAGGAGGCGTTTTACGCTCTGCCTACCCCGTAAGGGATAAAGGCGTGATTTTATGTATGTATGTACATTATATATTTTTTATCCCTCCCGATCCAGTATGGAAGCAAATGTAATTGTTAATAATGGTGCATCTAAATCCAAATCCATAATAAGTATTTACAACAATTCAAGACATAGTAGGAATATTTGTTACTTATCTTATCATATCAGCTAAACTAGATGCTTACGAGTAACTCATCAAATAAAAATATCACCTTACCTCCCTTAGGATAGAGTCGCAATTTATATGCGCCGCGGATGGATTTATTACTTGCAATACTAGCTAGAGAAATTGACTGCGGGCATTCCCTGTACATCAAGTCTTCATTCAATATTTACACAAGGCAGAACAACAGCTGAACATCCGCATAATGTATAAACCATTGCTCTTACGAATTGCAAACGCAATGTTGCAAGTGTAACAAATGCAGCAATGTATGTGTAACACAGCGATAGCTCCAGGATCGTTTCGAAGTGGTCTTTTCTCAGTGGAGGGTAGGAGGTGCTGCATACGAAGAGCGTTGGTATAAATATGTGAGTCTAAAGCGTTTAGCGTACGCTGTGTTTAAGAATGAAGCTGTGTGTTGTTTTATTCGTTTGTTGCGCCGTACTGCTGTTGGAGAGCCACGGTGCTGGTGAGTGAAATTCGTGGTCTAGTGGTCTCATCCCTTGGCTTCCGATCCGGCACGCGGGATCGATTCCCGGATTGAAACACAAAGTTGATCATTGAAATTGATCCGTCCTGTTGTGCTAAACTATGCACAACACAAATATTTTGCTTGTTTTCAAACGGTTGTGTTGACTTCTTAGTTAAGGTGACGAAACTAGCCAAGTAGGTAGCACCCACATTAGTAAAAAGAAACATAATTTACTAAAAATTCAGTGAATCGAAAAACCGGTCCAACAGAAACAAGTTATAGTAATTCAGATAATTCGCGTAAAAGATTATAAATTAGCGATTCATAGCTCGTTGTAGAAACAGGAAGAAAAATTGCTGTTGGTGGCCGTTATTCGCAATTTTTCTTCCTGTAGTTCTTTCCTTCCTACAACGACCTATGAATCGCAAATTTATAACATTTTAAATTATCTTATTACTATAACTTAATTTTATTGGACCATTTTTTGGATTCAGTGCGTTTTCAGTGGATTATGTTTTATTTTTTACTAATGGGGTGCCAGTTGGCTTTTTATCGCCACTTTAACTCAACGGAGTCTCAATATGAATCACTACATAGGATAAAACAAAGTCGCTTTAACTGTCCCTATATCCCTATACATACATACATACATAAAATCACGCCTTTATCCCTTACGGGGTAGGCAGAGCGTTAAACGCCTCGTAAAAGGCGCTTTCGCCCTATATCCCTATGTATGCATAAATCTTTAAAACTACGCAACGGATTTTGATGCGGTTTCTTTTAATGGATAGAGTGATTCAAGAGGAAGTTTTATACGAGGGGCGGCTGATATAAAATCTACTTTGTTAAAGAAAGTTTTGAAAATCGAACTGGCCATTGCAAAATCATATTCTATATTTATTCCTTTTTCAAAATTATGACGCTTATTTTTTTCGCTTGCTTTTCTTTTTTTGGCGCGGCTTTGATTTCACCATGTCGAAAGAAAATTGCAAAATGATGAAATTTGAGCATCGAGCAGTGACTAAATTCTTAAGTAAAGAATTAAATACGCCTACGCAGATCAGAGAGCGCATGTTAAAGGTGTTTGATGATTCAAGTCCTTCTGAATTCGTCATAAAGTTTTGGTCGAAGCAATTTAAACATGGCCGTGAGAGCCTGGAAGACGACACACGTAGTGGAAGGCCAATTTCTGCTGTTACCGCAGATAATGTTGAAAAGGTGAAGAACCTGATTCTTGCAGATCGGCGAATCAAGCAGTGGGAGATAGCCAGAGATGTGGGCAAGGAACGAGTTCATGAAATTATTCACGAACATTTGGGCATGTCCAAGGTGAGCGCGCGTTGGGTCCCTATAATGTTGACCCCTTTTAACAAACAAAGGCGAGTAGAATGTTGTCAGGCATTTCTAGACCTGGTCAAAGGTAAAGAAGAAGAGACTATCTCTCGAATTGTGACCTGTGATGAAACTTGGATTCGCCAGTGGGATCCGGAAAGCAAACAAGAGTCAATGCAATGGAAATTTAAAGGAGAAAAGCCGCCAAGGAAGTTCAAGGTTCGGCCGTCGGCTGGAAAACTAATGGCCACCGTATTTTGGGATGTCAAAGGGATTTTGATGATAGATTATTTGCCTAAAAATACAACAATGAATGCTGAATATTATGCAAACTTGCTTGGCCAGCTTCGTGAACAAATCAAAGAAAAGCGGAGAGGCAAACTCAGCAAAGGTGTTCTGATTTTACAAGACAATGCTCCTGTACACACAGCCTTAACGGCGAGGTCAGCCCTGAGCAAAAACGGCTTTACAGAAATTAACCATCCACCTTATAGTCCAGATCTGGCTCCCTGTGACTATTTCTTATTCAAAGATTTAAAGAAAAAATTGAGGGGTCGCAGATTTTCGACGGACGAAGAAATGAAAGAGGCTGTGACTGACCATTTTGACGAGCAAAATAAAAATTACTATTATAACGGCATGATGTCACTTATTTGCAAATGTCATAAGTGTATTTCACTTGCAGGAGACTAAATAGAAAAATAAAAAATAAACTAGCCATCAAAGTCTTTTCTTTCATAGTTAGGTAGATTACTTATCAGCCACCCCTCGTATGTATAATACATGCATAATATTTTAGAGAAACACTGATAATTTCCGTGCGAAGCCGGGGCGGGTCGCTAGTATCTACTAATTATTTGTTACTGAGCTGTGTACGTTTTACCAAGGTATAGTTACTTCCTAACTGTATTGTCAATTATCATAATTTCAGTTGGTGCGCCTGACACGATCCAAGGCCCTCCCATGCCGGGGAGATGCGTTTTTTTCGAATGCATCGCTAGCTGCACACGGAGAGGATACCGCGGCGGGTACTGCGCGTTCACTGGATGCGTTTGTGTGAGATAGTGGTATCCATTCGTATGCGCACATACTAAGGCTCGTATTTATAAAGCGATCTCAAGATTGAGAGCAATATTAAGTTTGGATTTGACAGGTCGTTTTGTACTGTAATGACATTTCTGATGCTAACTCAAACTAGATGTCAGTCTCAAGTAGTGTTTATTAATACGGCCCTAGGGTTCGTATTTATAAAGCGATGTCAAGATTGAGAGCAATATTAAGTTTGGATTTGACAGGTTGTTTTGTACTAATGCGACCTCAATGTCAGAATCGAGAGCAGATTATAAATACGGGCCTTAATCTTGACTAAAATGACTGTGAACCGTATTTTTGAAACACTCAAATCAAATTCGCATGCAAAAGAGCAACTTCCGCATACCAATTTATATAGAAATCGCATGCTCTTTCGTATGCGCATCAGCTTTCAAACGGTTCAAAAATAAGACACCATTTTGGTGACCACCTGTCATTGTCTATCCTGAGAGAAAAGAAAGGGACGGCAACAATTTTGGTGAATATTTAGTTAAGTTTTGATCTCCACGAATCGATACCAGTGTCGTTTAATCTGTTTCATTCTTATTTTACGAATCTTTGTGCAGCCAGGGATGATTAATTTAAATAAAACATAATTTAATAATGAAAGGCCCATTTGGATTTTATTTATAAGCTGTTTTATTTATATCGTTTGTCCTGGGATCGAAAATTATTGGAACATCTTATAATATATGTACTTAGCAATATACCTACAAATAACTTAAATAACCCTCAAAACTTTGTCATACGTGGCGGAACAACCTTTGTTTAGGACGTTTACGCTCTGCCTACCCCATTAGGGATAGAGGCGTGATTATATGTATGTATGTAAGTACTTAACAATTTTATTGCTAATTGAAAGTGGTATCAACGGTACCAAGTATTAACTTCATACATATAATGCTTACCTAAAACCGTTATTCTAAGAATATAGGTGTAAGGGACAGCATCCTGCAAACTGATAGGGGTTGTTTGCTCAGTCAATGAAACTGAACAACTATCGGCAGGACCTTTTTTCAGGGAGAAAAACAAAATTTGCTATTCCATACAAATTGTCTGATCGAGGTGGTCATTTTGTATGGGAAGGTCAAATTTAATTTTCATCTCCTGAAAGAATTTCTCGGTGTAAGTGGTTCAGTTTCGTTGACTGAGCAACCCCTATCAGTTTGCGGGACGCTGTCCCTTACACCCCGTATAATTTACATACATTAATATGGGAAATATGATAATATATAATATGATAATTCACGCCTTTATCTTAATAGGGTAGGCAGAGCGTAAACGACCCAAACAAAGTTCGTTCCGCTACGTCCGACAAAGTTTTGAGGGCTATTTAAGATACATTTGTAGGTGTATTGCTGTAGTGACAGGATGTCAGCCCATCGCTTAAATTACAATATATTATAATATTATAATTTACCAAATAAAAATATCTGTTTTTTTTTTACTAAATACATTCTATAATGTTTGTTCACGAATATTTCTTTGTTGCCTATTCCCAACACAAGCAAGTCTCTTGGGCACAGAGCAATATCCTGGAGTTGTTCATAATGAGCCACTCCTCATTATTAACCGAGCCGTTTTGGGGTATTACTCCCTGCACAGACTCCAAAACGTTTTGTTCCATCCTGTGCTGCGGTACAGTCCTAGACACACTCCTTTCTTTGTTTTTAACAGAGAATCTTTCCTATACTCACACATACATATCATCACGCCTTTATCCATAGCGGGGTAGGCAGAGCGTAAGCGACCTAAGCAAAGGTCGCGCCGCCACGTTTGACAAAGTTTTGAGGGTTATTTAAGTTAGATTTGTAGGTATATTGCTATAGTGACAGGTTGTCAGCCTATCGCCTAAATTACAATATACTGAAACCCTCGGATCCCTTAGCTGGTTTTTACAGCATGCTCGGGAGGAAATGCAGCTTTTTCTTGCTCCCAGTCCAGCATCGAAGAAAGTAGCAGCAGAATAAAGCAGCACCTAGGTGAAAACTACAAAACGGTGTCAAACGTGGCGGAACGACCTATGTTTAGGTAGCTGGTTTTTACAGCATGCCCGGGATGATATGCAGCTGTCACATTCTATGTTTTTCTTTCTCTCCCAGGCCAGCATGGAAGAATTTTCCCAGCATTTTCTTATACTCGGGTGAAAAAAAAGGAATAGATGATAACATATTTGATGTGTACCTTCCCATGAAGATGAAACTCTCCCCAAGAACATAGGCCTCGCCCAAGGACCTCCACGATGATCAGCGCCTTCTGCATCCAGCAGCTTCCTGCGACCTTCACCAGATCGTCGGTCCATCTTGTGGGAGGCCTTCCTACGCTGCGTCTTCCGTGCCTAGGTAGTCACTCCAGAACTTTCCTGCGAGCAATGTGCCCAAATGTATAAAATTCAGGTAGACGAAAAAAAACGCTGACAATTTTTTTGATATATACCTCCCATGAAAATTAAACTGAAAAGCTTTCCCCAATACTTTCCCCAAGAACTATAGTAAGTAAGTAAAAACACTTTATTGTACACAAAAACCAAGAAACACAAAAATAAAACTTAAATTAATGTGCGCAAAGGCGGTCTTATCGCTGGAAGCGATCTCTACCAGACAACCTTTGGGTAGAGGAGAATGTAAAGAGAAGAGAGTAGTGCTGAAGTATAGGAAATATTTAAATATTTGGAAATAAATAATTAGGTGGAAATATAAAAAAATAAATACCCTACCACCTGTCACCATTTGTATGTGGAGGCCTAGTTTTTGTCTTCATATTTTGACTTACGTTCCTTGGGTAAAGTTGTTCAGTTTCACTGGAAGGTAAATAGGCCCGATGGTGTAGTGGATAGGGCCGCTGCCTCCTAAGCGGGAGGTCGTGGTTCGAATCCCACCACGTACCAATGTGTTTTTCGGTTTTCGAATTTCATATGTACGTTTATTCGGTGCTTTTCCGTGCTTCGGAAGGCACGTTAAGCCGTTGGTCCCGGTTAATATCGTTTAATACCGTAGATATTAGTCGTTAAGCCATATCAGAGGCCAGTGCTAAGCATTGGCGGCTTGAAAACTCTGACCTAATCTAGGATTGGGTCTGGTTTCCCTTCTGGGTTGCGGAGGTCAGATGGCAATCGCTCTGTGTAAAAACCAGTACCCTCGTTCAATCCCCTAGATTAGGAAGCCGACCCCGTGAGATACGGGATAAGGCTAGGGAGACTGTGCATACCCCAAAGTTTGGTCAGTATTTTTTTTACCCTGTATAGAATTTCTTAGAGTCACGTTATCTTGCGGTTGACCGTACCAACGATATTCATCGGGATTGATTATTCCCAAATCGACACTCGTTCTAGAAAAGGAATTCGTGTACCTTTCATCTGAGAATAACAGATTGGGCTGTTTTTTGGTCAGGGTGAAGAGCAATGAACACGAACCATTTATTTCATTTTCATTTATTTATTTATAAATTACACATTCAAGTACACAGTCTTAACAGGTTCGCACCTAATTAACATAACATAACATAAACATAAAAATACTTTATTGCACGTAAGAACACAAATGATACAACACAACAGATAACAACAAAAAACAAGTACAACATAGGCGGCCTTATTGCTAAGGTAGCAATTTCTTCCAGGCAACCTTTGGGTCAAAGAAAAAAAAATGCGTAGCGGTAAGCGGGATATTGCAAATCTAGTAAAATATGTATCCTAAATACATTACATATAATACATAAACTAGTTACAAGCTACTACATAGATATTGTAAAGTAAACTAATACATAATATACAATAAACTAATACATAAACTAATGGAAGATAGGATAATGCAAACTACAACCAGATCTAGACGAAGGAAATGACAGCAACAGCACAGGATAAAAGAGAAGGATAAATAATGATCAGATAGTAATTTCTTCCAAGTAATGTTTTTTAAGTCGGCTCTTAAAGGTTTCAAGAGACGGTGCACGTCGAATGTCTTCGGGCAATTCATTCCACAGCTTGATCGCTCGCACTGTGAAAGACTTTGCGTAGAAGTCAGTTTTGTGAGACGGCAGGTTAAGCGTCAATTTAGAACTGGCACGCAAATTGCGAGCCAGGGTTGCCGAATGAAAAATAAAGCGATCTTTAAGATAAGGAGGGGTGTTAGGGTCGGAAAGAATGGAGTAAAGGAGGGAGAGGATATGACATAACTATGCTTAACACTAAAATAAATTACCTAAGTACATACTTTAAATTATATAGTCAATATTAACAGTCAGATATTTTTATATCGATTATGTCAAACTTATAAAACAATTGTCAGATATATGAATTAGAATATGGTCACTTTTTAGACAATTATCACAATTAGAATAATACAATGTATCTACCAGTTCGAGCTAGGTAACTTATTATGGAAAAACAAATGAATAAAGCAGCATACATACATAATCATATACATATATAATCACGCCTTTATCCCTAATGGGGTAGGCAGAGCGTAAATGACCCAAACAAAGGTCGTTTCGCCACGTCTGACAAAGTTTTGAAGGTTAATTAAGATAGATTTGTAAGTATATTGCTGTAGTGACAGGTTGTCAGCCTATCGCCTAAATTACAATATACTGAAACCCTCGGATCCCTTACCTGTTTTTTACAGCATGCTCGGGAGGAAATGAAGCTTTTTCTTGCTCCCAGTCCAGCATGGAAGAAAGCAGCAGCAGAATAAAGCAGCACCTAGGTGAAAACTACAAAACTGTGTCAAACGTGACAGAACGACCTATGTTAAGGTAATGTACGCTCTGCCTATCCCATTAGGGAGAAAGGCGTGACTAAATGTATGTAAATCATAAAAATATAAAAAATATGTATACTTTATTGCATGTAAGAATACAAATCATACAACACAACAGATAACAACAAAAAACAAGTACAACATAGCCGGCCTTATTGCTAAGGTAGCAATTTCTTCCAGGCAACCTTTGGAATCGTGTTTTTTGCAACAATGATTTGTCTCTCCTTATTCACCGCAAAGGCGCGACATAATAACAACAGCAACAAATTACTGGTCAATCTATCCACGTCCTGAACAGACGAAGATTCCCGCACAACATTACCTCAGACACCAGGAGAAAACTCATTATTTCCAGGGAAATTTCTAGTATATTGCAATTTAGGCGATTGGATGACAACCTGTCGCTACAGCAATAGACCTACAAATTTATCATAAGTAACCCTCAAAACTTTGTCAGACGTGGCGGAACGACCTTTGTTCAGGTCGTTTACGCTCTGCCTACCCCGTTAGGGATAATGGCGTGATTATATGTATGTAAATGTCTACCTGGGATATTATTAAACGGTACCTAACTGCATGGTCATAGAAACGGGCAACACAAATCATGGTACCTACATTTATACATACATACATCATCATCTATCTAAGAATGATGATGACATCATCATCTATCTAGCCTTATCCCGAATCTCACGGGGTCGTCTACCTAATCTAGGGGATTGATTGGGGATTGTTATTACACAGAGCGACTGCCATCTGACCTCCGCAACCCAGAAGGGAAACGAGACCCAATCCTAGATTAGGACAGAGTTTTCAAGCCGCCAACGCATAACACTGGCCTCTGATATGGCTTAACGACTAATATCTTCGGTATTAAACGATATAACGTACTATATTATACTATATATTACTATACTATATATTAACCGGGACAAAGGCAAAGCACGGAAAAAGCGCCGAATAAACGTACATTCGAAATTCGAAAACACATTGGTACGTGGTGGGATTCGAACCACGACCTCCCAGCTCAGGAGGTAGCGGCCCTATCCACTACACAATCGGGCTCGTTATACATACATACATAAAATCACGCCTTTATCCCTTACGGGGTAGGCAGAGCGTTAAACGCCTCTTAAAGGGCGCTTTCGCCACGTGCGACAAAAATTGAGGGCAATTTTAGATTGTAATGTGAATTGCTATAGGTTGTCAGCCCATTGCTTAAATTACAATATACTGTAACCCTCGAGTCCCTTTTGCTGCCTTCTACAGTATGCCCGGGAGGAAGGCAGCTGGAACATTCTATGTTTTTCTATCTCTCCTAGTCCAGCATGTACCTACATTTGAACAGGGTGTAAAAGACAGCGTACCGGAAACCGATAGGGGTTACAAAGTCAACGAAACTGAACAACTTTCACTAGGAATTTCTTTCAGCAAATGAATATAAATTGACTATCCCATACAAAATTATCACCTCGCTCAGACAAATTTATATGGGAATTTTTTTTTATTTCCTGAATGACTTCCATGGTTAAAGTTGTTCAGTTTCGTTGACTGAGCAATTCCACAGTTTTCAGTACGCTGTCCCTTACTACCGCTACATTTATAAAAAAAAAACAATTAACTGTTACATATCATTATGGTAACTTACCTATATTTTTGCATTGTTATTGCAATAAATATCATCTCCCTAGCCTTATCCCGTATCTTACGGGGTCGGCTACCTAATGTAGGGGATTGAACGAGGGTACTGGTTTTTACACAGAGCGACTGCCATCTGACCTCCGCAACCCAGAAGGGAAACCAGATCCAATCCTAGATTAGGTCAGAGTTTGCAAGCCGCCAATGCTTAGCGATGGCCTCTGACATGACTTAACGACTAAAATTCACGGTATTTAACGATATTAAGCGGGAACAACGGCCGAAACAACGTACATATGAAATTCGTAAACCGAAAAACACATTGGTACGTGGTGGGATTCGAACTACGACCTACCGCTCAGCAGGCAGCGTCCCTATCCACTACACCATCGGGCTCTTTTGTTTTGTTATTGCAATAAGTATCAGAAATAATTAATGCTCGTATTTATAAATAAATAAATTTTGTCAGTCCATCGCCTAAATTACAATATATAGTAACCCTCGGATCCCTTAGCTGGGTGTACAGCATGCCCGGGAGGAAATACAGCTGGCACATTGTATGTTTTTCTCTCGCTCCCAGTCCTGCATGGAAAACCATCTCTACAAGTAGGTAAAAATTGTAGGGTTTCGCGATACTTGACATCAGTTTGTCGTCAGTTCACTCTCACGAAGGTACGTTTAGGCTAGTATTTATAAAGCAATCTCAAAATTGAGAGCAATATTAAGTATGGATTTGACAGGCGACATTGTACTGAAATGACTTTTCTGATACGAACTCAAGCTAGATGTCAGTCTCAAGTACTGTTTATAATGATGGGCCTAAGTGCTTTAATATTCACTCCTTACTGTATCTATATGATATCTACTTTCTTAATAAAATATTGATACAATACAATATCAAAGTACGTCGCTTCTTACCTCTAATGGGGTTTTCTTAGCTTTAATATCGGCAAAACAATAAAACGTTCGGTTATTTGCTCCATATACTCTCGTGCTAAGTTGGCAACTAAAGTAATAGAATGTCACCTCGTCTGACCCTGGATATAATACCGTCCTAGCTAGTTTATCCGGTTTGCTCCCGTGAACTGGTCCTAGTAAAGTCCTTTACTCTGATGTATTTAAATGGTGTATGAAAATGATAGGGGCTGAAAATCAGTGCTACCACTGTTGCTTTGAGTAACATGGTAGCAAAATACTGAGACCCTCACCTTTTACTCTTAAACTTAAGTCCACAAAGTACCTACTTATTTTTTTTATTCAAAGTTACTATTTTAATTATTATAAAGTATGTAGAGTTGCAGTGATAGTCGTTGTAAACCTTATATATTCTATTCCCAGTTAGTAAATAAGGTATGTAACAAAACTAGCTTTGCCATCTGATTCATCCTAAGTAAAACTTAGCCGCCCCATTACGTCTACTTCAAAAAATAAAAATGAAAAATATCAAGATTTTACAATGACACTTCACAAAAAGAATTTCATCCTCTTTATTTTTAATAGTACGTAGTTATTCGGGGTGTTAGAGATAACTTCCCGTGATAGGGGTTGCTCAGTCAACTAAACTGAAAATCTTACGCCAGGATGTTTATTCAAGAAACGATAAAAAACTTTCCCATACAAAATGACCTCCTCAATCAGACAATTTGTTTGGAAAAGCCATTTGTTTTTCATATCCTGAACGAATTTCTTGGTGAAAGTTGTTTAGTTTCATTTACTGAGCAACCTCTATCCCTTACACCAGGTATACGTATATAATTGGGACAAAAATACATAAGTGAATCTTTCTACAAATTATCTACTTAAGAACAGGTCTTAAGAGCTGTGTGCAGAAGTTATCCATTTAGTTAGAGAACCTGAATCTACTGAGTGTAACGAAATACTGTGTCACAGTACCTATATTCTATGTGACACTATCGATCTACATGAGAACCGTTCTTAAGAGCTGTGTGGAGTAAACTTCCCTGGCCAGGGCGTCAATATAAACTCTCTCCTTATTGCAGGACTGTGATTACACGAGGGACCCGAAAACATTTAGTTAGAGAGCCTGGAACTACTGAGTGTGACGAAATACAACCGCTCAAGGCCGATTAAGATCAAATCTAGGTGATTAAACCAGTACCCTCGATCAATCACCTAGATTAGATAGCCGACCCCGCAAAATACGGGATAAGGATAGGAAGATGATGATGAGGCCAGAGCGTCAATATAAACTTTCTCCTTATTGCAGGACTGTGATTACACGAGGGACCCGAAAACATTTAGTTAGAGAGCCTGGAACTACTGAGTGTGACGAAATACAACCGCTCAAGGCCGTTTAAGATCAAATCTAGGTGATTAAACCCGTACCCTCGATCAATCACCTAGATTAGATAGCCGACCCCGAAAAATACGGGATACGGATAGGAAGATGATGATGAGGCCGTTCAAGTAATCTGTGGGAATACTGTGTCGCAGTCTATGAGAAAGCTACCATCTATCTACATGGGAACCGTTCTTAAGAGATGTATAGAGTAAATTATCCTGGCCAGTGCGTCAATATAAACTCTCTGCTTATTGCAGGACTGTGATTACACGAGGTACTCGAAAACATTTAGTTAGAGAGCCTGAAACTACTGACTGTGACGAAATAGTGTGCCACAGAACCTATAGTCTATGTGAAACTATCGATCTACGTGGGTACTGTTATTAAGAGCTGTGTGGAGTAAACTATCCTGGCCAGTGCGTCAATATAAACTTTCTCCTTATTGCAGGATTGTGATACCATGAGAGACCCGAAAACATTTAGTTAGAGAGCCTGGAACTACTGAGTGTAACGAAATACAACCGCTCGAGGCCGTTTATGTAATCTGTGGAAATACTGTCTCATGGTCTATGAGAAAGCTACTATCGATCTACATGGGAACGTTCTTAAGAGCTGTGTAGAGTAAACTTCCCTGGCCAGTGCGTCAATATAAACTCTCTGCTTATTGCAGGACTGTGATTACACGAGAGACCCGAAAACTTTTAGTTAGAGAGCTTGGAACTGCTGAGTGTGACGAAATACTGCCGCAAGCCGCATTATAAGTAATCTGTGGGAATACTGATTCACGGTCTATGAGAAAGCTACTATCGATCTACATGGTAACCGTTCTTAAGCGCTGTGTGAAGTAAACTATCTTGGCCAGTGCCACAGAATATATAATAGTACTACATACAGAATGGCCACTCACCTTCCCTCCCCACTCCGCGCCGGATTGTGGGTCACATTGTGTGTACGCTTAGCGGGCATGGCGCGCATGTTTCCCAGTGTATCGGAAATAATGAAATTTTGTGTTCCAAATATGGTTAGGTACTATTCCGTGTACGGATGTCAGATATAACTCCAATAGGAACTTTTTTAGATTTCCAAGTGATGAGAGAAACTAAGTAACTTCATACAAAATATGCAACCTAACCTATTCTAACTAATCAGGTACAGTGAACTACTTTAAAACGTTTGTTTTATCAAGAGTCAGATTAATCAAGTGATGATTATGACCGGTATAACAAAATTTGTCAACCCTTATAACACGCACACAAACACATGCCAAGTGCAACATGCCGTCTGTCGATGTATGACCAAAATGACATTGTAGTTAGGGGTGTCCGAGCTGTGCCAGTGCGTCAATGTAAACTTTTTCCTTATTGCTGGACTGTGATTACACGAGGGACCCGAAAACATTTAGTTAGGGAGCCTAAAACTACTGAGTGTGACGAAATACAACCGCTCGAGGCCGTTTAAGTAATCTGTGGAAATACTGTCTCACGGTCTATGAGAAAGCTACTATCGATCTACATAGGAACCGTTCTTAAGAGCTGTGTGGAGTAAACTATCCTGGCCAGTGCGTCAATATAAACTCTCTCCTTATTGCAGGAGTGTGATTACACGAGGGACCCCAAAACATTTAGTTAGAGAACCTGAAACTAATGAGTGTGTCGAAATACAACCGCTCGAGGCCGTTTAAGTAATCTTTGGAAATACTGTCTCACGGTCTATGAGAAAGCTACTATCGATCTACATGGGAACCGTTCTTAAGAGCTGTGTGGAGTAAACTTCCCTGGCCAGTGCGTCAATATAAACTCTCTCCTTATTGCAGGACTGTGATTACACGAGGGACCCGAAAACATTTAGTTAGAGAGCTTGAAACTACTAAGTGTGACGAAATACAACCGCTCGAGGCCGTTTATGTAATCTGTGGAAATACTGTCTCACGGTCTATGAGAAAGCTACTATCGATCTACATGGGAACGTTCTTAAGAGCTGTGTGGAGTAAACTTCCCTGGCCAGTGCGTCAATATAAACTCTCTCCTTATTGCAGGACTGTGATTACACGAGAGACCCCAAAACATTTAGTTAGAGAGCCTGGAACTACTGAGTGTGACGAAATACAACCGCTCGAGGCCGTTTATGTAATCTGTGGAAATACTGTCTCACGGTCTATGAGAAAGCTACTATCGATCTACATGGGAACCGTTCTTAAGAGCTGTGTGGAGTAAACTTCCCTGGCCAGTGCGTCAATATAAACTCTCTCCTTATTGCAGTACTGTGATTACACGAGGGACCCGAAAACATTTAGTTAGAGAGCCTGGAACTACTGAGTGTGACGAAATACAACCGCCCGCCGCCGCCGAATAAGTAATCTGTGGGAATACTGTGTCGCGGTCTATGAGAAAGTTGCTAGGTTAGTATCTACAGCGTGTCCCACCTAACCTGTACCAGAGAAAGTCTGTCGTATATATTAGGGGACACCTAATATATACGTACATTGTTATCTTCCATGCTGGCCTGGGAGCGAGAGAAAAACAAAGAATGTGCCAGCTGCATTTCCTCCCGGGCATGCTGTAAAAACCAGCTAAGGGATCCAAGGGTTTCAGTGTATTGTAATTTAGGCGATGGGCTGAAAACCTGTCACTACAGCAATATACCTACAAATCTATCTCTAAACTTTGTCAGACGTGGCGGAACAACCTTTGTTTAGGTTGTTTACGCTCTGCCTACCCCATTAGGGATAAAGGCGTGATTATATGTATGTATGTTGTTTGAATCCCCATGTAATTTCAACCTGGTGGCTGTTTTTATTATTGTTGTACAGCATATTTGTATTGGCGGCCCAAATTATTTTTTCAGATTTAAACATTATGTTCTTCCATTCTGGCCTGGGAGCAAAAGAAAAAAATAGAATGTGCCAACTGCATATCCTCCCAGGCATGCTGTAAAAACCAGCCAATGGATCCGAGGGTTTCAGTATATTTTAATTTAGGCGATGGGCTGTCAACATGCACTACAGCAATATACCTACAAATCTATCTTAAATAACCCTCAAAACTTCATTAGATGTGCCGGAACGATCTTTGTTTAGGTCATTTACGTCGTTTACGTTTTGCCATTAAATTGAGTACAATATATACGTAGAAAGTATTCTACGTAGGTATCTCGAATGATTAAAAAAAAACAAAATGTTTGATTGCTTTGCGCTCCGTCAGAAAAACTGTTCTGTACCTACGAGAGAGAAAATGAACTTCTGAATACTATCGGACCTAGCTAGATGACTGCTACCCCAGTCAATGAAGAGGTTTTTGTGTAAGGACCCCGGCATAATTTGTCAGTCGCTGCGGCAGTGATAAAATGATGTCAAACCAGTCTGTCTCATAATCAGAATAAGAGATTGAAGGTAAAGATAGTACACTTGTGTATTACATAATACTTGGGCATAGATTTTTGGGTACGATACCACTAGAACATACAAGTAGGTAGGTAAAATTTAAGTAAAGGGTGTAAGGCACAGTTTCCCACAAACGTATTAGTGTGGGCGCTGAGTCCTGTCTCGCGTGTCGTAATATGTACCCGAATTTTCTTTGCGGGGCTTTATCAAACACCTATAGGAGTATTAAAAAAAATGGTCATGTGGTCCAAATCATGATCGTTTGATCACCATGAAGTCATAAATATCTTGTATAAATTAAGTTTTCTTTTTCTCAGAAACCCACCGAGACGAATATCAAATGAAAGGGCTCAATGAGCTGAATCCAAAATTATATCACATAATACATTTCAATCATTGGTTTTGAAAATAATTATATTTTTTTTTTCAAATAAACAACTTTGAAAGGCTCGTGTTTCGCGTTCTGTTTTAAACAAAAATACAATAAAAATATTATATGTATCTAAAGTTCGTTGCAGGATTTTGTTAAACATAATCAGATTTCAAAAATATATCACACACACCATTTCATTACAGTTAGCTGTTTTATATAACATAAAAAATATTATTTTGACAGTCTTCCAAACATGTATTCCTCCTGACAAGTTAGATAAGAATATTATAACGAATTATTCGGTGTTAAATTAATATAAAAATATTTAGCCGTTTTTGTCAGTATAAGTCCAAACTTGACTGTTCAAAACAGTTATTTTTATTCTATACGAAACAGCTAGCTATATTATTTGAATTAACTCGATGAACCCTTTCATCTGATACCCCACTCAGTAGGTTTCTGTAAAAAAAAGTTGGTACCTATTTATATATATTTTTTTTTATATAGAAATATATGACGTCATGGTGATTGATCATGATCGGCCATGAAGCGACCATGATCTGAGCTACAAGACCAATTGTTTTAAAATACTCCTATAGATGTTTGACAAAGCCCCAGAAAAAATCTGGTACATACATACAAGGTGGCGCAAAAGAAATCACCCTATTGGAAGATGCTCTCATTTTTGCAAATGGCCGCCAATGTCAAATCTGTTTTGACATTTGTGGACTAGACAGATGCAGAATACAAGTGAACAAGCCATGGAGCGATACACTCCCCAAGAACGCGGAAAAATCGTGTCTATTTTTTTGAGTAACAATTCGTCTGTGGTGTTGGCGCAGCGCGAATTCCGTCGCCGATTCCCCGGCCGTCCGACACCGACTGCGCAAACACTGCGACGTTTAGCCACCAACCTTGAAGAGTATGGGACCACACGAGACGTTGCTAAGAGTGGCCGGCCCCGGAGCGCCCGTTCTGCCGAGAATATCGCCGCTGTAGCCGAGGACGTTGAAGTGAGCCCCGAAACATCGACCAGACGACGTGCCACGCAATTGGGCCTCAGCCGGCGGTCCTTGCAGCGAATTTTGGTGCGAGACTTGAAGATGTTTCCTTACAAAGTCCAGACCGTGCATCAGCTGCTGCCTGCCGACCGCCAAACGCGCGTAACCTACGCCCAAGCCATCCTCAATCTCGAGGAAGAATTGGACAATTTTTCGACCAAAATCATCATGAGCGATGAGGCTCATTTCCACCTCAGCGGTTACGTGAATCGGCAAAATTATCGCTTCTGGGGCACCGAGAATCCACGAGTGATGCACGAGGAGCCGTTACACCCGCTCAAAGTGACTGCGTGGTGCGCTGTTCACGCTGGAGGAGTCATCGGGCCATTTTTTTTCGAGAACGCCGCGGGTCAAACGACAACAGTGGACGGTGCGCGCTATAGGGCCATGTTGACCGAATTTTTTCTGCCGCAATTGGACGAATTGGGACTGGAGGACATGTGGTTCCAACAGGACGGGGCAACGGCGCACACTGCACGAGCCACAACCGACATTCTGAAGGCGGCATTTCCGGGTCGCCTAATCTCTCGTTTTGGCGATTTGCACTGGCCGGCCAGATCGCCCGATTTAACGGTCCCGGACTTCTTTTTATGGGGTTTTTTGAAGTCTCGTGTTTACGTCAACAAGCCTGAGACCTTGGAAGCCCTCAAAGACAACATTCGACACGAGTGCGAGAATCTGTCGCCCGAAGTTCTCGCCGAAGTGATGAAAAATGCCATAAAACGAGCCCGTATGGCAATCAATTGTAACGGCGCCCATTTGGCCGATATCATCTTCTCGACTTGACCAGTAAAATTCTAAAGGTGCAAATAAATATAATCAAAAAACAGATTCGAAGTTTTTCATTTAGAAAAAAAATGAGAGCCAAACAACATCGGATGACTTCTTTTGCGCCACCTTGTATAACGGCATACGAGACAGGACTCAGCGCCCACACTATATTATTACTAACAAATAAATATGATTACTATATTGTTACTAACATAATTGGATCATTGTTATCTGAAATAAATAAGTTATTATTATTATATACGGGTATGCGCAGTGAATGAAACTATACAAATTTCTCAAAAAATATTTCAGGAAACGATAAAAGTAAATGATTGCCTCATACAAAGTGCTTACCTCGATCGAAATCGTTTACTTTAACATCCTGCAAAATTTCAGCGACGACGGGTAAATTATTTTAGGGTCATTTACCTCATTGACTGGAGTATGCTCACATTTCCTCATAGGTATAAGAGCTCTAGCTTGAAATGTGTGGGTACTCAATGAAACGCAAGCGCTATATTCTCTTGGCTGGCAGACCGGCTAAAAGATAGATAGAAATAACCCATCGTACTGATAATGCATTATTTACCAAGTAATCAAAACAAAGTGTTTTTGTGTATGCCTTCGGTGCGTGAGAGTGCCGGTGCCACAACTCGCTTCTTTGAAGACCAAAAAAAAAACAAAAGAAATCGAATCTTTCAAACAATGAAAATTTAAAAAGCTTCAAGTATTGGTAGAAGGGAAGCACGTAATTTATCAAGTGTAATTCCGGCGCCGAAAGCCAGAGGGCGCGGTGACAACCGAAGAAATGTTCCTGCAATATCGGGGAGGCTCCGCGGCGCGACAAAAAGGCAATCGATCACCCTTCCACCTGGCTAGAGGTGGCAATCCGAATGCGTGATACGCCTTAACTACCTACAAATTCACCCGCCGTGTCATTCTCGACTCTCTCGCCTTATTCTTACCGAGCATTTCGGCACAATTTCGGGTAAAAGCGCCAAGGAGCCTTCATACCGTGATAGCGCCACTTCTCAAAATAGTACATTGTAGTCGAGGATGGAAGACCAGCAATTGACGGACGGGTAGAGACTGCAGTCCGAGCCGCAACTGAGTTGGAAATACTATAGAAATAGTCCTAATAGCCGTTATAATTATTTAAAAATACTAAAATTAGGAAGCTAGCCCAAATTTTAATAGTAACTGCAGGGAATGAAATATATAAGATAGAATGTGCCAGCAGCATTTTCTCCCGGGCATGCTGTAAAAACCAGCTAAGGGGTCCGAGGGTTTCAGTGTATTGCAATTTAGGCGATGGGCTGACAACCTATCACTACAGCAATATACCTACAGATCTATCTTAAATAACCCTCAAAACTTTGTCAGACGTGGCGGAACGACCTTTGTTTAAGTTGTTAACGCTCTGCCTATCTCATTAGAGATAAAAGCGTGATTATAAGTATATGTATGTAGCGGCGCTAGGTTAGCGGATGAAGGTTCGTAGGCGCAAGCGACGTTGCCAGCTTTCTTTCCTTCTGTCCTCAGGTAATGGTTCCTGTGATATTGCCGTAATATTTCTCCACGATAGCGTTTGTTATCAACGTGTAATATGATTGTCGTTTTTATTCAAGATCGACAATTGTGAGTTATAAGACGGAAGGGGAAACGGGACGAAACGAACACCGGAATGAATTGACAACAGTGCGACAGGAAAATGAGAACAGAATTGATGGCAGGTGATAAATTATACACTTTGATACATATGTTTTAGTTGTGATTCTTTTATGCTGGACTGGGAGCGAGAGAAAACATAGAATGCGCCAGACGCATTTTCTCCCGTGCTGCATGCTGTAGAAACCAGCTAAGGGATCCGAGGGTTTCTGTATATTGCAATTTAGGCGATAGGCTGTCAACCTGTCACTACAGCAATACACCTACAAATGTATTTTAAATAACCCTCAAAACTTTGTCAGACGTGGCGGAACGATCTTTGTTAAGGTCGTTTACGCTCTGCCTACCTCATTAGGGATAAAGGCGTGATTATATGTATGTGTGTTTTGATGGAATATATTCTTCCATGCTGAACTGGGAGCGATATACTCCGGTTATAAACCCTGTAGCTATTTGCTCCGTACTCGTAGCTACGCAACAGTAAGTGTCCCTAATGTGCCGTGCGTCGAACGAAAACAGCCTGCATCGTCCTAACCAGACTCACAAAGTAATAAATTGACAAAATATTAATTTTGTGGGAATCGAACGCCCTACCACGACAGCCCTAGGTTTAGAGCATTAGACCACAGAGGTAGTCGCTATGTGCTACGGATATGCTTATCATCATTATGAAGTGCCAAAATGCCATCTTAATAATATAAATTTGGAGCTGTCGGTATTCCCTATAGTCCTGAGATACTCGTCTTATCTTCAGTTCTTAGTATTGACTACCGTTTAACATTACCAATTTGGAGTTGGCGTCAACTTCCTCCAATTCAATCTTCGTCCGACGTGATGGGTGATGGGAGTTAGTGGGAGTAGACTGCGCTGCGCCAGAACTCACAAGTTATCATACCGGTGGGTAAACAAACGCCTGAGAGAGGCAGGGACGGATTCAGGTTAACCATACTTTTATCACTTACAAGGTGGTCGGCTTGTTGACGCAAAATAAATGCAATTCCTTCCATTTGACAATTTTTAAGGAGCATTTCAGATAAAACCAATTCACCCTACGTCTGATCAATTTGAAGGGGCATTTAAGTTATAATTTTGTACATACTGCAGTAGCGATGTGTTTTTTGGTTTAAAATCTAAAATGCAGTGAAAACCTCGACTTCCTTTACTGGCTACAAAATATCAAGGACAGTGCAAATTAAGGATCTAAGTCAACCTCAATTTTCTCCAATTCAATCTTCGTCCGACGTGGTCGGTGATGGGAGTTAGCAGACTGCGTCCGGAACTCACAAGTTATTATACCGATGGGTAAATAAACGCCTGGGAGGGGCAGGGATGGATTCAGGTTTACAGAACTTTGTAAGGAAATGTAAGTGAAGTAACTGAATCAGACTGTTGATTCTTCTTCTTGTCTTGAGGGTTTCAAGTGAATAATTGCACAGCTTACAGGCTCTTGAGATGGTTTGTGTTATGACCACTATCTAAGATGGCGACTGGGACCGACGGCTTAACGTGCCATTCGATGCACAAATTTTTTTCATCTAAAAAAAATAAGAGGATTCAATCTGCATTGTCCTAACCAAACTGGAAAAATCTCACAAAGTGATAAATTGTCAATATAATATCAACTTTGTGTTCCCCTCGGAATCGAACGGAGGACCTACGGAAATGGAAACCATGACTTATACCCCTAGACCATGGAGGCAGTTCAGTTATGATAACAGATCAAAAGGAAAATTAAAAAGAAAAAAACGATTCATGTTTTGTTAGATCGCATTTATAATGTAGCCTTACCATTCGTTGTGCCAGACAAGCCAAGTTGAAGAAAGTTGGATCCCTGATTTATGCTCAGTTGCTTTTACTGCTGGAAACGAAACGTTAAAAGCTAGATTCTAAATCTCCTACAAGGTCAGATTGAAAATAAACGATTGTTCAGTAAAATATCAATGTGTTCGCAAATAGGAATACAGAGAGTAAAAACAATGCGGACTATACTTTAGCAAATCTCACAAAGTGATAAATTGTCAATATAATATCAACTTTGTGTTCCCCTCGGAATCAAACGGAGGACCTACGGAAATGGAAACCATGACTTATACCCCTAGACCATGGAGGCAGTTCAGTTATGATAACAGATCAAAAGGAAAATTAAAAAGAAAAAAAAAATCATGTTTTGTTAGATCTCATTTATAATGTAGCCTTACCATTCGTTGTGCCAGACAAGCCAAGTTGAAGAAAGTTGGATCCCTGATTTATGCTCAGTTGCTTTTACTGCTGGAAACGAAACGTTAAAAGCTAGATTCTAAATCTCCTACAAGGTCAGATTGAAAATAAACGATTGTTCAGCAAAATATCAATGTGTTCGCAAATTTTAGGAATACAGGGAGTAAAAACAATGCGGACTATACTTTAGCGTATGAACCTATACATGAAACTGAACAACTGTCCCCAAAGAGCACAATGTTGAAAAATAAACTTGCCCCCCATACATATGATGACAGCGGCTCGAGTCATTTTGTATGGTAGGCTCAATATTTTTTCCACATTTTGACCTATATTTCTTGGAGAAAGTTGTTCAGTTTCATAGGAAGTTCACACTCTCAAGTTTGGTAAACTATTGTTTTTACTCCCGATATAAAGAGTCTTATCTATACATATAATAAATCTCTAGAAGGGTCGTGTCTGTACATTGAATATTTTTCCAAAAAAAGAATTTCTGCAAGCATTATTAACGATATAAAGACCAAATCGATTTTTTTAAGAATTTTTGTCTGTCTGTCTGTCTGTCTGTCTATCCGTCTGTATGTTACCACATCACGCCAAAATTACTGTACCGATCGAATCTGATCGGGGGTATCGAACCATAACCACCACGCGTACGGAGTCGCGGGCACAGCTGGTTTTATTTTATGGTGTATCTAGGACAATCCCTTACTGCGGCCCTGCCACCCATTGCCACAGAAACCGCCTGTTGACGAACTTAAATTGTATTTCCGAACAAACTGGTCTAGTAGTTCGCAGACAGCGTCGAAATGGGACAATACGCTTCCTAAATATTTATCGACAGTAAACACTGGTCGAAGTGCTTCTCATTTAAGGCGTTTACCCACAGTTGCTGATCTGGTCTGCCTATAGTACCTAGTTTTTTACGTATCTCACGACTGCCGCTTGGTCATACCTACTAGCGGTTGTGCGTAGTATAGACATAAGCCCTTGTGGAGCTAACTTATAAAAAAAAAAGGTTTCGATTCTTGAATTTCAACCTTTAACTTATTACCTTTTTAGTAAACTTATTTAAAGAGTTTTATTATTATAGAGTTTTAAACAAGGATATTGGTGTTTAAAATAATTTTACCAAAAGGGTTACGTTTTGACAAATGGTGATTGACTGGCCATTTTTGAAGAAAACATATGACCTATTAGTCATTAAATTAATTTATAAATTGTTTATAACAATGCTTTTAAGGATAGGTATCTGTGAGAGAACAAGGGTAAGGAGGATGAGGTAAAAAGTAAAAAAAAGGTAAAGAAACGGAAAGGATTGACTGCTGATTTACCTGAAAAATTTACCTAATAGGCCTACCTCCTCAAAAGGTCCTACAAACTTGACACTGGTGGAATCATCACGGAAACGCCAAACAACTAAAAGTTGAATTGTTTATTTTTCTTTTAACTGCAAATGGCGATGGGAGCATATTTTTTGAACTTCAAGTGCCAGTATTTTTTCTACAATATGTTTTTATACTGGCAGTCCTGCCATAAAAAAATACCAAAATTTATTCAGAGGCTATACATTATTGTATTATTTTTATTTATTTTATCATCATTTACACAACACACATTTACCTTCCATACTGGACTGGGAGAGAAAGAAAAACATAGAGTGTTCCAGTTGCCCTTCCTCCCGGGCATGCTGTAAAAGTCAGCAAAAGGGATTCGAGGGTTACAGTGTATTGTAATTTAGGCGATGGGCTGACAACCTGTCACTACAGCAATACACATTACAATCTAAAATTGCCCTCAATTTATGTCAGACGTGGCGAAAGCGCCTTTTAGGAGGCGTTTTACGCTCTGCCTACCCCGTAAGGGATAAAGGCGTGATTTTATGTATGTATGTATGTACACAACACAATTTAGATATAAGTGTTATGATTACGACAATGTACTTGGTATAGTTATCTGTTTTACCTGTTGATAGTGGTCGTCACACAAACCATGTAGAAGGCTATGCTAATATCAACTATTATTATTTCTTCCATGCTGGCCTGGGAGCGAGAGAAAAACATGAAGAATGTGCCAGCTGCATTACCTCCCGGGCATGCTGTAAAAGTCAGCTAAGGGATCCGAGGGTTACAGTATATTGTATTTTAGGCGATGGGCTGACTACTTGTCACTATAGCAATATACCTACAAATCTATCTTAAATAACACTGAAAACTTTGTCAGACGTGGCGGTTCTTGTTTAGCTCGTTTAAACTCTGCCTACCCCATTAGGGATAATGGCGTGATTATATGTATGTAATATTAACTACTAATAATATGCTAATATTTGCTATGCTAATAGGTGGTTTAAAAACTCTGACAGCAGGGTTCATCGCGTCGTACGCCGATACAAAAAACCCATTTTATAAGAAGATTCAGCCCGATTTCTCTACTAGATTGAACTGGCGTATCGGAATACTCTCTGTGGATAAAAGCCTTTAAATTCGCTAATGAATTCGGTCCATTAGTTTTCTGTCCAATGCTTTCGATAAAACAAAAATAAAATTCAATTTCACGGAACAAATGCTATAAACGTTGAACGAGTTGTTTATTTTGTGTGTTTTTTTCGATGGTTTGGCAGAGACTAATGGAACGACAAACCCTTGTGTCAGATAATATGAACAGAAAGAAATAATAAATTCGCCTCGGGCAGGACTTGAACCTTTGAGTTTCACTCTGCTAACTGAGCTACCGAGGAAGCAGCCACCGAATTTATTATAGTCTTTCTTATCTACACGTCATAGGCCCGTAATTATAATCAACTCTAAAGACGGACAGTGGGTTTGAGTTTGTATCAGAAATATAATTTCAGTATAAAACAGCCTGTCAAATCCAAACTTAATGTTGCTCTCAATCTTAAGATAGCTTTATAAATACGAGCCATAGTGTACCGTTTACACAGAAGTATCAGAGCAAATAAAGTCTACGGCAATTTTTCCCGCCGTTTTACCCACTCTATCCCCAGCAAATTCCAACATGGCCGCTCAATATGGACTTCAGCGATCGCCGGTACGTGACTATGACGAATGGCAAGGTAGGTCGCCCAGGCTTTAAATGGGCGTGGGCGAGGGTGCTGCATGTTGAGAAAACAGTTAATGGCGAAGACAGCATGTTGGCAGCTTTAACTACTTCCGTTGTCTGGTGGTCAGAGTCACGGGTTCCTGATCGGGAAGTCGTGGGTTCAACTCCCACCACTGAGATTTTCCCTAGTTTGGTTCTGACAATGCAGGTTGTCTATAAGAAAAAAGATTTCGTGTTTCGGAGGCCACGTTAAGGCGTCGATCCCGGTCGCTGTTTTTGATAGTGGTCGTTACACAAAGCACGTCAGAGGCCGCTGTTTCTAATAGGCGGTTTAATTTAAAGTCTCCTGGGTTATGATCGATTGTCGCCTCGAAAAAAAAAACCTCGTGCTAAGAAGAAGGCTGCGTCAGTTCCTTTTTTTGCCACATTCACTTAAAGCCTTGTAAGGTAGCTAGCCCAGTTACGGCCAAGGTGGCGAGGCGGGGACAGAACACGTACGTTCGCCCTATTTTTCTTCGCACCTAGATTGAGTGTTGCGAGTTGGGATCGATTGGAGCGATTTGGGTGGACACCTTGTTTTTTTGATTTGTCTACGTCTGAGGAGGATTTGATTGCTAGATTTTGTTTTTTTCCTATTCCTTTATAAAATTGTAGTTTTGTGTTTTTGTTTGCTACCGAGAAACTCTCATAAACTGTTAGTAAAGTAGAGTAATATGTTACTACCGAATAAATCCTACTTCCAGAGAATGTGTCGAAGTTGAAAGATAGAGCTTTTTGCAAAGCAGTTTCCGCAGTGTTTTCTTCGAACTATTCCGCGGAAATCAGATATTCTACATTTGCCGGCTAAAACTAAAATTAAAAACTATTTGTCTCTTTCAGACTAAAAACATTGGAAAAGGACAGGAGATCTAGTTTCTCCGATTTTTGATTTATAGTTGGTGGTTTTATGCCTTATCTGTCACTTTTACCGCCGTCATACATACAGAGGAAACGTGCAAGAGCGCGTCGAAATCTAGCGGAAAAAGTGTAAAACCATAAGGCATAAATCGGCTGTCCTTTTTAAATTTTATTATTTTGAAAGTGACAGATTGATTTTAATTTTAGTTTTAGCCAGTGGTATCTAGAATCGAGCCCATTACCCGCGTTTATTTGTTACAAATGTACATACAAAAATACAAATCTTTCTTGGTAAGAAGCCGGCCATTTATTTTGTTCAAAATGATTTCTCCTCGGTCTAATCGAACTCATTCTCTAAATCACCAGCACTCGCTTTAATTACGCATCCCAATGTCTTTCGGGAAAGCTTTGCTTGTTTTCTTTGGAATCAGCTAGATTCAGTAATAGTCCCTGTGGTCTAGTGGTCTGATGGCTGTTACTCAAACCATGTCAGAGGCCTAATAGCTGTGCTATAAGGCGGTTTAAAAACTCTGACACCAGCGTTCTTCGGGTCGTTGTTCGATTTGAGAATCCACTCGCTAAGAAGAAGTAGTCTGATGTTTCAGTTTCCGAACCAAATGTCGAGAGTTCAGATTCTTCCTATTGATGTTATTGTTTCTTCCGTGCTGGACTGGGAGCGAGAGAAAAATATAGAATGTGCATCTGAATTTTCTCCCGGGCATGCTGTAAAAATCAGCTAAGGGATTTGAGAGTTTCAGTATATTGCAATTTAGGCGATGGGCTGACACCCTGTCACTACAGGATTATACCTACAAATCTATCTTAAATAACCCTCAACACTTGGTCAGAAGTGGCGGAACGACCTTTGTTTAAGTCGTTTACGACCTAAACAAAGGTCGTTCCGCCAAGTCTGACAATGATTTTAGGGCTATTAAAGATAGATTTGAATGTATATTGCTATAGTGACAGGTCGCCTAAATTGCAATATATAGATACCCTCGGATCCCTTAGCTGGTTTTTACAGCATGCCCGGGAGGAAATGCAGCTGGCACTTTATAACCACAACATTGAAGTCCTATGCTGGCCTAGGAGCGAGAGAAAAACAAAGATTGTGCCAGCTGCATTTCCTCCCGGGCATGCTGTTAAAACTAGCTTAGGGATCCGAGAGTTTCAGTATATTTTAATTTAGGCGATGGGCTGACAACCTGTCACTACGGCAATATACCTACAAATCTATCTTAAATAACCCTTAAAACTTTGTCAGATGTGGCGGAACAACCTTTGTTTAGATCGTTTGCGCTCTGCCTACCATTAGGGATAAAGGCGTGATTCTATGTATGTATGTATGCAAAAAGTAACAAAACGAGCGTATCCACATAACAGTGACTATCAGATGATTTGCCAACTAAATCTGTGACTTTATTCCAGTAACACATTCCTAAAGTCCTAATAATCTAATGGGCGATTTTCGACTAGACAGCACGGCGACGGCAACGGCGATGGCACGGAACCGGCGACGGTACCGTGGAAGAGATCACACACACACATAATCACGCCTTTATCCCTAATGGGGTAGACAGAGCGTAAACGACCTGAACAAAGGTCGTTCCGCCACATCTGACAAAGTTTTGAGGGTTATTTAAGATAGATTCGTAGGTATATTACTATAGTGACAGGTTGTCAGCATATCGCCTAAATTGCATTATACAACCCTCGGATCCCTTAGCAGATTTTTACAGCATGCCCAGGAGGAAATGCAACTGGCACATTCTATGTTTTTCTCTCGCTCCCAGTCCAGCATGGAAGAGATCATCTATGAAATCAATTAAATTGTGTGACACGCTTTTCCACTTGCCGGCACGGCAACGGTACGACAACGGCAGGGCATTGATTCCCACCGGTACCGTCGCCGACCTGCCAAACTGCATGTGTTTTGTATTGTGTATTGTAATGCGCTCAAATTGGTACTATATGTATGTTAACGGGACATTGCCGTGCCATCTAGTGGAAAAACAGAGCCACGATATCGTTACCGCACCGTCGCCATGCCGTGTAGTGGAAAAACGCCCATTAATAATATTTCATACAAACATACATAAATCACGCCTTTATCCCATACGGGGTAGGCAGAGCGTTCAACGCTTCGTAAAAAGCGCTTTCGCCACGTCTGACAAAATTGAGGCCAATTTTAGATTGTAATATGTATTGCTATAGTGACAGGTTGTCAGCCCATCGCCTAAATTACAATACACTGTAACCCTCCAGTCCCTTTTGCTGACTTCAACAGCATGCCCGGGAGGAAGGGCAGCTGGAACATTCTATGTTTTTCTATCTCTCCCAGTCCAGCATGGAAGTAATTAATAATAATAATTATAATAATAAAATAGTTTATTGATCTCAAAACTTAGCCTATATGCTACATTTTTATGTTAAGATTTACATTTTACGAATTACAGTAGGCCAACTTAAATTAGGTTTGAAACCCTCTGCACTAGTGTGCACTGTATCGCAGAGAATATCTCCTCTTATCAGTTGGTATTGCCTGTTGATGCGGTGTCATTGTTGCTGCTAGATACTTGATATATATACATACATACATACATACATATAATCACGCCTTTATCCCTAATGGGGTAGGCAGAGCGTAAACAACCTAAGCAAAGGTCGTTCCGCCACGTCTGACAAGTTTTGAGGACTGCATGCTGGACTGGGAGAGATAGAAAAACATAGAATGTTCCAGCTGCCCTTCCTCCCGGGCATGCTGTTGAAGTCAGCAAAAGGGACTCGAGGGTTACAGTGTATTGTAATTTAGGCGATGGGCTGACAACCTGTCACTATAGCAATACATATTACAATCTAAAATTGCCCTCAATTTTTGCTCTGCCTACCCCGTAAGGGATAAAGGCGTGATTTATGTATGTATGTATGTACATGGTGTATCTCTTGGTGTTGAGATTTTATGCTTCTTTTTGAAGATATAGATTTCTGATTGAAGACAACGCAATTTTCCGTAGAACATTCCTACGCCGTAGACTGCTACACATTCGTAGCAATCTTGGCAGCGTAGCGTAGCAGGTAGAAAATAGTATGCGTACCTCCAACTTAAGGTCCCGATATACACTATGTAGCGCTCCCATCAGTAAAAAAAAACATAACTCACTAAATCAATGAATCGAAAACCCAGTCGAACAGACTCAAGAAATAGTTATAAAGATAATTTAAAGCCTTATTAATTTGCGATTCTTGGTTCGTTGTAGAAACAAGTGGAAACACAGAAGTAGAAGCTAGCACTCCCCGATAGCGACTTCTCAAATCAGTGGGTAGAAACATGGCGTTAAGTATATTGCGACCCAAAGATCTGTCGTGCTGATACCGAGAACCATATATTTATATTATAATGATACACGACAGACTTTAATAATAATACCTGTCAAAGCTGAGAAATGGAGCGTTCTCATCTTTGAAGTCAGGTCTTAGATGTCTTCGTCTCATGGCAGCCTATTACGTAATACATTTCGTGGTAAAGTAATAATTTTATTTTGACCCGTTTTCTTTAATTCTGCAGACAGTACTCGTATTTCCATAAAAATAATAGTATTTTCTGTGAGTCAGCGAGTCTCGCTTCTTCCTAGTGCGAAGTGATAGATATGAGGGAGAAAATTAATGCCATATATGCAGTGAAGCGACGTATTGGACCTCTTTGATCGTTGGAATAGCAGCTTATATTGTGGCCATGAAAACATTTTTTTAAGTTTCAATCCGCTAATTCTTCTTTTCGTATCAATGGTAATTCATTAACTCATACAGTCAACTTCCAATAGCAGAGAGGTTGTCATTTGGCAGCGCTTTGAAGTAAAAAAATCAAAGTAGAACATAAATCTAATAGAAAATTAGAGACCTACATATCTGAATTCACGATTCCATCACTTCAAGGGTTACATGCAACCACCACCACCAGTCCAAAGGGCAGGCATGAGAAAATTAATGCTCCCAATTATTTTTGTTCAGATTGCGCGTGTTTTGTTTGTAGATTGTGGATCATCAGCTTCCACAATCGCCTTTAATTCGTCATTGTCGACCAAAGTCTTCGGACGACCGCGAGTTTCATTTTTCAGATCGAAATTTCTAGAACGGAAACAAGCAAACCAGTAACAGGTGGTGCGTTGGTTTGTAGTGTTAGCTCCGGAAACGTCGTTGATGTTGCGTGCCGCTTGTGCCGCGTTGCTGCATTGCTGGAATTCCTTGTTTTTAAATAAAATTAATTTGAAATTAGAATTGTTAGCCAAACAAAAAATATTTTGATTTGAAATGGCCAGTATTGCACAACGGCAATTTCATAGGAAAGAAGATGTATGTATATATGTTTTTTTTTTAAGTTCCCGCTCATCTCCCGGCCACAGCTCGTCGTCGTTCGCACCGTGAACATTTCAGTAGGTGTGAAGCGAGTGACAGAAATAAACCCAACTGATGTGATATTATGAGTTTTATTTCCTTTCATAGACGACGCCCAGCTGAGGAATACGACTGACTTTTTCACCAACATTTGTGTAAGTAAAACTTGAACTGCCTCCGTTGCTTTTTCTGGAGATCGTGGGTTCGATTCCCACGCGGGAACACAAAGTAAATTTTAATGTTTAGTCAGTTTTTCCTAGTATTAGGCAATTACAGGAATCATCTTATTGTCTGTAAAATAAGGATTCTTTGCTTCGGAGTGTACATTAAGCCCCTTGGAGCCTGAGTTAAACAATGGCCATGAATAAAAAAAAAACAAAATGGGTTATGCTTGCTCGTGCTGTAGAGTCAAGAGATAAACCACAGCTCAATCTCTATCAAGCCTATACCGGGTGTAAGGGACAGCGTCCGCGTCCGTGTCCCGGGTTGTTCAGTCAATGACACCGAACAACTTTCACCAGGATTTTTATTCGGCAAATGAAATAAAATGGCTTTTCCATACAAATTGTCTGATCGAGGTGTTCATTTTGTACGGAAAAGCCATGTTTTTTGCACTTCCTGAAAAATACCTGGTGGAATATGTTCAGTATCATTGACTGAGCCACCCCTATCAGTGTGCGGGACGCTGTCCCTTACACCTGGTATAGGATAATAGGTTTAAACTTACACTTAATGCTAATATTTTTGTAAAACATATCGGAAACTATAGGTCTACAATTTAAAACACGTTTGTTAAAATTATATTTAAGTCCGGAGGTCCTGAGTTCGATTCCCAGGAGGGAAACACAAAGTTGATATTTGAGAATTTATCACTTTGTGAATTTTTCCCCAGTTTGGTTAGGGCATTGTATTCTGAATCACCTGATTGTCCGAAAAAGAAAAAGATTTCGTGCTTTGGAGGGCACGATAAGCCGTCGGTCGCGGTCGCTGTCTTTGATAGTGGTCGTTACTCAAACCATGTCAGAGGCCTGATAGTTGTACTACTAGGCGGTTTAAAAACTCTGACACCAGGGTTCATCGGGTCGATAGACTCGATGAACCCGACAGAAGAAGAAGAATAAAATAATTTATAACTGCCTTCGTGGTCTAGTGGTTAGAACCATGGGCTTACGATCCGGAGGTCCTGGGTTCAATTCCCAGGGGGAAACACAAAGTTGATATTTGTCAATTTATCCATTTGTGAGGTTTTTCCCATTTTGGTTAGGACATTGCAGGCTGAATCATCTGATTGTCCAAAAAGAAAGCAGATTCCGTGCTTCGGAGGGCACGTTAAACCGTCGGTCCCGGCCGCTGTCTTTGATAGTGGTCGTTACTCTAACCATGTCAGAGGCCTATTAGCTGTGCTACTAGGCGGTTTGAAAACTCTGACACCAGGGCTCATCTGGTCATTTAACTCGAGAATCCACTCGCTAAGAAGAAGAAGAATAAAATAAAAATAAATAAATAGGAGTCTTCGTTCATTACCGTTCAACTTTCATTACTTCCCGATCAGCTGTCGATTACTGCGACGTGATGAGCTCTTCACCCAATTAGCTGCAGCTAGCTCTATATGGCTCGTTTTCGACGTCATTAGAACCAAACTACCACTTTCACTTTTAATACTTATCTTAATTTCTCCCATGCAGACCTGGGAGCAAGAGAAAAACATAGAATAAGCCAGCTGCGTCTCCTCCCGGGCATGCTGTAGAAGCCAGTTGAGGGATCTGAGGGTTTTTGTATATTGCAATTAAGGCGATGGGTTAACAACCTGTCACTACAGTAATATACCTACAAAACTGTAACTGCCACCGTGGTCTAGCGGTCTGAGCCATGGGCTCTCGATCCGCAGGTCCCGGGTTCGATCCCCGGCGGGGTACAATGACTTTGTGTTGTTGTTTCTGGTTTGGTTAGGAAATTGCAGACTGATCACCTGATTGTTCCATAAGTAAGATGATCCATGCTGTCGGCTGGGCATGTAAATAGTCGGTCCTGCGCCTGATTTATCTCTGGTCGTGTCAGTCAATCTGTCCCATCAGAATAAGAGATTGAAGAAATAAAGAGTGCATCTGTGTGTAGCGCAAACACTTGGGCACTAAAGGAGATTCGGGAGATTCGCCGCCATCATCACTGAAAATCGGTGGGAGGACTATTATACCTACAAATCTATCTTGAATAACCCTCAAAACTTTACGTTTATTATGCTCTGCCTTCCCCATTAGGGTTAAAAGCGTGATTATATGTATGTATGTAAGTACTTATCAGGAGAAGAAATCTCATTTGTTGGGTAATCCTCAGTCAGTGATAAACTCTTAGTATGAAAGACCTAGAAAATACATACATACATATATATAATCACGCCTTTATCCCTAATGGGGAAGGCAGAGCGTAAACAACCTAAAAAAGGTCGTTCTGTCTCGTCTGTTTTTAGGGTTACTTAAGATAGATTTGTAGGTATGTTGCTGTAGTGAAAGGTTGTCAGCCCATCGCATTAGTTTCAAAATACAAAAACCCTCAGATCCCTTAGATGATTTCTACAGCATGCCCGGGAGAAAATGCAGCTGACACATTCTATGTTTTTCTCTCGCTCCCAGTCCAGCATGGAAGTTCGTGATTTCTTTTATATTTCCTTTAAAAAAAGAACTTTTAAAAGTTGTTTTGTTTCCGACGGCCGGCACAGCCTAGTTGGCTGTGTATCTGCCTGCTACGCAGTGGGTCCCGGGTTCCATTTGAATGATGACTTTAAATGTCTGTTTCTGGGTCTGTGTGTTCTTTGTGGTTGTTTCTATGTATGTCTATGGCACCCCGATACAGGGGCTGGTGGGGGCTATTAGTATGATCGTGTTTTTTTTCTTTGCTTTTTCCTTTATAATTTCATAATGGGATCGATTCTAGATTTTCCGGCAAAACTAAAATTAAAATCAATTTGTCACTTACATACAAAAACATTGTAAAAGGACAGGAGATCTATTCTCTCCGGTTTTTAATTTATAGTCGGTGGTTTTATGCGTGAAAGTGAAATGTGTATGTGAAAGCAAAAGCAAAAGTGTAAAACCATAGAGTATAAATCGCCTGTCCTTATCCTATGCTATTATTTTGAAAGAGTCAGATAACTTTTAATTTTAGTTTTAGCCGGTGGTATCTAGAACTGAGCCCAGTATTACTTTCCGACTTAGAGATCCAAGATTTAGTCGATATTGAATAAAATATTGAATTACTTCCATGCTGGTCTGGAAGCGAGAGAAAAACATAGAATGTGCCAGCTGCATTTCCTCCGGGGCATGCTGTAAAATCCAGCTAAGGGATCCGAGGGTTTCAGTATATTGTAATTTAGGCGATGGGCTGACAACCTGTCACTACAGCAATATACCTAGAATTCTATCTTAAATAACCCTCAAAACTTTGTCAGTCGTGGCGGGACACCTTTGTTTAGGTCGTTTACGCTCTGCCTACCCCATTAGGGATACAGGCGTGAATATATGTATGTATGTATGTATATTGAATAAAAAGCCGATGAAGGCCGGAGGAAGTGCAACTTCTGACTTTGATCGTTTTGTCATATTAAAGAGACTCGGCTGATCGGAGTCGAGTGCAGGCGGAGACAGAGTGCTGTTCCGTGTACCCGAGAGAACTTCATTCATTTACCAACATGCCTTTTACGCTCTGCCTACCCCATTAGGGATAAAGGCGTGAATATATGTATGTATCTAGAATTGAGCCCATTATTACCTTCCGACTTAGAGATCCCAGATTCAGTCGAATCGGTTGAAATATTGAATAAAAAGCCGATGAAGGCCGGAGGAAGTGCAACTTCTCACTTCGATCGTTTTGTCATATTAAAGAGACTCGGCTGATCGGAGTCGAGTGCAGGCGGAGACAGAGTGCTGTTCCGTGTACCCGAGAGAACTTCATTCATTTACCAACATGCCTTTTACGCTCTGCCTACCCCATTAGGGATAAAGGCGTGAATATATGTATGTATCTAGAATTGAGCCCATTATTACCTTCCGACTTAGAGATCCCAGATTCAGTCGAATCGGTTGAAATATTGAATAAAAAGCCGATGAAGGCCGGAGGAAGTGCAACTTCTCACTTCGATCGTTTTGTCATATTAAAGAGGCTCGGCTGATCGGAGTCGAGTGCAGGCGGAGACAGAGTGCTGTTCCGTGTACCCGAGAGAACTTCATTCATTTACCAACATGCCTTATTGATACCCAATGTTCCACTTTTTAGCCAACTGCGCAGCGCAAAGAAGGGTAATGTGTTTAACAGCCTATGTATGTATGTGCGTGTGCATGTTTGTTCCTTTGTGGCACTCTAGAGGCCAAACACGTAAGCCGATTTTAATGATTCTTACGTCTATCGATTTGTCTTAACCACGCGAGTGTCACTGAAGAAGTGATCTTGATCAAAATTAAATACGACGACAATCAGATGCCATTTCGTATTTCTTTTAAAAAAATAGGCAAACTATGCAGAGGGCGATATCATTGAACAGGTATTTGCAAATCAGTTTTAGGTTTTTTGCATCATTTTTTGTTTAGAAGTTGCGTTTAGTATCTACTAGCGACCCGCCCCGGCTTCGCACGGAAATTATCAGTGTTTCTCTACTATATTATGCACGTATTATACATATAAACCTTTCTCTTGAATTACTCTATCGATTAAAAAAAAACCGCATCAAAATCCGATGCGTAGTTTTAAAGATTTATGCATACATAGGGATATAGGGACAGAGAAAGCGACTTTGTTTTATTCTATGTAGTGATAACGATTGAATGTGTTGAAGCATACTTGCTACGCAGTTGGGGTTCTTTGTCCTTAATAAATTACTTTTTTGTTTTATTCTCCAATCTCATTGTATTACCTCAATAAAAATGTTCTTCCCTAAATAATTTCTTATTCATTCTAGCCTTGAAAAGGCCCAGGTTTTAATGCTTCGGAAACAGGTTTAGAGCTGTCTCTGCAGGTCTAACTCATTTTGATAGTGCTTTTTCAAGCTTGATTAGCGGAAAAATTTAGGCTCGTATTTTGAGACCAAAATTAAGTATAGATTTGACAAGCCATTTTGTACTGATAAATGTCATTTTTGATACGAACTCAAACTAGCTGTCTATCTCCAGTGCTGATTATAAATACGGGCGTTAGTCTTCATTGAGTAAAATAACAACAAAATCACGGTTGTTTCAAACCAAATGAAAACAGACAGCGAATCATGGTTTATAGTGGAACATAGATAATTCTCTTAACCAGGACCCATATTAAGATGATTGCACACGAGACGGCGGATCGCGGCGTTTCTCGACGCTAATTCAATCCGTATCCTCACTCATCCCTGCTCCGTGATAATTGACGTGAAATGGCCTCCCGTATAAAGAAGCGTGCTCATCTGGTTACGCAAACGCATAAAAAAATGGGTTTGCGTCATTGTTACATTTTATTTATGACCTTCCATGCTGGACTGGGAGCGAGAGAAAAACATAGAATGTGCCAGCTGCATTTCCCTGTCATGCTGTAAAAATCAGCTAAGGGCTCCGAGGGTTTCTATACATATATTGAAATTTAGGCAATATAACTTGTACATTGCATCTGAAAAATAGTATGTAAAAAAGATGTAAAAGCATTTTTTCATACATATACGTACATACATATAATCACGTATTTATCCCTAATGGGGTAGGCAGAACGTAAACGACCTAAACAAAGGTCGTTCCGCCATGTTTGACAAAGTTTTGAGGGTTATTTAAGGTAGATTTGTTGGTATATTGCTGTAGTGACTAGATGTCAGCCCATCGCCTCCAATATACTGATACCCTCGGATCCCTTAGCTGGTTTTTACAGCATGCCCGGGAGGAAATGCTTCTGGCACATTATTTTTTTTTATTTTTCTCCCAGTCCAGCATGGAAGTAAGTCCCTATTTAGCACAAGCTTATGCATCGTAGGGGTGTATATGAGTTGATAATGATGATGATGAAACATTACTTGAAGATAATTTAATATATCGTATTAAAAACAATTCTTGTTTCCACTACTGAATTTGTTAGAAAAAAACGAGCATTGTCGAAAAACACACACATATGTTGAAATACCTACCTTTTGTAGATTTTTCCCTGAGATCAACTTTATGTGCAGTCTTCCTAACCACGTGGCGTGGAGTAGGGCTGAGCGGCTACGTGATCAATTGCCACTGACACCCGCCCTTTTGTCACGGAAACAATAAGGGCGAATGTCTTCAAACGCCTCCACCTATAATACTGAACAACTTTTTTTCTACACACATAATAATGGTGAAATGTCGTTACTAGAGTGGCTCAGCTTTGTGACTAGAAAAGGTCTTTAAACATATTCTCGTAACTGAAAACGACTAGGAAAATTGTTTAGTTTATGACCAGAAAAAAACATCGAAAAAATACAGTAGTGTGCAGTCTCCTTAACCACGTGGCGTGGAGTAGGGCTGAGCGGCTACGTGATCAATTGCCACTGACACCCGCCCTTTTGTCACGGAAACAATAAGGGCGAATGTCTTCAAACGCCTCTGCGTATAATTCACCACCGCTCTGGCAATCGTGGCTTGATTTGAAAAAACACCATTTTGAAAAAGTGGATTTCGTATATCGGGTGTAAGGGACAGTGAAACATTTAAACATCAAACTTTCGCATTAATGAATATTAGTAGGAATGATAACTGCCTCCGCGGTCTAGTGGCTAGGTCCTGGGTTGGTATTTGAGAATTTATCACTTTGTGAATTTGTCCCCAGTTTGGTTAGGACATTGCTGGCTAAATCACCAGATTGTCCAAAAAAGAAAAAATCGTCGGTCCCGGTCGCTGTCTTTGATAGTGGTCGTTACTCAAACCATGTCAGAGGCCTGATAGTTGTGCTATAGGCGGTTTAAAAACTCTGACACCAGGGTTCATCTGATCGATAGACTCGACACCCACTCGACAGAAGAAGAAGAAGAAGTAGGAATGATGTCGAAATGCGAACATCTTAGTGACATCAATATATTTTAATACAGGCTGTAAGGGACGGACGGTGTCCAAAAACTGAAAGGGTTGCTGCGTCAATAAAACTGAACAACTTTTATCATTCTTTTAGAACATGAAAAAATTATTGCATTTCCATACTTTTCTGATTGTGGTGGTAATTTTGAATGGAAAGTATTTTAAATTATTTTCTGAAAGAATTTCTTTGCTTGGCACACATAGACTAGATTGTAGAAAAAGACACAGGCTACTTACCGCAGGAAAATACTTCGTTTCCTCGGGAGGTTATATCTCATTTTTTTTTATTTCATGCCTACCGAATGGTGCAATAACATTGAGATTTCAAGAATATTGCGAAAATAATTGAGTAAAAATACGTTCGTGGAATTTATTCTTTGATGTACGAATAAAACCTGCATTCTACCAAAAAAACATTGTTATAAATCGAAGGTAAGAGGTTCTCCGAATTTTTTAATGAACAGTACCCGCAATTAACTTTTTTCAATAATTCAGAAACTATGTATAATATTTATATTAATGCACTGCCACCGAAAATTTTCAGAATTTGTTCCTCACTTAACTGTATTGGCGTGATTTTTTGTGTATGTATGCTGAAGAGCTGATTTGATGAATATTTAATTGTGTGTCATAGCTTAGGAAGTGTTTCAGTAATGTAATGTACAAGGAGCCCATAAAAAAATAAATATAAAACAACTTAAAAAATGTATCAAAAGTCGGTATTTATTATGATTCCAAGAGCTGGCCGTCTGGCCGCACCACTATAACCGAGCCCACGCTAATCGCTATCACTGGTCGATAGAGACTCGCGCGTCGATTAGTTCTCGACTTATCGCGCGTCACGCGGGGTCGGTTCGATAGCGGTTCGGCCAGACGCAGATCTGGGAATCATTATAAATATCTATCGACCATAATGTTGTTAATAAATCGCAAGTATAAATTGCCTATCGACTATTGTTTTTTTTTGTAGGTTTTTTTTACTGTACTGAAAAGACCCCTAAGCTATGGCACGCAATTAAATTACACTCTGAATAGTTTCTACGCACGCGAAAATGCTACAAGAATCGAAACTACTGACTTTTGTTTGGCAAGCAACAAACATCTCACTACTTTCAATTACCGTGTGAGCAGATCAGGCGAACGGCAAAACTTTCTTGGGCGAAAGTGGCAAACTTTTTCTTCGAGGACCCTCCAATTAATGAGGGCTGAGTGGGCCCTCGGCATTTTGGAATTTCTTCTAGGACTCGCACGTTGTAATCCAGAGGTCGAAGTGTTAATGACGTACCGAGTGAAGTCTCCAACTTTTTGTGCTTTTTGCAGGAATTGGTGATGTATGGCTTTTAGGTTTATCTGATTATGAAGATACTTAGAAAAGTTTTTATTGTGAAAAGGCGAAAATCGTTTTCTTTCCATGGTTTTTGTGTGATGTAGATATCCCGGCATATAAAACATACAATGCATTTCATCTTTCCTCCCGGGCACGCTATAAAAACCAGCTAATAGATCCGAGGGATTTACAGCAATATACATACAGATCTATCTTAAATAACCCTCAAAATTTTGTCAGACGTGGCGGAACGAATTTTGTTTAGGTCGTTAACACTCTGCCTACCCCATTAGGGATAAAGGCGTGATTATATGTATGTACTGCTCATTAAAAGAAAACTTTCTAAAACGGGCATCAGAAACCGTCATTCTAAAACCGTCTTGGATAATTAAGCTTAGCCCACAATAACACGAGAGCGCTGAAGTGGCCCAGTCGGCAACCTCAAAGCGATTGATCACGATTCTCCGTGGCCCCGGGGCCTCAGCAGCTGGGTCCTCAGGAGGCCTTGAGGGGCTCTCACTGTTGAGAATCGACCTGTCAATTATACTAGGCGTGGCAAGTGTATGACAGAAGACGCTTTGACATAAAGAACTTGGTTTCACACAAGTTATTTAAAATGTTAATGTTTTAGAAGATTCGTTTTAAAAGATTTTGTAGGAAAGTGTAATAAATAAGATGGTGTTTTTATTCTTCATACAAATAACACGTTTATGTTTTTTACATTTCCCAATATTACACAAAAATGATTTATTTTACAACCAAATAAGGAAACTACAAAGACCCGTAATTATAATCTGCATTTGAGATTGATAGCCAGTTTGAGTTCGTATCAGAAATGTCATTTTAGTACAAAATGGCTTGTCAAATAAATCCACACTTGATATTGCTCTCAATCTTGAGATAGCTTTACAAATACGAGTCTAAAAAGATACGCCCGTAACTAAAGACATCTTAGCTAAAGACATCGTAGCTAAAGACATCTTGTAGAGACGGTAAATAACATTTTTATGCCCTTGCTATACACACACTTACACCCTGTGTAAGGGACAGCGTCCCGCAAACTGATAGGAGTTGCTCAGTCAACGATACTGAGACCCATAATTATAATCTTGAGACTGCCAGCGAGTTTGAGTTCGTATTTAGAAATGCCATACATAATGGCCTGTCAAAGCCATACTTAATCATCATCTCCCTAGCCTTATCCCGTATCTAACGGGGTCGGCTACCTAATCTAGGTGATTGAACGAGGATACTGGTTTTTACACAGAGCGACTGCCATCTGACCTCCGCAACCCAGAAGGGAAACCAGACCCAATCCTAGATTAGGTCAGAGTTTTTTTAAGCCACCAATGCTTAGCACTGGCCTCTGATATGGCTTAACGACTAATATCTACGGTATTAAACGATATTAACCGGGACCAAAGGCTTAACGTGCCTTCCGAAGCACGGTAAAAGCGCCGAATAAACGTACATATGAAATTCGAAAACCGAATAACACATTGGTACGTGGTGGGATTTGAACCACGACCTCCCGCTTAGGAGGCAGCGGCCCTATCCACTACACCATCGGGCTCCTCAAAGCCATACTTAATATTGCTCTCAATGTTGAGATCACTTTATAAATACGAGCCTATTCGACTTCCACCAGAAAATTCTTTCAAGCAGAGAAAAAAAAAATGGCTTTCCCATACAAAACGTTCACTTCGATCAGATAATTTGTACGAAAAAGCCATTTTGCCACTTTCTGAAAAAAGAACCTGCTGATAGTTTGTTTAGTGTCAATGACTAAGCAAATCCTATTAGTTTGCGGGACGTCCCTTACACCCCGTAAATAAAATGTCGGATGTAATTTCTATCATACCATCAAAGGGAAGGTTATCGTGAAAGTTTTAATTTCCAATTAATAAAACCCTTCATAGCATAGAGTTTTAACATTCATTTATTCATAGGCAGAGGTCTAGAGAAAACTTTCTTAGGCCAGTATCCTCGAAGTTTTCAAGGCATTTAAAATTTGTTAAACTTGGCTTGGAAACTAGAAAATACACACAGGGTATTTTTTTAGTCAGGACGCAAATCAGTGATTGCTCAGACAATGAAACTTAACAATATTCACAGTAAAAAAGTTCAGGAATGAAAAAAATATATATATATATATATATGGTGGTCTTTCTGTATTTAAATATTTTTTTACTAAACTACTACTTAATTTGCCCTGCAGTGGGACACGTCAGGCTGTTAATAAAATAATAATAAATAAATACTACTTACTAATTTACAGGAACTGTCCTGACAAAAAATCCGTGAAAAAAGTGGTTCTTTGACTAAACCCCAATCAGTGTATCCAATACTGTAATTCACACACTTTATAACATTGGATAAGTGAAAGATCATTAAAAGGATGGCGTAGTTTTTAAAATAATCCTTTATTTATTTAAAAAAAGTATTTACACAATCAATCATTTAGAAATAGAAAATTACAAAGTTTTAATTAGTTTCTGTTTAGGGTTTTGCGGCTCCTAAATGTTATTGATGAACTCTTAGGATGTCATGCTGCTCTTCGGCTTTACTTGTATTTATAATATTATTCTCTCTCTCCTTGGCAATTATTATTCTCATCTGATGGTGGGGTCTGCCTTCTTCGTTTCCTCTTTTCACTTCGCTCTCCGCAGGAACCAAGATCTTTTCGGACCACATCCAACCATCTGGTCTTCGGTCTCGCCCTCCTTCGGACCCCCTGGACTATTGACTTGACGTCTTTATAATATTACTAAAAAAACAAAAATCCAGAACACTTTTAAAGACTTAGCAAAACAAATTCATTGAATAAGTTTAATATGAATGAGTTAGTTACGGGAAAATTCAAGAAAACAATATCGTAACGCCATCATAAGGGTAAAAGCAAGAGGAATAGAACACAATATAAATTATTATCCAATTAAAATAAAAGTCGTAGGTACTAATGCGAAATGAAAACAATAACACACCTATATATATATATATATATCTTTATTTTAATTTCATCAGTTTATTTTTCTTTGATTAAACAGTCACACAGACAAACTTTATAATTCTCTAACATATTAGGAAGATAGCAGATTTATATCAAAACTCAGAATAACTGTTAGTTGGTGTTTTCAATTATTTACAATTAAATGTAATTGAAAGGTTCAAACGAGTTCAAATTGCTTTTGATGTTTAAATTGCGTTTGACTTAATATAAAACAAATGAAAAAATGTTTAAATAAAATTTTCTATTTTAAGTTTCAGTCGTTTAAGGTTTCTATTTTAATTCCAAACATACAGGGTTTAAAATTTTAAGGCACGTAAATACAATAGCAAATCTACATATTTCTCAGCTATACAAAAACATTGATATATTTTCTGGATATTAAAATGATCCAAAATAAAAGCGAAAGGGTTAAAGCCAGTGTTTCCCAAAGTGTCGGTCGGACAACATACCGGTGGATATATTATAGTGTCGGATTGTATATAGCAGTATTTTCGCCCACGTGCCTAATCCCCGTAATCACGCCTTTATCTTCAATAGCATAGGCAGGGCGTCAACGACAACAACAGTCATACTCATTTCGCCATATCTGACTAGTTTTCAGAGTTATTTCAGGTATATCTGTATATCGCTATATTAACTGGTGATCAGCCCATCGCCTTGATTGCAACACCTACAATGAATCTCCCGAATTCCTTTTTTCTGGTTTTGACAGCATGCTCGGGAGGAGAATCAGTTGGAACTTAACTTTATTTTTTTCTATCGCTTCCAGTCCAGCAAGGAAGTAAATTATGTACATTATTTTCTTTATATTATTATTATTGCTTTCATGCTGGCCTGGGAGCGAGAGACAAACATAGAATGTGCCAGCTGCATTTCCTCCCAAGCATGCTGTAAAAAACAGCTAAGGGATCCGAGGGATTTAGTGTATTTTTATTTAGGCGATGGGCTGACAACCTGTCACTACAGCAATATACCTACAAATCTATCTTAAACAACCCTAAAAATGTTGTCAGACGTGGCGGAACGACCTTTGCTTAGGTCGTTTACGCTCTGCCTAACCCATTAGGGATAAAGGCGTGATTATATGTATGTATGTATTTTCTTAATACTATCGGTATGAGGTGGGTCTCGCATTAATAGTTCACGATCAAAACAACTTTGGGAACCGCTAGTTAAGGCTATTTTTCAAAACAGATTTGCATAAAGGTGACCATCCATTTGCATAGCGTAGAGCTTCGCATTAAGAACGCGCGGACAAACTTTGGGGACGCCCGAAAGATTTATTCGATCTCCAATAAAAGTAAATAAAGGTTAGAACTGTAACATACGCTAGCTTTTAATCAGGTATAGCACCGCATAAGATCCGCTCGGGGCAAACCAAAGGTTAAACCATAGGTCATATTATATGAAATAAAGATACCATTGTGAATGCTAAACATTCTTTAAAAAAAACATAGGTTATTCAGGATGTTAGGGACAGGTTCAAATACTTTTATAGGAGTCGTTCAGTCGGAGAACCTGAACAACTTTCACGAAAAAAATACTAACTACCGCCGTGGTCTAGTGGTCAGTCGTTAGAGACACGGGCTTACGATCCGGAGGTTCTGGGTTCGATTCCTAGGGATCCCCCCTCTTCACAATCTATTCTCTTCTTATTAAATTGAGAAATATCAATTTTATGTGGGCTCAATTAATCACTTTGTGAGATTTTCCCTAGTTTGTTTAGGACAATGCAGACTGAATCACCTGATTGTCTGAAAGGAAAAGAAACACAGTTAAGCCGTCGGTCCCGTTCGCTGTCTTTGGTAGTGGTCGTTAAACAAACCACGTCAGAGGCCTTTTATCTGTGATATTAGGCGGTACTAAAACTCTGACACCATGGTCCAGCGGGTCGATCGACTCGATACCCACACGACAGAGAGAGAGACGAAGATAATCTTACAAGAAATGAAACTCATAATATGAAAATTTACCTCATAAGGTACCCTTACGAGGTATTCGCCACGTTTGAGGGTCATTTCCGAAAGTACGAACTGTGTTGTTATACAACGAGTAACATAAGTGCTATAAATATCGTTAAATGTTTGAATCTGCCCTTGAAATTAAACAACTTTCTTTAAGGAACATAGGTCGAAACTAAAAAAAAAATTGACTGCCCGTACTAAATGCGCTATCAGCTTTGTAGCCGCATTTTGTACGGAAGGTATTTTTTTTTCCTTTTTAATAACTGTGTTCCTTAGAAAAAGTTGTTCATTTTCATAGGTATAATCATACTTTTTTCGATGTATAACATATACATCGAAAAAAGTATGATTTTGTTACACGTCGTATATATAGATAGGTTGTCAGTCTTTCGCACTGCAATACACCGACATCCTCACCTCGCACTACTCATTCCTTCAGTAAGCCCGGGAAGAGAGGTAGCTGGAATATTCTATGTTTTCTTAGGCCCGTAATTATAAACAGTACTCGAGACTGACAGCTAGTTTGAGTTCGTATCAGAAACGTCATTTCAGTACAATGTAGCCTGTCAAATCCATTATTAATATTGCTCTCAATTTTGAGATTGCTTTAAAAATACTAGCCTTACCCTGGAAAATACAAGCGTCGTATTAAGTATTATTCTTCTATGCGGGACTGGGAGAGATAGAAAAACATAGAATGTTCGAGCTGCCCTTCCTCCCGGGCATGCTGTAGAAGTCAGCAAAAAAGACTCGAGGGTTACAGTGTATTGTAATTTAGGCGACGGGCTGACAACCTGTCACTATAGCAATACACATTACAATCTAAAATTGCCCTTAATTTTTATCAGTCGTGGCAAAAGCGCCTTTTACGAGGCGTTTGACGCTCTGCCTACCCTGTAAGGTAATTTATGTATGTATGTAGTATTAAACTCTCTATATTGTGCCCCGTGTGAATTCAGTGACCCAAGTTACTTCATAAATAAAGTTTGTTACTTCATAGTAAAACGAAATCAGAGGTGCTATATCTTTTATTTCCTTGAAAGCTTTTACTACGGGATGTGGAAAGTTTTTAAGGAGTGTTTAGACATCAAATCTAAGGCTCATATTTATGAAGCGATATTAAACTTGAGACCAATATTAAGTATGTATATCTCAAGAGAGACAGCTGGTTTAATTTGTATCAGAACTGTCATTTAAGTACAAAACAGTCTGTCAAATTAAAACTTAATATTGCTCTCAACCTTGAGATCGTTCTCAACGATCTCAATTTCAAGATTGAGAGCAATATTAGGTATGGATTTGGCAGGCCACATTGTACTGAAATGACATTTCTGATACGAACTCAAACTCGCTTTCACTCATTAGCGCTGATTACAAATGCGGCCCTTAGTTTCGTTGACCGATAGAGCAACGTCATTCAGTTGGCGAGACAACATTCTTTTGTATGTTATTCGATCAGAACTCGCAACAGGCACACAAAAAAAATTGTATAAATAAGTGAATCGCCCCATATTTGGTAGATTATTTTAAACTTCTATAAGAGAGCAAAACATAGAATGTTCCAGCTGCCCTTCCTCCCGGGCATGCTGTTAAAGTCAGCAAAAGGGACTCGAGGGTTACATTGTATTGTAATTTAGGCGATGGGCTGACAACCTGTCACTAAAGCAATACATATTACAATCTAAAATTGCCCTCAATTTTTGTCAGACGTGGCGAAAGCGCCTTTTACTAGGCGTTAAACGCTCTGCCTACCCCGTAAGGGATAAAGGCGTGATTTATGTATGTGTGTATGTATGTCTATAAGAGAGCCAGAATAATTTGTAGTTTAGACAATAAACAGACAGAAGAAAACGTAATGCACCGACCCCAGGTAGGTAAATGGGATAAGGGCAAGCGGATGATGACAATAAACAGACATGTGAAATGGAATATTTCCTCCATGCTGGCCTGGGAGCGAGAGAAAAACATAGAATGTGCCAGCTGCATTTCCTCCCGGGTATGCTGTAAAAACCAGCTAAGGGATCCGAGGGTTTCAGTATATTGTAATTTAGGCGATGGGCTGACAACCTGTCACTACAGCAATATACTTCCTAATCTATCTTAAATAACCCTCAAAACTATGTCAGATGTGGCGGAACGACCTTTGTTTGGGTCGTTTACGCTCTGCCTACCCCATTAGGGATAAAGGCGTGATTATATGTATGTATGTATGAAATGGAATACTTTATCTCGAAAAATATATTTTACAAAATTGATCATCTTTCTCTTCGGACAATAAGGTTATCCTGCTTTGTTTTGACCAAATAAGAAACAAAAATACAAAATTTCTTATTCCGGGAATGGAACCTGAGACCCACGGATCGTGAGTGTATACTAAACAGAGATAGTAAAGCCTAGTACCTATCTGTTCCACAAACTGCTTCAGTGTAAACATACATACGTATAATCACGCCTTTATCCCTAATGGGGTAGGCACAACGTTAACGGCCTAAACAAAGGTCATTCCGCCACGTCTAACAATGTATTGAAAGTTATTTAAGATAGATTTGTAGGTATAATGCTGTAATGACAGGTTGTCAGCCCATCGCCTAAAATTGCAATATACAGAAACTTTAGGGTCCTTTAGCTGGTTTTTACAGTATGCCCGGGAGGAAATGCATACATACATATAATCACGCCTTTATCCCTAATGGGGTAGGCTGAGCGTAAACGATCTAAGCAAAGATCGTTCCGTCACGTCTGACAAGTTTTGAGGGTTATTACAGATGATCATGACGTATATTGCTACAGTGACAGGTTGTCAGCCCATCGCCTAAAATTTTAATATACTATTACCCTCGAATCCATTAGCTGGTTTTTACAGCATGCTCTGGAGGTGATGCAGCTGGCACATTGTTTGTTTTTCTATCACTTCCAGTCCAGCATGGAAGTAAACGCAGCACGATATTTCAACTTTAGTTCGCTCTCCACGGTCCAGTCGGCAAGTTCCCCTGTTCTCCGCTTTTAATCCCGGTACCGTACTGGAAAGACACTATCACGACAACAAAACTAATAAACTCGTGTTTGTCTGTAATAAAATAACAATAAAATACATGTAAATCTTCCATGCTGGACTGGGAGCAAGAGAAAAACATAGAATGTGCCAGCTACATTTCCTCCCGGGCATGCTGTAAAAACCAACTAAGAGATCCGAGAGTTTCAGTATATTGCAATTTAGGCGATGGGCTGACAACCTGTCACTACAGCAATATACCTACAAATCTATCTTAAATAACCCTCAAACTTTGTCATACGTGGCGGAACGACATTTGTTTAGGTCGTTTACGCTCTGCCTACCCCATTAGGGATAAAGGCGTGAGTATATATATGTATGTATAAATATTAGGATTGTCGTATGAAAGTAGGGACAATGATTAGATGATTCCATGCTTTGGAAAGCACCGTCTTGTCGGTCTCGATCACTCGGTCATAGGCTCGTATTTATAAAGCGTTATCAAAATTCAGAGCAATATTAATTTTGGATTTGACAGGCCTTTTAGTACTAAAATTACATTTCTGACACAAACTCTAACTTGCTGTCACTCTTGAGAGCTGAATATAGTTACGGGCCTTAATGCAGCAACACACAGGCGTCACTTACTGCGCGCAGGGATGCGCTCAACACGCTGTTTATGCTTTTTGCATTGCCTACAACACACACGTCACGCGCGCGTACTGGCAGAGGGATGCGCCGACGTAAAGTTCATCGTTACGCGCGCGTTGTGCCTAAGTTGTGTTGTAGGCAATGCAAAAAAAAGCACTGACAGCGTGTTGAGCGCATCCTTGCACGCAGTAAGTGACGCCTGTGTGTTGCTGCCCTTAGTTGATAATATTCACCAATTTCATCATAGAACTGGGTATTTTAGGTGGCTAAATCATCACAGCACGTATAGGTGGGTAGTTCTCCTTGACGGAAATGATTTGATGGAATTTATTATCACTACAACATAAAAACTGTTTTGTTTTTAACATACATACATACAAATAATCACGCCTGTATCCCTAATGGGGTAGGCAGAGCGCAAACGAACACAAACCAAAACAAAGGTCGTTTCGCCTCGTTAGACAAAGCTTTGAGGGTTATTTAAGATATATTTTAAGGTATATTGCTTAGTGAGGTTGTCAGCCCATCGCCTAAATTACAAGATAGGTACTGAAACCCTCCGATCCTTTAGCTGGTTTTTACAGCATGCTCGGGAGGATGTGCAGCTGGCCTATTCGATGATTTTCTCTCGCTCCCAGGTCAGCATGGAAGAATTTGTTTTTAAAAATATGAATAAGTGACCCACATCCAAAATGCTATATACTATTCTCATTTAAAAGCTTGTAGATGCAATATTATTCTAATGTAATGTTTTTCGCGGAACATACTCGTGTCATTTCCGTCAATCAGGAGAACTATCCAGGTATGTCTCCTCCAAGGCGCAGGAGGGTACCCTGAAATAGGGCGGATTAGTCGACCATTGCGGCCCCAGTACGAAATGGTCGACTTCATTCAGAATTTTCTTTTGGATAGTTGTAATTTCTTTCATGAGGAGCGAGAGAAAGACATAGAATGAGCCAGCTGCATTTTCTCCCGGGCATGCTGTAAAAGCCAGCTAAGGGATCCGAGGGTTTCATTATATTGTAATTTAGGCGACGGGCTGACCACCTGTCACTGCAGCAAAATATCTTCAACTTTAAATCTTACCTAACCCTCTAAACTTTGTCAGACGTGGCGGAACGACGACGTTGACGCTCTACCTACCCCATTGGGGATATAGGCGTGATTATATGTATGTATGTTGTTGTAATTTCTTCGACCTTCCTATTACAAGTCTTCACTTAGCAACCAAAACAAAACAAACTTCTAATTTCCCGGAGAATTCAATCCATTTCACCTTCTTTACGTTTTTTTCTGTGTCACGTTTAGGCGTTTTCCCTTGGGAGCCAATCTGTACTGTAGTTAATTTGGTGCGTCCACTACTTCTCGGCCCACTGCAATCTAAATGATATCCCTGAGGGGTTCATTCACGCAATAGGAATTTCCAATCGCTACGTTACTTATTATTTCCCTTTGTGATTTTGCTGGCGAAGAACAATATAGAGCGTATTTTTTTTTGCCTTGAAATGCTACGAATTTTGTTTCTTTTAAAACCTGTTGAGGGTTTGGTTAGTGGCACTCAACATGGCAAGTTGTATTATACATACATATAATCACGCCTTTATCCCTAAAGGGGTAGGCAGAGCGTAAGCGACCTTAACAAAGGTCGTTCCGCCACGTTTGCCAAAGTTTTGAGGGTTATTTAAGATAGATAAGTGATATTGAAGTATATTGCTATAGTGACAGGTTGTCAGCCCATCGCCTAAATTACAATATACTGAGACCCTCAGATCTCTTAGCTGGATTTTACAGCATGCCCGGGAGTAAACGCAGCTGGCACATTCTATGTTTTTCTTTCGCTCCCAGTCCAGCATGTAAGAAATGGGGGAGAACTAATCTAATACTGCACCACACGGATAATCAAAGCCTGTAAAATCTAATTTACTTTAAATCTAAAGCACTCCCTTGTCACACACTAAAATGTGGCCACTTGAATACGCAGTTGGTCTTGGTCTAGACCGTACTCTCAATCTGTCACTAAAATCCCCAATTTAAACACTAATAAGAATTGTAGATTGGATCCGCATACGTGTAGAAGCTTCAATTCTGCTCGAAGAACAGGTACGTACTTTGCTGATTACATTGCATATTAAGGGTCGTATTTATGAAGCGATATCAGTCTTGAGAGCAATACTAAGTATGGATTTGACAGGCCAGTTTGTACTGAAATGACATTTCATCAGAAATCATAATCATAATCATCAAGAGTGACAGCGAGTGTAAGTTCGTATCAACGAACTTACACTCGCTGTCACTCTTGAGAGCCGATCACAAATACGGCCCTTAGAAACTTCTGTGTAAATTGTGAATGTGTGTCGAATGAGGATCAATTCGTTATGCTTCCACAAACTAAAACTTATGTTCAAGGTGTTTAGTTCTTCCATGCTGGCCTGGAAGCAAAAGAAAAACATAGAATATGTCAGCTGCATTTCCTCCCGATCATGCTGTAAAAATCAGCTAAAGGACCCGAGGGTTTCAGTATATTGTAATTTAGGTGATGGGCTAATAACCTGACACTTCAGAAGTATACCTACGTATTTATCTTAAATAACCCTCAAAACTTTGACAGACGTGGCGGAACTACTTTGTTTTGGCGTTTACGCTCTGTCTATTCTATTAGGTAGAAAGGAGTATATATATATGTAAGTATGTGTTTGGGTAGTCTTCCTACCAACTGGGATGCTTAGTCCAAGAAATTGAACAACTTTTGCGAAGAAATTATTTCAGGTAATGGAATAAATTGCATTCCTATTCAAAATGTCTGTTCGTGATCCTAATTTTGTATAGGGAAGTCTTTTCTTTTTTTCAAATCCATAAAGAAATTCTATGTGAATGTTGTTTAGTTTCGTTGACGGATACCCCTATCCGTCAACGAAACTTGCCCACTGATTTGAGAAGTCGTTACCGCTAGCTTTTACTATTCCGTGGGCTGCCTGTAAGTTTTTTGGAAGCTGTGTCTATACCAGAACAAAAGCACATATTTATTTATACTGGGTGGCGCAAAAGTACTGGCACTAAAGAAAATATTTTTATTTTTTTTATATGACATTTTCTGTCATTCTGTTGTTGAAAATTGTGTAGTGAACAAATGTAAAATACACTGAAAATAAACATGGACCGTTTTACTCTCCAAGAACGTGGAATAATTGTGTCAATGTTCTTACGGAATAATTCATCAGTGATAAGAACACAACGTGAATTTCGTCGACGATTTCCCCACCGTCCGGCACCGATTGGTCGCACAATTCGACGCTTTGCCACACGCCTTGAAGCAACTGGCTCAACATTGGATAGACCTAAGTCTGGGAGACCAAGAACAGGCCGTTCAGCTGAAAATATCGATGCTGTGCGCGAAGATGTGGAAGAGTGTCCAGAAACATCAACGAGGCGACGTGCCACGCAATTGGGCATTTCCAGACGGACCCTGCAGCGTATTTTGGTGAAAGACTTAAAGATGTTCCCGTATAAAACTCAAATGACTCATCAGCTGCTGCCTGCTGACCACCGAGCTCGTCTAGATTACTGCCAGCGCGTCATAAACCTCAACCTTGAAGAGGATAATTTTCCTTCAAAATTGGTTATGAGTGACGAAGCGCATTTCCATCTCTCAGGGCATGTCAATAAGCAGAATACTCGGTTCTGGGGCACTGATAATCCGCGCATTATTCAAGAAACACCTCTACACCCACTAAAAGTTACTGTATGGTGTGGCATCTGTGTTGACAGAGTGATCGGACCCTATTTTTTCGAAGACGCTGGAGGCAATGCGATAACTGTCACTGGAGAACGCTACAGAACCATGTTACGTGAGTTTTTGATACCCAGTTTGGACGAATTGGGGCTGGAGCACATCTGGTTTCAACAAGACGGCGCTACGGCACACACAGCGCGCGACACTATGGACTTAGTGAGGGACGCTTTTCCAGGCCGAGTTATCTCTCGTTTTGGCGATTTACCTTGGCCTGCAAGATCACCCGATCTGACCAGTCCAGACTTCTTTCTTTGGGGTTTTTTGAAATCTCGGGTGTATGTGAACAAGCCACAGACTCTCGCAGCTCTAAAAGAAAACATTCGTCAAGAAATAACGAACATATCGCAGGAAGTGTTACGGCAAGTTATGCAAAATGTCATAAATAGGGCTCAAATGTGTATCAACTCTGGAGGTCACCATTTAAAAGACATCATCTTTAAATCCTAATGGTACGAAATTTAATGGCACAAATATACATTTAAAAAAACCTAAATCTAGTTTTCTAATTTAGAAAAAATGTTATAGCTGAACCAAATAGGGTCTTTACTTTTGCGCCACCCAGTATATTTAATAATTTATTCTACACAAAACCATAATAAAAACAGGACATAAAAAACAAAGACACAACAGGCACTGCTTATTTCTAAAAATAAATTTCTTACAGCAGACCTACAGAAGTGATAGAGTTTTGCGGCAGAAGTAGTTTTGGCATTGGTACCCAGGCGATTTTAATTCAAACAAACCTTTAAAGATAAAACAAGGGAAAGAAAGAAAGAATAAGATAAAATTAGGTTAGAAATGGCACTGTCCTCGGTACGTGCCTGTCCGGTCAATAATGGATTCACCCTGAGCGTTCGCAGTCGCAGTGGAGATGGATCACTTTCTAGATAAGTGGATGGTATTTTTCACTTGACCTTGTTTGCAAGTTTGATAATGGGTTTGCTTTAAATGAGAGGAGAGTTCAATGATGATGATTGCGACTGACAACGCAATAGCCGTTACTAAATACTGGCAAAGGACGATTTAAGTTATTTATTATAATTATATTATATCATACATTTAAATTTATAAACTCGAAGAAGAAGAAGAAGAAGAGGAGAGTCAGGAATTGATCTAGAGTTCTAGATTTATTCCCGTCAACGAATTAAGAACATTATTATGGTGGTGAATATTCCATGCTGGACTGGGAGCGAAAGAAAAACGTAGAATGTGAGCGCTGCATTTCCTCCCAGGCATGCTGTAAAAACCAGCTAAGGGATCCGAGTGTTTTAGTATATTGCAATTTAGGCTATCGACTGACTAACTGTCACTACAGCAATATTTCTTCAAAACTGTCTTAAATAACCATCAAAACTTTGTCAGACGAGGCGGAACGACCTTTACCCTATTACGGATAAAGGCGTGATTATATGTATGTATGTATAATAGCGATAACAGAACTAAGTATATTATAGATATTTATTTAAGTGATATATATATATATGTATGTTTATGTAGGTTCTAGGTTATATGTATATGTAGAAGTCTATTGCGTGTACAGTCTTGTCCCCGTATATATTGTTATCTCATATTCAGTTTTACAGGTTGTCTGGAAGAGATCTCTTTATAGAGATAAGGTCACCTTTGTTAACTAAATTTAAGATTGTTTATTTATTGTAAACTTTTTGTACACAATAAAAAAAGTATAAAAAACAAAAAAAGTATTTATTCAATAAAACAACTTTCAAATGTACAAAGCTTTCTGATCCTACACTAGGATACCCTGTGTTGTGAGTTACCAGCCTCTTCCTTAGAACAAAGTTATTAAGCATAGTTTATATTGCTGATTAATTGAGAAACTCGTGACAAAGTTAAGCAAAACAACAAATAACATTAAATTATTACAAAATACATACATACATATAGTCACGCCTTTATCCCTAATGGGGTAGGCAGAGCGTAAACGACCTAAACAAAGTAATTCCGGCACGTCTGACAAAGTTTTGAGGGTTATTTAAGATAGATTTGTAGGTATATTGCTGTAGTGACAGGTTGTCAGCCCATCGCCTAAATTGCAATATACTGAAACCCTCGGATCCCTTAGCTGATTTTTACAGCATGCCCGGGAGGAAATGCAGCTGGCACATTCTATGTTTTTCTCTCGCTCCCAGTCCAGCACGGAAGCAAATTATTACAAAGTATAACTAATTAAGATTAGTGTGTATGTTGTGTGTGTACAATAAAGAATATATAAATAGGTAATTGCTGATAGTGACAGCAATGTTGGAAATTATACGACTTAACCATTTAATAATAGCCCATTTTCTACCATGCATGACAGAACAGAAAGGGAAGTAAATTATTTAATTTAAGTTGTGTTATACTGAAGTTCCCTCAATATTTTACTTGCCAAGTAAATAATCTCTAGTATATAGAGTGTTAATTTAATTGCATACCATAGCTTTGCAATAAAAAACAACCAATGCAAAAAAATAAAAAATATTAGTTTGTATTTTATGATCCAAGAGCTGCGTCTGCCCGCACCACTATAACACTTTCAATAGTCGATAGCGAGTCGCGCGTCTCTCGGGATCGGTTATAGATGTGCGGCGAGACACAACTCTGGGAATCATTATAAATACCTACTTGTTTTTTTATAGACTCCTTTTACGTTAGCGAAACACTCCCCAAGCTATGGGTACACAATTAAATTAACACCATACAGGGTCTACAGACGTGTCAAATTCTTCTTCTTCTTCTTAGCGAGTGGATTCTCGAGTCAAACTACCCGATGAACCCTGGTGTCAGAGTTTTCAGCACACAGCTACAATCTCTAAAACAAGGCTTCGACGGCCAGACCGTTAGACCATATACAGAGTCAGTGTATACTGGAAAATCTTTTGGAAAACCAATGATGAAATAATGAATAATGTATTCTTCAACATAAATTACATAGAATACCAATAACATGTGAATCTAAGTTCAAACGTCGCTCTAAAAAGCTCCTAAAAACATTTATTTCCAAATTGACGTACTGTCTACCAAGTCTCTTGTCTTTACCGCCGAAATGATGGCAAATACGTTTATCAAAGTCCCTTTTCGGAGACAAAAACAAAATTGTTGATTTTTTGTTCAATCAGCGAGCACGTACGGGCATGCATCAAGTTAAAGATGAAAACATTTCAGTCAGGTCACGTCTGATGTCACTTACCACCCTTGTTGGATAAACGAAATAAATTGCCGACAAGGTCCACAGGACCTGGGACCTTTGCCCGCAAAACTGTGGAGATACTTAAAGCCCATTGTAATTTGTACGTGAGAAATAAAATGATTAAGGTGTCGACGAACGAACGGCTTCGGCGATTTGACCCCTAGGTTTTCTTTCATCCGGTGCGGTCGATAAAGGAAATGTAAGTACTTACTTTCAGTACTTTCTTTTTAAGGAATGAAACTTTTTATTAGACAATTACAAGGGTAAGCGTTCTTCCGTGCTGGACTGGGAGAGATAGAAAAACATACAATGTTCCAGCTGCCCTTCCTCCCGAGCATGCTGTTGAAGTCAGCAAAAGGGACTCGAGGGTTACAGTGTATTGTAATTTAGGCGATGGGCTGACAACCTGTCACTATAGCAATACATATTACAATCTAAAACTGCCCTTAATTTTTGTCAGACGTGGCGAAAGCGCTTTTTACGAGGCGTTAAACGCTCTGCCTACCCCGTAAGGGATAAAGGCGTGATTTATGTATGTATGTATGTAAGTACTTACTTTCAATACTTTCTTTTTAAGCAATGAAACTTTTTATTAGACAATTACAAGGGTAAGCGTTTTTCCGTGCTGGACTGGGAGCGAGAGAAAAACATAGAATGTACCAGCTGCATTTCAACTCGATTCTTCTTCTTCTTCTTATCGATGGCAAACACTACACTGTTTCCGTGCTTCGGAAGGCACGTTAAGCCGTCGGTCCCGGTTACTGTTTTTGATAGTGGTTGTTACTCAAAAACATGTCAGAGCCCTGATAGTTGTGCTATTACGCGGTTTTAAAAGTCTGACACCAGAGTTTATCGGGTTCATCGACTCGATACCCACATGACAGAAGAGGAACTACTCTATTGCAGCCCAGAATTTGGATTATCAGTCGCTGTAATGAAGTTTCCTGCGTGCATACCTAAATTACATTTAGATACCTTAATTTAAGGCCCGTAATTATAATCAACTCTCAAGAGTGACAGCTGGTTTGAGTTTGTATCGGAATTGTTATTTCAGTACAAAACAGTCTGTCAAATTAAAACTTAATATTGCTCTCAATCTTGGAGTTGAGATCGTTGAGGACGATCTCAAGGACAATTCCGATACGAACTCAAACCAGCTGCCACGCTTGAGAGTTGATTATAATTACGGGCCTAAGTTACCTATTACATATGTTGCCCTGGGACACTTAAAGAAAAGCTGTGAAGATAAGTATCGTCTTCCCTATCGTGGTTACGGCACATTTCATATTAGATATTGTTTTTGTTTTAGACAGGACCGTATTCAAACTACCTGCGGAGACTTGAACATACATACTCGTACATAATAGTCACAACTGCATTTCCTACGGGCAGAACTTTAACTTCTTCTTCTTCTGTCGAGTGGGTATCGAGTCTATGGACCCGATGAACCCTGGTGAGTTTTGAAACCGCCTAGTAGCCCAACTATCAGGCCTCTGATATGGTTTGAGTAACGACCACTATCAAAGACAGCGACCGAGACCGACGGCTTATCGTGCCCTACGAAGCACGAAATCTTTTTCTTTTCAGACAATCGGGTGATTCAGCCTGCCATGTCCTAACCAAACTGGGGAAAAATTCACAAAGTGATAAATTCTCAAATAACAACTTTGTGTTTCCCCCTTGGGAATCGAACCCAGGACCTCCGGATCGGGAGTCCATGGCACTAGCCACTAGACCACAGAGGCAGTTGAACTTCAACTAATTAGTAAAGTTGTCCTACGTTCAAATTTAGGTCGTAAGGAGAAAAAATGAACAGTTGATAGTTTTTATATTTTGTAGACCGTCCAATGCCGTCCATGAGAATATTCCTAATACATACATACATATAGCCACGCCTTTATCCTTAATGGGGTAGGCAGAGCGTAAATGACTTAAACAAAAGTCGTTTCGCTACGTCTGACAAAGTTTTACGGCTTATATAAGATAAATTTATAGGTATATTGCTGTAGTGACAGGTTGTCAGCCCATCGCCTAAATTGAAATATACTGAAACCCTCGGTTCCCTTAGTTGATTATTACAGCATACTCGGGAGGAAATGCAGCTGGCACATTCTATGTTTTGCTCTCACTCCCAGTCCAGCATGGGATTACAATTCAATTTTTTAATTCTTACTTAAGTTTATCTTTCGACTCATTACATCTCTGTTTAAAACTTAAAGCCTTCCGCAACATTTCCCTCTATTGAATTCCTTTGGGCATGTTTACGAAGCCATACACTGCTGTGCACGATTAAGGGAATGGAAAAACTTCCCAGCTCCCATATAATGGGGTAATTTTTCCCTTGTCGCTTGGGTGAAAGGGTGCACCCACACACTTATGATGTCTTTTGTCAGAGCAGAAAATGAGGGTAGTTACAAAATTTTATCTAAGTAAGCATCTTTTTGGATGTTTCGGAATGGGAGTTTTGATGAGTACGCGGAGTTACAAGTTGGTGCCGTGACAAGGATGGAAGAACTTTAATACAATGTTTAATTGCCTCGTGCAAAAGTGTTTTTCCATGCTTGACTGAAAGCGATAAAAAACATGTAATTATTCAGGTGCTTCTCGTCCCAGGTATGCTGTAAAAATAATTGATTCAATTTAGGCGATGCGACGGGCTTAAATACTATAGCGTAACACATAACTTGTCAGACGTGGCAGAAACGCCTTTTAATGGGCGTTTAAAAGCCCTGGCTACCCCATGGGATATAGGCTTGACTTTCTGTAGGAAAATTGACTGGAAAATTCAAGTGTTTTTATAATCTAAAGTGTGTAATCCTAATCATTTATCAAGCAGGCTGGTTTAGGTAAAATTCTTATCCTTTTTTATTTAATTTCTAACCTAGACTAATTTATTATTTCTTTGCAATAAATTTCCCTTTGAATCCTATTAAAGAGTTAAGAAATTATTTTATCCTTCGAGTATTTATTAGTTTTATTCTTAGGCACAAAAATACTTAAAACAGATTTTATTGTTTTTGAAAACCTACTCTTGATTTAGTATAATTGAAATCTATAATAGGATCAAATATAAAGCGTAAGAGAATTTATAAAGACGCCTTCAAACTTAACTAAACTTATAACCAAAGTCTTTAGAAAAACAAATTTTCGTATGCACTTGTTATATTAATAGTTTTAAGAATATTATAGTGCTTCGAGTGTTTTCAAGAAATCAAGTTTGAGAGCACTTTACTTTCTAATAACACTTTCAGCTTTTAGTTAGAAGTTTTAATAGATACTCAAAGATAATAAATAGTAATAATATATAATTAAATCAAAAAAAGAGTTTAAGCCACAGGTAGTTAAACATAATAGGTATAAATCCATGCTGGACTGGGAGCGAGAGAAAAACATAGAATGTACCAGCTGCATTTCCTCCCGGGCATGCTGTAAAAATAACCTAAGGGATCCGAGAGTTTCAGTATATTGCAATTTAGGCGAGGCTGACAACCTGTCACTACAGCAATATGCCTAAAAATATATCTTAAATAACCCTCACACCTTTGTCAGACGTGGTGGAACGACCTTTGTTAAGGTCGTTTACGCTCTGCATACCCCATTAAAGATAAAGGCGTGACTTTAAAAAGATCACGCTGCCTACAATGTGTAAGAGTCTAAATTTAAACTGGGTCTGTTTTTGGACGAGAAAATATGACCGGAGGGTATTATTTTCCGGCGCTTTGTTCATTTCAAGCCGTACGGACAACCAAAAAAGGCGCAATAACTACGAATATAAATTAATAAAAGATGGACAAAAGTAATACAAGTACGTATAATTTCGTCACCTTCAACTGTCAGGGAGTGAAGCGCTGTATAGATGGAGTCCGCGTACTGTGTGTAACAGCTGATCTAATTTGCTTACAGGAGACGTGGCTGATACCCCATGGGTAATGACCTGCCTTTTCTGGCAAACATTAGTGACGATTTTGCCTACACGGGTACTTCGGCGCTGGATACCGGTGTGGACATCTTCCGTGGACGCCCATACGGAGGTACGGCCATTTTTTGGAAGAAAAGTGTCTTTCAATCAGTGTCTGTGATACAGTGTCATAATCCACGTATAGGATATGTTAATATTAGCCTTAAAGATAGCTTTTTGTTGTTATTTAATGTGTACATGCCATATGATAAAACAATTTATTTACCAGAGTTTACAAGTTTTTTGAGTGAGATTCTTACAATAATAGAAACTAGTCAAATCGAATCAGTTTTCATCTTCGGTGATTACAATGCAGCCCCAAATAAACCGTTTTGTCAGGAACTTCTGTCATTCTGAGCAGAGAATAATTTATGTTGTTTATTTGACTTTGACCTCCTAGGTATTGACTCAGGTGAGTACACTTATACAAGTGATTGTTATGGAACTACTAGCTGGCTGGATCACTGTATTGGTACACAAGCTATTGCTGAGGGTGTAGTAGGCTGTTATGTGAAACATGATGTGTCATGGTCTGATCACTACCCTCTTTTTGTTCAGTGTAAGTTAAATGTATTAAAACCAAAGATATTTTCTTGCTCTTTGACTGAAAATTATTGTATTGTCTGGGGCGAGAAGAGTAGAGAACAAATAGAACTATATAAGAAGGAATATAACAAACTTTTAAGGAATATAGATTTTCCTGCGATAAGAATTGTACTGATATGAGTCATAGACAATTTGTTTCATAGCTTGACATCATCTCTATGTAAAGCCTCAATGTTAAGTAAGAAAACTCGCTTAAAAGTAAAAAGAAACAGATAATGGGGTGGAATAAGCATGTAAAAAGTGCCCATAACATAGCTAGGTTGCATTTCCAGTACTGGAATCTCCAGGGTAGACCAACACAGGGACCAATATACGAGGCCATGGCTGCTAGTCGTAGAACTTTTAAAGCTAGACTGAAATGGTGTCAAGTAAATCAAGAATAAATAAAAATGGAGATTCTAGCATCACAACTTGAGAAAAAAGACTTCCGTAGTTTTTGGAAAAGTACTAACAAATTAAACCCCAAGCAGGGTAAATATGTGAGCATCGATGGTATTACTGAACCTAAATGTATTGCAAATGTTTTTTGAGATCATTTTAGGGTAACCCTGGAGCGATGTAGGAGTGAGCAGGTGTGTGATGCTGAGTCTGTGGCAGACAGGGAATATTCCGGAAAGTTTTTTGCTAAATAAATTTCCAAGGTAATAAGAAGAATGAAAAGAGGAAAGTCTCCTGGCTGTGACGGTCTAGAACATAGAGTACTTGGAGCACGCTGGGCCTCATCTTCCTAGGGTGCTGGCAATGCTGTTTAGTTTCTGTATAAACCACTCATACTTACCTCTAGGGCTAACAAAAACAGTTGTTGTACCTATAGTCAAAAATAAGACTGGTAAAATTTCCTTGAAGTCAAAATATAGGTCCATATCGTTGGCAACAGTCATTGCCAAAATATTTGATAGGTTTAAAGCATACAGAAGAATACTATACCAGTAGGGAAACTCCTATTTATGCATGCTTTCTCGATCTTTATGAAGCTTTTGATTTAGTTCAATATGACTTGTTATGGAACAAATTGAATAAGTGTGGTGTCCCTGGTGAAATCACCAGAATACTGAAGTATTGGTACTCAAGTTAGACTAATGTGTTAATATGGGACTGTAGTCTATCAGATGAATATGGGTTGTTATGTGGGGTGAGACAGGGTGGACTGACCTCGCCATATCTATTTAACTTATATGCAAATGACTTAATCGATGAACTGAGTAGCATGCATGTGGTTGTTACATTGACGACACAGCAGTCAACAATCTAAACTATGCCGATGATATGGTGTTGCTTAGTCCATCAGTAGGTGGTCTAAGGAAATTAATAGCTGTGTGTGAGAGTAATGCTGAAAACCATGGGGTAAAATATAACACATTTAAAAGTGAGTTTAAGGTTTTTAAAGCTGGAAATAAGTGTCCTTCAAATATTCCTATTATATCTCTAGAAGGGTCACCACTAAAGAGAGTATCATCTTTTAAATACCTAGGGTATATCATAACTGAAGACCTATGTGATGATGCAGATATTGAGAGGGAGCGAGGGGCTCTAGCGGTTAGAGCCAATATGATAGTCCACAGGTTCAGACGTTGCTCAGCGCAAGTTAAAATAACGTTATTCAGAGCATATTGCACATCATTGTATACCTGTAATCTGTGGACTGCGTACGGGCAAAAATCGCTGAAGAATATTACTGTACAATATAACAATGCCTTCAGGGCACTGTTGGGGCTGCCGCGCTTCTGCAGCGCGTCAGGTATGTTTGCGTATGCTCAGGTAGATGGCTTTCAAGCAATGCTTAGCAAACGAAGTGCTGCAGCGCTGCAGAGGGTTCATGGCAGTAGCAACGGTGTCCTGGCTATGATAGATAGATAAAGCGTTTTATTCATATTTCTACAAAACACATGTACATTCCGCGAATTGAAAAATATAGATATACATGATAGCTAGTAGATTCTGTGAAAGTCGTTAACTTAAACACTGGATCGAATTAAATACAGGTGTGTTTAACTTTGTAAACATTATAATTTCAAAAAAAAATGCGGACTTTTTGACTAATACAAGTTAAATTTCTGTTTTTATTTTTATATTAGTCTTTTTATTTTAGTTTTAAATTTTGTTTTTAATTTATTATAATTGTTAATTACTTTTATTTATGTATTTAGACGAATCTTACAGTGAATTTAATGTATCCTGTGTTTGCATAGTAATAAATAAATACAAATATTTGCATATATATGAGGGATATAAACTAGTGTATCGTCACAGCTCGGACACTCCTAACTTCAATTTCATTTTGGTCACACATCGACAGATAGCATGTTGCACTTGGCATGAGTTAGTGTGCGTGTTATAAGGGTTGACAATTTTTGTTATACCGGTCATAATCATCACTTAATTAATCTGGTTCTTGATTAAACCAACGTTTTAAAGTAGTTCACTGTAACTGAATAGTTAGAATAGATTAGGTTGCATATTTTACACTGTGAAACATGCGCGCGCCATATCCGCTAAGCGTACGCTTAATGTGGCCCACTATCCGTCGCGGAGTGTGACGTATGTCGGACTGGGGAAGGGAGGTGAATGTCTATTCTGTATGTAGTTCTATTATATATTCTGTGGTATCGTATCAACCGTATATATGGGAGTTCTTCCATGCTGGACTGAGAGCGAGATAAAAACATAGAATGTGCTAGCTGCATTTCCTCCCGGGAATGCTGTGAAAACCAGCTAAGGGATCCGAGGGTGTCTGTATTTTGCCATAAAGACGATAGGCTAACAAGCTGTCACAGCAGCAATACCTATACCTGCCAATCTACCTTAAATAACCCTCAAAACTTTGATTGACGTGGCGGAACGACCCTTGTTTAGGTCTTTTACGCACTGCCTACCCCATTAGGGATTAAGGCGTGATTATATGTATGTATATGTATACTCCATTTTTTTAACGTTGCCTTATCGAAAGTAACTTATTTTACAACTTTAAAGATAGTGAATCGCAAAACATATGTTTGGAACAAGGTTACCGTCTGCGGTTCCGAAAAGCTGTTCGTGGGCTGCAAAACATGATGGTATCGAGAACGCAAAGTAAAAAAAAAAACAATTTTTTCGTATCGTATACATTCAGGGAATATCTTTATAACCTCTTCTGGATAACCGTTTTAATCGGATGTCCATTTCTTCCATGCTGGTCTGGGAGAATAAGAAAAACATAGAATGTGCTAGCTGCATTTCCTCCCGGAAATGCTGTAACATCCAGCTAAGGGATCGGAGGGTTTCAGTATATTGCAATTAAGGCGATGGGCTGACAACTTGTCATTACAGCAATGTACCTACAAATCTGTTCTTAGTGGCCCTCAAAACTTTGTCAGACGTGGCGGAACGTCTTTTGTTTGGGTTGTTTACGCTCTGCCTACATCATTAGGGATAAAGGCGTGATTATATGTATGTATGTCAATTTTTCGGTACATTAACCTGCTTTCCCGGTATTAGTTTGGAATCAGGATTGGAGCTTGAATTTGTGACTTTGTGTGGGTATTATTATTATCGTTCGGCTATTTTAATACGTTACAATTTTAAATTAAGATTCAGTAGCCAGTCTACAGCCGCCGGGGTAAGTTTATTGAGCTCCTCCAAGCCCCCAGGAAACCGTGTGTGCGGGCACTCCTCCACAATGTGTACGATGGTCTGCAATGCCGCTGCACAATCTCACTCTGGCGATTCTTTTAGGCCCTACTTGTGCAGGTGGTAATTGCATCGGGCTACTCCAGTCTTCAGTCCGGATTCGGTTTAGCGTAGTCCAGTTGCGCCGGTTGGCCTTAAAACCTGGTAATTGTACGCTTTGGTCTTGCACTGAAGTATCCCTCGCCCACTCCAGCGATTGCCACTCCGCTAGCCACGCTGAGCGGATGTCAGGACGCTGCCGAATATCAGTATCCGACCAGATAGGTTTGCGTGATTTTAGACGCTCGGGGATGACAGAATCTAGTGTCTTTCTGATCGGCATTTTGTGAGGGAACTGGTTGTTTTCAGCCTTCGCCCATTCGACAGCTGCTGTTTGTGAGCGTCTTAGACGGTGGGGCAATATGCGCAAGTACGGCCAGCCACGATGTGGGGGTCGGTCGCAGAGTACCCGTGATGATGCGCATGGCTCGGTTAAGTTGCACGTCTACTTTGAAGGTGTGTGCACTCTGGTACCAGACCGGAGCACAGTACTCCGCAGTAGAGTATACTAAAGACAGTGCAGATGTCCTCAGCACATCAGCTCGGGCGCCCCACGTGGTGCCCGCCAAACGTCCAATTGGGTTAACGCGTGACTTGGTCTTTTGGGAGGTGTTCTCTAGATGGTTCCGGTAGGTTAGTGATCTATCGAGAGTTACTCCGAGGTATTTAGGAGTGCAATTGTGTTTCACTTACTCACCATCAAATAACACTTCTAGGTCTCTCCGAGCTAAACTATTTGACAGATGAAACGCTGTCACTTCTGTCTTCGAGGGATTGGGACACAAGCGCCACCGTCTATAGTACTCGCCGAGAACCTTGAGGTCCTTGGAGAGAGCAGTTTCATCCTCGTGAAAATGTTTCCCTTGGAAGGTCAGCGCCAAGTCATCAACTTTGTGTGGGTGACAGAAAATTATAGAATGTTCCAGCTGCTTCTCCTCTCGTGCGTTCTGTAAAAATCAGTCTAGGACATGAGAGTTTCGGTACGAATGAAAATAAAATCTTTGTAGGTAATATCAGAATATCGCGTAATTATAAACCGTAATAATAAAAATCATTTTTACTACTTAATAACAAATAAAACAGAGTACTTCAATCAAATTTTAAATAACAAAAAAGGAAACGACCAAATGAAACCAAGTTTTAATATTCCATTCGTCATAAAAGAACAATAAATTCACGATATTAAGCATAATGCAAATGGAAACAAAATAAAAGAAAAATGCTCTTTGATTTTTGTCTCTCGCTTATAATTCGTCTTTATGAATACAGAAACAGTAGGCGTATGACGTGAATACGTTTAAATATGCTAACGCCACAGACCTTCACTTCAGTAGACAACGCATTGCCGGTCACATTGTAAAAAAAAACTGTCCGACTATGATTTGTTAAATTTATCTTGGGTCCTGTGACATATGTCAAACACATACAGTTATATAGGAGTCTCTTTGGCACCTGTGATGTTTTCATACTTCCTACCTGCTGTTATGAGACTCATGCTATCTGAAATATACTATAACCGACTGTCAAAACTTCGATTAAGACTAGACATACAGTTTCTTTTTGAGCAATAATGTGTTGAATAGCGAAAAATGTAATAAAAGGTGCATTTTGTGCTATAAAAATGCTTCTGGTCGCCATAAAGAAGATATTTCCTTTCACATACAATCACGGCTTTTTCCTAATGGGGTAGGCAGAGCGTTAACATCGTAAACAAAGGCCGGTCCGCCACGTATGATAAAGTTTTGAGGGTTAGTTAAGACAGATTTGTAGGTATATTTCTATTTCTGTAGTGACAGGTTGTCAGCCCATCGCCTAAATTGAAATATACTGTAAACCTCGGATCCCTTAACTGGTTTGTACAACATGCCTGGGAGGAAATGCAGCTATTATATTATGCATTCAATTTCTTTCTTTCGCTCCCAGTCTAGCGTGAAAGATTATTTTCTCGGAAGAATTTCCGTGCTGGGAGCAAAAGAAAAACAAAGAATGTGCCAGCTGCATTTCCTCCCGGGCATGCTGTGAAAACCAGCTAAGCGATCCAACGGTTTCTGTATATTGCAATTTAGGCGATGTGCTGACCACCAGTCACTACAGCAATATACAAATCGATCTAAAATAACCCTCAAAACTTACTCAGACGTGGCGGGACGACCTTATTTTTAGATCGTTTACACTCTGCCCACCGCGTTAGGGATGAAAGCGTGATTATATGTATGAATTTACACGGTCGCTTTCAACAACAAACTGATCTACTCCAATGCAAGTCTGTGCCTAAGGCTCCTTTATACTGGCATTGTATTGCGTAATAAAGTAAAGCGGTGATGTAGCTACATAACATCCATGCACTTCATTCAAAACGAACGAAAAACAAAAATAAAACATTTGTATATTTTATCCGAGTGAGTAATGTGTTTGCGTGAATGTAAAATAATAATAATATTTATTTGTGTTTTTTTTCTTCCATGCTGGACTGGGAGCGAGAGAAAAGCTTAGAATGTTCCAACTGTATTTCCTCCCGAGCATGCTGTAAACACCAGCTAAGGGATCCGAGGGTTTCTGTACTTGCAATTTAGGCGATGGGCTGACAACCTGTCATTCCAGCAATATACCTACAAATCTATCTTAAACAACCCTTAACTTTGTCAGACGTTGCGGAACGACCTTTGTTTAGGTAGTTTACGCTCTGCCTACCCAATTAGGGATAAAGGAGTGATTATATGTATGTATGTATGTGAGTAATGTGTTTGCATTAATGGAAATTAATAATAATATTTATTTGTCATTCTCCAGCTTTTTTATTGAAGTGCAACATAAACGCTATAGGTTGACTAATTAAATCAAAGTCAGTGTTGCCGATATGAACAAGCTCACATAGAAGGACTGACATTCCCTAATAATGAAATATATTTTTAATAAAAAAATAGTCTCCCAAATTTCAAGGTACATAATATAAATCTACCCAAATATTATGAAAAATAAAATTGAACCTCCAAATAAAATAGCTTTTTATAAAATAGTTTAGCAACAGGCGCCATTTGAATAACAACTGCCTCCATGGTCTAGTGGTCAGAGCCGTAGGTTCACGATGCCGAGGTCCTGGGTTCGATTCCCAAGGGGGGAAAGTTTATATTTGTCAATTTATAACTTTGTGAGATTTTTCCCAGTTGGGTTAGGAAAATGGAGGTCGAATCACCTGATTCTCTGAAAGAAAAAAGATATCGTGTTTCGAAGGGCACGTTAAGCCGTCGGTCCCGGTTGCTGTCTTTGATAGTGGTCGTTACACAAACCATATTAGCTCTGCTATAGGCGGTTTAAAAACTCTGACACCAGGGTTCGTCGGGTCCATTGCTAGAATACCCACACAACAGAAGAAGAAGACCATTTGTATGAAATAAGGTTTTTTTTTCTAAAGCGGAAACATAATGGAAAAGATCGGAAGAGCGGAACAAACCAACGTAGTAGATAAGTAGATATAATCGGCTTAGAGTCCCGATGCCGGTCACCTAACAAGTAGTGCTCGATACACCTTCAGCAACAGACCAGGAGCGGACTTCACACACAGGCCACGGGAATTAAAATAAATGAGTATTCTATTGACGATATAAAATATCGCCACTGGAAACGATAAAATACGTAAGCGCCAAAATGGGATACCTAGAAAAAAACATTTCTTTTTTACAAATGAAAATCGTAACTTTTGATCTAAACATCCGATAAATCAAATAAATTTATGAAATACACATTACCATTAGCAATAAGTTACTATTACCTTGTGTATCCAACGGGCCCCGGTTTTTACAGTGGAAGCCAAACAGAAGATTGGAACCAACGAAGTAGATAAGTAGATATAATCGGCTTACAGTCTCGATGCCGGTCACCTAACAAGTAGTGCTCGATACACCTTCAGCAACAGACCAGGAGCGGACTTCACACACATGCCACGGGAATTAAAATAAATGAGTATTCTATTGACGATATAAAATATCGCCACTGGAAAGGAAAAAATACGTAAGCGCCTAAATGGGATACCTAGAAAAAAACATTTCTTTTTTACAAATGAAAATCGTAACTTTTGATCTAACCATCTGCTTTTCATCAAATAAATTTATATAATGTACATTAGCAATAAAACTATCATTACCTTGTGTATCAAACGGGCCCCGGTTTTTACAGTGGAAGCCAAACAGAAGATTGAAACCAACGAAGTAGAGAAGTAGATATAATCGGCTTACAGTCCCGATGCCGGTCACCTAACAAGTAGTACTCGATACACCTTCAGCAACAGGCCAGGAGCGGACTTCATAGGCCATAGGAATTAAAATAAAAGAGTATAATTTATTGCCACTGGAAAAGAAAAATTACGTAAGCGTCAAAATGGGATACCTAGAAAAAAACATTTCTTTTTTTGCAAATGAAAATCGTAACCTTTGATCTAACCATCTGATTTTTAACAAATAAATTTATATAATCCATATTAGCTATAAATTACTATTATCTTGTGTATCAAACGGGCCCCGGTTTTTACAGTGGAAGCCAAACAGAAGATTGGAACCAATACGTAAGTACGTAGATATAATCGGCTTACAGTCCCGATGCCGGTCATCTAACAAGTAGAGCTGGATACACCTTCAGCGCCAGGCCAGGAGCGGACTTCACTCACATGCCACGAGAATTAAAATAATAGAGATATTAACGGAATTAGGTGAGTAGATTTAAACGGCTTACAGTCCCGATACCGGCCACCTAACAAGTAGTGCCCGATACACCTACAGCATCGGGAGTGGACTTCGCATACCACCACAAGAAAACAAAATAAAAGGTATTGAATAGCGTACTTCTAATTTTTAAGGCAAAAAAAAACAGCGTATTGATTGTGCGGCCATATGGAAAATTCCGAGCTTTGCTTATATACCAACCTAAAGTGACGATGCATGCACAACGGTGAGCCCGATTTAATCTAATCAAATTTTGAAAGGAGCCTCAAAACCTAACCTATCTAAAGTTAAGCAGCTTTTTGTTAACAGGTATAGTTTTATTTTCACTACCATTTCAATTATCAGCCGCATTAAAAAGGTTTCTACATCTTGAATGTTCAAAAAACCTAAAATATCAGACCAAATAAAAATTAAATTTTGAGGCGCGCCGCCGCCTCTTCATCTACATTGTACTTTTGTAAATGTTCTAGGTACAGACTGATCTTTAAATTCTTATTTAATGTTTCCACCGATAGGTCTCATGAAAGACCTGGCTCCCAGTCTGTAGAACTTCCGCTACGAAATATCAAACTTTCATCCGTCCGCGTCCCGCTGATTGCCTCTCCCCCCATCCCCCCTCTTCTTTGAGCGGCATGTTCCTTCAATATTATTTAGCTTCGTTAAAATGGAGTTTCCGCTTTCAAAATATTTAATCTGTAAATATATTTTATAACGAGTCACTCTGTCGTCTCTGTGAGATTCTTGTTGGAGTTTGTGTTAAGTAACCTACAGGCTGGGGTGATTTGGAACCTCGTAGAATTTTGTGATTAAATCACCGTAATCTAATTTTATGATTAAGTCTAATTTTGTGAACACTCTTTGATTTGTCAGATATGTTAATTGGGATACGTTAGACATAAGTACTACAAATAGTTGCTAGCACTTACTATTTTCATTTCTAAAAATATTTAAAATAACAAATCAAAAATTCGACCGCTGACGGGATTTGAAACCGCGTTTTTGGAAAACCGGCCCAACGCTCAATCCCGAGCGACTAATTAGCGATTTGCTATAATATCTGCTAGTCATAACTGGCCGCTAGCGACATCTGTCATATAATATTACAACAATACTATTATGACTAGTCCTCTTTGCAGAAGAAATTAAATTAAACGAATGATACCGCTACACTTTTTATAATTTTCTAATAGTTTTAGGCACTCACATAAGTAATACCGTTTTGGAACAATAAAAACAAAAGGTCTATGTCAGCAGCTTAATTAAAACACTTTGACGTTTCTGTTCTCAGTTATTTTTTTTAAGAACAGAATAAGTAAACTTGTGCCACGACCGAATCGGTACCGGTACTACACAAGTTTGTACAATTGATAACTAGCCGGAGATCTATTCACCGACACGCTTTATTCCGATTCAGACGTTTGACCGAAGCCCTCAAAACGTGCAAATTAACACCACAGCGCGTAACGTACGCTACGGCTTTCAATAGCTGATCCGTAACAGAAGCTTTGGCTAGTGACGTGACAACACTGAAACTGCAATACATACATACAGTCACGCCTTTATGTATCACTTAATGGGTTAGGAAGAGCGTCAATGACCTAAATAGAGGGCCGCCGCTAGTTATGAGTTATTAGGTATGTTGAGTTAATAAAAACACTTGGTATCGATAGTGATAGGTTTAGCGTGTAAGCCCATTGCCTAAATTACAATACACTAAAACCCTCGAATCCCTCTGGCTTTTAAAGCATAATAAGGAAGAGAAACAGCGGGATTTGCGTATTCATATAAAACTCAATATGACCAATTTGGCGCTAAAGTAGTTTGCCTTTCCAGTGACGATATTATTGATTGTGTTTCTGATTCCTGTGTCAATAATCGATATATAAAATTTTAAATACATCCACGTCACTAGTTACAAAAACACCGCCTAACAAGGTGTTTGAAATATAGGACGTTCAAAATTGAACATTGGACAGGGAGGCGCATATAGAGGCCAGACAATAGAGGGTGTAATCGTTTTAGTTACATACAACATCGACTGAGATCCGCCTGTAGATTACTCCCGGTGGATTATGATGTGTCATGTGAGCTGTGTTCATGTTACGGGCAAATAAGATGATAGTAGGAGATCGCAAATATAGATAATACATTATATATATATATATATATATATATATATAATCACGCCTTTATCCCTTATAGAGTAGGCAGAGGGTTATTTAAGATAGATTTGTAGGTATATTGCTGTAGTGACAGGTTGTAAGTCCATCGCCTAAATTACAATATACTGAAACCCTCAGATCCCATAACTGGTTTAAAAACATAACTGGTTTAAAAACCAGTTATGGGATCTGAGGGGAGGGACAGCAATATACGTATAAGTATATAAATAATAATAATAATAATATCTTAAATGACCTTCGATTCTTTGTCAGATGTGGTAGAACGACCTTTGTTTGAGTCTTTGACGCTCTGCCTGCCCCATTAGGGGTAGAGACGTGATTATATGTATGTATTTATTTATGTTGAAAAAAATAAATTCAGGTTTTCCATAGAAATTGAGGTGGTCATTTTGTATGGGAAGGTTTTTTTTATCTCCTGAAAGAATTTCCCGATGTAAGTTGTTCAGTAAGAATCGTTGACTGATCAACCCCTATCAGTTTGCGGGACGCTGTCCCTTACACCTGGTATAAGCAATCGGGGCTCCACTGCTGTGCAACTGTTGGGTCCTCCCCTAATTTAAAGGTGATTAACGTAGAAGAGAGCCCTTTCACTAGTTATTAAAATTCCTTCTATCTTCCATGCTGCACTGGGAGTGAGAGAAAACAATAACAGGTCAGCTGTAATCCTTTACACAGACTAGAGATGGCTAAAACGTGTCGATTTGTATAATAAATTGGACCAAAACACAAAAAATATTCCATGCTGGCCTGCGAGCGCATTTCATCATGAGCTGCATTTCCTCCCGGGCAGGCTGTATAAACCAGCTAAGAGATCTGAGGGTTTCAGTATATTGTAATAGCATAATAAGGCGATGGGCTGACAACCTATCACTACAGCAATATACCTAAAAATCTTTCTTGAATGGCTCCATCAAATAAGCAGTTTTATGTCAGATTAGAAATGCCAAAGTCATGTGTTTATTTGTCCTGTTCTGATGTCAAACTTAAGAAAGTGACAGCGCTAGCTAAGAATTAAAATTAGGATTATATCGCGAGAATCGACGCCACTTTATATATCATCATCTCCCTAGCTTTATCCCGTATCTCACGGGGCAGCTTCCTAATTTAGGGGATCGCTACTTTATATATATTCTAAATAAAATACATATAGAAACGTAGGCGTCTTTATATTCAAAAAGACAAAAACATAGCATGTGCTAGCTGCATTTCCTCCCGGGCATGCTGTAAAAAACAGCTAAGGGATCCGAGGGTTTCAGTATTTTGTAATTTAGGCGATGGCCTGACAACCAGTGACAGCAGTTTACTATACATCTATCTTAAATAACCCTCAAAACTTCGTCAGACGTGGCGGAACAACCTTTGCTTGGGTTGTTTACGCTCTATCTACCCCATTAGGGATAAAGGCGTGATTATAAGCATGTATGTATGTAGGCGGCCTTATAACAACAAAAGCCCTGGCTTATAAACCTAAGATTAAGCCCACGTTTATACCAGGGACAATCATAAAATTTAAATATTACCTGGATAGGATTGGCCGGTTTAGTAATTAAGTGTTGTACCGCAACATTCGATTAACAGTTATGGCATGAGATCATTGTCAGGGACAGAAACAGAGGGAAACTAGTAATTGCGTATCAAGAGCTGGCTGTAATAACGTCTCCCGAGCCTATTTGTAGCCAGTGCTGCCAAGTGTGAAGATTTAACGCCACTTAGGCTATTTTGGTGGGTGCTGTGGCAACCAAAAATTGCTACTGGTCGCAATTTAGGCTATATCGAAAAAAATATTAGGCGATATTAGGCAACTTCAATGATATTTAGGCGAATCATACACAAGGGGTTTCTTTATATACATTAGAAATTTCTACCACCCATGATCCACCTTCTTGGACTCTAGATTTTGAGTTCGACATACATACATACATATAATCACGCCTTTATCCCGAATGATGACCTAAACAAAGGTCGTTGCGCCACGTCTGAAAAAGTTTTGAGGGTTATTTAAGATAGATTTGTAGGTATATTGCTGTAGTAATAGGTTGTCAGCCCATCGCCTAAATTACAATATACTGAAACCTCCAGATCCCTTAGCTGGTTTTTATAGCATGCCCGGGAGGAAATGCAGCTGGCACATTCTATGTTTTCCTCTTGCTCCCAGTCCAGCATGGAAGAATTATATTCCTTATTGTTTTAAAAATTAATAATACACTTCAACTTAAAAAAATAAACAACAGGCGAGCTTATCTCTATAAGAGATCTCTTCCAGCGAACCTAATGGGAATAAAAGATGGGAAATTCACAGATTTAACGCCATTAGGGATATCTCGGGGGGTGCTGTGGCGATCAAAAATTGCTATTTAGGCTATATCGAAAAAAATATTAGGCGATTTTAGGCTACTTCAATGATAATTAGGCGAAGTAGGCTATTTTCATCATACGAACAAAATGGGCCCAAATACAAGGGGTTTCTTAAAATACATTGGAATTTTCTACACACATGATCCACCTTTCCATGCTGGCCTGGGAGCGAGAGAGAAACGTAGAATGTGCCAGCTGCATTTCCTCCCGGGCATGCTGTAAAAACCAGCTAAGGGATCGGAGGGTTTCAGTATATTGTAATTTAGGCGATGGGCTGACAACCTGTCACTAAAGGAATATACCTACAAATCTATCTTTTGTATTTATCTTACATAACCCTCACGTCTTTGTCAGAAGTGGCGGAACGACCTTTTTTAGGTCGTTTACGCTCTGCCTACCCTATTAGGGATAAAGGTGTGATTATATGTATGTACCAGGCCACTCAGAAAGTATTGCGATAAATAGTTTTTATATATGGCAGACTGGCCGGTTAGAATCTTTTTTGAAAATATGATTACTTGTAAGTAAAAATATGTAAGTTCCATTTTCAAAATTTCCCTCCACATTTTTTGCGAGCCAATTCAAAGTATCGTGTCTTACTGAAAAATGGATCTGCGCCGGGAACATTTTAGAGCTATGATTTTTTACGATTTCAAGTGTCGCCTGAAACCGGATGAATCGTTCGATAGACTTCAAATGGCATTTATGGATGAAAGCCCCTCCAAGGCAACCGTGTATCGTTGGTATAACGAATTTAGGCGCGGTCGACCAACCTCGGGAGATGAAGAAAGAAGCGGTCGCCCTTTGACGGCTATTACGGAAGAAAACGTGCTAGCAGTGAAAAATTTAATCCAAGATAATAAGCGAATTACATATCAGGAGATTCAGCACATATTAAAGATTGGATCGGGAAGCGTTCACGAGATTCTACAAGGGCATCTTCGCGTGAGGAGGATAGTATCGCGCTGGGTGCCGCACTACCTCACCGACGCTCAGAAGCAGGCCCGGGTGGAATGGTGCTGTGATATGCTGAACAAATTTGAAGCAGGCTCGTCTCGGCGTGTTTACGACATCGTAACAGGTGATGAGTCCTGGATTTATCAATACGATCCAGAAACCAAGCGCCAGTCGACAGTTTGGGTGTTTCAAAATTAACCAACGCCTACCAAAGTGAAACGATCTCGAAGCGGGGGGAAGATTTTGATCGCCAGCTTTTTTAATTTGACTGGCCACTTGGCCTCAACGAGATCAAAGAAGCATTAACGCCGAATGGTATACTACCAAATGTTTACCAGAAGTTTTTTCTGTTGTGAGCAACAAGCGACCAAACACAGGGCTCCGCGGACTACTGCTCCACCACGACAATGCGCCTGCACACACCGCGCTCAAAACGAGGGACTTCCTGGACAGCACACCAGTCAAACTCCTGGGTCACCCTCCTTACAGCCCTGATCTAGCACCGTGTGACTTCTTTTTATTTCCAAAAATAAAAAATCAGCTCAAGGGGATACAATTTTCGTCGCCGGAAGATGCGCTGGCTGCGTTCGAGCAGGCTGTAAACGAGGTGTCTACGGCGGACTGGAAAAAGTGTTTTGAAACCTGGTTCAGACGCATGAATCTTTGTATAGAGGCTGGTGGAGAGTACTTTGAAAAGATTTAATAAAAATATATGTACCTGTAGAACAATTTTTTTTAGTGTCGCAAATCTTTCTGAGTGTCCCACGTACTAACATTATAAAGAGGAAAGATTTGAATTTGTGTGTGTGTGTATGTATGTCTGTAACGAATAAACTATGGGACAGATTAAAAAAAAAACACCATTGGAAAGCTACGTTCACTGTGAGTATCCCTCCCCCCCCCCTACACTTTGTCCGCTAGATTTTGACGCGCTATTGCACGTTTCGCCAGTATTTCCTTCAATCATCATAAATTTATCCACCATATCAAATGACATACATACATACATACATACATAAAATCACGCCTCTATCCCTTACGGGGTAGGCAGAGCGTCAAACGCCTCGTAAAAGGCGCTTTCGCCACGTCTGACAAAAATTGAGGGCAATTTTAGATTGTAATGTTTATTGCTATAGTGACAGGTTGTCAGCCCTTCGCCTAAATTACAATACACTGTAACCCTCGAACCCTTTCGCTGACTTCTACAGCATGCCCGAGAGGAAGGGCAGCTGGAACATTCTATGTTTTTCTATCTCGCCCAGTCCAGCATGGAAGAATCAAATGATGGCGGATATAAATGACAGATAACGCATTAACCCATCGACTATTCATCAAAAACCGGAGAGAAAAGATCTCCGCTCTTTTTCCAATGTTTTTAGTCTGAAAGTGACAAATACTTACATGCTGGATTGGGAGTGAGAGAAAAACATAGACTGTGCCAGCTGCATATCCTCCCGATTTCTGTAAAAACGAGCTAAGGGATCAGAGGGTTTCAGTATATTGTAATTTAGGCGATGGGCTGACAACCTGTCACTACAGCAATATACTTAAAATCCGTTGCGGAACGACGTTTATTTAGGTCGTTTGCGCTCTGCCTACCCCATTAGGGATAAAGACGTGATTTTTTGTATGTATGTATGTAAATTTCATTTACTTTTCGTTGAGTTATCGATACCAGCAGTATTTTTACTACTTATCTGTAACGACCTTTGTCATACAACAGTAAGAGCAAAGTCATCCACATAAACTGCAGTTAAGAACATTGTTTGACACTTCACGCGAGAGTAAAGGGCTTTGTTAGCACGAGTAACAAGGTAACAACGTGTCTAATGAGGCCCAGCTTCATAACATGTTGGCGCCCAGGCAGCCAGGCTGAAAACAGGCAGTTTTGAACGAGGGCACAGAATATGTAATGGATACGAAGGCTTCAGTGCACTTTGCCTAAAAAAATTGCCAAGAGGGTGACATACAACACAAAAATGTCTTTATTTCACAGATTTATTTCATATTCTTTCCCATGCTGGCAAGGGAGAGAGAGAAAAACATAGAATATGCCAGCTGCATTTCCTCCCGGGCATGCTGAAAAAACCACCTTAGGGATCCGAGGGTTTCTGTATATTGTAGTTTAGGCGATGGGCTGACAACCTGTCACTACAACAATATACCTACAAATCTATCTTAAATAACCCTCAAAACTTTGTCAGACGTGGCGGATTGACCTTTGTTTAGGTCGTTAACGCTCTGCCTACCCCTACCCTATTTGGGATAAAGGCGTTTTTGAATGTATGTATTGTTGTTTTAAATTTAACATAATGACATCTAGTGGTCAGTGGCGGACCTATCAAATTTATAAATGCTTTAACGTTACGTAAACTGTAAGTGCTAAAGTTTTTGATTAGGTTTTCATGGTTTTTACTGTAAAAAACAATCAAAATTTTATTACCTACAAAAAATCGGTTAAACAACAACTGAATTCGAATTTCCTGCCTACCCTCTAAGTGAGTTGGCGTGATTTTAGGTACCCTAAGTTGCAACCCGGGTAACACGGAGTTGAATAAATAAAGTCCGATTGAAATCGGTTCAGTAGTTTTGGCGTGATGTGGTAACATACAGACAGACAGACAGACAGACAGACATACAGACAGACAAAAATTCTAAAATAAACGATTTGTTCTTCATATCGTTAACAATGCCTGCAGCAAATATTTTTTCGAAAAATATTCAATGTACAGACACGACCCTTCTAGAGATTTATTATATGTATAGATTATTTTCCATGCTGGCCTGGGAGCGAGAGAAAAACATAGAATGTGCCAGCTGCATTTCCTCCCGAGCATGCTGTAAAAACCAGCTAACGGATCTGAGGGCTTAAGTATATTGTAATTTAGGCGATGGGCTGACAACCTGTCACTACAGCAATATATGTACAAATCTTTCTTGAACGGACCTCAAGACTTTGTCAGACCTTTGGAACGACCTTTGTTTTGGTCGTTTACGCTCTGCCTACCCCATTAGGGGTAAGGTCGTGATTATATGTATGTATGTATGTTGAAGGAGGGCGCAGAATATGTAATAGATACGAAGGCTTCAGTGCACTTTGCCTAAAAAATTTGGTAAGAGGGTGTCATACAACACAAAAATCTCTTTATTTCACAGATTTATTTCATATTCTTTTCCATGCTGGCCTGGGAGCGAGAGAAAAACATAGAATGTTCCAGCTGCATTTTCTTCCGTGCTTGCTGTAAAAACCAGCTTAGAGATCCCAGGGTTTCAGTATATTGCAATTTAGACAATGGGCTGACAACCTGTCACTACAACAATATACCTACAAATCTATCATAAATAACCCTCAACACTTTGTCAGACGTGGCGGAACGATCTTTGTTTAGGTCGTTTACGCTCTGCCAACCCCATTGGGGTTAGAGGCATGATTATATGTATGTACGTATGTATTTATTTCAGGTTTGTACAAACAGCTAAATCATCTCACTACAGCATGTTTAGGCAAATAAATGGCTGTGCCTGTTGTGTCTTAATTCTCAAGTCTCAAATTGTGTTGTGTATGTTTCTATATACGTAAAGTTGTAAAATAACAATAATATTATATTGCATGTCGACGACGTAAGCAAAGCAATGTAAGTATTAAAAATCTCTCAACAACGTCACATTACTTGCCATTAATGCGTACCTGGTTTAATTTTTCATGGCTCGACTCGGCTTGTAATATAATATATGGAGTTGCGTGACGTCACACACCCCTCTCCCCTAGGAATTATTCCCCACCCCTCTCTCGTCCTAAGCTGAGTGCCTTTCGAAGATTTAGAGTAGAGCTAGATAAGGCATGTTCATTAGATAGAAAACCGAGCATTATAACTTATTATCTATCATCGAGGGTGACTTTGGATTTAATTAAAACTGTGTGTCCATCAATAATAACAATACAAAAATTCTTTATTGCACAAAGAAACACATACAACAGAAATAAAAAGGAACAAACGTGACAGTACAATATAGGCGGCCTTATTTCTAAAGCAGCAAAAAATAACGTGTTACAACAACAGAAAAAATACGTTAAAGTGCAGGATACTTATAAGCCCTTTCGGTTTTCTGTGGTTAAATCATCATAAACACAAATAACGCCTCAAATGAGTGTGTAAGCACCTCTTTCAACAACATTGCAGCCAAAAATTCATCACCTCTTCAGTTAAAGATTTTCAAAAAACGATGCGCTCGTTGGTCAATTGGTTAGTACATTCATTTCGACAACGAATGTTAAGCAACCATCGCTGTGGTCAGACCATGGATGGGTAGTGGTAAAACAACTCGAGCGTTTCCGTACTTCGGATGGCACGTTTAGCCGTTGGTTCAGGTTATTATCATAGATATTAGTCGTTAAGCCATGTCAGAGGTCATTGCTAATGGAAATGAATGCATTGCCTTGAAAACTCTAACAGCTGGCTTGGTCACTAACCTGGCAAAAAGCCTAATCTAGGATTGGGTCTGGTTTTCCTGCGAAGGTCAGATGGCAGTCGCTCTGTCTAAAAACCAGTATCGATACCCTAGATTAGGTAGCCAAATTCGTGTGGATAAGGTTAGGAAGAACAAATATATTGCTACAATCCTTTACGCTTTACGGCGTAGCGCTCTGTGGCTCTGGCTTTGCCTGCAAAAACTTTGCAGGCATTTTCTCTAGGACGGAAGGCTTACGGTATCTAGCCTTATCTCTATATCTGTGGTGCCTTCATTACAAATTCAGAGGCTGTTTAGTCATTATCACATAGCACCTGTTGTCCGCTTATTTTTAGTACAAGAGCTATTAAGGCTGTCCGGGTTTTGAGAAAGGTTAATGAACAGGCAAAGGTATGACCGGTGGGTGGGCGAAAAATTTGAATTTTCAGCAGTAATCTTCATGAAAGTTCTGGATTTTGGGCTAACAAATTAATTTTGTGATTAAAGTAATTTGGTCTTAATTTCTTTCCTAGAGAAAGTCCGCAAACAAAGTATGCTTCCTACTTTTTTTTTTAAATTACTAAAGTTCTTGCTTAGGCTAATATCAGAAGGATTACATACATACATACATACAATCAGCCCTTTATCCCTAATGGGGTAAGCAGAGCGTAAACGACCTAAATAAAGGTCGTTCGCCACGTCTGACAAAGAGGGTTATTTAAGATAGATTTGTGGGTATATTGCTGTAGAAACAGGTTGTCAGCCCATCGCCAAATTTGCAATATACAGAAACCCTCAAATCCCTTAGCTGGTTTCTACAGCATGCTCTGGAGGAAATGCAGCTGGCACATACTATGTTTTTCTCTCGCTTTCAGGCCAGCATGCAAGAATTATCAGAAACCATGGGCCTTAAAATGGCTGATCTTTTTATACAACGCTCATGTACGGCCTATTATCATCATCCTCTACTGCTGGTCCCGAGGAAACGATCAAATTAGAAGCAGACTCTTCCATATACAACGGAATATGCGACAATTTTATTTTACACCGCTTCAATGATCTGTTATTTTATTTTTACGGGTTAAGATGTTGTTCACGGTTTTAGGAGTCAATTTACGACCTTATTAGGGTTAATTTAATACTTCCATGCTGGCCTGGGAGCGAGAGAAACACATAGAATGTGCCAGCTGAATTTCCTCCCGGGCATGCTCTAAAAACCAGCTAAGGGATCTGAGGGTTTCAGTATATTGCAATTTAGGCGATAGGCTGACAACCTGTCACTATGGCAATATACCTACAAATCTATCATAAATAACCCTTAAAACCTTGTCAGACGTGGCGGAACGACCTTTGTTTAGGTCGTTTACGCTCTGCCTACCCCAATAGGGATAAAGGCGTGATTATATGTATGTATGTTAGGGTAATTGGGCATTGTATTAGGGTTAATAGGTCTCTGACATGATTTGTGTAGCAATCACTATCAAAGATAGCGACCGCGATCGACGGCTTAACGTGCCTTCCGACAATCAGGTGATACAGCCTGCATTGTCCTAACAAAACTGGGGAAAATCTATCCAAGTGATAAATTTGTCAAATATCAGCTTTGGGTTCTCCCTGTTTGAATCTAACCCACGACCTCCAGTTTGGGAGCCCATGGCTTGGACCACTAGACTACGAATGCATCTAGTGTAGGTCCCAAGGAAACAAACAGAAGCAAATTCCCCCATATACGGGGATATACATATCGTAAACGTATACGAGTATATACAACGGGATATGCGACAACTTTATTTTACACCGCTTCAATGCGCTGTTATATATATATATTTACCTACTTAGATGTTGTTTAGGGTCAACTAACGATCCAATTAACAATGGTGTCAGAGTTTCTAAACCACTAGGGTATCAAATAATAGACCTCTGATCAGTATTTTTTTTTGTTCCAGACAATAAGTTGAATCAGCCTGCATTGTCCACACCAAAGTAGCGAAAATCACAGAAAGTGATAAATTTACAAATATCAGCTTCACGTTCTCCCCGTGGGAATCGAACACACGAATTCTGGATTGAGAGCCCATGTACTAAACTACGGAGGCAGCTATTGCAAGTCCCAAGGAAACGATCAAATTAGAAGCAAACTGTCCCATATACAACGGAATATGCTCGCTTTTATACGTTGATATTTTATTTTTACGCGTTTAGATGTTGTTTGTAAACTTTATGTGGTGATTTGCTAGCGAGTGCGTTTCGTTGCATTTGTTCGTTGTAACTTGTGAATTTCAGTTATTTAAAATTTACAGTAAAAATAGCATTTTGCTAGTAGTGGGTCAACAATTTAGCGATTACTGTTCTGCTGTAGTTAATGCAATGTTCACTGAATAAGTTACTCGGAATTTAGTTGGAGTTGTCATATTAAAAAGCTTTGAGTGGGGCAAATAGATATAATAACTGCGGGAATGTTCCTGATTTTGCCTGCTGTAAGCTTGGTAATTTAAAATAAAATAGTACTTAATTTTAAACTTTCGCTGTTATTTTCACTACAACTATGAGACATTTTACAGGTTTCTTACCGCTATTTAAATTACTTGATGAGTTCCCGATATTTCGATGCTGTTAAATAAAATAGCATTGTAAGTGCTAAAAATCCTCAAAAATATGTAAAATTTGAGGTGATATTTATACTCGAATTCAAAAATGAAAATGACTCGAATTCTAATCTTAATTTGGACTTGTCAAGCCCTGCGTAGTTCTTAAACTTCGCGGATAGATGTCGCTAACGTCGCTATGACGTGTACATAAAGATAGGTTATGATAAATTCGTCACTCCCACTACCGTTTAGGTAGCTACGAATTTTCCCGTGAATGTTGTTCAGTTCCGTTGTCTGAGCAACCCCTATTAGTATGCGGGCCGCTGTTCCTTACACCCGGTATCTATTCTAGACTACTCGTATGAAGCGACAATTTTTTTTACGAGATCTTCAATTTGAATGACAATGAAACACGACTGATTGACATACTCGCCACGCTTGGCAAGAGGGTTGGTAGTATAATCCACGGGCACTTCTCCTGCTGGGCATGCTGTAAAAACCAGCATATTCGATGATTTCCAGTGAAAAGTATTATAAAGGCTAACAACATGTCACAAATAAAGACAATCTAACGTGGCGAAATTACCTTTGTTTAGGTAGTTGACGCTCTACCTACCCCATTAGAAATAAAGACCTTATTGTATTTATGTAAAGGCATTTGTTTCCAGGCTTCTTCCATGCTGGACTGGGAGCGAGAGAAAAATATAGAATGTGCCAGCTGCATTTCCTCTCATGCTGTACAAACCAGTTAAGGGATCCGAGGGTTTCTGTATATTGCAATCTAGGTGATAAGCTGACAGACGACTACAGCAATGTATGGGTATTACCTAGAAATCGATATTAAATAACCCTCAAAACATTGTCAGACGTGGCGGAACGACTTTGTTGACTAGGTCGTTTACGCTCTGCCTACCCTATTAGCGATAAAAGCGTGATTATATGTATGTATGTATGTAAGACGAGGATAATTACCTTTGTTAAAGTAGTTGACGCTCTGCCTACCCCATGTTATAGTGCTTTGGCTACTGCTGTAAACTATAATTTAATTAAATAAATTGAAATCAAACATTAGGCTTTAAGTCCTTATTGTATTGTAAAGGAATTGGTTTCCACGAGGTAATTGACGCTAAAAAGTCCACAAAACGCTGCAACAAGCTAGTCTAGTTACCTCGTTAGTTTGCGCTAACAAGCTCTCCCTTGTCGTATGTAGTGTCACTTACAACGTCGTAGTTGCCACCTTCTTCGCATAATTTATAAGCGAACGCTTTGTTTGTGCTTGTAAAGGCGTAAACTGCCTCCGTGGTCTAGTGGCTAGTGCCATGGACTCCTGATCCGGAGGTCCTGGGTTCGATTCCCAGGGGGGAAACACAAAGTTGATATTTGAGAATTTATTACTTTGTGAATTTTTCCCCAGTTTGGTTAGGACATTGCAGGCTGAATCACCTGATTGTCCGAAAAAGAAAAAGATTTCGTGCTTCAGAGGGCACGTTAAGCCGTCGGTCCCGGTCGCTGTCTTTGATAGTGGTCGTTACTCAAACCATGTCAGAGGCCTGATAGTTGTGCTACTAGGCGGTTTAAAAACTCTGACACCAGGGTTCATCGGGTCGATAGACTCGATACCCACTCGACATAATAATAAGGCGTAAAGGAACGTAGAGACGTACCTAAAGTCACGTAGTATCTTATGTTATGTATGAGATAGGAAAGTATTTGTTCTGTCTGATACATACATATAATCACGCCTTTATCGCTAATGGGGTAGGCAAACCGTAAACGACCTAAACATAATTTCGTTCCGCCACGTTTGATAGATTTTTAGGTATATTGCTGTAGTGACAGGTTGTCAGCCGTTCGCCTAAATTGCAATAAACAGAAACCCACGAATCCCTTAGCTGGTTTTTACAGCATGCCCGGGAGGAAATGCAGCTGGCATATTCTTCATTTGTCTCTCGCTCCCATTCCAGCATGGAAGACCGTCCGATGAGATGGAATAAAAGCATCGGCAGAATTTCCTTGGAAAAGTTGTTCAGTTTGAAAAGAGAAGCAGTTTGGTACTCACTATGTTTTATCGCTTCTAATCTAGCAATGACTTCTTGTATTTTTATCCGATACGGCGATTCTCATTCCCCACTTTCCAATATTTCTCTAGTGAAAAGGTAGATAAGCGAACAGGGCCGGCAGCAGGTCATATTGTTAAAAAATAGCCGTCTCCAGGGCCGTAATTAGCTGCTGAACACGGCTACCGACGACGGTCGTCATAAATCACAATCAATCTGTGTCCGCTGGTGCAGGGCCGGAGCTAGGTGATACCTTCACGTGAGGTGTTCGACTCATTAATAATGTTGGATGTTCCTGTTGAATCGGAACGCGAAAATGGTACACCGTACAATTTATGTGCATTAAAAATAAGGGTTATTCTTTAGACGAGGTAACTGAATAACACTCGATATTCAACAAAGTTCGGAAGTTTATGAAAAAATTTAGGCTTTTCATAAAAAAAGTGTCAGCTGCTGAGCCAATTAACCAAATTCTTGTTCATACTTCGTCCTGTGTTTCTCGGAGAAAGTTGATCAGTTTTATGGGTAGATTCATGGCATAAATTTATGCTCCGTAAAAGAGGTAATAATTATATTTACCTACTCTCATATAGTAATGTTCGAATTATAAACTTCTAAACGAATTTATAATAGCATACTTTTTAAACAGAATGATGAAAAAATTAAAAAGATTACTTTTCGTTGCATCTTAGTTTAATTTTCATTGCACCTGCCCTAGCAAATTCTAACAAAGATGCAACGAAAAGTAAAATTTATTTGCTGGAAGCAAGGAAAGATAAAAATCACACGGTAGATACCAAAAAATCCCGATTCCAAGACAAAAATCTGTAAAATTATAATAATCTATGGTAAAGGCGCATGCGTGCTGACGGTTTTCCTGCGCGCTTAATTTTGCCGCCATTTTCTACGGTGAAAGGTTTTTATTGTTTGTTTATCGCGCAACTCAAGGACGAATTAATTGACTGTTTGCTAAAAATGTGCGACTCTAGTGACTCTAGTGAGGAATATATTAATACTCCACCGGATATTTTAGATGCCGCTACGGAAATAACCAATAATTTATTGCTCGCCAAGTCAAGAAAACTGTACGATAAATGCTACCAAGAATTCAGGCTATGGAAAATGCGTATGAGAGTAGATAAAATTGTGTATGCAACTGCACATAACTAGGTATTACAATGCTCGTGATACCATTGTGAAACGAGCGAAGCGAGCGAGAGTGGTATTACAATGCGAGCGAAACCACACTCGCATTGTAATACCCTTCATTATGCAATAGTTGCATAAACTACTATTTTGTTCTTGAGTAATAAAAACATGTTTCAAACTCGAAAAATATATTAAAAGTTATGAACGTTTTTAACCGAATTCAAAATTGAGTATAATAAACAGCCGCCTGCTTATTTTGTTATTTAATAATAAAAATAATTATAAAATCGTTTATTCCAGACCAAAGATCCATATCCATATCACCAAATTCATATTTATCACAAAAAACTTAAATTAACATAGCATAACATTCAGAGATAACATTAAAAATATAACATATAAATAAATTAACAATACATTCCAATTCATTAGATTCAATTAAATATTATATTATATTATTATTTATCGATTTTTTTATTCTTTGACCGAAAACCCTTTAAAATTCAGCTCTGGTAACCAATAATTTCAGTGAATTTCTGAGCTCACTTATCTTGTCCAATTACAAGTTCCAAATTTTATTCCAATTAAGTTCAAATTCTAGATTTCTTAAAATTATACATACAGGATGTAGCATTTATATCATCTCCCTAGCCTTAGCCCGTATCTCACGGGGTTGGCTACCTAATCTAGGGGATTGAACGAGGGTACTGGTTTTTACACAGAGCGACTGCCTCCGCACCTCCGCAACCCAGAAGGCAAACCAGACCCATTCCTAGATTAGGACAGAGTTTTCAAGCCGCCAATGCTTACCACTGGCCTCTGACATGGATTAACGAATAATATCTACGGTATTAAACGATATTAACCGGGACCAGCGGCTTCACGTGCCTTCCGAAGCACGAATGTAGCATTTAAATATATACTAGCACAAAATTGATTCCAAAGAAATTAATACGAAATTTAAATTCAGTGATTGGGCGACCACAGGTCTACGAAGAGATAGGCTTTTTGATCTTTATAAGCAGAGAAACATGACAAATAATGATAGCTTGAAACAAATTGTCGAAAAAAAATTAGTTAGCATGCCTAATGGCTAAAGCAAATTTTATTAGTAACAAAATTAAAACTACTGATACTAAAATTAAAACTGTATGGAAAGTTATCAACAGCGAAACAGGAAAGACAAAGCCACGTGAAAATAAATTTTCAATTAAAACTGACCTTAGAATAATTAATAATTATTGCGAAGTTGCCCAGGAATTTGGAACATTTTATACAAATATATAAATCTCTCAACTCTTCACCTTTGCTTTCATTAACATTACTTAAATAAAACGTGGGAGCCTGCAAATCTAAACTTGAATTTAGTCATGTTAGCCCCCAGCAAATTGTTTAAAGATATAAAGGTTAACTGACCTTAGAATAATTAGTAATTATTGCGAAGTTGCCCAGGAATTTGGAACATTTTATACAAATATACCACTGAAAACTACTGAATCTCTCAACTCTTCACCTTTGCTTTCATTAACATTACTTAAATAAAACGTGGGAGCCTGCAAATCTAAACTTAAATTTAGTCATGTTAGCCCCCAGCAAATTGTTTAAAGATATAAAGGTTAAGGCACTTGAAGACTTATGGGGTATGTCAGTCAAAGTGTGTACCTCAAATATCAATGTATTAGCACAATACCTGTCAGATATTTTTAATGATTGTATTGATCACGGTATATTTCCTGATTTGATGAAAAACAGTAAAGTAGTTCTTTTGTTCAAGGCTGATAACAAGGCAGATCCAAGCAACTATAGGCCTGTATCTGTTTTCCAGTATTGAGCAAAGTGTTTAAAAAGATCATACTCAAGCAAATGCTTTCTTATTTTAATCACAATAACTTATTACATAACCAGTAATTTGGGTTTACAACGGGACGTTGCGCTACAGATGCTGGTGATGCCCTTTTGAATCATATATTTAATGCTTGGGAGGAATCAAAAGATGCCATTGGCGTATTTTGTGACCTCTCTAAAGCATTTGATTGCGTAGATCATGAAACTTTATTGTCAAAATTGAAACACTATGGATTTAAAAATGAAACCTAAAGAATTTTAAATTCTTATCTGGACGAAAGGATCCAGAAGGTACATGTAAACGGAGCTAAGTCATCAGGGTCTCATGTTAAAATAGGTCTACCTCAAGGTTCGATATAAAGTCCATTTCTATTTCTAGTGTATATTGATGATTTGCCCTACATGATAGAAAAATTGACAAAGATTGGATTATTTGCAGAGGACACTTCTCTTATATTTAAAGTTGATAGACATACACAAAATATACACATACACATAATTGGTTCACTGTTAATAATTTAGTGTTGAATGCGAAAAAACCAAATGTATAAAATTCACTTTGCCTAATGTACATTCTTTCAATAATGATGTTGTACTTAATAATGAAAAATTTAAGTTCACCGAAAGCACAGTTTTCTTAGAGATTACACTTGACTCGAAACTTCAATGGCTCCTTAACATTACATCTTTATCGGGGAGACTAAGTTCAGCCGCATTTGCTGTGCGAAGAATCCGAGAGCTCACGGATGTTGCTACAGCAAGACTTGTATATTTTAGTTATTTTTATAGCATTATGTCCTATGGAATTTTGCTGTGGGGCCGCGCTACTGACATTTATTCAATTTTTGTTTTACAAAAACGGGCTATTAGAGCAATTTACAAACTGTGTTTTAACTCAACATCATAACATAACATGCCCATAACAAAATTAGATTTTCTCTCATATTTTCCATCAATGGCTACTTTTAGATTACGTATTCAAAATTTTATACAATAAAGTCACTACCTATAAAAATTATAGTTAAGATACTCAAACATAAGAAAGTAGGTTAAGCGTGTTGTTGAAGAACATAAAAATTTAATTTTCCCCTCGTAAAAGTTTATACGAATTCTATGCTTTTACTGTTTTCACAAAAATTTCAAATGTTCGTTTTCGTTGACTCAAATGATCTGAAAAGTGCTCTTTCGCAGTTTTACCGGATAAATAAATATCTAATTCATATTAACTACTAATGAAAGATTAATAGGTAGGTAGGCTACTAACTGAGTAGGCACAGCTTAGTTCGTGTATCATTGCACTTTCATCACATCAAAACAAAATATATTTTTATGGTAAAAAAAGACGATGGGCTGACAACCTGTCACTACAGCAATATTCCTACAAATCTATATTAAATAACCCTCAAAACATTATCAAACGTGGCGGAACGACCTTTACTTTGTTTAGATCGTTTACGCTCTGCCTACCCTATTAGGTATAAAGGCGTGATTATATGTATATATGCATGTATGTAAAAGAAAAATGCTTTTGTTCCATTCTGTTTGGGATTCCTGGCCAGTGGCATGAACTAAAATGCTCAAGGTATTTTAGTGCCTAGTGCAACATATTTGACTCAACAGCAAACCTAAATCAAAACCTAACACATTGTCGGAAGATTATGAATAAATACAGACAGACCCGACGCTGCATAAAAGTAAATTCGTATGGTATTGGCGAGGTGCTACCCACTGCGCTCTCCGCTGCACAACTTTAGAATAACTCCACCAGAGCTCTATTTACTTAGCTCTCGAACGCGACCCACTCGCTCATAGAGTACGACACGGCAGATGGGACACTTCCTTATTTCTTTTTATCGTGTCGACATACGAAACCTAGTGTCAGAGATTTTAAACCACTTACTAACATCACAGCTAATAGGCCTCTGAAATGGTTTGTGTAACGAACTATATCAAAGACAGCGACGAGAAACTATGACAAGCAGGTGTTTCGGACTGCATTGTACCAACCAAACTAGATTAAATCTTTCAAAGTAATAAATATCAACTTTACTATCCCCCTGATGGAATCGAGCCCGCTACCACCAGAGCGGAATCCTATGGATATACCACGGAGGCAGTTGCATAAAAATAAATTTGTATAGTATAGGCGAGGTGCTACCCATTGCGCTCTCTGCTGCACAACTTTAGAATAACTCCACCAGAGCTCTGTTTACTTAGCTCTCGAACGCGACCCACTCGCTCATAGTGTACGTGACGGCAGATGGGACACTTTCTTCATAAGATTTATTTTTCAAAGGCTTTATCAAATAGTAAAGTAGCTTTTTAACTCTCTGTATTTTGGATGGCTAGAAAAATATTTATTGTTAAATTTGTGGTTTTATAAACACCGTAACTTATCTTTGATTTTAAAGTACAGATTTTTTTTATTAATCATTATCATGGGTTGCCATCTTCATACTGAAGTTTGGAGGTCAGCATTCGGTATTCCAGTCCTGGGATATTCTCTTCATCTCGTAATATTTCATTCCGGTTTTTATATAACTAGTGGGATATCTTAATGATTTTGCTTATACGCTGACAGTGATAGGAATAGAACAGGAACTGGAGCCGCTTTTTTTGAACCACTCGATTTAAAATTCGCATACGAAAGAGTGATATTCGGATGAAAATGCCATACAATTTGGCATTCCAAAATTCGATTCGAGTGATTCAGAAATACGGCTCCTGGATATAGTTCAAACTTTCAGGATGTTGGTAGTTATTGCAGCCCGTACGATTAGGAATTTCGAACCTACACTTTATTTGTTTAATACTTAAATGTCAAAGTTGAGAAAATGACAGAACTATCATACAATTTTATAATAAATGAGGTTTTCCCGAATTTTGGCAAAGTCGCATCTGTTTGTTTTCTTTTAGTCTTTGCCAAAGCGATTTCTTTTACAAGAAAGTCGTTCCGAAGCCGCGAATATGAAATTGGCTCGCTCACAACAGACATCTTCGCTATTTTATGTTAACAGAAAAGTGCTACATTTCAACTAACACCGCATTCTATTTTCTTGGCCTTAGGAGAGCACTGTTTTCTGTTTTGTGAAGGATGTATTTAGATTATGCATACCGGGTGTTAGGGATTGTGTCCCGAACACTGAAAAAGGTTGCTCAGTCAATAAAACACGGTCTTCTGTACGTCTAGTTATCTGGATTATGTATACTGAGTGTAAAAGATATGGTGTCCCGTAAACTGAAAGGAATTGTTCAGTCAATAACTGAAGTTTTTTCATAAAGAAAACATTATAGCGAATTAAAAAATAAAAAACCTCATACAACATGACAAGCCGTTTTCTTTGTCATATTTCGGGATCATGTTAGAAAATCATGTTCAGTTTCATGAATCATCATCTCCCTAGCCTAATCCCGTGTCTTACGGGGTCGGTTACCTAATCTAGGGGATTGAACGAGGGTACTGGTTTTTACACAAAGCGACTGCCATCTGACCTCTGCATCCTAGATTAGGTCAGAGTTTTCAAGCCGCCAATGCTTCGCAATGGCCTCTGGCATGACTTAACGGCTAATATCTACGGTATTAAACAATATTAACCGGGACCAACGGCTTAACGTGCCTTCCGAAGCACGGGAAAAGCTCCGAATAAACGTACATATGAAATTTTAAAACCAAAAAACATTGGTACGTGGTGGGATTCGAACCACGACTTCCCGCTTAGGAGGCAGCGGCCCTATCCACTACACCATCGGGTTCATTCCACTTCACCATCGGGCTCATTAGTTTAATGTATATACCCTTAAAATATGTGCACTTTATTTTAATTCTACCCATGAAGCTGAAGACTTTGCCATTTAAAAAAAATTACAGAGTACCACCTTGGTCACATCACAACAATATTGCTTTTAATATAACATTGAGGTTTGTTGTTCTGGCGCCAACAAAAAGAGAAAATATAAAGGTTCATAAATAAAGTAATATAACAAATCAGAAGCTTCAAAAAGTGTAAAGTTGGCAAATATCACCGACCGATATTATAAAGCTCTATCTATTTTCTGTTTACAAAGGTTTGCGGTTTTCATTAACAACTTTTCCCCGAATCGCCATGTTTGTAGAGTTTCTTTAACTTTTACATTCAAAAGTATTTAGCTGCGGTCACGGGAATGATTAGTTTTGAGTGCCACTGGAATTTGATGGAGGTCGGCAAAGTTTGGGAATAGGCCGGTGAAACTAGCTAAGTTTGTATGGAACGAGTTACATTAATTGTACACTCATCTCCCTAGCCTTGTCCTGTATCTATCAGGGTCGGCTACCTAATCTAGGGGATTGAACGAACGTACTAGTTTCTACACAGAGTGACTGCCATCTGACCTCCGCAACCCAGAAGGGAAACCAGACCCAATCCTGGATTAGGTCAGAGTTTTCAAGCCGCCAATGCTTAGCACTGTCCTTTGACATGGCTTATCGACTAATATCTACGGTATTAAACGATATAAACCGGGACCAACGGCTTAACGTGCCTTACGAAGCAGGGAAAAAGAGCCGAATAAACGACTTAATTGCACACTACCCAAAAAAAATCCGTGAATGGACATTGAGGAGCACAATCTCACACCAGTAGGTGCCAAAAATTGGGCAATGTGGAGTAGACGAAACCGGAAACCGGACTAGGATGGACTAAAATGGTAGGCAGAAAAAGACCAAGGTGTTCTTAATGTGCCCTTAGGGCAGCAACACACAGGCGTCACTTAATCCGCGCAAGGTTGCGCGTAGCGATTAACTCTACGTCGTCGCGTCCATCTGCGCGCGTAAAGCGTTAGGTGACAATGGTACTCATAGATACGTTACCAACACACGAAACTCGTGCCGTCAAATGGTGCTAATTGTCACCATTTTAGGCAGTTGACAGATAATATATTATATAGTCATATATTTAATTAATTATAACATTCTCCGTAAATCTTCTAATATCTGTCTTTGAAAAATTACTACGTTTAATTTAAATGTCTAACTGTCTTTGTAAACGGATCTGGCGGTTGTCACACTGCACAACGGTATCAGTCTAAGTGGGCAATGAAACCATAGACAATACCTGCCCAGAGTGGTGGATCATGGAGCAGTGTGGCGGGTGCCCATAACGTTTTACAATTTCTGAACGAATTTTATAAATGTCAAACTAATGTTTTTGTTCGTATTTCTTTAATCAGTAATTTTATAATTTAAAATTATAAGATCAGTGTTTTAAGTGTCAATTAATTCTATTTGCATTTCTTAAAGCGATTTGGTTGTTTCTAAAATATTTATGGAGAGTTGTTTATCAAATTGTAAGACAGGAAATGGTCATCACGTCCTTTCTGTCCAATCAGAAACGCGGACCAGGCTATTAAAGCCAGTGTAAGGTCATTCCCAGTCAGTTTTCTACTGTCTGCGGAGTTGGTGACACGTAAGTTAAGTACTTTTGTATTTTACATTGCTTTATATATGTTTTAATATTCTTTATGTTTATCTATTTACTTGCCAATGAACATTACATGTACTTTTCTATGTACTTACTATGCAAAACCTATGTGCTTCGTTAATAATGATTATTATGTCATTTACTTTGCTTACTTATGTACCTTTTATGTACTTATTCATCTATTACGATATACACCTTATATACTTAGTTTGATATTTCTATATATTTGAAAAAGATCCGATTACGGAGGAGATTCTTGGCCAGGTTCTTCTCCTCCGTAGCATCTAGTAGAACTTGGCAAATATATTGATTGATATTATGACAGTTTTGGTTTATTTATTCAATATATGGTCAGTTTTATATTTCTTTGTATTTAATATGATCAAATAAATCAATGTATGTATTGACATTGTCTGTATCTTTCAATAACTTCTACCATACCTCGTATAAATAAATACTTGCTGGGTATTAAATTAATTAATACATATGTATGACATTTTATTTATAACTATAATCATTATCCTTTTAGATTAAATAATTTCAACATTTGAGATAGTAAACCTTGCTTATAAACTTAACCGTAACTCGCTTAGCTACCAAAATTCTTTATATTCACTGAGGTTTTATTACCGAGCTTTTTATCAATTATCTTATTTTAACACAGTCGAGCTGCACTGATTACAAATAGCTATCTGTTTCACTCTTACGCTTTGCCTATTTTCTGTCGCACTCAGCGTTTGTTTAGATATGCAATGTTATAAGTATGTATGTATATGTGTCGCGGAACAATTAAAATGTGCACGCAGTATGAACGTAACGTATCTTTCTTAAAATATCATTGTTAGGTGACGCATGTGTGTTGTAGGCAATGCAAAAAGCATTGACAGCGTGTCGAGCGCAACCTTGCGCGCAGTAAGTGCCGGTTATGTGATCTTGCCTTTTATTTACTATTTACTGGAATGTGTTCTTATTGCAAAACGATAGACTATTTGCGATAAAGACATACGTTTAATGTGATACTGATAGCTTTTCTGTTCTGTACCGGACTAAATAGAACAATGGTTTTATTTGAAGGATGTTTAGTAGATGTTTTTGATTACATACTAACTCTAGTGATATTAACTTTCTGCACGCGCTCAATACAAATAGTTTGCCTTCAGAAGCGGAACACTGCATGAACATGTTTATATGTAAAATTCCACAGAGTGAAGGGACTATCATTCCTCTTATTTAATTAACATGATTTGAAATAAAATAAAAGCTAGCTTATTTTAATTTTAAAATGCTGGACTGGGAGTGAAAGAAAAACATATAATGAGCCAGCTGCATTTCCTCCCGAGCACGCTGTAAAAACCAGCTAAACGATAAGGGTTTCGGTATATTGTAATTTAGTCGATGAGCTGACAACCTTACAGCCGCACATATATTGGTGTAGTCACTAAATATGTACAAATCTATCTTAAATTACCCTCAAAACTTGTTAGACGTGGCGGAACGACCTTAGTTTAGTTAGATTACGCTCTGCCTACCCCATTAGGGATAAAGGCGTGATTGTATGTATGTATCTCGTCCAAACTATGCTTATCAGAAAAAAATACGAGTAACACAATTAGTAAAGGAGAACAATTCTTTTAAGATTTAAAACTGAGTCTCTTTGGGAAAGTTGTGCATTTTCATATATTAAATCGCTTTATATCATTATTTCTATGTGTCTGATAAATGAAGAGAAGCAGGTATATTCAATACTCCAAGCTTAGCAACAAATGATTTACCGGTTTATTCTAAATATGTCTGTCAGCCGAATCCAGTTACATCTAAAATATGCCATTCGCTTGTCTATAGCAGACCACTGCGTGATATACGAGCCCTCTTCCCCCTCCCCACTTCCTATTTCAATCCCCCCCCCCCCGATCTACCCACAACTTGATGGATAGCCTTATCTAATTCCTATCCGATAAATTACCTACAACTCTATTCCGGGTTTAATTGTTTTGTTTTCTGTTAAGATTTATCGGGTCGCATTTAGTGGGGTTTAGTGGTGTTCTGTATTCAAAATTCCAGCAATCTGTCTGTGTGGTTTGTGGTACCGAATGTTGACAGGTTAAATCTCGTCATTCTTCTTCTTAGCGAGTGGATTCTCGAGTCGAACGACCCGATGAATCCTGGTGTCAGAGTTTTCAAACCACCTAGTAGTAGCACAACTATTAGGCCTATGAGATGGTTTGAGTAACGGCCCTGTCAAAGAGAGCGACCGGAAATGACGGCTTAACGTGCCCTCTGAAGCACGAAGTCAGGTGATTCAGCCAGCAATGTCCTAACATTGCTGCGTACTCCTACTGTAACGTAACTGCCTACGTTGTCTAGTGGTCTAAAGAAGACGAAAAGAAGAAAAAATCTGCTTCAAAACAATGAAATTCTATGTAGTTAATAAGTACATATTTCAATTTCAATATTGGTCAGATTGTATGCTGGGAAGCCTCTGTAAAATTAATATAACATGTAGATTCATGTAGATCTTCCGTGCTGGACTGGAAGCGAGAATAAAAAAATGAATGTGCCAGCTGCATTTTCTACCGGGCATGCTATAAAAACCAGCAGAGATTCGAGAATTTCTGTATATTGCAATTTAGGCAATGGGCTGATAACCTGTCACTCGAACATTATACCTACAAATCTATTTTAAATAACCCTCAAAACTTTGTCAGACGTGGCGGAACAACCTTTGTTTAGGTCATTACCCTCTGCCTATCCTGTTAGGGATAAAGGCGTGATTATATGTATGTATGTAGATTTAGGTAGGTAGATACTATTCTAAAAATCTCTAGAGTTCACCTTGCCAAATAGTCTGTCACCAATAGTTGATCGTATAGCTCGAGATCCAAAGACGAAGTTACAGCTCTGAATAATGTAGCCGATGGCTTGGAGACAGAACGTTGGTACAATGTAGAAGCTATTGCGATTTTCATCAAATACTCTTTAAAATTTTCTATTTCATGAGATAAGAACCATTTATGTGAATGTGTGTTATCTATAGTTTAAGGCGCTCCTAGTAGGTTTGCCTAGTGAAACTTTAAAATCCATCCCCGAAATACCTTAGTACTAGTCAAATCCTAATTTTATGAAATTGGATTTGTTTTGGTATTTTTTTATGAAATATTCGATTGTTTATACCCAACTGTTAACCTTTTCACCGCCGCAGTCGGATATAGCCGACAACACGCGACTTGCCGTCAGCGCCACGGTTGGCTACAGCCGACAAAATGTAGTTAAAAAGTTTATGTTAATAAAACAGCATTTTGAAACTGTATCTTTTTATTTTTTCGCATATTGCATTGTTTGTACCTACTACTTTGATTTAAAAACTTTTGCACTTAGATATTTATTCGTTTAGTATAAAATAAGAAAAATACTGATTACGTTTTGAACCTGCAGAAGTACAAGTCGCACACGGCACAGTTGGCCCCATACGACTGGAAGAGTTGTTCCTTGCTAGTTCAAATATAAAATATCGATACTTCTACAATATCTATAAAGATTATACTATATAGATGCGTGTCAAGTCTGTCATAACAATAACGTTTTCTTATTATTCTAATGTATAATAAAAATATTTCCGACATCGATTTGCAGAAATATGCTAATAATTAGACATTTTTTTCTTGTTTGATTGAGTATTGACAAACCGGTTTCGCCGACTTGTGCACAGCGATAATTGCTTGACAATTGATAGTTCGTCGTTTTTAATGAATATTCAACATAAGTAAAATAATAAAAAGGAAAGGGAATGAATGAATAAAAAAGTCATAATGAAATATTAAAATAGATACCAGAATTAATCCTTTGTTGTTCTACAGAAGTGTTGCGTCCTAACCCGGCCACAACAACTTTTTTCATAAATTATTGCTCTAATAGTATGTTCTTTTATTGTTCTTGTTGTACCAATAGTCAAATTAATTGTACTTCCCTACATAATGCTGTAAAACCCTTGCATTTGTGGCCGGGCTGTATCGTGTACGCTGCAGCCCGGCCACCAACAATTACACTTATTTAGCAATCAATTTATACCATAATATTATTTAAACAATTGTACTGTTTTTGTTCTTTATTTTTAATAAAATAAGCAACTAAATAAATAGCTAATAGTAAAATTATGAACATATCAATTATTTTTACGTTCGACGCCTTGTAATCGTCAAAACGCAAATACTTTAAGGGGGTGAAAAAGGAGGAGAAAGTTTATATGAAACTCCGTAAAATGTAGTTACCTACATATTTGGTTGCAAATTAATTATTGCTAATTTTGTGATTAATATAATCAAACTTAAATACCAATTTTGATCGATATAGCTTCAAAACTGACGGAATTTCATACAAACTTTCTCCCCTTTTTTAGCCCCCTTAAAGGGCGAATTTCCAAAAACCCTTTCTTATTGTTCACCTATACCTTATAAAAAACCTATACTGTGCGTTGATATGTCAGTCAATTAGTCAGGGTCTTCTTTTATAGGTATAATATATTAATTTAAGCAGTAAAAAAAATAAATAACAAAATAGGCATTAAGTTTTTTTATTAAATGAAAATAATTCAAATGTTATCACATTTACTGATTATTGCTTGTAAGATCTTCTCTTCTATAATTAGCTTTCTGATTTATCTCTTATATTAAGCAATCAAAAACAACTTATTTAAACTGTATAAACTATACTATGTACAAACATAACTGTATTTGGGTCCACTTTAATCTCGGGCTAAGGTCATCTATGCACTGCCATCTGTTATTTGTTCTTTTGCTTTGAGCATTGTTTTTTAGACGTTACACAGGGATAATCGTTTATTAATATCCGGTCTAATACAAAAGATACATTACTCATACAATTTATTACAGTAATGTCATTCGTTATTGATTTATCATAATAATACTTGTTCAATATATCAGTCCTCATTTTATATATATTTTTTTCATATTTATTTGTAGCAATAGCTATTACAAGTTGACTAAACTGGTTGTTTTTCTTCGAATCAACTATTTCCCGAAATTTTAAGCGGTCCAAATATCCTACTACACAGGTGTGTAGAATTGCGTCAAACGCACATGTGTTTTCAACGATAATGTCTTTGACACCCGAAGAACACAGGTTACCATTTTGCAATATATCAAACTTGTCACGAGATGGTGATTTCGTTTTTTTCGTTTTAATCTTTGGAGTTTTTACAACAAGTCCTTTCCAATTTTCAATATTCATAGGATTCTCTGACATTATAGACTCCTGAGAAAAATCTTCCGAACTAAAATTTTCTATTTTAGCTTTAGTTCCAATCAAATCCTCTTTCTTCCGTTCTTGCACTTGCTTTGATGAACTCTTTGGTATGCTACTAAGACCGTGTTTGATTTCTCCCGAAAGGTATTCATAATGTCTAATTATAAATTCGTCTATCCTTAATCTCTCAGATGGACGTTTCAAAAGCCTTTTTATATTTTTGAAGTAGCTTTCTATATCCGAGCTGGTTGGTGTCACGTTTTTTGTTACAATATTACTTAACATAATATTGGACCACAGTGGTAAACGAGAAATTAGCCTTTCTAAAGTTTTGATGAAAGACGGCAAGTAATACAAATTGTCATAATTGGTAATTTTTTCGTCTAATTGCAGTTCAAGAGATGTTTTATCCACAGTCTCTTTGAAAAAATTCATTAAATGAATATCATCATTAAAAATAACATCATCCGTGTCTAATATGCTAATAAAACTTTGTTCTTCTGCGTTTTCCGCATTATTTTCATCATTTTGAATTTTATTATCCTCAATATTTAGTAAATATCTCAAACTCTCATCACACAATGTCGTTTCACCCGTATATCTGCTTAGTGCTATGACGACAAGATTACCAACAACTAATTTGACTTCATCGATTGAAGTAGAGTTTTTTATTTTTATCAAACATTTTATATAAAAGAACTTCACTCTGGGGTCAACATATCTGAAGCAATTGTAGTTATGTAATGTTTTAATAAAGTGTGAAGTATCCAACCGAATTAGGCAATGTTTATCATCAACTTTTTCCTTGCCTTCCAAAATTCTAAAACAATATTTAATATATTCTCGAGTGGATTTACAATTGGTAAACGCTTGGACAATAGCTCCGAGTAAAGCTGATGAGTCATCACAAACGACTTCATGTGGGGGACGTTTATCTTGTATCCATTTTTTTAACCAGGCGCATATATTTTCGAGGGTGTGACAGTCGGTAATCATCTGCGTTATTGGCACACAAGTATTTTCAGTTTTTAAGACAGCTACATATAAAAAAATTGGCTTTGGCTGTGTTAATACGTGCGTAGGAGGTTGCAGGTCTTTAAATATGCTCCCAGTCGCGTCCATGCTCAATTTTATGCATATTTTTGATTCGGTCAAGATATTGTAAAACTTGTCTTGTAATTCGGACCAGTAATGAATTATGAAAGGTATTATGGACAGTGTTCGAATGATTCATAATTTTACTATTAGCTATTTATTTAGTTGCTTATTTTATTAAAAATAAAGAAAAAAACAGTACAATTGTTTAAATAATATTATGGTATAAATTGATTGCTAAATAAGTGTAATTGTTGGTGGCCGGGCTGCAGCGTACACGATACAGCCCGGCCACAAATGCAAGGGTTTTACAGCATTATGTAGGGAAGTACAATTAATTTGACTATTGGTACAACAAGAACAATAAAAGAACATACTATTAGAGCAATAATTTATGAAAAAAGTTGTTGTGGCCGGGTTAGGACGCAACACTTGTTCTACAGTTGAAGAATTTCATTTTCATATTTTTTATCGTTATTCTATATTTTATCCTTATTTGTCCTAACGGTTTGAGAAAATTGAAACGCCACAGTCGTCTATAGCCGACAACGCGATGTATAGAGACGCGTAATAGAGATGCGCCAGTGCTAATTCGAAAACTGAACTAAAGATAAACTTATTAAATATTACAAGTGTTGTTTACTATACCACCACTACTACCACTATGATATATTATTGTTTTGACCTACATGAAAGAATTACTAAAAATTAGGAAGCAAAATAATGGTTTCAGATTAATTAAAACTTGGTTTAAAAAGTAAAGATTTACTATCGATATGAACTGTTGTACATCTCCATTTTATTGAGTATTACTTTACCTAGAAATTGGTGTGGCGCAATGGGTGCAATTTTTTACCTGTATTAATCTTCCATACTGGACTGGGAGAGAAAGAAAAACATAGAATGTTCCAGTTGCCCTTCCTCCCGGGCATGCTGTAGAAGTCAGCAAAAGGGATTCGAGGGTTACAGTGTATTGTAATTTAGGCGACGGGCTGACAACCTGTCCCTACAGCAATACAGATTACAATCTAAAATTGCCCTCAATTTATGTCAGACGTGGCGAAAGCGCCTTTAAAGAGGCGTTTTACGCTCTGCCTACCCCGTAAGGGATAAAGGCGTGATTTTATGTATGTATGTATGTATTGCTCGGCGGCGAAAAGGTTAAGGAAGGGTTATGTATTTTGCGTGTATCTATTATATCATCTCGTATGTCCTCGTATAAACGTCTTGATGGTATTCGACAATGAGAGTACCGTTTTAATTTTTCGAAATTCAAAATGGCGGATATTAGGCGCGTTTAAGTCTTCACAGTTTCTTCCATGCTGGACTGGGAGCGAAATAAAAACATAGAATGTGCCAGCTGCATTTCCTCCCGGGCATGCTGTAAAAACCAGCTAAGGGATCTGAGGGTTTCGGTATATTGCAATTTAGGCGATGGGCTGACAACCTGTCACTACAGCAATATACGTACAAATCAATCTTGAATAATTCTCAAAACTTTGTCAGACGTGGCGGAACGACCTTTGTTAAGGTCGTTTACGCTCTGCCTACCCCATTAGGGATAAAGGCGTGATTATATGTATGTATGTATGTATGTTTAAGTCTTCAAAATATTTTTTCGACTGAACCTATCGAGTGCGGTATCAAAATAAAATATATATGATTCAAATTATGTTAAAGCTCTATTTTAGAACAATTTATGTATTAAAATATTTTTTTCACTTCTCATGCTCGAAAAAGTACTACTTTATGCAGAATTTAGGCGACATAAAGTTGAACTTTATGCACAAGGGCAAAAAAGTAGCTTTTTAAATGTATCTATACTAAGGCAGTGACCATTTAGACCATGCAGCCAAACATAATAAATTGTGCACGGATAAAACTTGCTAATTTATAATATATCCTTCCCTATTTGCATTTTTGGTTTATAATAAGATAATACGAAAAAGTAACTAAATATCAAGACATATTCATCACTAAAAAAAAACTATATTCCAAAATAATTTAAGAGTAGGCTGTATATATTTTATTCTTTGCCCGAAAATCATGCACAAAAATTAAAAAAAGTAAAGTAGCGGGAAAGAAGCTGTGAAATTTTCGTATTGTACTAATTTACCTTTGAATTTTAATTAAATAAATGTTAGTATGTTATGTTACTGTTTTATTTTCTCGCAATCGAAGTGAAAAGCAGAGTTTATAACTCGTGCACAAATCATTTTTATCCTCGACTTCTTCATCTGCCCTCGCCCTGCGGGCTCGGACATATAACGATCTCGGATAATAATGACTTGCTTTATGCACTCGGCATAAAATCTACTATTATAGGCACTACAGTCGGGTTGCTTGAATTCTTATTTAAAATACTTGTTTGATTCCTGTGATAAATTCCTCTGTAAAATTGTACAGCTACGAGTACATTGACTCATCACACTCTTAGTTTGTGGTATCTATCTCTTATGCACTTTATTAGTCCCCTGCCGCTAGTCGCTATTCACTTAAAACAAGAACTAGTGCCACACATAGATGAAAAAAGAATAAGGAATTTAAATCACCGATAGGTACCTAGAGAGTAAAGTGGATCGATTCTTAGTGGAACAGCACCGACAGTTTTATTTCGACTCTAGTTTTATAGAGGCTGACTGAATAATGTACCTAGAGTTGGTTCCTTCACTGTCGTATCCAAAATAATTTATTTTTATTTATTTATTTATTGCAAGAAATCTTACAGCTATTACATTTGCATAAAAATTATAAAAAATACATTTCATAATACAGGGTGTAAGGGGCGGGGCAACTTCTCGTAAAGAGTTACATTTGTTTAAGGCCGTATTTGTATTCGGCTCTCAAGAGTGACAGCGAGTTTGAGTTCGTATCAGAAATGTTATTTCAGTACAAAATGGCCTGTCAAATCCGTACTTAATATTGCTTTCAAGTTTGGTATCGCTTCATAAATACGAGCCTAAGGCCCGTTTTTATAATCACCTCCCAAAAGTGACAGCGAAGTTTTTTCGTATCAGAAATGTCATTTCAATACAAAACAGCCTGTCAAATTCATACTTAATATTGCTCTCAATCTTGAGATCGCTTTATAAATACGGGCCTATGTCACGGAAACTGAACAACTTTTACGATGAAATTCTTTCCGAAAATTGCATTTTTTTTCCTGGAAGAATTTCCTGTGGAATATCATGAAGTTTCCCCTGACAGTTTGTAGGAATATTTCCATTTTTTATCAAATGATCATTAAAACTCGTTTTAAAATGCAATAACAGTCTGTAATCGGTAATATATTATTTATATGATTACAAAATTATACAAAGCATGATTGAAAATATTGGGACAAAATTAGAAATTCTTCCTCACTCCAAAATTGACTCCGTGGTTCCAGTTACCCTTATAGTTCGGTGTCGTCATTCTACTGGACCCAAAGCCCACATCAACTGAAGAAGTTGGGCTCTCGTGAACGTTGAAACTGGTCCCTACTGAGTGCTGAGTTTGCTTGAACATCGGAGTGTGAGTTATCCCTGCGTGAACTCCGACTTTCCTGTGGATTAAGAAAACTTAGTCATCGATGTTATAGACAGCATATCTCAAATGTTTTGCTTCCACGCTGGCCTGGGAGTAAGAGAAAAACATAGTATGTACCAGCTGCATTTCCTCCCGAGCATGCTGTAAAAGCCAGCTAAGGGATCAGAGGGTTTTGGTATATTGTAATTTAGGCGATGGGCTGACAACCTGTTACTACAGCAGTATACCTACACATCCATCTTAAATAACCCTCAAAAGTTTGTCAGACGTTGCGGAAGACCTTTGTTTAGGTCGTTTACGCTCTGCCTACTCCATTAGGGAAAAATACTTGACTGTATGTATGTATGTGTCTCAAAAGCCCATTTGCTGACCTTTTAGTTCTTACCCATAAAATCAAACATCTTTCCCCAAGGAACATACGAGTACCATCTGGCACTATTCGTATGGGAGGTCCATGTATCTTGGGGAATGTTGTTCAGTTTCATTAGGTAGATTCCGAACGTCTCGAAGGGTGAAGCATGGTGTGAGTTGCGAAGGCACTGACACCTATTTCTGCTGCGGCAGTAGAGTGGTTGCCCATAGTCGGCATGTGCTGCAGAATGAGAGGGACGAGAGGAACTCGTGATAAGTAAAGGGGGAAGAATTTGACGAGAGGGAACTAAGAAGCCAAAGAGGAAGGAACGAAAAGCAAATGAGGAACGAGAAAGAGGTAGAAGTGAGGGAAGGAATGCACGAAAAGGAAGGGAAGAACGAGAAAGAGGTGAAGAATGAGGTAGAAGTGAGGGAAGGAATGGACGAAAAGGAAGGGAAGAACGAGAAAGAGGTGAAGAATGAGGTAGAAGTGAGGGAAGGAATGGACGAAAAGGAAGGGAAGAACGAGAAAGAGGTGAGGGACGACAGGGAAGTGAGGGACGACAGGGAAGTGAGGGAATAAAACTTGGGTTGTCTTTGGAGAACATCTAATCTTACCCAGCCTGAGCGTTGACATTAGCTCCAACGGTAGTGTAGTTAGGATGGGCACGAGGCATGGTGTGCGTTGTGAAGGCGTCGACGCCTATTCTGTGCGTTTCACTCCCGACGCCTAACCCTGCAGCTACATTAGCCTGGTTGCCCATTTTCGGTATGTGCTGCACAGTGACGCTTCCTGATGCACTGGGGTTGCCCCTGTTATAATTAAAAACAACAACAGTGAAACAACAACAATGAAAGTGTTAAGTAAGATAAGATTGCGTTATTCTTCTTAGGGCGAACTGTGGCGACATACATTTTAAATTAATTGTGCCCAAAATACAAACATTTATTTGCATGAATAATTTACGTTTAGCGAAAATCGCAAGTTATTCTACATTTTATAACACAATTAATAAATATATTATAAAGTTGCCACTTTTGTCACATTTCTAACACAAAGCTACATGCTTAGTATGAAATTTGATATTATAAGTTATAACAGGGAGATTACTTGTCATTTCCGCTAAACGTAAAATATTCATGAAAATGTTTGTATTTTGGACACAAATTATTTATTGGTATTGAGGGCTCCACCTATGCTCTTTTTCAAACACATACATATAATCACGCTTTTATCCCTACTGGGGTATGCAGAGCGTAAACGACATAAACATAGGTAGTTCCGCTAAGTCTGAAAATCTTTCGAGGGTTATAAAAGATAGATTTGTAGGTATACTTCTGTAGTGACAGGTTGACAGCCAATCGCCTAAATTATAATAAGTATACCAAAACCCTCTGACCACCTAGGAGGTTTTAACTGCATGTCAGGGAGGAAATACAGCTGGCACATTCTATGTTTTTTTTCTCGCTCCCAGGCCAGCATGGAAGCACCAGCCAGGTACAAGTAACACTGGTGGAAACTCTACAATACACTTTTAACCCCTTAACTGCGTAGGCGATAAAACTAAACTTATTCCAATGCGATACCAGACAAAAATTGTATAGCTGTGTTGCCAGTTATGCGTTATGACTTTTCAAGATTCTTACAGATATTTTATTTTCATAAAAAAGGTATTTACAAAATACCAGGTGAAAGCAAAAAAAAAACTTGCTGGAAAAGAAAATTGCTCTTCCATACAATTTGTCGGGTCGTGGTATTCATATTGTATGGGACGGTAGTTCTTTTTTCATCTCCTGAAAGAATTTCCTGGTGAACGTTGTTTAGTTTCGTTGACTGAGCAACCCAAATATCAGTTTGCGGGACGCTGTCCCTTACACCCGGTAAATGTTATATAAAGACTTGTAGTGGCTCAAAACAACCATACATATAATCACGCCTTAATCCCTAATGGGGTAGGCAGAGTACTGGGAGCGAGAGAAATACATAGAATGTGCCAGCTGAATTTATTCCCGGGCATGCTGTAAAAACCAGCTAAGTGATCCCAGTGTTTCAGTATATTCTAATTAAGGCGATGGCTGACAACCTGTCACTACAACAATATACCTACAAATCTATGTTAAAATAACCCTCAAAACTTTGTCAGACGTGGCGGAACAACCTTAGGTTAGGTCGTTTACGCTCTGCCTACGCCATTAGGGATAAAGGCGTGATTATGTGTATATGTGTTTTAACGTATGCATGTAGAAAGCTCAAGTTTCCCTATGCAGCGCCGTAGGAAGACTTCAGTTGGTCCCTCTGGTTGTTGACAAACAAACTTGCCGTGGTAGATAAACATAGAATGTGCCAGCTGCATTTCTTTCCAGGCATGCTGTAAAAGCCAGCTAAGGGATCCGAGGGTTTCGGTATATTCTAATTAAGGCGATGGGCTGACAACCTGTCACTACAGCAATATACCTACAAAACTATCTTAAAATAACCCTAAAAACTTTGTCAGACGTGGCGGAACGACCTTTGTTTAGGTCGTTTACGCTCTGCCTACGCCATTAGGGATAAAGGCGTGATTATATGTATATTTATCTTAACTTACGCATGTTGAAAGCTCAAGTTTCCCCCTGCATCGCCGTAACCTGATTTCGGGTCGTCCCTCTGGTTGTTGACAAACAAACTCGCTGTGGTGGTGTTGAGCCCATCTTCCTTCACCTTATATATATATTCAATATTGTATTAAAAAATTACACATACGGTTGAATTTAAAATTAGGACACAACAGGTGAGCTTATCTCTATAAGAGATCTCTTCCAGCAGTGGGGATGAAAGAAGGGAACAGATACAATAAGTAAAATTAGAAAATCTAATTAGTTATAGTAATACTAATATACATATAACAATAATAGAATAAAGTACCATCTAAAATTACAATCTAAAATTGCTCTCAATTTTTGTCAGACGTGGCGAAAGCGCCTTTTACGAGGCGTTAAACGCTCTGCCTACCCCGTAAGGGATAAAGGCGTGATTTATGTATGTATGTATGTATGAATAAAGTAATACATAACAAAATAATGTATGAGATATGTACGTATATTATGATAGATCATCATCTCCCTAACCTTATCCCGTAACTCACGGGGTCGGCTACCTAATCTAGGGGATTGAATGAGGGTACTGGTTTTTACACAGAGCGACTGCCATCTGACCTCCGCAACCCAGAAGGGAAACCGGACCTAATTCTAGATTAGGTCAGAGTTTTCAAGCCGCCAAAGCTTAGCACTGGCCTCTGAAATGGCTTAACGACTAATATTTACGGTATTAAACAATATTAAACGGGACCAACGGCTTAACGTGCCATCCGAAGTACGGAAAAAGCGCCGAATAAAAGTACATATGAAATTCAAAAATCGAGAAACACATTGGTACGTGGTGGGATTCAAACCACGACCCCGCTCAGGAGGTCGCAGCCCTATCCACTACACCATCGGGCTCTCTTACGTATATTATGATAGATATAAAATGAATATAATACATATTATTAACATCAAAGAGAGGTCATAAAATGCTCTTTACCTTCCCTACTTTGAAGTTCTTGGAGCCATCTTTGTTGTCACTAATGTTTCCGAAACTCATGTTGAAAAAGTATAATGGCACTGTGTCCTTGTTGAACAGTTGCAACGTATGAGATAGAGTGAACGGGTACAGTATTTATAGGCGCAGAATCGACTAGTGATGCGCTTTTGTCGATAAAGGAAATGAACCTGATAAAAGTAATAATAGTGTTTATTACATACATACATACATAAATCACGCCTTTATCCCTTACGGGGTAGGCAGAGCGTTTAACGTCTCGTAAAAGGCGCTTTCGCCACGTCTGACAAAAATTGAGGGCAATTTTAGATTGTAATATGTATTGCTATAGTGACAGGTTGTCAGCCCATCGTCTAAATTACAATACACTGTAACCCTCGAGTCCCTTTTGCTGACTACAACAGCATGCCCGGGAGGAAGGGCAGCTGGAACATTCTATGTTTTTCTATCTCTCCCAGTCCAGCATGGAAGTAATATAATAATAGTAGTGTTTATTAGTATTTTTTTTATCACTTAACAATATTAGTCATATGTATAAAATATTCGGTAATTCACTTGTAGGTTTGATAAGGGTATTTACCTCTATTAACCTCCTCCGGATGCCGGATGCTTGTGTCATTTTATATAGGTACAAAACAAAAGTACTCATATTTATAAAATACTATCTGTGCCTGTTTGTAGGGAAAATGTTTACCATGTTTTCCATTTTTATTGGAAATGTTTTCCATACAAACTGGGGTACTTACTCAATATTAGAATGGTTTGCTTGATCATTTCTAACCTAGGCTGGACACCAGGTAATTAAAAGAACTCTGTCAAATAAAAAGTCCCTTTAAGATCGGTTAAATACGACCAGAGTTCAATTTCCTGCCTAACCCCTAAGTCAGGTGGCGTGATTATTTGTGTTGAGTTGAAGTATATCGTCTGAATTGCAATATACAGAAACCATCGGTTCCCTTAGTTGGTTTTTGCAGCATGCCCGGGGGGAAATGCAGCTGGCACATTCTATATTTTTCCCTCGCTCCCAGTCCATCATGGAAGTAATACATTAATACCTATCATAAATATGATGAAATGTGTTCCTTGGGGAATGATTCATATACTCTAAAAGGTCAGCATTGTTTTGCATACATACATATAATCACGCCTTTATTCCTAATGGGGTAGGCAGAGCGTAAACCACCTAAGCAAAGGGTGTTCCGCCACTTCTGACAAAGTTTTGAGGGTTATTTATGATATGTTTGTAGGTATATTGCTGTAGTGACAGGTTGTCAGCCCATTGCCTGAATTGCTTCAGCCCATTGCCTGAATTGCTATAAACGTACAGAAACCCTCGGATCCATTAGCTGGTTTTACAGCATGCCAGGGAGGAAATGCAGATGGCACATTCTATGTTTTTGTCTCGCTCCCAGTCATGCTGGACTGAGAACAAAGTTCTTTATACGAAGTATTGTTTTACATATTTCAGAATTTATTACAATTGTCGTACTCTACATTTCAGTTTGAGGTATATCTTAATCTCATATTTATCATTCTTTATAATTCATCATCACCATCAGCTCATATACGTACATACATACATACATAAAATCACGCCTTTATACCTTACGGGGTAGGCAGAGCGTTAAACGCCTCGTAAAAGGCGCTTTCGCCGCGTCTGACAAAAATTGAGGGCAATTTTAGATTGTAATGTGTATTGCTAATGTGTAGTGACAGGTTGTCAGCCCATCGCCTAAATTACAATACACTGTAACCCTCGAGTCCCTTTTGCTGTCTTCTACAGCATGCCCGGGAGGAAGGGCAGCTGGAACATTCTATGTTTTTCTATCTCTCCCAGTCCAGCATATACGTCTCCAAGATAATAGCTAGTATAAATAAATAAGATAAACTTTATTTATCAATTTATCATATTCCGAACACTAGAGGAAATGACAAACGAACGGGGAAGCCCTGCGCATAAGCATAGGATTTTACATACATATACACAGTCATACCTGTATCTTTAACGAGGTAGGCAGAACTTCAACCAACTCATAAAAATGCGCGTCTGACAAGTTTAAAAAGTTTGTACAATTTCTAAAGGCTGTTAGCCAATTGCCTTAATTGCAATACACTAGAAGGGTTCGAAGTCTTCCCTCTACTGATATTTGCACTATGCTTTTTAATTAATAATAATTATTATTTTTTTTCCTTTATTATTATTACTTGACATGATGTATATTGTATACTTTGACGATCACATTCAGGATGACATAATTGTATTACTTTGAAGCCTGTAATTATGAAATAAATGATCTGAACTGCCCGAGAAAAAGAAAAGAAAAGAAGAGGAGCTGCTGGAACATTCAATGTTTTTCTGTCACAGAAAGAAGATTGAAGGTTCTAGAAAGAAATTAATATTCATTAACTATTCTGTGTAACAAAGAATGTGCCAGCTTCATTTCCTCCCGCGCATGCTGTAAAAACTAGCTAAGGAATCCAAGGGTTTCAGTATATTGTAATTTAGACGATGGGATGACAACCTGTCACTACAGCAATATACATATATATACGTTATTGCATAAACACAAAAGAAATGTAATTTACAAATATAGTGTGCAAGGGCGAACTTATCTCTATGAAGAGATCTCTTCCAGCCAACCCAATGGTAGTAAGAGAAAGTGAATAATTTTGAGGGGACAAGAAAATGCATCATTAACAGAGACTAGTAAAACAAAAAATTAAAAATACTTACATACCTATACATAGAATAAATACCTACCGTATATTACTATCTTAAATAAACATACATATATACTAAACAATATATTGATACATACATATACGAATAAACTACATTAATACATACATCAAAATTATTCAGATAAGAAGTGCTCTTTTAATCTTTTCTTAAAGACATTCACTGAGGGACTTTCTTGAATTGTCTTAGGCAGTTTATTCCACAGTATATATACTTACAAATCTATCTTAAATAACCCACAAAAATTTGTTAGACGTGGCGGAACGACCTTTGTCTACGTCGTTTACGCTCTGCCTACCCCATTTGGGATAAAGGCGTGATTATATGTATGGATGTATGTATGTAACTATTCTGTATCTCAACAATTTTATTGGTACTGATAAATATCTAGATATTAGTACTTTACTTATACATCCTGTATAAGTAGGTACTTGTACAGTCATTCGGTGCTGTCTCATGACTCATGAGTTATAAGTAGAAAATCGGGGAATGACTGTAAAGTCCCTTGAATGACCCTAATAATATCTACATACAAATACAAATTTAGAGCCCGATGGCGTAGTGGATAGGGCCGCTTCCTCCTGAGCGGGGAGGTCGTGGTTTGAATCCCACCACGTACCAATATGTTTTCGGTTTTCGAATTTCATACATACATACATACATACAATCACGCTTGTATCCCTAATGGGGTAGGCAGAGCGTAAACGACCTAAACAAAAGTTGTTTCGCCACGTCTGACAAAGTTTTGAGGGTTATTTAAGATAGATTTATAGGTATTCGTATTTCATTATGTACGTTTATTTGGCGCTTCGGAAGGCACGTTAAGCCGTTGGTCCATTACCTTAGATATTAGTCGTTAAGCCAAGTCAGAGGCCAGTGCTAAGCATTGGCGGCTTAAAAACTCTGACCTAATCTAAGATTGGGTCTGGTTCCCCTTCTACCGCAACCGGAGGTCAGATGGCAGTCGCTCTGTATAAAAACCTGTACCCTCGTTCAATCACTTAGATTAAGCAGCCGACCCCGTGAGATACGGGATAAGGCTAGGATGAGGATGATGATGAAATACAAATTGTTGTGTATTCAGTTTGTGGTAAATTTTTCATAAGAATTTTGTTGTGAAGCTGATTCCGTTTCGTTGTCAAAGCAACTTATTTTAGTTTGTACCTACACTCTGTAATAAATCTAAGGCACTCATCCATTTTAGATTCGTATCCAATTCGAATCCAAATTAGCCGTCCTAGTAATTGTGTGACAGATTGTGCACTCGATCAATATAAGTTTAATTATGGTATTTTTTCTGATACGAATTCAATATGGATGAGTGCACAAACGTCCTAATAACCTGTCACGCACGATACATGTTTCAATCTAAGGCCCGTAATTATAGAAAGCACTTGAGACTGACAGCTAGTTTGAGTCCGTATCAGAAATGTAATTTCAGTACGAAAGGACTTGTCAAATCCGTACTTAATATTACTCTCAAACTTGAGATCGCTTTATGAATACGACCCTAAAACTGGTCCTTAGAATTTGTCAGACCATACGTAGCAAATCGCCTTTTACTTGATTTCTGAGTAACCCCTTTAAGTTTGTGCACTGTCTCCGTAATAAGTCCCTTTAGGTTTGTCTGTTTATTAGCAACAAACGCGAGTCTAATATTTCCATTTAGGCTTCAAATTGAATATCGCACAGTTACAAAGGACGCATGCCACATGTGGCCCACTTCTGATTCAAGCGAATTACACTAAAGCCACGATTGCAATGCGAGCGGAAGCGATATAAATTTGTTGTCCTTAGGGTATCCCAATTGCATCGCCTTCACGAGCTGTCTCCACTTTCGTTCCCCCTATCTATGCCTACATCTTGGCTTCGTCAGTTCCCCCTATCTGTGCCTACATCTTAGCTTCGTCAGTTCCTCCTATCTGGGCCTACATCTTGGCTTCGTCAGTTCCCCCTATCTGCGCCTAAATCTTGGATTCGTTAGTTCCCCCTATCTGTGCCTACATTTTGGCTTCGTCAGTTCCCCCTATCTGGGCCTACATCTTGGCTTTGTCAGTTCCTCCTATCTGTGCCTACATTTTGGATTCGTCAGTTCCCCCTATATGTGCCTACATCTCGACTTCATCAGTTCCCCCTATCTGTGCCTACCTTTTGGATTCGTCAGTTCCCCCTATCTGTGCCTACATCTTGGCTTCGTCAGTTCCCCCTATCTGGGTCTACATCTTGGCTTTGTCAGTTCCTCCTATCTGTGCCTACATTTTGGATTCGTCAGTTCCCCCTATATGTGCCTACATCTCGACTTCGTCAGTTCCCCCTATCTGTGCCTACCTTTTGGATTCGTCAGTTCCCCCTATATGGGTCTACATCTTGGCTTTGTCAGTTCCTCCTATCTGTGCCTACATTTTGGCTTCGTCAGTTCCCCCTATCTGTGCCTACATCTTGACTTTGTCCCACGTCAGTCTCGCAATCTTGAGTTCGCTCATGATGCGTTGCCAGGTGAGCACATTTTAATAAGACTCGCCTCTCCACAGTCTAGTCGTCTGAGCCATGGTCTTGGGCTCTCGATCAGGAGGTCTAGTTAATTTCCAGCGGTAGGTGTTGTTGTTTCTAGTTATCATTTATTTATCATAAAACATTGTAACATTACAAAATAACAATCCATGGCGTTACAAAGATACATAAAAAAATACATTAAAATTATTAAATTCCACAAACATCATCATCTCCCTAGCCTTATCCCGTATCTTACGGATTCGGCTACCTAATCTAGGGGATTGAACGAGGGTACTGGTTTTTACACAGAGTGACTGCAATCTGACCTCCACAACCCAGAAGGGAAACCAGACCCAATCCTAGATAAGGTCAGAGTTTTCAAGAAGCCAATGCTTAGCACTGGCCTCTGACATGGCTTAACGACTAATATCTACGGTATTAAGCGATATTAACCGGGACCAACGGCTTAACATGCCTTCCAAAGCATTGAAAAAGCGCCGAATAAAACGTACATATGAAATTCGAAAACCGAAAACACATTGGTACGTGGTGGGATTCGACCCTCGACCTCCCCGCTCAGGAGGCAGCGGACCTATCCACTGCACTATGGGGCTCTCCACAAATTACAAATAAATTACACAAACATATATTATAATAAAAACATCCAATTTTAATAAATTATAGAGATATCTATTAGTTAGGTTAGGATATTGCAGGCCGATCAGCTGATAGCCCGAAAAATGAAAAGTGAAAAGATCTATGCTGTTGGATGGGCTTGAGTATGTTATTTATTTATTTAACAGTTTATTGTACACAATAAAATACAAGGAAATATACTTATAAAACAAACATATACATAAAATACAAAGGACATATACATATGTTAAAAGTCCTGCGCCAAATTTCTTTCTGGACGTGTCAGTCAGTCTGTCCCATCAGAATTAGATATTGAAGGAAAAGAGAACGCAATTCTGAGTTGCGCAAACACTCAGGCACTAAATAGTGAGTGCGCAGCGCAGATTCTTGTTCCCTGGGAGATTGGCTGCTATTACTCAAAAATTGTTGGGAGGACTATTATAACAAGTCTGGCATTTAAATCATCAACGTTAACGCCCGGTTTCACTGTGAACCCTTAGCGCGACCGCTCGCACGCACAGAACTAATTGCATTTGTGATTCTCTGTGAAGTTGGCAATTAACTGTCTGTGCTCGCAATGCACCCGCGCCCCGCGAATATATTATCAGTCTGATGGCTGACAACGTGTTCTCTGATATGGTTTTTGTGACGATACGCCGCAGGAAACCATCCATACCTGGTTGATATTCCACCAAATCGGAATAAGCGCTTGCAAAAGCAAACAAGTGGAATTCACTACATGCGCCTGTATTTTCGAATGCATTCAAACCTCAACACCCCAAAGTTGGAGTGAATAGGCTTTTTCTGGGTAACTCAGGCCCGTATCTATAATGCGATCTCAAGATTGAGAGCAGTATTATATGTGGATTTGACAGGTCATAATGTACTGAAATGACATTTCTGATACGAATTCAAACTCGCTGTCAGTCTCAACTGAGACTTGAGACTCTCTAGTACTGATTATTATATATATATTCTTTATTATATTTCGGTTTTCAAATTTCATATGTACGTTTATTCGGTGCTTTTTCCGTGCTTCGGCAGGCACTTTAAGCCGTTGGTCCCGGTTAATATCGTTTAATACCGTAGATATTAGTCGTTAAGCCATGTCAGAGGCCAGTGCTAAGCATTGGCGGCTTGAAAACTCTGACCTAATCTAGGATTGGGTCTGGTTTCCCTTCTGGGTTGCGGAGGTCAGATGGCAGTCGCTCTGTGTAAAAACCAGTACCCTCGTTCAATCCCCTAGATTAGGAAGCCGACCCCGTGAGATACGGGATAAGGCTAGGAAGAGGAAGAGGAGGATTCTTTATTATATTAAAAATTTACACTTACAGTTGAACTTAAAACTAGGACACAACAGGCGAGCTTATCTCTATAAGAGATCTCTTCCAGCCAACCTAGTGGGGATGAAAGAATGGAAAAACACGGGAACAGATGCAATAACTAAAATTAGAATATCTGATAAATTATAGTAATACTAAATACATGTATAACAATAATAGAAAAAACTAATACATAACAAAATAATATACAAGATATATACGTATATTATGATAGATAAAGAAATTATAATATAATACATATTATTAACATCAAAGAGAGGTCATAAAATGCTCTTTGAGTCTCTTTTTAAAAGTGAAAACTGAAGGACTGTCTTGAAGTGGTTTAGGAAGTATATTCCATAGTTAAATAACCCGGACAGTAAAAAAACAATACGGGAATTATAATTATTAACACGGGAATAAGACTAACCTAAGTGAAAACGACCGTGTTCAACTTCTTGTAGCACCCTTAAAAACCACAAAAATAGTTTTGGTGACAAACAGTCAAGTGATTTAGCCCGCGTCGGTTGATTCTCTGTAAACTTCTGTGAGGTTGGGAAGTAAGGAAGTGATTGCCTATATCCTGAATTTTAGAAAAGATTTATACCATTTTTTCCTTATAAAAATAAGAAACGTTAAACCTCACATCCAAAAGCCAAGACAATGTATTCGCCCTCATAAAGACGTGTCACAATCTTGTTTTTGTTGTGTAAGCGAATAATCCCGGGAATATAATTCCGGGACATTCGTCGCAACGGCTCCCTAATGAATACGCAATGGATGAGAACAAGCAAATAGAACACTACTCTATGTGGAAGTGCTTGTTTTTTTTTATATTTTTTGTTTACGTTCGCTCAATATCCAATTTTGCATCATCATTATCATCCTTTGAAAAATGTGGTACTTACTATAAAATTATAATTTCATCACTGCATAGTATAAAACAAAGTCGCTTTCTCTGTTCCTATATCTCTATGTATGTTTTGATCTTTAAAACTACGCAACGGATTTTGATGCGGTTTCTTTTAATGGATAGAGTGATTCAAGAGGAAGGTTTATACGTATAATACATGCATAATATAGTAGAGAAACACTGATGATTTCCGTGCGAAGCAGGAGCGGGTCGCTAGTTATATATATAAATGGATTACTTTGCGATCTTAATTTACTTCAATATCACTTCGTCGTTTAACATACTGGAAAACACACATTGTCTTTTCGGGAAATGCCTCTTTTTTTCGGCCAATTATCAATTTAAAGTTTTTGTCTCATCCAGCCAACACTTGATCCAATATCCTTGAACATCCATTTGGCCAACAACCCTATCTTGATTGAGAAGGATTACAAGAGGTATTAGAAAGAATAGCGCAGCTCTTTCGTACAAAGAAATATTGTCCTGATTAATTCGCCTTTGTCCCCAATAATGTCCCTCATTCTGTTCTTTGTAAACAGTTCCGGCCTTTTTGACACTCGATTTCACCCATTGATTCTGTATAGGGTCATTTTCCATTGATTTTGTAAAGAAGATTTTTCTTTTGTAACCAAACGAGAATCTACCACTTTTGATAAAAGTTACATAATTAACGCATAGTTCTCTGAACTTCTCTTCTCTGCCTTGCTATAAAGTAAAAATCTTATGAAGTGTATTGTAAATCGAGGCATAACATTAAAACTACAGGCTGCCAGTAACACCTGACATAACAGCAATGGAACCAATTCGCAGTAGCAAAATCACGACTTAACTAATATAAGTCTATACTTTTCACTTTCGGTCTTGAGAGAACAGGAAGGGACGTCAATAATTTTAGTCAAGATTTAGTTAAGTTGTGCGCTCGACGAATCGATAGCAATGTTTCTGAAATCAAATTTCTAACCCAGAATTACCTCATAGATTTTTAGACAACTTTTATAATGCCTTCTTTCTATTTCCCTATAGAAAATACAAGTGAGATTTTTTATTCATACCCTTATCGTAAATGCACAGTAAACTATCTTACTTAGCTACTTTAACTATAACACCATCCTAATTCCAGATTAAAAACTAACTTATTCAACCTCTGCATTCTTTCGGGCAACAACTATCTTTTCACAAGGGTCAGCTTTCTCGAGATTAAATGGCAACTTTTCTTTGAGACATTAGCCCTTTCTGGGTTTTCTTTAGTACCTTCTTATTCTTACGCCCTTTTTGTTGGATTTGTAACCCTTTGAATAGATTAGCTATTGTGGGAGTCATTTTTGAATTTTTGCGCTAAATCAACTTAGGATCGAAAAACTTTCGTAGGCAATGTATTCCATTATTTTAAACTAATTTAGGTTGTCGATAGATGTTGAATCTTATTGTTTAATTCAAGAATTTCATTTGATTTTCATTGTTCATTTGTCTGTCCTGCATTTTTACCAGTTTATTTGTTTTCATCAGCATTTTTTACTACCTTTAATAGCATTTTGATTTTTGTTCACTCAAGGTAAAGTGAGTTTGTTATAAAATATTTCGATCTGCAGTTCTGTCGGTCAACCGATAGTGCGACTAACACTATCGTTGTTGGTTGGCCTTATGTAATTCAAGCATCAAATATACCTGTTTTTATCTCAGCAGAACTTATAATAATAAGAATTTTTCTGAATAACTATATGAAATATATGGTGCAAAGTTTATTAATTTAGCGAAGTAACGATTGAAGTTTGATAAATGCAGCTATAACTCTCTAGATTCAATAACCTACATCGAAAGTCATAATTTTCGGAGCTCATGCAATAAAAATAATAGGATTTGCTGAAATATTTTGTGAGAAAGAATAATGATGGGAATAATTTTGGGGATGTTGCAGACGCCTTAAAAAAATGTTTTTGTACTGTGCTATTTTATTTTATTTGGAATGTCAATTGCAAATATACAAATGTAACAATATAAAAACTTAATAACTACATAGCCATTTAGAGGGTTATGTTCTAGTAAGTGCGCAAACTTACTTACATGTGTGTAACAAAAATTTCAGGAGTTAAATATGATAAGACCCGCCTTATATTTCATGCTGTACTGGGAGAGATAGAAAAACATAGCATGTTCCAGCTGCCCTTCCTCCCGGCCATGATATAGAAGTCAGCAAAAGGGACTCGAGGGTTACAGTGTATTGTAATTTAGGCGATGGGCTGACAACCTGTCTAGTGACAGGTTGCCTATAGCAATACACTTTTCAATCTAAAATTGCCCTTAATTTTTGTCAGACGTGGCGAAAGCGCCTTTTACGAGGCGTTTAACGCTCTGCCTACCACGCAAGGGATAAAGGCGTGATTTTATGTATGTATGTATGTTATATTTCAGATTTTTCTTTTACGTAAACCCGAAATACTAACTATACACAAATAAACAGTTCCTTTATTCGTGTATAATTAGTATTTGACGTTTATGTAAAAGAAAAATCTGAAATAAAAGGCGTGTTCTTATCAACGTTGTTGGAACGTTGTGGTATGCAAGAGGATATAGTAACTGGTATAGAAAAAGGAATGCTGAGGTGGTTTGGTCATGTTGAGAGGATGGATGAAAGCAGATTAACTAAACAGATATACATGGCGAGTGTGAGTGGGAATGTTGGAAGGGGAAGACCTCGACGAACGTACCGCGATCAAATCGGGGACGTTCTAGAGAAAGGTCAGGTAAGGAGTACCCTAAACCGACGAGCGCGTATGAAAATATTGATGAATGTAGATGAAGCAAAAGAAGTTTGCAAGGATCGTAGCAAATGGAAAGATGTGATCTCTGCCTACCCCTCCGGCAAAGAGGCGTGACGTTATGTATGCATGTATGTTCTCATCATATTCAACGCCTGAAATTTTTGTTACGCAAACAAGTACAATGTAATGAATCGTGGTTTGAAAGGCGTCAATACGCCAAGACCATTGTATCTAAAGTAAAACTTTACACTAAAAGTGTACTTCAGTTAAACAAAGTTTTTCAAAAGCGACACCAAACTTGCCCAGTAGCCCAGTGAAACAGTCAAGGAAATATTTTCGAGTCGAAAGTAAGAGAATGGATCCGATTCGGTAAAAAACACGACGTAATTTTACAAAACATAAAAATAAACAAAACTAAGTCATCTAGTCGTCTACCTATCATTTTAGGCATTTTAGATTTGCATACATACATACATACATAAAATCACGCCAAAAGGCGCTTTCGCCACGTCTGACATAAATTGGGGTAATTTTAGATTGTAATGTGTATTGCTGTAGTGACAGGTTGTCAGCCCATCGCCTAAATTACAATACACTGTAACCCTCGAATCCCTTTTGCTGACTTATACAGCATGCCCGGGAGGAAGGGCAACTAGAACATTCTATGTTTTTCTTTCTCTCCCAGTCCAGTATGGAAGTTAAATTTAGATTTGACAGTTCATTTTGTACTGAAATGACATTTCTGAAGCGAACTAAAACTTGCAGTCAGTCTCAAGTGTTGTTTATAAATACGGACCCTAGAGCCTTATATCCCCACTTGAGCAGCTTTTACGGTCGCACTATATAGTCGTAATGCGTATCGTAACGTGAACGGGTGAACGAGTATCAACTAAGTGTCAAATAAATGCACTGAAATTATTTACTGAAAACTAATTACATACATACATATAATCACGCCTTTATCCCTAATGGGGTAGGCAGAGCGTAAACGACCTGAACAAAGGTCGTTCCGCCACGTCTGACAAAGTTTTGAGGGTTATTTAAGATCGATTTGTAGGTATATTGCTGTAGTGACAGGTTGTCTAAAATGCGATATACTGAAACCCTCGGAACCCTTAGCTGGTTTCTACAGCATGCCCGGGATAATGCAGCTGGCACATTCTATGCTTTTTCTCGCTCCCAGTCCAGCATGGAAGTAAAAAGGAAAACTAATTAAAAGGATTAAAATAAATTCGTCAATACTGCCGTCTCATTCTCTTCTCTCATGATAAAATGTTATTTATTTATATATCATATTCATATTGTTATGTATTAGTTTGTATTATTGAATTAAATGTGTATTAGTATTACTATAATTATTAACGTTATTACGTTTATTATATCTGTTCCCGTGTTCCCATTTTCCCTTCTCTCATCCTCATTAGGTTAGCCAACCTAACAGTGTCCTGGCTTATCTGTTTTCCAGCCGGAAGAGATCTCTTATACAGATAAGCTCGCCTATTGTTTAAATGTTTAATTCTTAAAACAATAAAGAATTTAAAAATAAAATGTGACAAGTATATACATATTTTAGTAACTGCCTCCGTGGTCTAGTGGCTAGTGCCATGGACTCCTGATCCGGAGGTCCTGGGTTCGATTCCCGGGGGTTAAACACAAAGTTGAGAATATTTGAGAATTTATCATTTTGTGAATTTTTCCCCAGTTTGGTTAGGATATTGCAGGCTGAATCACCTGATTATCCGAAAAAAAGAAAAAGAGTTTCGTGCGTCGGAGGGCACGTTAAGCCGTCGGTCCCGGTCGCTGTCTTTGATAGTGGTCGTTACTCAAAACCATGTCAGAGGCCTGATAGTTGTGCTACTAGGCGGTTTAAAAACTCTGACACCAGGGTTCATCGGGTCGATAGACTCGATACCCACTCGACAGAAGAAGTAAGGTTGTGTACTCGTAGAAATGGAGGCCAAATGGCACTCGGCAACTTCAGATATTGCGTCAGACAGAGGCGGGTGCCACAGCAATGAAGACTTACTGGTGTTGTTCCTTACTTCTTATAAGAATATATTGCCCATGTCCCATTGCTGGAAGAACTGGAACCCGCAAGTTTTCAGCTGAGGCGATACAAAAGTTCGTAGCTTGTGCAATAGTCACATCTTTCTTACGGCGGTTGTTTTTGTTTGCGAGTGTGGTTTTAAACATTTAAGGCCACGATACTAGCCAAGTGGCGCCCCCATTAGTAAAAACCATAATTCACTTTTCAATTAGCGGTTCATAGTTCGTTGTAGTAACAGGAAGAAAAATTGCGAGTAATGGCCACCAACGGCAATTTTTGTTGGGCTACGAATCGCTTATTTATTAGGTTCTAAAATTATCTTAATTACTATTATTACATTGATTCTGTTTGACCGGTTTTCGATTCACTACGTTTTTTTGTGAATTATGATTTTATTACTATCGGGGGGGGTGCCTTGGCTAGCTAGTATCGTCTGTCCTTAAACTATTAGGTCTAGGAAACCATAAGTAACATAACATGAATGAATGTGATTTGCATTACAATACAATATACATTATTGCACAAAAACACAGAAATTACAAATGAAGTACATAAAAATAATAGTAGTATAATAAGCGGCCTTATTGCTAATGAAGCAATATCTTCCAGGTAACCAGGGAGTAGGAAACAGAGGAATAATATAAATTGACAACAGAGAACCATAAATTGAGACCTATCATTATATTGGTACTTTCATAATGAAATATTAAATTGATGCGCATTGGTGACGTAACGCCACGTAACGTTTTAGAAATATTTGTATGTGATTCTAATCAGTTATATAATTTTTGAAAGATTTAAAGCAATAGTTTTCTGATGAAATTAACTATGTCATAAATTATTAACTTCATAAGCAAGTTACGTAATTCAAAGCACATAAATTCGTAGCAGAAGCAGCTAAAAATGTTTCAGAGCACCTTCGAAAAGAATCCAAGAGATAAACTCGCGCAGATTTTTCTCAGAAAAAGCTGTTGAGTGATAAAAGGCAACGATAAACAGAAACACGGAGCACTTTTCACGCGTTTTTCAAATTAAGCTTAAAATTTGTATCTAAAAGCTGAATTTGCTGGACGAGCACGCTTTTGTTTAACCAACCTCAATTGCCATACATTTAGAAATGCACACCATGGGTGTCGATTCGGACGCCTACAAAAATACATATAATGACGCCTTTATCCCTATTACTTCCATGCTGGTCTGGGAGCGAGAGAAAAACATAGAATGTGCCAGCTGCATTTCCTCCCTGGCATGCTGTAAAATCCAGCTAAGGGTTCCGAGGGTTTCAGTATATTGTAATTTAGGCGATGGGCTGACAACCTGTCACTACAGCCATATACCTAGAATTCTATCTTAAATAACCCTCAAAACTTTGTCAGACGTGGCGGGACACCTTTATTTAAGTCGTTTACGCTCTGCCTACCCCATAAGGGATACAGGCGTGAATATATGTATGTATGTATCCCTAATGGGGTAGGCAGAGCGCAAACGACCCAAACAAAGGTTTCCGCTTCTGACCAAGTTTTGAGGGTTAATTGAGATAGATTTGTAGGTATATTGCTGTAGTGACAGATTGTCAGCCCATCGCTTTCATTAATAATAATAATTATTCCAAGCCGATTTCGGCTACAGCGACTGCTGGACGGGCTCAGCAGCTAGCGTCTTGCTTTCATTACAATATACTGGAACCCTCGTATCCCTTAGGTGTGTAGTTTTTACAGCATGCCATTACACATTCTATGTTTTTTCTCGCTCCCAGGCCATCATGGAAGAACGCATACTTTATTTATTTAAGTTAAGTCCCGTTATTTCAAAGCATTTGAAAAAAAGCTATCCTGGCATACCTTCTTATTTTGCGTAATATTAGGTGTGTAACGTCATTTTGACAGAAATTTGATTAGAAACTGAAAGGACTAACTAAAAGCAAATAAAGTTGTGTTTACGACCGAATCGGCGCCATTTCAAACTGCACATTACTGTTTGCGCACGTCCAGCAAACAAACTGGCCACGAGCATTCATACATATAGTCACGCCTTTATCCCTAATGGGGTAGGCAGAGCGAAAACGACCTAAACAATGGTCGTTCCGCCACGTCTGACACAGTTTTGATGGTTATTTAAGATAGAATTGTAGGTATATTGCTGTAGTGACAGGTTGTCAGCCTATCGCCTAAATTGTAATATATTGAAACCCTCGGATCCCTTAGCTGGTTTTTAAAGCATGCCCGGGAGGAAATGCAGCTGACACATTCTATGTTTTTCTCTTGCTCCCAGTCCAGCATGGAAGAACACGAGCATGAATACCATTAATATCATACCTCCCTTTGTAATTGAGGAAAAACGCGGGAAAAGGCAGTCCCTTCTCCTCGAACGACAGTACGTCAGGGCTTTAGATAAACGCGAGCGGAGGCGCTGCACTACTGTCTAGTATCATATCCCGACCAAACCAGCTAAGGGATCCGAGGGTTTCTGTATATTGTAACTAAGGCGATGGGCTGACAACCTGTCACTGCATCAATACTTACAAACCTTGTAAGTATATTGATGCAATATACTGTAATTGTGTCAGACGTGGCGAAACGACCTTTGTTTAGATAGTTTACGCTCTGCCTACCCCATTTGGGATAAAGGCATGATTATATGTATGTATGTATCATATCCCGCTAAAACGATTTTTTCAAAATGTAGGCGATATGAAAAACAAAATCACATGTGTTAAGTAGATTATTTGCCAATGGATTTTTTTGCACTCACAGTGCTATTAATTTCCTCCGTGGTCTAGTGGTTAGAGCCATGGGCTTACGATCCGGAGGTCCTGGGTTCAATTCCCAGGGGGGAAACACAATGTTGATATTTGTAAATTTATCATTTTATGAGGTTTTTCCCAGTTTAGTTAAGACATTGCAGGCTGAATCACCTGATTGTCCGCAAAAAAAAGATTCCGTGCTTCGGAGGACACGTTAAGCCGTCGGTCCCGGTAGCTGTCCTTGACAGTGGTCGTTACTCAAACCATGTCCGAGGCCTATAAGCTGTGCTACTAGGCGGTTTGAAAACTCTGACACCGGAGTTAATCGGGTCATTCGACTCGAGAATCCACTCGCTAAGAAGAAGACAGTGCTATTACCGCCAGTCGAACCTTTTAATTTGTTATTTGTAATATTTTAAGTAAACTATTGTATTATATTATATTAATTGTGTATATTTATATATACACTACATTAATTTATAGATAGATATTGGTATTTATCATGTTTTGATTTATATTATATGAATACATATGCGCTGTAGGTTATAATTATATATATACTCTAAATTACTTTTTTTTTGTTTATTGTTTTGTTCTAAGATTTTTAGTTATTTATTAGGATATAATTTTGCACCTACCTTGTCATTTCCACATGCTATAAGGTAGATTGGTAGATAATGCCTTTGGCGTTAAGTCCGCCCATGTAACATTTTTGTGCATAAAGTTAAATAATTTTTTTTTTTTTTTTTGCGGGTTTCGCAACAAAAAGTAACGTTTTTTAAGATTTTTATGAGGGTTTTAGAGGATTTTGCTACTAAATGGTCCACTTATCTTACACAGGATTGAACTTACTATAAAGTGATCACATCAGTTAAAAAATAACAGACAAGCGTTTTAGCGGTTTTTGAAACTAGCGCCTCAACTGTCACATTTTTCTGTTATAGGTGGTTGTAATAGTGTCCTGGCTTTTCCGTTTTCGGATGATCTTCATCTTAGCTTGTGGATTCTTGAGTCAAACAACCCGATGAACCCAGGTGTCAGAGTATTCAAACCGCCTAGTAGCTCAGCTATTAGGCCTCTCACGTGGTTTGAGTATCGACCTCTATAACTAATGGTCTAGTCAATGTGCAATGTAGACTTACCAAAGCGACTACATCCACGCACGCGATGGGTCTTAAAATTTTTACAAAATTCCTGACGACATTAAAAAAACAGAACAGTTTCAAAATAGTTTCAAAAACTGGCTAATTGACAATGCTTTCTATGTTGATGATTTTTTTTTTAATAAGCGATGATGATGATATAATTATAAATATCTTTGATTTCTTATACTTATAATATAAAATGTTAAATAATTGTTCCAATTGACATGTAATATTTATTATTACGAAAAAAAGATTATGAGTAAAAGACAGAGACCGGGACCGACGACTTAGCATGCCCTCTGAAGCACGGAGCTTCGGGTGATGCTAGGTTAAATTATAAACTTGTTAAAGTAGCCTTAATTAGACGTAACTGATGTTATTGTATTGCAGTCCTTATGAGGACAACATGGTCGTTTTGCTATTATGTACCAAGTCCTTGCACAGATAAAGATTTTCATAATTTATTTATTTGCTGTCACATGGTGTCTTAAGATCTAATATTACAGATAGTATCACATATGACGCCCTGTCGAGGGCACTGCAAAATGAGGACTGTCATTAAATTGAATATAAAAATAAAAACTAAGATTGATATGAATAAATATGTCAAAAAAATATTTATAATAGCAATAATGTAAACAATAATAAAATAAAAATTTAAACACTCAAAAAATTATTAATCAAATAGTCAATATATGAAATTAGTATGTCTTTAAATCATGCATAAAATTAATAGAATTCCCTAATTACAATGAGAATAAATTAATTAAATTGATTTAAAAAAAAAACTGTCACATCTAATGATGGCGGCGTTTAGTTCCTTTTGTCGCCACGTTCAATGAAACCGTGGCCGTGATAGAACTCCCTTTGTTATACTTTCCTGACAAATGAGGCTATCAAGCCTCAGGTACGATTTCCTGAGCCTAAGAGAAATTTCTGTTCATATTTTTTTAAATTTCGCCGTGAAATAGCAAGTCATCATCATCAACTCTGTTCTGTGTAAGTAGGTACTGATTAAATAGACTGTGAGAAATCGTGGTGCTACGCCAAATAATACGGGGTGTAAGGGACAGCGTCCCACAAAGTGAAATTCTTTTTCAATTCCGTTTCTGTTCGAGCTACACAACTTTGGAACAAGTTTCCGAAGACAGTTCAAGACTGTCCATCTATATCCTCTTTCAAAAAAAGTGTGAAAGAGCACTTCCTATCGCAACAAAATTAGTATTTATGTACGTAGGTATTTGTATTTATTAATTGTATGTATTATTTATTATAGATGTTTATTTAAGTAATATATATGTAAGTTTATGTAGGTTCTAGGTTATATTTATTTATTTATTTATTCATATACAATTAAATATTGTGTTCGAATTTTACATGTCAATTAAATTATCACTAGAAAGTAATATAAATTTAGAAAATAATATACCTATAACCATTAAATTTAGCATTAATTTATAATAAAAATAAGTACATGTCACAATAAATTAAATATAATAGTAACACTAAATAGGTAATTAACATTTTACGCCATCATCCACTAATTATTTATATATCAATTGGCGTATGTGGGTTATTATTTTGTACAACAATTATATTTTACACATGGATTTCGAGTAAACTAAAATTGTTTCTAAAATTCATCTATCGAGTAACAGCATTTCTCCACAAGATAATCCAATAATTTTGACTTAAATGTATTTAAAGTTCCAATCGATTTCAATTCAACTGGTAATCTGTTAAAAATTAATACGGTTTGTTATCGAACGCTGTGGTGAACCACTGCTAGCGTAGGTTGTACCACATAATTGAAATCCTTTCTTCTAGATTCTTCTCTTATTTTCCTTTTATTGTCTGTTTCATATAAATGCCTCTGTTTCTAAAAGTCTGTTAGTAAAATTATTATATATAAACTAGGTACAGTTAATATTCGCATCTGTTTAAAATAATCTACGCACGATTCCCAAGGTGGAATCCGCGCAATTGTACGAATAGCCCTCTTCTGACATACAAAGGCTTTATTTATATTGTATGCATAACTATTGCCCCACCACCTTATACTATAGCGAAGGCTGGATTCAATAAGAGCAAAATATATTGATCTTAGCTGTTGCACTGTCAGTTCATCCCTAAGGCTTCGTAGAGCATAAGAAGAAGAGCTAATTAAGTTTTCTACAGCATTCAATTCCGGCTTCCAATTTAGGTTTTTATCAATGTAAACACACAAAAAAATTGTTTCACTTACGCTGAAACAGCAATTGCATGATTATGTAAACTTATATTTAATGACTCAGTATTTCTTGTTGTAGTTTTAAATAAAACTGCATTAGTTTTACATGTATTGAGTTTTAAGTCATTAACTGCTAGCCAATAGTCAAAAGTTATCAAAGTCTCGTTAATTTTTGTATTAAGATCATCAATTCTTTTCCCTGATAGTATTGCATTCGTGTCATCTGCAAACATCACTAAATTAATATTGGGTATAGTGTCGTACATATACTTGATAAGATCATTAATATAAATTACAAAGAAAATAGGTCCTAAGATAGATCCTTGCGGAACTCCTTTGCTTATGCTTCTCATTTTAGATCTGCATATATTTTCATTTAGATTACCATCTGTATTTTTGAGTTCCACAAACTGTTTCCTATTATTTAAGTATGACTTGAATAGATTAAGTGCCTTATTTCTTACACCGTAGTACTCTAATTTGTCAAATAGTATGTCGTGGTTAACCGTGTCAAATGCTGAGCTTAAATCTAAAAACATTCCAGCGACTCTTTCCTTATTATTTAGTTTCGTAATTATATCATCCGTTAAGGTATTTATTGCATTATGTGTTCCTATACCTGTGCGATAGCCAAATAATATGTATATGTAAAAGTCTATTGCGTGTACAGTCTTGTCCCCGTATATATTGTTATCTCATAATCAGTTTTACAGGTTGGCTGGAAGAGATCTCTTTATAGAGATAAGCTCACCTTTGTGAACTAAATTTAAATTTGTTTATTTATTGTAATTTTTTTGTACGCAATAAAGAATATATAAGTGATATGGGTTGCTCAGTCAACGACACTGAACAAGTAAAAAGCAATACAAAGAAATAATGTAATTTACACTCGAATACTCGACTATAAGAATCTTATACTGGGTGTAAGGGACAGCGTCCCGCAAACTGATAGGGGTTGCTCAGTCAACGATACTGAAAAACTTCCACCAAAAAAAAATCTTTTAGGAAGTTAAAGTAATGTGTGTAAGCTCTTTATTGTACCTTAAAAATCTTAAAACTAAAATACAAGAAGATTAAAACAATAGTTGCACAAAGGCGGACTTATCTCGTTAAGGGATCTCTTCCAGTCAACCTTTGATAAACCCAGAGGAGACAATTATGCTTGCAGGTAAACTAAGATAGGTACATGAAACGATTATATACCGTGACATAGACAAAATAATATACTTAATAACTCAAATTTGAACGCATAAATACTAGATATAAAGATATACAAAATAATGCTTAATATTATATATAATAAATATATATTTATAATATATAATAGATACCTATACACATCCTAAATATATATACATATATATCCGAAACATAAAATTATAAATAAATATCCTACGTATTGTCCGATTTTTTTAACCCTAAACCCCAGAGTTTCTTAATTTCACTCTTAAAAGAAGTGATATTTTTACTTTTCCGAATATCTGAAGGAAGTTTATTCCATAAACAGGCAGCATGAACAGTGAAAGACTGTGCGTACGATAGAGAAGAGCATGTAGGTACCCTGAGTGAGAGATCCCCACTAGATCGCAAATTTGCCCTCTCCACATTTTGATGTTCAAATCTCTCTTTCAAATAAACAGGGGTGCCAGGATTATTGAGAACATTGTATAGAAGCGATAAGATATGTAGGTCCCTGCGAAGGCGAATCGGTAGCCACTTCAACCGCTCCCTAAACTTGGAGACATGGTCGTATTTACGGAGCCCAAAAACGAAGCGTATGCACTGGTTTTGTAAGCGTTCCATCTTATTAAGCAGTTCTTCTGTAAGATCGAGATACGACACGTCACCATAATCCAGTAGCGGCAAGAGAAGGGCTTGAGCCAACATTATTTTGGTGTGAAGCGGCAGAAAGTTTTGTACCCTCTTAAGAGAGTGCAGGGATGCGTATAATTTCCGACTAACCTCACTCACTTGCTTCGTCCAGGACAAGGTCTGATCCAAAACAATCCCAAGGTTTTTCACACTAGAAGAGTAGGGTATAGGTGTGGAATTGAGAATAACCTCGGGAATGGTAGTTTTAAGCAATTTGGCAATACGCTGATGACTGCCAATAGCGATTGCCTGCGACTTAGCAGCATTTAACAGGAGTCCATGCCTCTTCGCCCAACCATCTATAAAAGCTAGGTCGCGGTTGATCCTATCAATTGCAAGCTCCAGCGTCTCAGGTGGTTCGGCAGCATATATCTGCAAGTCATCAGCGTAAAGGTGATAGGAAGATGCAAGTGCAGACGTTATGCCATCGATAAACACTGAAAACAGCAAAGGCGACAGTACTCCTCCCTGCGGTACACCAGCATCAACTCTACACCAACCAGATCGACTCTCATTAACTTTGACCAACTGATAGCGATCAGATAAGTATGAGCGAAACCATGAAGTGACTTCGGGGGCAAGATTAAGCTTACGAAGCACCGCAAGGAGGATTTCACTGTTTACAGTATTAAACGCGCTACTGAAATCAAGAAGAACGAGGATGGTAATTTTGCCCTCTTGAATATTAAACCTGATGTCGTCCGTGACCTGGACAAGCGCAGATACAGTGCTGTGCCCGGCTCGGAACCCAGACTGAAAACGGTTGAACAGCATATGACGGTTGAGATGCCGAGTTAGACGTTGGTGAACGCAGTGCTCTAAGACCTTAGAGAGAATGGGGAGAATAGAAATTGGTCGGAATTGAGAGAATGCAGTAGCGTTAGGCTTCTTAGGGAGAGGAATAACGTGCGCAAGTTTCCAAGCCTTAGGAAAGGTGCCGGTGGACAAGGAACAGTTAAGAATGTGTGTAATAGCTGGAGCTAGAACATGACAGAAAGGAATAATCATTTCTAAACTTACTCCATCCTCACCGATAGCTTTCGACTTGATGGATTTAAGGACCTTAACCACCTCACCCTCCACAACCCGGCCAAATTCTAGAGGTACAGGAGCGGCTAAGGGAGAATTTGCAAGCTCCGCAAGAGTGTTACTTTTCACGTCCATCGCAACACTAACCGGCGCAATGCCAAAGAATTTGTTTAGAGCATCGAGGTCCAGATTGAGAGACGTATCAGAGTGGGAACCACCAATGCCAAGGGTCTTCAAATATTTCCACAGTTTGTGGGAAGGACATTCCTCGATAGAATTGTGAATATGCTTCCTTTTACTATTCCTACAGATTTTATTGCAGTGGTTGCGCAGTTCGTGATAGATTGATGTGTTCACCGGGCAGGGGTCATGACGTGCCCTGATTCGAACCGCATCTCGACGAGCCATTAACCGCTTGATAGCTGGGGTGAGCCACGGAGCCGGATAGTGCTTAAAGCGGACTTCTTTTAAAGGGGCATGTTTGTCATAGAGCGAGAGGAGTAATAACTGAAAAACTGCTACTTTGCTGTCCACGTCATCACCATTGAAAACAGGCCCCCAGTCAGCGTCGGCGAGGTCACGTTCAAATGCTTCCCCGTTTATTTGACTGTAATTGCGGACAAGGATCGTTTTGTGTCTACGTTTGGGTGGTCTGATTTTGAAAGAGGCATATATCAGATCATGTCTCGAAAAAGCAGGCGCAGCGAATTGCCCAAACGAAGCAGCAAGGTCCGCGAATGAGGTGACGATCAGGTCTAGGAGGGATGGAGGACCATTATGAGGAAAATGAGTGGGGCCCGTCATAGGAAGAATGGTCAGATCCAAGGAGTTGGTGAGAAAGGTCAGTTTATCGGTGCGGTAGTCATTTTGCAACAGACATGTATTGAAGTCACCCATGAGTATGATATGATCATAAAGTGGTCGTAAGTTTGCCAGATTGGATTCCAGTGAGTTGAAGTAGTTTATGTGAGAGTTTGGGCTATAGAAAACACCTAGCAAAACTTTCTTATGATAAAGAGTTACCTCAATAAAAAGATGTTCCGCTGTATTTGCAACCGACAGAGATTGTCCAACAATACTACAGGGCAAATCACTTCGAAGGTATATGGCTACACCACCTCCCCTCACCACCTTAGATGTAGAAGGATCACTATGGTACATTCTATCATTTCTTAAGAGACGAAAACCAGGAAGCGGGAAAAGGGTGGAAGGGTGTGATGGTTTGAGTAATGACTCCGATATAAGAATAGCGTGGATATTTTTATTATCTTCGAACGATGCAAGAAGAGTAATCATAGGCTTACATACAAAATATCCACCTCGATCAGACAATTTGAATGGAAAAGCCAATTTTTATTTTAACTTCCTGAAAGAATTTCTTGCTGGAAGTTTTTCAGTATCTTTGACTACGCAACCCCTATAAGTTTGCGGGACGCTGTCCCTTACACCCGGTATAAGATTCTTATAGTCGAGTGTTCGAGTGTAAATTACATTCTTTCTTTGTATTACATTTTACTCGATTGTGAAACGCAAAGGAGGGTAATATATTGGTCAGCCTATTTAAATATGTAAGTATGTATGTTTGGTCCTCTGTGGCGCTGTAGACACCTAACGCGTGAACTGATTTTAATGGTTCTTACGTCAAACGATTCATCTTAACCAATGATATTATATATAGGTAGATACGTCACCAACGCGCGAAACTCGTGCCGTCAAATGGTCCTAATTGTGATCATTTTAGGCAGTCGAGCTGCGAGCTGCGAAATGAAAAAAAAAGTTAAATTATATTCAAGGCTGCACTGATTACAAATAGCTATCTGTTTCACTCTTACACTTTGCATATTTTGTGTCGCACTCAGCGTTTTTTTAAGATACGCAACGTTATGAATATGTATGTATATGTGTCGCGGAACAATTAAAATGTGCGTGCAGTATGTACGTACCGTATCTTTCATATTAATATAATAACCATCATATCTTTCTTAAAATATAATAACCATATAATACCATGCGAGTTTCACTAAAGTAATAAAATTAGACGACATTTTGTGAAAATAAAAAATATTAAAATTTACGAATTATGCCCAATGGAGTATTAGTATTTCAAAAGATCTATTCGAGTTTTCTTAAATCGTTTTTGTTTTGAACAATCGTTTAAAATCTATGACGATTTAAAGTTTAAAAGATTACTTTGTATTCTACGCTTTTGGGAGTTGTCTTCCATGCTGGCCTGGGAGCGAGAGAAAAACATAGAACGTGCCAGCTGCATTTCCTCCCGGGCATGCTGTAAAAACCAGTTAAGGGATCTGATGGTTTCAGTATATTGTAATTTAGGCGATGGGCTGACAACCTGTCACTACAGCAATATACCTACAAATCTATCTTAAACAACCCTCAAAACGTTGTCAGACGCGGCGGAACAACCTTTGTTTAGGTCATTTACGCTCTGCCTACCCCACTAGGGATAAAGGCGTGATTATATGTACTTGTCAAGGTTTGGTACAATCTATCACTTTATCAATACACAGTTCATTCTTTCTAAAATGACACTCAAAACAGTGAAAACACCCTATAACGAGATCGTTGACGCTCTGTCTGCCTGCCCGGCAAAGTTTACATGCGTGAGTATGCATACGCCATCTATATTCAGCCTCTAACTATTTCCCTCTCATATTTCCTGGCGGTTATTTATCGGGCAAACACCCGTTTGTATCAATTTGGGCAGACTTATTCGAAATCGATGAATCCCCCGTGGGGTGATTCTGATTTGTATGTTTCGGTTCGCGGGTCAGAGGACATTTGCCAGAGGTTAATGTGAAGGTCGACTATTCCAGTTGAAATTCTTTTTCGACTTCACGGCACGGCGACGGTAACGGCGGTGGCACGGCACCGTCGACGGTACCGTGGAAGATATTATCTATGAAGTTCAATGAAATTATTTGGCATGCTTTTCGACTTGCCGGCACGACAACGGCACGGTATTGATTCCCACCTGTACCGTCGCCAGCCTGCCAAACTGCATGTGTTTTGTATGCGTACGAAGCATGCGCTTGTGTGCGTTTAAATTCTAACAAGGTGGACGTTGCGGTGTCGTTGCCGTGCCGTCTTTAGGAAAAACAGAGCCACGGCATCATGACGGCACCGTCGCCGTGCGTCTAGTGGAAAAACGCCCATTACCTACATTTTGTGCACTCTATTTTAAACGATTTTTTATGGCGGGAAAACTTATTGAAATTAATACTTACAAATGTTTTAATCTCACGATTGTAGGTGAGCCATATTTGTAGCAGGTCTGTGTTCAAGGTGTATCGCAACGACAGATGAGCAGGTAGATTTCAAGATATGCAACCATCGCCCGTGTACGGCGTATTTATGTGCATATACGCTATACATGGGGTTGCATTTGTGGAGTGATCAACGGGATCAGTAAAGAAGAAAATGCATGTCTTGCCCGATCCACGTATATTTGAACACTGCATATAAAAAGTTTGAAAGATTGCAAGCGGCTGCGGTTGGCCGTATGACAATGCAGCTTAATCTAGGTTGCGATCAAAGTACGCTTCAGACGCGTGTATCTTATGCAAACTAATCTTAAAAATTATGAAATATAAAAAAACATGTACATGCATTGTACATATTGCCACCACAAACAAATGTAAAACAGCATTGAAATGATAAATAAATACTACTTAAATATTTCAACAAAGTTAACTCATAATAAACTAATGCTTAACTGTCCCAAATTAAAATTGTCTTTCCTTAAAATATTGCAAAATATTATTCACACACTTCACTGTGTTTTTGAGTGTTAAATTTTACTTCCTTAGAACCTGAATTACCACCTTTTTTCACAACACTGTTATGACGTCTATTATCATCTTTTACGCTACTGTAACCATCCTCTATGTCATCTTCTTGATGTGGTTTGCCTCTTTGCCTCGTGTCACGTTCGATACGACGTCCTTCTCCCTGTCTCAAATGTTCATTTATCCTTTGTACTTTTCGGACGTACCAAACAGAGGCTACAAACAGTGCAATGCTTACAAATATGACTACGTATATCATTACGTAATGGTGCATGTCATGAGTGGTAACAGTAGTTAGAGTCGATTGTTCTTTGATCTCGTTTAATTTCTTTCGTATGTTTTGGAATTTTTCCTCATGGGTCTCAATCTGTAGGGATGTAATATTAATAGAAGTATTGATAATATTATTTATTGGAGAAATGTTCGGAAGTATCATGTCATTTGCTTCGTTAATTATTACGTCAGTGGCATGTTCTATATTTGCATACACCATAAAGGCGTCACCTCTTAATACACACCCCTGTCTCAGCGTTACCAAACCCGTGTGACGTAGCGATTCTGTTGTCATTCCAGCTGTGCATACTATATGGACTACGCAAACGTCACAACAAAAATAAAACCACGTGTTCTGTCTGTGTAATTTGATCCATTTATCGTTGCATGTTCTAGTCTCTGTATGACAGTATGCATTATGTACTTCATTGTTACGAATCAGCTGTATGTCGCATATTGACTGACTTCTACTGATAGTACTGTATACAGGATGATTCAGTTTACACATTAATTTCTGATCATGGACCTTTTGGCATTCTGTTACATCGTTTTGCTCTAAGGGTATGAATGCATATTGTTTTACGTTGAAAGCAATTAATTCTGATATTGGCATGACGTTTACTACTTGAGTAGTATTAATGTTTTGGGGTATTGTAATTAATTTGTCTAGTTCATATAATTCGTCACTTAGTAAAGGGACTTTTACCTCCATCAATAGGTATTGTTGCGTAATGCGTGCATGTATTCGGAGTATCTTGTATATACTGGTTACGTCATTTTGGGCTTCAGGTAAGGTTAGATCATGTGGTAAATGTCTAGCTATTTTATTTAGTTCTGTTTGTAATTGATTCGGAGATAACAGATGTACATCTATGTGTCCTTGATGCATATTTGTCAAAGTGCTTATTAAAGTTTCTTGTATAGATTTTAAGTTTTGTAATATAGCTTCCGCAGCAATTGCCGAAGTGATTACATAAAATGCATGTTGGTTGTCTATTTTATCTTTGAGTGTCTGATTTTCTAGATCGTGTAAATGCTCGCTAATCAAATTAAAATGTTTCGTCATTGTCGCTTCATTGCGTTGCAAAATGTTGTGTTCAGCGTCTAAAATGCTCGTTTGGTTTTTCAGCAATTGTAATAAATGGTTTTCATTCTGTTGAACCGATTTTATGTCACTTTCATATTTTTCAGCGAATCTTTGGTCTAAGACTCCAAATAGTGAGTTTGCAACATATCCAACACCGTCAACTAATCCTCTCTTGTATCTGTGCTGGATTAATTCTGGAGATTTTAACAATTCATTGTAATATGATAACTCATTTGTGCTTTGATCTAATTGATTGATCAAGACATGAAATTGCATTGCCCAGTCATCATGTTGGTATTGTTTTATGTGATGTACATATTGCTGTATGCTATCAACATTCCGCCAATAATTTGTCAAATTGTAATAAAATACTAGCCTCCATTCATCTTTAATTTCTTGGATTTCAGCGATTTTATCAAAGTAGATAGTTTGGTGTTTTGTCAACGGAGTTATATTGATAATATCTTTTATTGTTTGTTGCATAGTTGGTGTAATTAATGTCATTATGAGCAGTAGTGTATAGCACATGAAATTTTTGAATGTCAATTTCTGGGTTCTGTTACGTTTGCTTGGTAGTTGATTGTCAGATTTGTCAGTGCATGTTTTGTTCTTTTCCTCAGTGTCAACCAAAGGTATTAATTTTAGAATAGGTCTTTTCAATTCGCCCTTTGCAGTTTTTAGTGTAACCACCCTTGTATGGCCATCTTTTCCCGGGTGTAAATCGACTACACGTCCGAGCGCCCATTTTCCTGCGGGTAATTTCTCGTCTTTGATGCACACGATATCATTTATCCGAGGGTCTGTATTCTGTCGCTTCCATTTTAATCTAGCTTGAAGTTGTTGCAAATATTCCTGAGACCATTTCTTCCAAAAATCCTTGCTGATTTTTTGTACCAATTGCCATCTTTTTCTAAGATCATAGTTTTCTGCATCAGGTTCTGGAATCGTCATAATCGGTGTACCAGTAAGAAAATGGCCAGGTGTCAAACAATCAATGTCGTCTGCATCTTCCGTCATAGTGCATAATGGTCGCGAATTTAAACAAGCTTCAATCTGGCACAGTAATGTAGTGAACTCTTCATAAGTTAAACGACGCTCTCCAATTACTCGTTTCAGGTGGTATTTCATACTCTTTACAGCAGCTTCCCATAAACCACCCGCGGAAGGCCAAATTGGTGCATTAAAGTGCCATGTTACGCCCATCTCTGATATTTTAAGCAAAAAAAAATTGTCTATAGTCTTCACGATATCCCGGTATTGTTGCAATAATATTCGGTTCGCACCCACAAAGTTCGTGCCGTTATCGCTATACATATTGCGCGGTGTTCCTCGTCGAGCACAGAAACGTTTGAATGCAGCTAGAAATGCCATGCTGCTCAACTCAGTTACCAGTTCTAAGTGTACTGATTTTGTTGCGAGACAGACAAATATTGCAACGTAAGCAAGTAATGTCTTCACTCCCCTGCCTTTGCTTGCTTTAATTTCAATACCTCCCGTGAAATCAACCCCTGTGTTGGAGAATGGCCGAGATTTTGTCACACGTGGCCCAGGAAGATCTGCCATTATTTGACTTTTGGGTTTTGCATTAAATCGGCGGCATGTAGTGCATTTATGCAGCACTCGTTTTACTGCACGATATCCTCCCACAATCCACACTCTTTGTCTTAAATGGGCCAGTGTCAGCTTAGAACCTCCATGCATTGTCTTGTGATGAGCTTGCAAAATAAATAAATCTGTTGCTATATGATTATGAGGCAGGATCATAGGATGTTTGTTGTTATCGTTCAAGCTCGAATTACGTAATCTTCCACCCACTCTCATGCAATTATTTTCATCCAAAAATGGGTTCAAGCTTAAGATACTACTTTTTGAGCTGACGGTTGCATTTCTTCTTAATTTCGAAATCTCGTCCTTGAATGTATGCATTTGTATTTGTTTTATAATCATCTGTTCAGTATCTTTTATTTCATTGCATGTTAAATAACCAGCCTTCTGTTTCTGATCAGCTGTCTGTGCATTTTTAGTAAATCGCATAATCCACGCTAAGACTCTTGTGATATGAGTCATATCGCTGTGTCTGTCTATTAATTCTGTTATAATTGACGACGGCTCAGATTGCACAACACACGTTGTCACGTGCGTTTGTTTTGTTTCGCATGTTGTGGGTATTATTTCAGTTTTAGTGGTTACATCATCTACGAAATTTTTCAGCCATTTTGGTCCATTCCACCATAATGGATGTTGCAGCAGTTGAGTACAAGTGGTGCCTCTCGTTGCACAGTCAGCAGCGTTATCCTCCGACTTCACGTAGCGCCAGTGTTGTTTTGGTATGACGTCATGCACTTGTTGGACTCTACTACTTACAAAACTTTTCCATTTTGTCACGTCACCATTCAGCCAGCCTAAGACGATCATCGAGTCTGTCCAGGCGTATGTGTTGTCTTTAATAGCATCCCATTTAAAGGCTTGTAAGACCCTCTTCATGAGACGTGCCAGCAGGACCGCTCCACACAGTTCAAGTCGTGGGAGTGTCATTTTGTTTTTGACTGGTGTTAATCTGGATTTTGCAACTATTAATCGAATGACGGGTTCATTTTTATCGTTGAGTGTGTGCAAATAAATAGCGCACGCGTAGACTTTCTCCGACGCATCGCAAAACGCATGTATTTGGAACGGTTTTGCAGTATTTCCCACCCATCGTGGTATATCAAATTGCATTATGTTATGTAAGCTCTTAGTAAATTGCATCCATTCATCTTGAATTTCCTTCGGTAATATGTCGTCCCAGTTGCATCCTGATAGCCAAATCTTTTGGAATAACAGCTTAGCCTTTACCGTCAGTGGTGTAAGCCATCCTAAAGGGTCGAATATTTTGGAAATCTCTGAAAGTAACTTTCTCTTTGTTAATTTGTCATCGCAGTTCGTATTTATCTTGTTTATAAATGCAAAGCTGACGCTTTTTGGGTTCCATTGCAGTCCTAATGCCTTTGTGGTTCCGTCGTTTGTAAAATGCATAGTAGTTTGATTAAGTTCTGATGTCGATAAATTTTCAATCAAAGTAGGTTCATTACTAGTCCATTTCCGCAGTGTGAGTCCAGCACCCTGTAGCATGTCAATCAGCTGATGTTGTACTTCTTGTGCATTTTCGATCGAATCGCTCCCGCTTAATACGTCATCCACGTAGATTTCATGATCTATGACGCGAGCAGCTAGTGGATACTTGTGTGCATCATCCTGTGCAAGCTGTTTCAGCGTTCTAAGAGCTAGCCAAGGGCTTCCTTTCATCCCATAGGTTATAGTGGATAGCGCATACTCCTTTAATGTATCCTGCTTCGATTCCCTCCAAAGTATCTTTTGTAGCTGTTGATCTTCTTTATTAACCAAAATCATCCTGTACATTTTCTCGCAGTCGGCGGTGAAAACGTATTTGTAAAGTCTCCACCCTAACAACAATGTCATTAAATCGTGATGAAGTTTTGGACCACACTCCATCAGATCGTTCAAGCTGTATCCAGTGTCTGTCTTTTGAGATGCATTAAAGACGACTCTCAGCTTCGTTGTAATAGAGTCCTGTTTCAGCACTCCATGATGTGGTAGATAACAAGATACTTCAGCTTTCGTGTTACTTTCCTTCATATGTTCCATCTGTATGTATTCTTGCATAAATTTTATGTAACTTTCTGACAGTTGTGCATCTTTCTGTAGTCTTCTCTCTAATTGCATAAATTGAGCCAATGCACACGGCCTCGATTTTCCTAATAATTGCTCAAAATTTGGTTTCATTGGTAGGCGAACCTCATATCTTCCATTTTCTAACCTTTTGGTAGTAGCAACGTAATACTCCTCGCAAAAGTTTTCTTCCGTGACCCTTGAAGTGCTTGCATCCGTACCAATATCTTCTACTTCCCAATATTTCGCTAATTCTTCTGTCTCATTGATGACGACGTTGCAATTGTAAGTTTTGACTTTACCCATCAGAATCCACCCTAACTGTGTCTTCTGAGCCATAGGTTGTATGTCTTCTATTTTAATAAGACCATGCATTACTATCTTTGTATATACGTGTACATCTAATAAAATATCTATGGGCTGTGATATATTATAATCAGGATCGGCTAATTCGCCCATAATATTCGCCAAATGAGTCCACGGTTTCTTTGCAAACGTAGTATTCGGTAGATTGTTTACAACCCGGTTCATTATCAACGCTTCAGTCGTAAATTGAAAATCGTTTTGTAATGATTTGCATAATAATTGCACCTTTCCTTTACTTCTCTTAGACACGGTACCAACTCCATTGATATTTGCATTCAATTGTTGACGTTGTAAACCCAATCTTTGGACTGCATTCTCTGTCATTAAAGTAATCTGACTACATGGATCAACCACAGCACGCAATGTAACGTAATCGCCATTTATTGTCGCCACTTGGACTAATGCAGTTGCAAGCATATTTTCGTCATCATCATTTGAAGCAAAGTAATTTTGCATGTTTCTATGTGACACATATTTGTTTTTAGTCGATGGCGGCGAATTTAACGACGTAGATGACGTAGTTGGGTGCGCCTGCACTGAATTTGCAAACGCGCTATGCAAAAGTGTGTTATGTGGTTCACTACATTCTCTGCATTTCTTTTGTGACGCACAAAAACCCTTGACATGGACATAGAGACAATTTTTGCATACGTTATTTTTTGTAATAAACTTAATTTTTTCTGCATCGGACATATCGGCGAACTTTGCGCAATGAAATATTGCATGATTTGCATTGCATAGTAGACAAATAAATTTGTTAAATTGACCAACGTTATATGCATTAAAATTGCGAGCATGGGTATATGAACTTTTATTAGGTTGCATATTTGCCGGTTTTGCATATTTGTGGTATGGGTAAGATGTATAATTGAATTGCATTTTTGACACAGGTTTTTGAATGTTTTCTGAACGCTTTCTTTGCAGAGGTTCTAATGCCATAAATTTGGACTCAATGAAATCCATAAAGTTATCATATGTAGGTATCTCTCGCGGGTCGGCTTTTGACTGCATGTACTCTGAATATGTTTCTGAGTCTAACTTCTCACATAAAATGTAGACTAATACAGGGTCCCACGACGATGTATCAACACCCAAATTATGAATTGCGTGAATAGTTTCATTACTGGTATCATATAACCGTTTTAGTTCGAGCGCAGATTGTTTTTGCATATTGGGCTGACGCATGAACACTTGAAAATTCTTTGTAAATAAGAGAGATTTATTGTTATATCTATGATTGAGCAATTCCCAGCATGTATTATAATTTTCAGGTGCAATATGTAAATGTTGCACCAGCTTTTCAGCCTCACCACGTAACCTGCCCTTTAAATGTTGCATTTTTTGCGTTTTAGATACTGCAGGGTTATTATGAATTGCCTCCAAGTATAGGTCCATGAAAGTAGGCCATTGTATATAACTACCACTGAAAATAGGTATATCTATCTTAGGCAATGCATGTTGTTGATGAAGGGATGTGTTTAATTTCATGTTTAACTGCCTTTTCAATGCCTCAAACTGACTCTCATGATTTTCAAAAGTATCGTAATATTTATCATAATTCTCGGAGTTTAATATGCCATCAATTTGCAAGTGTAACCTGTCAATCGTCATCCACCGCGACTCTAAATACTTTAATTTATCCTCAATCTCCCATTTCTCTGTGACTTCCTCTATATTAGTTGCTTTTACCAACCTCATGAACGCACGGAAATTAGCCATTTGCATCTGTAGTAGCTCTGCCAATCTCTCCTCTCCACGGGAACTTTCGAACCGAGTACTATCAAACTCGGTGACACGTTTCCTACCAGTATCGTTGGTTGGAGTTCCTACGGGTTTCCCCGCATTCTCCTGGGCTGGTTTCTCCAACGGCTCCTCCAACTCCCGCAGTATCTCCGCGCGCGTACCTCGGTACCATTCTTGCATTACCTTAAATATGTTCTGTGTGTAGTACTGATGAGACTTGTCCTCTTGCTGCATCAGCTTTGCATCATTCTCCTCGCATTCTCTCCACAACTTATCTAAATTATCTACCCTTTCCTTGACGTACCGGGGGTTTTTTCTGTCTTTAGGATCCTTTTTAAAGTTCTTATGAATTCTTGTAAACTCTTGAAGAATTTCATCTTGACGTGCAATCAAATTCTCCATCGTAGACGCAAGAAATAATGGAAAGATCTTACTTGAAACACAGGAACTCTTCCTCTAACTGCAAGTGCGCACGCTGTCGCTGTGGATCTCGTTCCCTCCTGGCTGCGCGTATCCCTGCACGGCGTTACACGTACGGCGAGACGAATCACACGCGACGAGTATAATTGCATATGCATAAAATTATACCAAAAAAAAAACAATGTACGGCGTATTTATGTGCATATACGCTATACATGGGGTTGCATTTGTGGAGTGATCAACGGGATCAGTAAAGAAGAAAATGCATGTCTTGCCCGATCCACGTATATTTGAACACTGCATATAAAAAGTTTGAAAGATTGCAAGCGGCTGCGGTTGGCCGTATGACAATGCAGCTTAATCTAGGTTGCGATCAAAGTACGCTTCAGACGCGTGTATCTTATGCAAACTAATCTTAAAAATTATGAAATATAAAAAAACATGTACATGCATTGTACAGCCCGTAATGCTTTAGAATATCGTTTAAATCAGCACGCACTACGACGTGGCGGTTAGCACAAAAAACGTAAATCCATACAAACTACGAGTCGTAATAATAAAAGCAATATTGCGATTTCAGATAATCATCATCATTATCATCAAACGTAACGTACCATATGAAATTCGAAAACCGAAAAACATATTGGTACGTGGTGGGATTTGAACCACGACCTCCCCGCTCAGGAGGCAGCGGCCCTATCCACTACACCAACGGGCTCTGGTAATAAAGGAACCGTGAAAACACTCCTAATAGTTTAGAAGGAATATCAAATTTACTGATGAAAATAGCTTTACTTCCAGATTTTTTTAGCATACTTATTTATGAACTAGATTATTTTCAAATGTTGCAGTTTCAGGCTATGAACTATAACTAATGTTTATTTTGTTAGAATTTTCCTATGATTCGTTTAGGAGAATTAAGCTCTTAAAAACAACCATTTGACGTTAGGGATCACCTTAAAGGCTACATACAGGTCAGGGTTACTAAGCCTACCTATGTATGTATTTCCAACTCGGTTTTAGAATCAAGGTTAACAAAGTTTCATGTCTTTTTACTCAAAAACACATTTCAAAAATAAGTTATACGTGTTGGCTTGATTGTACGTGTTAGTTAAATTACTAAAACTATTATTTTATTAGCTAAAACATACTTTTTTAGATTTTAGATTAAAAGACGTGAAACTTAGTTTACGTTTATTCCAAAACTGAGTTGGAAATACTATAACCACGTGCGAGTGAACTGGTGACAATCTGATGTTAAATATCGCGAAAGTCGAAACCCAACAATTTTTACCTACTTGTAGAGATAGTTCTTCCATGCTGGACTGGGAGCTAGCAAAAAATGTAGAATGTTCTAGCTGCATTTCCTGGAGCCGATTTAAGGGAGCCGAGTGTTACTGTATGAAATTTAGGATATGAATTTTAATTTATCATAAATAACCCTCAAAACTTTGTCAGACGTGGCGAAACGACCTATGTTTAGGTCATTTACCCTCTGCCTACCACATTAGAGATAAAGGCATGATTATATGTATGTATGTATTGTAGAGACGGTGAAAAAGGAAAGATAAGTAGAATGGATGTAGTAGTAATTAAATAAATAGTTATATAGTAAACAAACTCGTATTTTCAATTAATTATTATAATAAATTGAAGAACGAATTAATTGACAGATTAATTGGATCTCCATTTTCCCGCGTCGCAGCATAAGTGCAGCGCGAGCCGATTGTATTCCAATTTTGAAATGAGTTCACGAATATTTTTATACTCTGCTTACCTACATCTGGAGCAAATGCGACTGCCTCTGAGGTCTAGTGGTCAGAGTCATGTGCTCACGATCCGGAGGTTCTGGGTTCGATTATAAGAGGGGAACACACGAGTTGATATTTGTGAGGTTTTCCGTAGGATTTTCCCCAATTTGGTTATCCCAACAACCACCCTGGTCCTACCCGCCTTGCGGCATAACAGACCGAAACACAAGAGATGCGCCAAGATATAGATATACAAATATATACATGCTCTCTACATTTTTTTTTTAATTAGCAAAGTTAGTAATAGTGAGGCCACTATTGTCCAGCAATGCTTCACTACCCACCGTTGTGGTATACGGCACAAAGACAAATGACTTCGACGCCCAGCTAGCTGTTGAATTTATGATTTCTACATGCTCAAACATCTTTTCGCTTAGCGTGCCACTTGTGCGCAAAGGTCTTAAGCAACTAAAAGTTCTCCGGGCAGCTAACTAGGTCACCGTGTTACACGGGTCCAACACTTAGTTGTTTCAGCGACTTCAACATATCCCTGCGCTCCTGATCATACAGCGGACACTCCCAAATAATGTGACTGGGAATCGAACCACGACCTCCCACTCAGGAGGCAGCGGCTCTATCCACTACACCATCGGGCTCTTCTTATTATTGTAAGTACGGGCATTTTATGAATGCTATTCTTATTATTGTAGAGTTAAGTCTTCTTCTTATCGAGTGGGCTTTCGAGTACACGGTCGAACCAATGAACCCTGGTGTCATTTTTTAAATAACCTTTTAGTTAACCTTTTATTTAACCTAATAGCATATAGCTAACAGGGCCCTGACATGGTTTATGTAACGACCACTATCAAAGACAGCGACCGGGACCGGCGGTCTTACGTGCCCTCCGAAGCATAGAATTTTATTCAATCAGGTGATTTGGCATGCAATGCCCTAACCAAACTAGAAACAACAACACAAAGTCATTGTCCCCCGCTAGTAATCGAACCCGACACCTCCGGGTCGTGAGCCCATAGGTCAGACCGCTTCACCACGGCGGCAGTTTTGTAATAAAAGTAATAATCGTACAGTTGGCTGATTATAATTCTTGTTCTATAGCTATGATACACATTTTCCTCATATGTATGAGACAACGATATAAAACCGGTTTGCCTTCAACCTTGTGACTTGTATGAACGAAAATATTTTTTTGTTTCTCTTTTGGGAACAAAACAGCAAAAAGACAATTTCGATTATTATTTAAAGAATGATAAGAAGATAAATAATACTTTTTTATTCAAGGAATATTTCTGTTATTTGGCATAAAAGACGTAGAAACTATTTACTATTATTATAAGCAAATTATGAAATTAATCAAAACACGGGCGGTACTAGGATTTTTTCTGGGTATGAATTGTGTGGAACCTCTATAGTATATAATGATCAATCCGATAAAAAAAATATCAATTTATGTCTAAAACTTGACTTTGACCTTGAGCGTACCGTATCTACATACAGTGTTATTGCAAATAATTGCATTTCTAGAGTTCGCAATGACGTGCACTTACCGTACGATGTAGGTTAGTATTATAGTGGTCTTGTATCTCGAAGAAATCTGCAAATCACTGTTACCCGACACTCTGCGATAATATCCGGCCGGTATCACAAACAGTTGACAGTCGACGGCGGGACACAGCGCCTGATCTTGTTGGATGACAACGTTTATAGTAGAGTTAAGGTAACAGGAGATATTTGATAGCTCTCAACTCAGAGTAAAATATAGCCTATACCTAGTTTAAAAATATGACAATTGTGATCTATTATAATCTCGGCTCTAGTATAGATAGAAATGTTGTAAGAGTCGGAATTAGTGACAACACACAGAGGTACGATAACTGCCTTTGTCTGTGATCTACTAAATTAAGCTTTAGTTATGCTCTAGTAGATTCTGAGTTCGCAGTTGTGGGTTTGATTCCCACAGACGTTGCCCTAATTTGATTTACCAATAATACCATTAGACGACTTACTAAAAATAAAGTCGTTAGAGGTAATTAAATCGTTCAATGATAAAAGATAAATCAAATAAGAACCGAACCCTACCAAATCAGATAACATAATCAGCTGACATGTAAGGACCGTATCTACTAGTTACAAAACAATTTGCCAGCGCAGCCGGCGCAGGCGACCTTAAACCGCTCAGTTGATACGCAGCGCGCGCACGGCACGCACGTGGATAATAAAACCGATAAACCATGTCAGAAACACAAGCACAGACGCCACAGACATTCTGGGACGAGCTCACCAGCCCGATCAATTTAATCCTAGTGTTCTTCATAGTGTACCTTATTTACAAAATCATTAAGTCGAAATTCGAAGGTGACGTCGAAGTTCCCCCCCCACCCCCGCAACTGCCGAAGATTAGGAAGGATTTGACAACTGCTGAGCTGAGCAAGTACGACGGTACGCAGCCTGATGGAAGAGTTCTCCTGGCTGTGAACGGGACTATCTTCGACGTGACTAGAGGGAAGAGATTCTACGGTCCAGGTTAGTTTTTTGTTCTAATAGCTCTTGACGCCAAAGACATAGTCAACGATGTCTTTAGTAGTGCGCATTACTTATGAGAAATGTTTGGAAGCGCTTTATCCAAATTGTTAGAATAGCAGCTAGCGAATGGTAGTATCTTGCGATCATATTTCAAAGGAATAAATTTGATATTGAGAAGTGCCCAGTCACGCAAGCATACGCCCGCGTGCGCACACGCATACATAAACATAAATTTCGTGTCGTTTGATGTTTTATCAATAACGTTTAACGGTTCACACGCGTCTTCGTCTCGTCTAATATTGTTTTTTAGTACCCATATACCGGGTGTAAAAAATTGTCTGACCATACTTTAGGCTACAGCTTTTACTTACAGCACTTGTATGGGGAGCCCAAAGGTACTTCAGGAAAGTTGTTCAGTTTCATGGGTAGATTCATACCCTGAAGTTTGGTCATATTTTTTTTACACCCAGTATGTATATCAATACTCACAGTAGAATACAAACGTTACAAAATTTATCGTGGATTATCATTTCTCTATCTCAGTTTGAACGATATGATATGAAGTAAACCACTTCACTGTAGTCTGTACTACATACATACATACATATAATCACGCCTTTATCCCTAATGGGGTGGGCAGATCGTAAACGACCTAAACAAAGGTCGTTCTGCCACGTCTGACAAAGTTTTGAGGGTTATTTATATTTTTGAGGGTTATTTCTTCCATGCTGGACTGGGAGAGATAGAAAAACATAGAATGTTCCAGCTGCCCTTCCTCCCGGGCATGCTGTTGAAGTCAGCAAAATGGACTCGAGGGTTACAGTGTATTGTAATTTAGACGATGGGTTGACAACCTGTCACTAAAGCAATACATATTACAATCTAAAATTGCTCTCAATTTTTGTCAGACGTGGCGAAAGCGCCTTTTACGAGGCGTTAAACGCTCTGCCTACCCCGTAAGGGATAAAGGCGTGATTTATGTATGTGTATGTATGTATGTATTTAAAATACATTTGTAGGTATATTGCCGTAGTGACAAGTTGTCAGCCCATCGCCTACATTACATTATACTGAAATCCTTGGACACTATAGCTAAAAAAGTTGTTTAGTTGAGGTATCCTGGTATTCCACACAGGATTTTGTTGTACACAGTTCATCATCATCATCTTCCTTGCCTTATCCTGTATCTCCCGGGTTGGCTACCTAATCTAGATGATTGAATGAGGGTACTGCTTTTTACACAGATCGACTGCCATCTGACCTCCGCAACCCAGAAGGAGACCAGACCCAATCCTAGATTAGGTCAGAGTTTTAAAGCCTCCAATGCTTAGCACTGGCCTCTGACATGGCTTAACGACTAATATGTACGGTATTAAACGACATTAGCCGGGACCAACGGCTCAAGGTGCCTTCCGATGCACGGAAAAGGCGCCGATTAAACGTACATATAAAATTGGAAAAACAAAAAATACATTGGTACGTGGTGGGATTCGAACCACGACCTCCTAGCTCAAGATGCAACTGCCCTATCCACTATACCATCGTAAACAGTTGTAATAAACAAATATTTATTTATTAGTAGTTGTGCCCGCGACTTCGTACGCCCGCTTTGTATGGAAAACACGCAGCGTGGAACATACTGAAAACGCTTCTCCGCGCGTAGGAGCGGGATCTGCTAGCTCGCACGCGGAAGCGTGTTTTCCAGTTAGAAAGATCAGACAATGCGTAACACGCTTCCACGTGCGAGCTAGCAGATCCCGCTCCTACGCGCGGAGAAGCGTTTTCAGTATGTTCGACACTGCGTGTTTTCCATACAAAGCGGGCGTACGAAGTCGCGGGCACAGCTAGTAGATTATAACTCTACATCGGTCACAGAGGAAAACTTGGTTCATTGACTTCAAATGAACTTGATATGGGATTGTAGCTCTGGACTTCTCGAGGTTGTCGACTTAACCTACGTACGGATAACTTGAACCACGTCATACCTAAGCAACTTTAAGGCTCGTATTTATAAAGCGATCTCAAGATTGAGAGCGATATTAAGTATGGATTTGACAGGCCATATTATACTGAAATGACATTTCTGATACGAACTCAAACTCTCTCACTCTCAAGTGCTGATTATATATACGGGCCTAAGTAATTCTTATATTTAATTTAAAAAAATGCTTATGTAATTTTACTGAGACTCGTACAGAACTTACCACAGAAAAACGTAAACGCAACAGATAATAATAATAAATAAGATGGGGAAACGTAAAAAAAATATTATCTGTGTAGTTATTTGAGTTAAATATATAATAAGTAGGCAAGTGAGTACATTATTACGTTGCCAAGGCTGAAGTTAAAGAGTCAGTTTATTTATATTCTAGACGCATAATGATAAGTGTAAACTTTAACTTCTTTATAAGATGGCCTTAAAACTTGAAAGGCCATCATAATTTTGGTATAGGTACTTATAAAATAACAGAAACAACATTTTTTAAATTATCTTCTTCTTTGCGAGTGGATTCTCGATTTTAAGTTATAAGAAGAAGTCATACTTTGTCCATAAATTAGTATGTATCTGTCTACTTTTATTGACGTTTTATGAAAATGACTCGATAATCATTTTTTAACCCTACTCTATGTCTTTCTATCACCCATTCTTTTTAGGCTCCAAAACTTTCGTCGTTTCGGTTACATTTTTAAAAACTACTAGGAAATACATTCCCACATAATATATTAATATTTAATTATCTTACTTTAACACATTAACTGCCATTAACTAAATCCAATTAATACGTGACATCGGTATGTTCATACGTCATACATGAAGCTCGAATTTCGTCATTATTAATATGCAATTAGGAACAGTACTACGCCTTGTTCAATCTGACTCAATACACAGATTATATACTGTATATCGTTTATTTTGACAAGGGTGTTATACATATTTGAATGAAATGTATTGCTCTAATACAGGGTATGATTTGTTTGTGATAGAAAACGGATTTTTTTCTCAAGAAATAAGGGTCAATTCTATTTTTACTTCACTTAACCTTAAACATTTTTTTTTATGGTAGTGCATTTTTAAAATATGTATCTCTCGGAAAACTAAGCCTCGTAATTACGAAGCGATCTCAATCTTGAGAGCAATATTAGGTACGGCTTTGACAGGCCAGTTTGTACTGAACTAACATTTTTATACGAATTTAGACTAGCTGTCACTCATGAGCGCTGATTATATATACGAGCCTATGATCCTGAATAGATTATCTAAATAAATATTGTATTGATAACGAATCTGATTCACACTTGGCCGGTTTTATTTAATAGTTTTAAATTGCTGGTATTTTGTTTCGCAGTTTCACACCACAAATGTAAAGCAATGCGAAGTTTAAATGCATAAAAGATTCAGTAACATCGTATAACCACATGTTTACTGGCATTTTATGATTATTTTAAAGATTAAATTTCGTTCGGTTAAAAATAATTTATTTCCTGCTGTTAAAACCACAACTATTGTGAATTTGAACAAAATGGTGAAGTTAGTTTCAGCATAATTATGTTAAGTTGCTGGTGAAGAATTATTTATCGGGTAGGCAGAGCGGAAACAACCTAAACAAAGGTCGTTCCACCACATCTGACAAGATTTTGAGGGTTATTTAAGACAGATATGTAGATATATTGCTATAGTGACAGGTCGTCAGTCTATCGCCTAAACTGCAATATACAGAAACCCTCGGATCCCTTAGCTGTTCTTTACAGCATGCCCGGAAGGAAATGCAGCTGGAATTTTCTATTTTATTCTTGCTTCCATTCCAGTATGGAAGAAATCCCCTAAGTACAATCCAAAATATTTGCAGGAAGTTCATTTCAGATACACACGGTTCTATAACAAAGTCTAAAAACAGTACCAACAATGAACGCTGGAAAAAATATGTTTACGAGACATTTTGTAGCTTCTTATGTTTGTCAATAAAGTTGGTCTGTTTGTATGTTATAGTAAAACCCCGAAGCTCAGGCACTCCTAGACATATTTCCTTTTTTTGAAATCGGTTTGCTCTTGACTACAGTCTAGGTCGGGAGCGACTGAGACGGAGTCGAAGATGGAGCGAGCTCACCCAGAAGATGCCTGTTCACTCTAACTTTGAAGTGTTGGGGGTTGAATACAGTATTCAGTATTTAGAAAACTTAATATATTTTACATGTCAAATGTACATATACTATAATGGTATAATAATCAAAATTACACTTATTATAATTAATATTTTTTATTAAATTAGTCTACCTACTAGTTTGGGTTAGCACAGCATAGTAGTGAGATTATTTGTCAAATTCTGGTATGCAATAATAAGCTTTTGATAGTAGCATGTTTTTAAGTTTGTTAACAAATGAGTTAAACGTTTTTATGTTTTTTTTATATCAGGCGACAGTTTGTTATATAATTTCGGCCCCATTATGTTTAAGCATTTCCAAGACTTTACAAGCCGGGTACAAGGCAGGCTTAGGTGGTTATGCATTCGGAAACACAGACGCAGGTAGTGAGTTCCACTCTTTTGCCGTGCGCATTATGAATGAGTTTTGGAAACGCTTAGTCCGTATTGGTGGAATATATATCAAACCTATACAGGTTTGTCTAGTCAAATCTATTCACTAACGATTTCAAACCCGAATCAGATGGACCTTCGAGTTACTGACTGGTTAAATACCGATTTCTTTAAATTTAGTTTCGGAATGTGTCTGTCAAAAATATTGTCTTCATGGTTTAACTAAAAACATATCAGTCAAAGGCCGAAAATATATACATACATATAGCGTGACCTTTATGCCTTTAGGCCGAAAATATAATCTGTTATTACAATTCGAAGTTTTCCTAAACTCGTTGGTGGATTTTGAGGTTTGCAGGGTAAATCTAGGAGTGCCGGAGCTTCGTTGTTTGACTTTAACATGTACACATATGGACCTCAGATGTAATGGCACCAAATCTAAAGTTAACAGGTATTTCAGCCAACTTAAATTGCCCGCTTTTACCAAGTAAAACACTGTTACTTTCTAGCTGATGGTGAAACTTAATAATAATATATTAAATTGATATTCAATGAACAAAATGTTACTTGTAATTGCAAGCGATATAAGCGAATTGAAGCAAGTGAAAGTTAATAAAGATATTATAAATCTGATTATAAGAGTAAGTTACATCAATGCATGATTTTTGTTTAATAAAATATAACATCAAACATATTTTCTGGCTTACAATAAAAGATTTCACGCACGTCAAATAATTAGGATGAAATATTAATGGCACCTAGCGTATGTCAAAATCAGCTGAGTATTTGGGAGAGCCATTTTTATTTTCAATATTTTTCGGCCTTATTCCTTGGGGAAAGTGGATTCGTGTCATGGATCGATAATCCAAAAATGCCAGCAATTTTTTTGATGCCTTGTACCTATAATACAATGAGGATACTCTTACTTATTTAAAAGATAGAGTTACGATATTGCCACAAACTACAGTGTCTTTACAGCGAGTTGTCGACATAACGTGTGATAATGTTTATCATCAGCTCTTATCACATTACGATCCAACAATTAATGGGTATGGAACGAAACAGGACTGTGATGGTGGAACATTAACACTTCGCAGGGATTTGTTGATGATGAATGACCCGATGAACTCCGATGTCAGAGTTATTAAATCTCCAAACAGATCTTTGATATCGTCTATGTACCGACCACAATCGGAGACAGCATCTGGACTAACGGCTTAACGTGTTCTCCAAATAACGGATTCATAATCATAATCTTTTTTGATAGCTTATCAGCTAATATAACCTGTCGGTATTGTTTTGTCTGACCAAACTGCGGAAAATGCCACTAACGATGATTTCATAACCATTATATTTATGCTTCCCAGAATCATACCCACAATCTCCGGTTCCATAGCCTAAGCATCAGACCATTAGATCTCAGAGGCAGTTTGTGTTATCGACATTACGTGCTTATGTTTATCGTCAGCTCTTATCACCTTAGGTATCCATCAAACAATGGGTATGGAACGATACGGGACTGTGATTGTGGAATATTAACACTTCGTAGGGATTTTTTCTGTTCTATAGACGGGATAGTAGGGTTTACCAATGACCCAATGAACCCTGGCTTGCTCCGATATCGTCAATGTAGGTATAATATTCTTTACTCCATCATCTTAACTTATCTTATGTAGCCGTTATGTGTCCCACTGCTGGGCAAAGGCCCCTCTCCTCTCCCTCCATGACTCCCTATTCTGCGCCTCTTCCGGCCAAGACTTACTGAAGGCGTCCAGCTCGTCTCACCATCGTCGTCTCGGTCTGCCGCGTCGCCTTCTGTCAGTCGGTGGCTTCCACTGTGTAGTGATTTTTGCCCACAATTCATCCGGCATGCGGCAGACGTGGCCGGCCCAATCATACTTCAGCTTAGCAGATGCGTGGGTCAAATCAGCAATTTGGGTTTTAAAGCACAGTACAGTGTTCCGGACCCTGTCGATTCGTTTTAGACCCAACATACTGCGCTTCATGGCCCTCTGGCAAACCGCGAGTCTGGACCTCTGACCTCCTCTACTCCATCATAAACATTGAAAAATGATTACAAATTTTATTGCGAAGGCAAGCTTATCCGGTATGTACGAGCAAATATCTATTAGTAGGGTTTATAATAGCACATTATCAGGAAATAATAGCCGTGCCTTAATATAAATAGCTGAAGTTATACAAAAAACCTTGCGCTGGCCATCGTTATATAAGAACGAGAAACAATAGCTAGTTAAATAATAAACAATCTACGTAATATACTAGTAATAAAATAAATTTCAATTAAAAATAAAGAGTACAGTACATTCAATTCACTGTTACACACACACACACCCAGATATAAATAAATAAAATCAGAAAAAAATATGTCCTCCGAACCGATTTTTGGTGGCGGAAAATCTTCTTGAAATCGACTAACAAAGTGCACTTTGTTAATCGATCTCAATTCTTCAATTATTTTAATAGATGAGACAGACTGATTAACACAACCATACCGGTGTACGGTACGCGTCCCGCAAACTGAAAGGGGTTGCTCAGTCAACGTCTCTGAACAACTAGCAGCAGGATTTTTGTTCAGGAAGTGAAAAAAAAATGGTTTTCCCATACAAAATGTTCACCTCGATCAGACAATTTGTATGGAAAAGCCAGTTTTTGTGTTTCAATTCCTGAATGAAATTCCTACTGATAGTTGTTCGGTGTCGTTGACTTAGCAACCCCTATCAGTTTGCGGGACGCTGTCCCTTACACCTGGTATAGAAAACCTGAATGAAAATTTCTGCTGATAGTTGTTCAGTGTCGTTGACTTAGCAACCCCTATCAGTTTGCGGGACGCTGTCCCTTACACCTGGTATAGAAAACAGGTGCCGGAGCGACATGGCACATGCCCATTATTGCCCGTCCGACAAACAGATAAAGTTAGAAAGTTAGGACATTTTAACATTTTTAACTAGAGGCAGTCCTTAGTAAGTCATTAGACTAGCGGCAAAACGGAATATCTCTTTGTTCTATTTCTGTCCCCGCTCGATGACCTCGACCTATCATAACTACATCTACTCATTTTCCTCAAACATTAGATACTCGCTTATCGAATAGTTTACAAACTGTGGCTACAGTAGCAGTTACATGTCCAAGTTGTTATCTCTACATTGTACTTCCGGGCTATACTTTGGTGTGTACTAATTGGTGTGTCGATTTGGTAATATTTGACCAAGTCTGGAATAATTATTTGATACCTACATCCAATATAATCACGCCTGTATTTCTTATGGTCTATACTCTGCCGTATCCCTAGTGAAAGAAGCAGCTGGGAAACTTCTATGTTTTTCTATTGCTTCCAGTTCATGTGATGCATAACATAATGTCGGGAACATTTCGTACATCCGAATTTCTATATTCCGAATTTTATTATCATGAAAATGGTTATTAGAAGTATTACTTTACAGATAAATTTGGTTGACATATTAATATAATCCCAAACCTTCATTATACAGGAATATAATTTTCCAGAAACACTATTATATTTTTTTAATGCCTTTTTTACTTTTGACAACTAATTCAATTCAAATACCAGTATCAATATTCCAACAATTTTAAATCTCAAAGTAACTTCTCCATCATGTTATTCATTAGCCAAAAGTCGCAATTGCCAAATGCATAATTTAATAGACATGAAATAAACTGCATATTATTTCAAAATGTTAATGCAATACTGACTCGGGGCATTCTGACACAGATAGACTAGGTTCGAAATTTTCATTTTTTTATAGTTTTGGAAAGTAAAGTGATGGAATAAAGTTATATTTGGTTTTTGTTACTGTGTTAAAAAGTTTATCTGTGATATAAGTCAATGGTTAAATGAAAAAAAGGTGAAATAAAATTGTACATTACATTAATATGGATTTTGTAACTTCTGGGAAGGGAAAATAATAAAATGTTAAATCGGATTCGGAATTATGAAATTCGGAATTTAAAAAAATCGGGCTTACATTTATATTTTCACGCCTTTACGGGCTTACAATATGTGACCCATAATAACCCATAATGATCGTTAAGCCATGACAGAGGCCAATGGTAAGCATTGGCGGCAGTCGCTCTGTGTAAAAACCAGTACCCTCGTTCAATCCCCTAGATTAGGTAGCCGACCCCGTGAGATACGGGATAAGGCTAGGGAGATGATGATGAATGACCTATTTTGAACTTGGTAGAGTAGAGAGTTTGAACCACCAAGCAATATATCATAAATTGTGTATCTGTTTAAATACTTACAATGGAATTCTCGTCTCTTAAATGAGTCAGTGATCCTAATGACCTTAACAAACACAAACTAGTGTCTAGCGACCCACGTGATCGTCACTTTTAAGACGGTTATCATGCCGCATACTAGAGTCATTTCATTTAACAGTTTATTGTACACAGAAATATACAAAGGACAGAGTACATAGGAAAGAACTTACATGCTGGACTGGGAGTGATAGAAAAACATAGAATGTGCCAGCTTCCTCCATTTCCTCCCGAGCATGCTGTCAACACCAGCTATGGGATCAGGGGTCAGTATATTGTAATTTAGGCGACGGCTGACAACCTGTCACTACAGCAATATACGTACAAATCCTAAATAACCCTCAAGACTTTGTCAGACGTGGCGAAACGACCTTGGTTTAGGTCATTTACGCTCTGCCTACCCCATTAGGGATAAAGGCATGATTATATGTATGTATGTATATAGGAAAAAAAGACACAACAGGCAACTGCTTATACATACATCGGTACATATAATCACGCTCTAGTGGGGTAGGCAGAGCGTAAACGACCTAAACAAAAGGTCGTTCCGCCACGTCTGACAAAGTTTTGAGGGTTATTTAAGATAGATTTGTAGGTATATTGCTTTCGTGACAGATTGTCAGCCCATCGCCTAAATTGCAATATACTGAAAACCTCGGATCCTTTAGCTGGCCCTTAACTGCTTATATCTTAAAATAAATTTCTTACAGCAGACCTACAGAAGTGAAACGGCACGAAATGAAACGCGACTAAGACGTGCACATTAATGTTTTATATTTTGTGAAATAATGAATTACTTTACCGAAACTTGATTTTGCTGCCTGCCTGCTAAAGATGGTACCAGCTTGAGTAGTTTTGTACGGGAGGCCTGCTTTTTTTAATTTTTTTGCCAAGTGTTCCTTCAGAAAGTTATATTCTGTTTTATGTGTAGGACATTCTGTCATGCTGGACTGGGATCGAAAGAAAAACAAGGAATGTGCCAATTGCATTTCCTCCCGAGCATGCTGTAAACACCAGCTAAGGGATCCAAGGGTTTCAGTATATTGCAATTTAGATTTACTGAAACCCTTGGATCCCTTAGATTTAGACGATTCTATAATATTATAGTATAATTGACATGACTTATTATATCTCGTTTACTACGAAAACAAATACAATAATCTAATCAAGCGAGACAAGGGGTCGTCGTACCGTAACAGTGATAATGCGATAGATTACAAAAGCATTACAGACACGTACAAACAAAGCTGGAAGGATAAGAATATAAGAAGTAAAAATATCTGTCCTACACATACATACATACATATAATCACGCCTTTATCTTTAATGGGATAGGCAGAGCGTAAACAACCTTAAGGTCTGGGAAAGTTTTAGGGATATTTAAGATAGATTAGTAGGTATATTGCTGTAGTGACAGGTTGCCAGCCCATCGCCTAAATTACAATATACTGAAACCTCCCTCCCTTAGCTGATTTTTACAGCATGCCCAGGAGGAAATGCAGCTGGCGCATTCTATGTTTTTTTCTCGCTCCCAGGCCAGCATGGAAGGAAGAAAGGAAGGAAAGTAACCTAACCAAGTATATAAATATAAGAAGTTTGATAGAAGACATTGTTCATCCATTAATTATGATGATAGGTGACAGGACAGCTCAAACCAGTTGTATGATATTTTTATTGAACGGACTAGCTATAGTAGCATGTAGTATGTGAGACCGTTATTTACAAATGTTACCAGCGTTGCTTCCATGCTGGACTGGGAGCGAGAGAAAAACGTAGAATGTGCCAGTTGCTTTTCCTCCCGGGCATGCTGTAAAAACCAGCTAAGGAATCCGATGAATAAGTAATTTAGGCGATGGGCTGGCAACCTGTCACTACAGCAATATACCTACTAATCTATTTTAAATATCCCTAAAACTTTGCCAAACGTGGCGGAAAAATCTTTGTTAAGGTCGTTTACGCTCCGCCTTCCCCATTAGGGATAAAGGCGTGATTATATGTATGCATGTATGTACCAGCGTTATAAAAATGATTTTTCAAATTCAAGTAAAAGACGATGTTCTTATTTCAAATTCCAGGTGGTCCATACTCCGCGTTCGCCGGCCGCGACGCCACCCGAGGGCTGGCTACCGGGCAGGTGTCAGGGTCAGACAAGGAATACGATGACGTCAGCGACCTGGGCCCTGATGAGGTCGCCTCGGCTAAAGAATGGGAAGAGCAGTTCAGAGGTAAGCCTTCAGTAACTCCATATTACTAGATATTGGACAGGTGTCAGGGTCAGACAAGGAGCACGATGATGACGTCAGCGACCTGGGCCCTGATGAGGTCGCCTCGGGTAAAGAGTGGGAAGACCAGTTTAGAGGTAAGCCTTCAGAAGCTCCATATTACTAGATATTTGACAGGTGTCAGGGTCAGACAAGGAATACGATGACGTCAGCGACCTGGGCCCTGATGAGGTCGCCTCGGCTAAAGAGTGGGAAGAGCAGTTCAGAGGTAAGCCTTCAGTAACTCCATATTACTAGATATTGGACAGGTGTCAGGGTCAGACAAGGAATACGATGACGTCAGCGACCTGGGCCCTGATGAGGTCGGCTCGGCTAAAGAGTGGGAAGAGCAGTTCATAGGTAAGCCTTCAGAAGCTCCATATTACTAGATATTGGACAGGTGTCAGGGTCAGACAAGGAGCACGATGACTTCAGCGACCTGGGCCCTGATGAGGTCGCCTCGGCTAAATAGTGGGAAAAGCAATTCAGAGGTAATCCTTCAGAAGCTCCATATTACTAGATATTGGACAGGTGTCAGGGTCAGACAAATAGCATGATGACGTCAGCGACCTGGGCCCTGATGAGGTCGCCTCGGCTAAAGAGTGGGAAGAGCAGTTCAGAGGTAAGGAAGACATCGTGAGAAAACCCGTACAGAGTGGAGATACCTACGAAGAAGTTCAAAGCCAGTGAAGTCGGCCAATCCGTACTAGGCCTAAGTGGTCGACTGTGCCTGATTGCTCGAATTTAGACTAACTCCTAAACTGCCTCCGTAGTCTAGTGGTTAGAGCCTTGGGCTTCCGATCCGGAAGTCCTGGGTTTGACTTCCGGGGGGAAACACAAAGTTGATATTTGTCATTATATCACTTTGTGTAATTTTTCTCAGTTTGGTTAGGACATTGCAGTCTGAATCACCTGATTGTCCGAAAAGAAAAAAGATTCCGTTCTTCGGAGGTCACGTCTAGCCGTCGGTCCCTGTCGCTGTCTTTGAAAGTGGTCGTTACTCAAACCATGTCAGAGGCCTATTAGCTGTGCTACTAGGCGGTTTAAAAACTCTGACACCAGGGCTCATCGGGTCATTCGACTCGAGAATTCACTCGCTAAGAAGAAGAAGAATTTAGAGTAGGCCTATGCCATTCGGTGGGGTATGTATATGAGCTCTCTTAATTATTTTTTACCAATAATTAAAAGTGTTCTTGGTGTGTCTTCCATGCTGGCCTGGGAGCGAGATAAAAACATAGAATGTGCCAGCTGGCTGCATCTCCTTCCGGGCATGCTGTCTAAACCAGCCAAGAGATCCGATGGTTTCAGTATATTGTCATTAAGGCGATAGTTTGACAACCTATCACTACAGCAATACAAATCTATCTTAACGAACGACCTTTATTTAGACCGTTTACGCTCTGCCTACCCCATTAGGGATAAAGGCGTGATTATATATATGTATGTATGTTCTTGGTGTGTATGTACCTTCTTGTTGCAGAACGCGACCGCTGTCAGTAATAAACCAGCTATTACCTTGAACGGGCGTTTCCTAGCTCTCTCAAATCGATACCTACCTTCATACCAGTTCGTTTGTTCTTTACAGAGAAATATGACATCGTCGGAAACCTTCTGAAACCTGGTGAAACCCCGAGCAAATACAGTGACGACGAGAGTGAGAAACCAAGTTCTAGTGATGACAAGAAATCGCAGTAGATTCCTAGGTTGTTAATACAATAAAATCAGCGATAAATTATATACACTGGCACTCAAGTTATCAGTGGATCAAATAGATCAAGAACACATTTGCATTCTGACCATGCCATAAGTAAATTAAAATTACTTTGTTGGAAGAACTTAAGTGCGGTATGACAAGTTTAATTTATAACTGATTTTATTTTTATAATTCTTTATTATTATTAAGGATATCGGGTGATATTCAGACTGTTTTGTGATAATAAATGTTCTTTTTATTATTTTATAGTATTTATTTTAATATTAAGAATTTTAATACGCATACCGAATAGTATAGGGACACGTCATTTTCGTTTCTTGTACGCTACTACAATTTTGCAAATTCATTTTCCTCTGGGTTTATCAATGGTTGACTGGAAGAGATCCCTTTGGATTCCCGGTGTACGCCAGCGCCCTCATCAGTTAAAAAATCATTATTCACTGAAAACGCAATTAATTGAAAATTCGGTAGATTAGATTGAACAATAGGTAGGTACTTAAGTTTATTTGAAGCATTATACATTAATAATTCAGTGCTCATTGCAGTTACAGATCGCAAAAGTGTTAAAAGTGGCCGTTTTTCGCAAATTTTCTATCTGTAACTACAATGAACTATAACTTGCAACTTTATGAGGTTCTAAGGCTCGTATTTATGAAGCGATATCAAACTTGAGAGCGATATTAAGTATGGATTTGACAGGCCTGTTTGTACTGAAATTACATTTCTGGTACGAACTCAAACTTGCTGTCAGTCTCAAGAGCTGATTAAAAATACGGGCCTAAATGACCTTCATTGCTTTAACCTCAATCTGATGTACCGGATTTTTGATTGATTGTGTTTTCAGTGAATTATGATTTTTTGACTGACAAGAGCGCCATTTAGCCCAGGGAAACCCCTTAATAATAAGTCCGCCATTGTACTATTTTCATACGCTTTAAGAAGGTACAATATAAAGTGATTACATACATACATACATTTAATTAAATTCAATTTCTTATATGGCGCTTTCCTACGCTACTACTTTCGAATGCGCATTTAAGTTTGAATAATTCAAAAATGCGTCTCCTGCAGAGCTATGACTATTCAAAACTGGGGTTAGGGGTATCACATTTAACTGGTTTAAATCGTACCTTGAACATAGGTTATTAGTATGCAGAAGTCGAAAACATTAACTTTTCAAGTGGGGAAATTAAAAACGTGAGATCAGAGAGTACCTTAATGACGGGCTCTATCCCTCAAGGTAGCGTTTTGGGATGCTTTCTGTTTCTCGTGTACATAAATGATCTGCCTAAACTCTTCAATGACAAATGTATTTTATTCGCAGACGACATTTCTATTCTTTTAACGTGTTCAAATGCTACGGAATTAGAAGATATGTTAAATATAACATTAGATAACACAACAAACTGGTTAGATAATCATAACTTGAAATTAAACTTTGACAAAACAAATATAATTCAATTCAGACCATATCAAAAACCCCCTCTAGAAATAGAATATACTTATAAAAATACTAAAATAGAAATGGTAAACTCCGCTACATTACTAGGAATAGACTTAGATACAAATTTAACATGGAAACCACATATTCAAAATTTAGGAAAAAAGTTGACGTCCTTCATTTATGCGCTCTCCCACCTAAAGAAAAATACCGATTTTAAAACGGCACTTACTGCTTACTATGCATATGCATATAGTAGATTAACGTATGGTGTCATTCTATGGGGAAATTCTACAGACGTTGAAGATATATTTGTACTCCAAAAAATGTGTATCAGGATATTAACAAATATAGACCAAATGGAATCCTGCAAACCCCATTTTATTAAACACAACATACTAACTTTGACTTCAATTTATATATTAGAATCATGTAAATTTGTTAGATCCCATATGTGCCTGTATTCCCCTAAAAAAAACATTAAAAGAAATAACCGAAACTTACACAAACTTAAAAAACCCTTCTCAAAATTAGAAATTTTCATTTCAAGCTCCCATTCAATGGTAATAAAAATTTACAATAGTATCCCAAATTCAATTAAAAATAAAGAGAAGGATAAAATATTTATAGAAAATTTAAAAAAATATTTAGTTCAGAAATGTTATTATAATATGAAAGAATTTTTTGATGATAATAAATGAATAAAATCTGTATTTCGTCTGACCTCTAAATAGTATTAATTATTATAGTATTAGTTATAAGCATGTTATAAGTATAAGTTTATATTTTGTGATTATAATTCTAGAATTTTTCTGAGGACATTTAAAATTAAATTTATAATGTAATTAATTGTTTTATAATTCATTTCATATTTTAAATAATTGTAAACAGTAAATCTCTCTGTCTAACATTGCTATGTCCTGACGGGACGTCACAATTATCTTTAAGACCTTATACCTACTCGTAAGAATGTACTATTAATTGTGATACTGCAATAAATATTTGAATTTGAATTATGATGCGCACTGTACTAGACTTCGTTTTGTCTACAGATTATGTATTATGTTGCACACTTTAAACGGAAAATGACAGGCATTAATCATTGTGAAGTAATCAACATACATACATACATATAATCACGCCTTTATCCCTACTGCGGTAGGCAGAGCGTAAACAAACTAAACAAAGGTCGTATCGCCACGTCTGACAAAGTTTTGAGTGTTATTTAAGATAGATTTGTAGGGTATTGCTAAAGTGACAGGTTGTCAGCCCATCGCCTAAATTGCAATATACTGAAACCCTCAGATCCCGTAGGTGATTTCTACAGCATGCCCGGGAGGAAATGCAGCTGGCACATTCTATGTTTTTCTTTCGCTCCCAACATGGAAGAAATTTGAGGAGATCTTATTATGGGTTAGCAACACTTGTAGACAAATCAAAGTCAACAGTGCGCATCATAGCCCTGCAGAACACACGCATGCAACTAGTTCTTTTCGCTCTTGACTCTATCAATTCAGAGGTAGAATAGAATAGAATAGAAAACATTTATTATTTATGACGTCACAAACACAACACAGTAAATACATTTATAAACAACAGAACAAACGAAAGTGATAATATAAACTATTATCTAATCTAAAGGTACCTAAAAATAAACAGTTAATGCTACCGGAATGTGCATGTCGCGACGTCACAATAAAAGGACCCACGCAGCTTATGCCGCGATCTTGTGACACCGCGACGCTGGTATTCTGTGAACCCTTTTCCGCCCTGTTTTGGAGGTGACAGTGATACGACGGTCTATGATAGAGCGAGCTTACCCATGAGAAGCCTGGATCCCTCTCGCTATGAAGAGATTAGGGTTGTATGTGTCGTAGGAATATTTGATAATTCGAATCTTCGCGAAAATCCTAAGGATTTTATAATTAGACAATGGTGGAAACATTGACAAATCTTATTATATTATATTTACGATATTTGCGAAAAAACTCGTCGTTCTGGTAACATTTGATATCCTTAACTCTGACTGGCTAGATTTTTACTCACGGATTTAATCTTATCCTGATTGGTTCAATAACATGTGTGTTCATGATTGACATTTAAAACGTCAAACAATTTGAGGAGATCTTGTTTTGGGTACAATTATCGACAAATCAGACTTCTTATTTCAGTTAAAAATGTCAAATGTTACTAGATGGGCGAGTTTTTTCGTAAAAAAACCTGACTATTTCCAGTATGGTTTGACAACTGTTTTCGCAAAATCCCTAGTATTTTCGCGAAGATTCGGCTTATTAAATCATCCTACGACATATGCGTTTGAAACACAGATGCAGGCAGACTTTGAGTTGAGCCTAGTTCACTGAGGAGGCTTAGCGGTGTAAACGTGTTAAGCAGTTTTGAAACAGTTGTCAGGCTGCGAATTACAGTTGCGATTTGAGTATTATCTGCATTAAGCGCAGGTGGTGAGAAGAGTTAGTGTCAAATTCGTAGGAAACAGTGACATAGTGCAGAATATCACGAGCAAGTGAATCAAGAAACTTACTACAAGAAGCCCAAAGCTAGACAGGATGCCGAAATGCTCAAATGTTTAAGAGACCAGAGAAGTGCGAGGCATGACGCGACCGCGGCAACATCCTCTACGCACTCAAGAACCTGATGAAGGGGCCGCGAAGTCCCGAAACATGTTGTTGGATGACGACTAATAAAATAAGCAAGTTATTTAATTTATTTATTACATTTAAAAAGAATCTACACAGCGATTACACAGTGAATGACCGTAATAAATTATTAATAAGTATGTCCAATGAAGTTTAAAGAAGTTGACTGTTAAGAATCTAGAAAGTTTCTCAGAACTCATGGTACAGTACGCTGCTCAATCTCGAAACTAAATTTGAGTCCATTCCATAGCACAGTATGTTGCTTTGCCAATTCTAGATAAGCCGACGAAATGCTCAAATGCTGAAGTGACCACCAGCCGTAGGAAATTACCAGGCGCTCATAACACAGTAGGCAGCTACCTACGTGACTTCAGGATATAGGCGTCCGACTCAGATGCCTGTGCTCGCCTCGCTCGCTCGGCCAATTTCCTTGCGATTTCCTCACCGCCGCGACAAAAGGGACTAATCTCTGGAAGGAATTCAATTTTACGCTTCATTTCACTCAAAATCTTTTATTGTACGGCTTGAAGTACCTGAATTTAAGTGGTGTCGAAAGGTTGCTTCACGTTCGAGCTTTAGCGACGCTCGTTTAGAAACTTTTGTGCACGGATTAGGATATTTTACAACTACGCCAAAAATATACTTCGGCAGGAAATTTTGCAAGTATACCTATACTTATCAAAAAAACATTCATATTTGTCGCTAATTAATTTATTAATTAGACACCTAAGCACAGCTGTGAAACTGAGCTTGCATACCAAGTGTTGTAAGTTATGACTAGTATGGAAGAATTCTTCCCAAAAGGGAAAGGCATGTATTGCAATAGAGTTTTAGTGACTATATTTATTTATTAGTAAAATTAGTAGGTATGTACTTAAACTGCACCTACATTGTTTTGCAGCCCATGAACTGTTTTTTCCTCACAACTATGAAGAAAGTCAACCGCAAAACATATGTTTATAACAATGTTATTATCTGTGGTTCCAAAATTGGAACCCCCGCTAAGTTGCAAAGAAAAAGCTTTTTAACAGCTGCGAAACACGTTGGTATCGATAGCTCAACGTTAAAAAAACATATAATAATATAATAATAATAATTTATTTATTTTAAGTAGCATAGACTCACATGATTAGTAAGAGTAACTTAAAACTAATGTATGAATTGTATAGGTAGGTATAGAGTGACACAGGTGGATTACTCGTCAAAACGATGCAATATCATCAATCTGTGTCAGTCCACAGCTAGATATAGGCCTATTCTATGGCGATCATGGCATATCATCTGGAAGGAAGGCTATCTCCATTAAATAACCCGTTCAAAAGGATTGTCCAGACGGAGAATGATGCAACCTCCCATCTTGGTTTCTGAAAATTGACGCGTAATTAACCCAACGTTCTAAATTCAGACCACGGGCTGTAAAAAACCGCCAAGTCAAAAGGGATTACGAAAATCGGAAATGAGACACCACGGCCCGGAGCCAAGTTCCGGTGCGGCACGAACACGGTAATTGGACCATAGGTTGGGTCCAATCTTGGGCCCAATAGGAGTCTCGTTGACCTTAATAAAGTGAGGTTTTGCACTTCGGTAGAAAGCGAATCTGGAAGAAACGAAGGGAATTTTGCGTCGGCCAATTAGGCTTGTCATAATGATAGGATTCCTGCATGGAAGTAGCGGGTAGATAATTAATGAGTCGTAAAAGTTTCTCGTAAGAAACAGGATGCAAGGAAAAGCTTCCTGCAATTACCACTTCGAACAGAAAATTATATGGGAAAGTAACTTATATATATAGGTAATTTACCTTATGAAAATTTGTCTATTTCTGTTTACTCAGTGACTGTGTTTGCGTGAAATTGTTCCCTCACCCCCCTACAGAGAGACGAGATATACTCGATCTCGTACCTAGTATATTTTTATTTGCTACGAGTTTGCTCTTGACTTGACCGGTAGCCACATTTACCGCATTTTTGAACCGCACGAATTGAGTTCGCATACGAAAGAGTAATATTCGCATGTCAAATAGTATGGAAATCGCATGTGAAATATACTCTTTCGCATGCGCATTAGAATTCGAGTGATTCAAAATTACGGCTTTAGATTACTTTATGAGCGCGATGGGTGCCCAGTAGTATCAAGGTTGAGTTTAGAATGTAGCGAGCTTACTCATATTAAAACAAATACAGTCAAGATACAGCTTTCCGCTATTCTAACGCGACTATGGTCTCACTCTACGACCCTCGCCCGAGGCGCTAGCGGGGCTGTTTGCGAATCAAACGCACTTTCAAAGAAGTTCGTTAAAACACACACTTTTCGTGGCCTCCAGCTGTTGATTATAAGAATCTTGCTTTATTTTTTCTCAGCAAAAGATAGGCCGCTAGTTACATAAGCTTGAGAAAATAAATTTTGGAGCGTCGGCGGGTTACTTTTTATCATTAAAGGCCTCGGTGCCAGGATTAGAGTTGATTTAAGTAATTTCTTGATAGAGATTTATTTTCTTTTCTTTTTACAAACAGTAAAAAAAATATGATTATTTAAGAATAACGTTGGCAGGTTGACTGCTTCTTCTTCTGTCGTGTGGGTATCGAGTTAATCGACCCGATGTACCCTGTTATCAGAGTTTTTAAACCGCCTAATAGCACAGCTGATAGGCCTCTGACATGGTTTGTGTAACGACCACTATCAAAGACAGCGACCGGGACCGACGGCTTAACGTGCCCTCCGAAACACGGTATCCTTTTTCTTCTAGACAATCAGGTGATTCGGCCTGCATTGTCCTAACCAAACTAGGGAAAATCTCACAAATTGATATATTGACAAATGTCAATTTTGTGTTCCCCCCAGGGACTCGAACCCAGGATCTCCGGATCTTCGGAATTGACTGACTGCTGATAACAAATAATATTTTTCTAAAACAATTCGCGTACACAAAATAACTTCAAAGCAAGCCGAATAATTAAATAATCATCCAACTCCTAAATGAAATATCGAGTTTTCCAATCCAAAAGTTTTTTCGCAACAGGGACGTAGATCAAGGTTTTAAATGAACGTGGGCGGGGCGCGCTGCTGTACCGGGTGTAAGGGACAGCTTCCCGCAAACCTATAGGGGTTGCTCAGTCAATGAAACTGAACAACGTTCACCAGAAATATTTTTCAGGAGATGAAAAAATCGATGACAATTAGTATGGAAAAGCAAAAAAAATATCACTTCCTGAAATAAAACCTGATAGTTGTTCAGTTTCTTTGACTGAGCAACCCCTATCAGTTTGCGGGACGTTGTCCCTTACACCCCGTATAAGGATTACTGTCAAGTCAATGTCATATCTTAAAATGGCGGCGTTAGTTCCTTGTTTCGCCACGTTCATATAAAGAGTGGTCGTATCAGGGACGTCTTGCCGCGGCCGTAACATTGCGATTTGATATTCATGACATTCAAATTCAGCGTAGACGTCAGCGCCGCAACGGTTATGGAAATAAGGAATGCTATTGAACTCTTCAATGGAACTTGCATTTGTAATTTGGGTCGCGTGAATTATTGGGTATAAAGTAATTTTGATTTTCAAACCATCTAGGTAATATGAAAAACCTATTTATTAATACCGCATTCAGTATAGTTCGCCGTAATATTTTTTTTTACAACATGGCGTCTTATTGCTATCATAATTAACTTGACTAGTGCGACCGCCATTACTGTTCAGGCGGCTGTATTAGGAACAACATTTTGTCTAGGTTACACTGACAGCGATTGAAGCAATGACAGCTGTAGTAGCGATTTGACAGGAGAACAAAAATACCGGTTGATTTATATATACAATGAATGCTGTCTTCAGTGACACTCGCATTATTGACGTCAGAATAAATTTTAAGTAGGTATTATTAAAATCGGCCCACGCTTTTGATCTCTAGAGTGCCTTTAAAAAAGTACATACCGGGTGTAAGGGACAGCGTCCCGCAAACTGATAGGGGTTGCTCAGTCAATGACATTGAACTACTTCCACTAGGTTTTTTTTTCAGGGAGTAAAAAAAAAAAATACTTTTCCATACAAATTGTCTGACCGAGGTAAATACTTTCTATAGAAAAAGCTATTTTCTTTTTCACTTCCTGAAAGAGAATCCTGTTGGAAGTTATTCTGTATCATTTACTGAGAAACCTGGTATATGTTTTTATTTTATGTTCATATAGGTCAATAAACACATCACCCTTATTTGCATCCCGCAGTCGAGTAAAATATAAACAAATTGAAATTCAAACTTAATGAAAAGAGAGCTCTTGAAATCAGTCAGTTGCACGATCGCGGTAGCCGCGGCTTCGGCGTTTCTTTATTAATTGAGCGAATAAAGTGCGCTCCGATGTCCGTCCGCTTTAAATATACATACAGCAATGTGTACAGCTGTAGGGTACTGGAAGCGACAGGTACTTTTAAACTAAAATTGAGTAGTCTTCTTCTGTCGAGTGGGTATCTAGTCTATGGACCCGATGAACCCTGGTTAGAGGGTTCAGAGTCAGAGTTTTTAGACCGCCTAGTAGCACAACTATCAGGCCTCTTACATGGTTTTGTGTAACGACCACTATCAAAGACAGCGGCCGGGACCGACGGCTTAACGTGCCCTCCGAAGCACGAAATCTTTTTCTTTTCGGACAATCAGGTGATTCAGCCTGCAATGTCCTACCCAAACTGGGGAAAAATTCACAAAGTGATAAATTCTCAAACATCAACTTTGTGTTTCACCCCCTGGGAATCGAACCCAGGACCTCCGGATCGGGAGCCCATGGCACTAGCCACTAGACCACGGAGGCAGTTAAATTGAGTAGTAATTATTGCCGATTGGGAAAAAAACTAGGTACTAAAAGGACCCCAGCGCAGCGTTTAAGCCCGCCTCGCTCATATTTGGTTAGACCGCACTAGAACGTAGTCGCAGCGGAGCGGTGTGGCGCGGCACTGCGTGACAAATGATGATTTTTATGAAATTGGATGAGATATACCGTATATTAGCATACCGTATTATGTATTAGTTTATCATAAGATATATATCAGTACATTTTATTGAAATATTTATTTAATAGTGTATAAATATTGTCTAAGTATTATATGTAGTAATATGCACTATCCCGCTTTCTGCTTGTACAATTTTTATACCCAAAGGTTGCCTGGTAGAAATTGCTGCTTTAGCAATAAGGCTGCCTATATTGTACTGTCACGTTTGTTCCTTTTGATTTCTGCATACATACATACATATAATCACGCCTTTATCCCTAATGGGGTAGGCAGAGCGTACATGACCTTAACAAAGGTAGTTCCGCCACGTCTGACAAAGTTTTGAGGGTTGTTTAAGATAGATTTGTAGGTATATTGCTGTAGTGACAGGTTGTCAGCCTGTCGCCTAAATTGCAATATACTGAAACCCTCGGATCCCTTAGCTGGTTTTTACAGCATGCCCTCTATGTTTTTCTCTCGCTCAAAGTCCAGCATGGAAGTATTTCAGTATTTTTATGTCTGTTGTATCTATATGTTTCTTTGTGCAATAAAGAATTTTGTATTGTATTGTATTGTACCGCACTGAAGCAGCAGAGCGGCGCGGCCGCAGAGAACCTTATTGTTACACGGCGCGGGAATGTCAGTTCATAGATTTTGACAGATTTTGTCGCACCGCGACATTCCGCTGCAGCTACGTCATAGTGTGGTCGAACCTTTAATCTGGGGCTGAAGTATTTAGGGGATAGTATGGCTGACAACCTGTCATTAAAATCGATACACGTTTCTTTATTTCTATTCCAATTTACAATTCAGCAGCAGCAACAGGTTATACTCTAAATAACTGTAAGATTATCGCTGTGATGCTGCTATCTGCAGTCCAGAAGTCGTATTTTTGAACCGCTCGAATCAAAATTCGCATACGAAAAAGTGACATCCGGATGCAATTGCTATTTAATTTGGCATGCGAATGTTGCTCTTTCGTATGCTTTTTTTTTTTTTTTTTTTATATATAATGGACCTGTTTGCAAAATACTACAAAGTGTATATAATGCGTCACCGGGCTAAGGCGGGGAGTTGCTACACGCAATCTACACCCTTAATGAAAGGCAACTGCCTAAGGGCGCCCACTAGGGCTCGAACCTCGGCTTATGGCGTTGCCTGGGGACTCCTTATCGGAGAGAATCTGCCCGGTACGTGCCGGTAAACCCCAAAGTGGGGAGCAGAGGAGGGACCACCGCGACCCCGCCGGCGGGGTGCGCGGTTGCTGGAAGAGCTTGTGCAGAGTGTGGCTCGACTAATATTGGCAGCATTAAACGCAAGGGTAATTTGGTCATCGCCGTCGGTAAGGACATGCCTAGGCCTTCGTTTGTAACGAGTCGCAGGTTGGGGAACGTAGTTAGAGGCGCTAACTACAAGAGGGTTAGGGTGGTGTGGGGCTTTGTCGAAGAAGCGTATGGCCGCTTGCTTCATGAACTCTTTGAGAGACGGAACATGCTTTCGTATGCGAATATGATTCGAGTGATTCAAAAATACGGCTCCAGCTTGGACTATTACATTTACTCTCACTATTTTGTCAAACGTGGTCTTATCATTAATAAAATTATCCCTCGTTAAAATATAAATAACCACAAAATAATTAAGAATTAGAATAAAGGCATCAACATTATTATGCAGTAAACAAGTCCTCTAGCGGTTTAAGTTTACGACGACACTAAAAATTAAAACACTCAATATTTTTATGGTGATGGTGAAAAGCTCTAGCCTCTAAGCTAAGTTGTAATATCTGCCAAAAAAGGAAAATAAGTAGGTAGTATAAAGATAATCTCATCATCTCCCTGGCCATATCCCGTATCTCACGGGGTCGGCTACTTAATCTAGGGGATTGAACGAGGCTACTGGTTTTTACACAGAGCGACTGCCATCTGACCTCCGCAACCCAGAAGGGAAACCAGACCCAATCCTAGATTAGGTCAGAGTTTTCAAGCCGCCAATGCTTAGCATTGGCCTCTGTCATGGCTTAACGACTAATATCTATGGTATTAAACGATATTAACCGGGACCAACGGCTTAACGTGCCTTCCGAAGCACGGAAAAAGCGCCGAGTAAACGTACATATGAAATTCGAAAATCGAAAACACATTGGTACGTGGTGGGATTCGAACCACGACCTCCCGCTCAGGAGGCAGCGGCCCTATCCACTACACCATCGGGCTCTTTTTTTTAGTAAATGTATACGTAATACCCATAGAATATTCCAGCAGCTTATCTTCTCGGGCATGTACAGTAAATATCAAATTGAAACGTAGTGAAATCGTCTGTTACTTGGATTTTATCAGTCTGCCTATGCCATAAGGGATTAAGATTTAGATTAATTTATTTCACATTATTTTATAATCGTCGTTCAATCCCCTAGATTAGGTAGCCGACCCCGTGAGATACGGGATAAGGCTAGGGAGATGAGTCAAAATAATAATAATAATAATATAATTTGTTGCACAATAAAAGATTACAAAAATGTTAAACCAAAAATTACAATCATAGAAAAAAAATCTAACAGATTATGTCTGAATAGTATTAAATAATCACACGATGTCAAACTAAAATAAAAATAATAATCAGTATATTATGTGAATATGTCAGAACAGTTAAAATAAAATAAATAAATGAAAATTTCAAAATAAAATAGTAACTATATAAAGTACTAACCAAATGCCAATATTAATAAAATATATATTTTTTTCAATTAACAATATACCTACAAATCTATCTTAAATAATCCTCAAAACTTTGTCAGACGTGGCGGAACGACCTTTGTTTAGGTCGTTTACGCTCTGCCGACACCATAGGTATAAAGGCGTGATTATATGTATGTATGTAATTTTTTTTCAACTAATACAGTGCAATACAATATACTTTATTGCACAAAAACACAGAAATTACAAATTGCTAAAAAGAAAAGTAGTACAATTGGCGGCCTTATTGCTAATGTAGCAATATCTTCTAGGCAACCAGGCAATAGGAAATAGAGGAGTAAAATAAATTGACGCGGGTCAGTGCAACAAATATATTAATAAATTCAATATATATATACTCAAGTATACAATAACTATACAAATACAAACATAATATATACAGAAGCATAAACAATTTATAATATACATACATACATACATATGGTCACGCCTTTATCCCTAATGGGGTAGGCAGAGCGCAAACGACCTAGCAAAGGTCGTTCCGCCACGTCTGACACAGTTCTGAGGGTTATTCAAGATAGACTTGTATGTTTATTGCTGTAGTGACAGGTTGTCAGCCCATCGCCTAAATTACAATATACTGAAACCCTCGGATCCCTTAGCTGATTTTTACAGCTTGCCCGGGAGGAAATGCAGCTGGCACATTCTATGTTTTTCTTTCGCTCCCAGGCCAGCATGGAAGACTATTGATTTATAATATAGAATACAATTTTCCTACATACTATATATACAATACATACTAATGAGGCGTGACTATTTATCTAGTCTCATCTAGTCGATGGGCGTTGTTAGTATCTCTGCAACCCGTAGTCATTTATTGACCGGCTCTCGGCGCGAAGCGAAGAGCGATCGCTGCTATATTTTATTGTTAGCATAACTCTTACATAATTATGAATCCCTGTTATTTAATTTTCTTCCATGCTGGACTGGGAGCGAGACAAAAACATAGAATGTGCCAGCTGCATTTCCTCCCGGGCATGCTGTAAAAATCAGCTAAAGGATCCGAGGGTTTCAGTATATTGCAATTTAGGCGATGGGCTGACAACCTGTCACTATAGCAATATACCTAAAAATCTATCTTATATAACCCTCCAAACTTTGTCAGAAGTGGCGGAACGACCTTTGTTTAGGTCGTTTACGCTCTGCCTGCCCTATTATTGATACAGGAGTGACTATACGTATGTATATTATTTATTTTTATTTCGTGCTTGATTGAGAATAAACATAGAATGTTGTAGAGCGTAAAATGTTGTAGCAGTTTCTTTTTTATTCTCTTTTAGGAGATACTGTAATAGTCAGTAGTCACTATTCAAACGTCGCGAAAACGTCTTTTATCCATCTACCTACCATGTGAGGGATTAAGTCGTGGCTTTAAGGCTCGTATTCAATCAGTTCTCAAAATTGACAGCGAGTTTAACAGAAATGTCATTTCAGTACAAGATGGCCTGTCAAATCCATACTTAATATTGCTCTCATTCTTGAGAACGCTTTATAAATATGAGCCTAAATCGCTTCCAGTTAAAATTTTATAATTATCTTGCTTTGATGGTAATTTTGAGGAGTCACTCATACTTATTACCTCATTGTTGTCATTTATTATTAATCATTATCAATTTTGTTAATTACATTAGTCATCAGATATTCTTCCATGCTGGACTGGGAGCGAGAGAAAAACATTGAATGTGCCAGCTGCATTTCTTCTCGGGCATGCTGTAAAAAACAGCTAAGGGATCCAAGGGTTAAGTATATTGGCATTAAGGCGATGGGCTGATAACCTGTTACTACTGCAGTATACCTACAAATCTATCTTAAATAACCCTTAAAACTTTGTCAGACGTGACGGAACGATCTTTATTTAGGTCGTTTACGCTCTGCCTACCCCATTAAGGATAAAGGCGTGATTATATGTTTGTATGTATCAGATATTATCATCCAGACGGTTTCTTAATCGGCTTACAAATGTTTTCGTATTCAGCAACTATTGCCGCCAACTTTGGCATACTTGGAACACATGGTGACGTCATAGCATCCGCTATCTTAAATGCAAACCTCAGTTCTGTCACAATTTCATAGCGTGTCTCAGCTCCATTGTAGCTTCCGTAGTTCAGAATAAACGATATAAATTTAATTTGAGTGACGAGACGAAACTTTTCAATATTCTTTCTAAATAAAGTAGATACTACAAATCTCTATAAATAGATCAGTATATTACTTTTATTTTTATTGGAGTTATTTATCAATCAAGTCGACTTAGCGTTGTATTCAATAGATAAGCTCCAAAGTGTTATTGCCTGCTTTAAATTCACTGGCACGTACGTAAACGTGGGAGAAAAAGATCAGCGCAGGCTGCCACTAACTAATGAATTGCAATAGTTTTAGATATAGAGAGGCCAATGCGCTAAAAGTCTGATCGTGGGCTAAATCACGGAATTGTCTGTAAGAAAAGGAATTCTGTGCTTTGGAAGGAACGATCCTGGTAGTTGTTTTTTAAATATTTCAGTCAAGAATTGTAACCAGTAGGGCAAACATACACACCACAATATAATTTTGTCACCGCGCGTTGTGTACTGCACACAGAATAACGCCTTGCTTTAGGCGTAGTGAAGATTCGCGCGCACGAGAAAATGCGGTGACAAAATTATTTTGCGGCGCGCATGTTAGCCCTACAGGGCATCATTTCGCTCAACCGCTCATTAAACACTGTCTTGTTCCGGAGGAACAACTTAAATGGGAGCATTGAATTAGCAATGCAGCGATTTTTTGGTCACTTTCAGTTTCATCGGATGCCATTCGGAATGAAAAACACACCAAAATATCGTTGGACACTGGAAACGTTTCTTCATTTAACCAGAGCATCTAGACGGAGTGCATTAAAACATTACGGATTTGGAAGCCGAGCAACTTGGAGACGCTGGATCCTGCAAATAATCTGCACTCGAAATGTCGGTGGTGTCGCTTACTGCGAATATGCAGATGAAGGATTTCATTTCTATGCTAGCTTTTCTATTCTTTGTATACCAAACTTGCTTAGGTAAAATCTGAGAGCTCTATCTTAAAATGAGCTAAGTAATTCGTTTTTCAGCAAAGTTTTGTTTTTAACTTAAAAAATCCCTTGCGTCGTTTTGTTGGTGGCATGAGCGAGCTCAAAACGCTCCTTACTCCAGAATAATTTTAATATTTTTTATATTTCTTCAATGCTGGACTGGGAGTGATAGAAAAACATAGAATGAGCCAGTTGCATATCCTCCGGGCATTATGTAAAAGCCAGCTATGTACTATACAAATCTATCTTAAATAACCCTCAAATCACTGTCAGACGCGGCGGAACGACCTTTGTGTAGGTCGTTTTCGCTCTGCCTTCCCCATTAGGGATAAAGGCGTGATAATATGTATGTATGTATTTTAATGTATCGTAGCACAGTTTGTTTAAGATTGGTATTAAAATACCTTTGCCCGACGTTTCAATCGCATTGCAACGATCGTGGTCGACCAAAAGGTACCAATCTAAACCAAACCGTACTTCGACCCGATAAGTCATTAAAATAATGTGTACAAAGCGCGAAAAACTTAAACAAATCTTACTCCAGAAGCAAGGACTGGAGATAGGCTTGCAGATAGCCATACGAAATGGTTGAAATACGCCATTAAGTTCAACTACTGGAGCTCCTCTGTCCTCGTTCATTTCAAGCTATAATAATATTGTGGTGATAAGTAACTGATTGTTACCTAGACCACAATAGCTAGGTCTCGAACCTAGGTAGATATTCCAGCAAAGCACTTGGTGAAAGTATGAAGGCGATAGGTAAAGAAATTTTAGGCGAAATGAATAATATTATTTAAAGTTCAAATAACAACTTATATTGTAAAGCAAACAAAAGCAAAAGTACAATTTAGTATTATTACGAGACTCGACACAAAGCAACAAGCGCGCGTAAGCAATGGCGAGGCAAGTGGTAGAATGATCACGTTGCTGTGCCGACGACTTGTAGGCGGCAGCGGGGGGTCCCGCGGTGAGGTGCGGAGACTGGTCGGCCGGTACGCGTAGCGATGCGCAGGCGCAGGATCCCAAACAATGGGAGATCGTAGAATCGCCGTTGGACCGAGCCATAAGCGGCGAGCGGGAAACCCAAATTGTAAGGGGGTGGTCCAAGTTGTATTAGGCGATGGTCTAAGTGAATATAGTGGCGAGTTTAGTAGAATCGCCACATCACTCCCCGGCCAGACCGTAACTACGGTCGATAAAAATCTGGCAATCTGACAACTCTGCCGCTTCGTGTAGTTTTGATGCTCGATGGTTGCATCGGCGATGGCTCATCAGGAATTTGAGGAACAACAACTTCTTTCATCATGTAAGCCGGTTTCAGCCTGTCGACAGTGACGTTTACAGGTTTGCCGCGGACGTCTATGGTGAAGAACTTGAGCTGCCTTTCAATGACCTTGAACGGTCCGGCGTAAGGTGGCTCCAGCGAGGCTCGAACATGCCCCTGTCGAAGGAAGACATGGAAAGAAATGTGCAGGTCTCGAGGTATGTAGAACGGCGAGTTAGAGTGCCATGAAGTAGGTTTCGGAGTCAGCTTGGCCATGTGTGCTCGCAGTCGCGTAGCATACTCGGTGACGTCACCCACAGTGTGGTCATCATCTCCCTAGCCTTATCCCGTAACTCACGGGGTCGGCTACCTAATCTAGGGGATTGAACGAGGGTACTAGTTTTTACACAGAGCGACTGCCATCTGACCTCCGCAACCCAGAAGGGAAACCAGACCCAAACCTAGATTAGGTCAGAAATGCAAATGCTTAGCACTGGCCTCTGAAATGGCTTAACGACTAATATCAACGGTATTAAACGATATTAACCGGGACCAACGGCTTAACCTAACGAAGCACGGAAAAAGCGCCTAATAAACGTACATATGAAATTCGAAAACCGAAAAACACATTTGTACGTGGTGGGATTCAAACCACGACCTTCCGCTCAGGAGGAAGCGGCCCTATCCACTACACCATCGGGCTCTCAAGCTATAATAATAATCTTAACCTTTAACATTTCCAAGTAAAATACACAGCAGCGATGCAATGCAACCTCGAACCTCCAAAGCTGGGACTTCTCACATTTCCAATGTTTCACCGAGGAACATTTCAGCGAATATATTACGGATCCGTGAAGTTTAGCTGGGCTATTCTCATGCAGCGTGAAAATACCTTTATCGTGATAATGCATCCCAACCAGCCATTATTTTATTTTTCGAATATGTTTTTGGACTTACATTGGTACTTATTGTCTGTATATTAGTGTTGAAGGTCATTATAAAACCGCCGCCTTATAGCACTGCACTATAGATAATTGTGGCCTCTGACATGATTTGTGTGTGTACCAATGTAAGTGCAAAACATATTCGTACCAAGAACAGTGACCGAGACCGACGGCTTAACGTGACCTCCAAAGCACGGAATCACATGATACATAAAAACATACATAAAATCACGCCTTTATCCCTTACGGGGTAGGCAGAGCGATAAACGCCTCGTAAAAGGCGCTTTCGCCACGTCTGACAAAAATTGAGGGCAATTTTCGATTGAAAAGTGTATTGCTATAGTGACAGGTTGTCAGCCCATCGCCTAAATTACAATACACTGTAACCCTCGAGTCCCTTTTGCTGACTTCTACAGCATGCCCGGGAGGAAGGGCAGCTGGAACATGCTATGTTTTTCTATCTCTCCCAGTCCAGCATGGAAGGATCACATGATTGAGACTGAAATTGACCTAACTAAACTAGGGAAAATCTCATAGAGGAAGATAAATATTCGCTCTTCTCTTCTGCCTAGCGTTTTCCCAGCCTGATGCTGGGGTCCGCTTTCCAGATGTTTCTACTCCACTTTGTCCATCCTTCGGCATCCACTGGTGTGAGATCGTTCTGTTCCATATGCGCTTTTACGACGTCTAGTCAGCGCTTCTTTGGTCTGCCGCGTGATCTAGGGCCTTGGACAGTGAGGTCGAGGCATTTTTTCTTCGAGGCGGTCTGCGACTTAAATGCCCATACCATCGAGGACGACTTTCCTGCACCTATCTGCTGCGTCGCGAACTCCAAGGGAATATATATTTTATAATGTATATATATATATATTACATTCCCAGGAATATATATATATATATTCCTGGGAATGTAATCCTCTGGATAGGAAGCCTAGTCTGCTGTGACCACTAGATCACGGCAGTAACAACATAACAGTGTAACGTCACAAAAACACTAATATTGCAGTGCAGTGGAATTAAACTGCCTCCCTGGTCTTGTGGTCAGAGCCATAGGCTCACGATCCGGAGGTCCTGGGTTCGATTCCTAGGGGGGGAGCACATAGTTGATATTTGTGAATTTGTCACTTTGTGAGATTTTCCCCAGTTTGGTTAGGACAATACAGGCTGAATCACCTGATTGTCTGGATGAAAAATTATTCCGTGTTTCGGAGGGCAAGTTCGCTTGTTGATATTGGTCGTCACACAAACCATGTCAGAGGCCTATAAGCTGTGCTAAAGGCGGTTTAAAAAAATCTGACATCGGGGTTTTCCGGGTTGATCGACTCGAAACCCACACGACAGAAGAAGAAGTGCAATGGAATAACCCGTTTAGTTTTGTGCTTGCATCTACTTTGCTAGTTCACATCGTATGAAATTCAGCATAATATCGCAGTCATCTCCTCTATAAAAGTTTTAAGTATTGTATAATGTTGTTTCTGTTTTAAGTTACTTCAAAGTTGGATAATGCTGTGGGTAAATGTAAATGTGGCGACGAGTCACCTGATACCTGGTTTATCTTTAAAAATTACATAAAAAAACACTTTTTTTTCTTCTAGGTACCTAGTGTGTGTGTGTGTGAGATAGAAGGATGAGCTCGATGCCTTCCTTAAAAATTGGCCAGAAGAAGCACAGCATAGGGAGTCGTGGAGAGACCGGAGGGAGGCCTTTGCCCAGCAGTGGGACACTAACGGCTAAATAAGAAGGTAAGTTAAGATAAGGTACCTAGTAATGAGATTCATTGACTGAGCAACCCCTATCAGTTTGCGGGACGCTGTCCCTTATACCTGATATATAGTCGAAACGTCGAGGCTAATGCCACCGTCAAACCTAAACGTAAGTAGCCGTATATTTTATAAATAGGTTTATGGTGTTACTTCCATGATGGACTGGGAGCGAGAGAAAAACTTAGAATGTGTCAGCTGCATTTCCTAACGGGCAAGGGGTCCGAAGGTTTCAGTATATTGTTATTTAGGCGATAGGCTGACAACCTGTCACTACAGCAATATACCTATAATTCTCAAATAACCCTCAAAACTTGGCGTCCTCAGACTTGGCGGAACGATCTTTGATTAGGTCGTTTACACTCTGCCTATTAGGGATATAGGCGTGATTATGTATGTATGGTTAAAATTCTTTAACGTTATCGCGCAAAAATTTTAACTATGCTGCCTTTCCAAACAGCTGTAAACTAAAACCCGATAAACTGCTGTTCACTACATGATGCATTTTGACCTTAACTTTATTTGCAGTAGTAAATCAGTGTCGCTCGATCGCCGGGATATTTGTAGCGCATTTTCCAGAATTTTCTAGAATTTTCCAGAAATATTGCTCCGCCAGCTGCTCGAAGCATCGCGGCTTGTAATATTGCTCGTACCCAGTAAGCTGTCAGCCGGAGAACTGAAATTACTTATTTTAACAACGGCAACATGTTTACCGGATTTGTATTGAGGTATATTGCAGCTATAGGTAAAAGATGAGAAAAGTGGTATTGGTGAAAATATCTAAGATCGCGATTCTTCCATGCTGGACTGGGAGAGATAGAAAAACATAGAATGTTCCAGCTGCCCTTCCTCCCGGGCATGTTGTAGAAGTCAGCAAAAGGGACTCGAGGGTTACAGTGTATTGTAATTTAGGCGATGGGCTGAGAACCTGTCACTATAGCAATACACATTACAATCTTAAATTGCCCTCAATTTTTGTCAGACGTGGCGAAAGCGCCTTTTACGAGGCGTTTGACGCTCTGCCTACCCCGTAAGGGATAAAGGCGTGATTTTATGTATGTATGTATGCGAAAGGTATTGCTCTAGCCCTATACCGGGTGTAAGGGTCAGCGTCCCGCAAACTGATAGGGGTTGCTCAGTCAACGAAACTGAACAACATTCACCAGGAATTTCTTTCAATACATACATACATACATATAATCACGCCTTTATCCCTAATGGGGTAGGCAGTAAACGCGTAAACGACCTAAACAAAGGTCGTTCCGCCACGTTTGACAAAGTTTAGAAGGTTATCCAAGATAGATCTGTAGGTATATTGCTGTAGTGACAGGTTGTCAGCCCATCGCCTAAATTACAATATACTGAATCCCTCGGATCCCTTAGCTGGTTTTTACAGCATGCCCGGGAGGAAATGCAGCTGGCACATTCTATGTTTTTCTTTCGCTCCCAGTCCAGCATGGAAGAATAAAATAATTTCTTTGAAGCAATTAATAAGTCTGCTGATTGTTGTTCTGTGACCTTGTTTCGTTGACCGATCATCTCTTATAAGTTTGCGGGACGCTGTCCCTAACACCTGGTATAGAGTCAGGGTAGCAATACCTTTCGCTATCCAAGATATTTTCGCCTATACTACTTTTCTCATCTTTTACCTTCCAATTAAAATGGAAAAATCCTTTTTCCTTCTTCCATGCTGGACTGGGAGTGAGAGAAAAACATAGAATGTGCCAGCTGCATTTCCTCCCGAGCATGCTGTAAAAACTAGCTAAGGGATCCGAGGGTTTCAGTATATTGTAATTTAGGCGATAGGCTGACAACCTGTCACTACAGCAATATACTTACAAATCTATCTTAAATAACCCTCAAAACTTTGTCAGACGTGGCGGAACGACCTTTGTTTGGGTCGTTTATGCTCTGCCTACCCCATTAGGGATAAAGGCGTGATTATACGTATGTATGTATGTACCTTCCAAAACTCCCACTGCCATAAAGATTAAAAAAAAAGACTGCCACTGAACTGAACTGCCTCCGTAGTCTAGTAGAGCCATGGGATATTTGTCAATTTATCACTTTGTGAGAATTTCCCGTTTGGTTAGGACAATGCAGGCCAAATTACCTGATTGTCTGGAAGAAAAAAAAAATCGTGCTTCAGAGGGCATGTTAAGCCCTGATAGTGGCCGTCACGCAAACCATGTCAGAGGCCTATTAGCTGTGCTATCAGGCGGCAAAACTCTGATACCAGGGTTCATCGGGTCGATTGACTCAATACCCATACGAAAGAAGAAGAAGGATTTTCCAAGAATAATTTGTCTGTCTGTTTTTCTGTCGGTCACCAGTAAATCGCTCTATCGTTGGTCGACTCTGGATAAAGTACTCAGAAAAACCGAACGCTTTGATAACGAAGTAGAGCGAGTAGAGTGACGATTTAACTGCCGCTTTGGTAAAGTGGGCTCTCACTCCGGAGGAAATGGGTTCAATTCCCACGGGAGAAGATAATTTAGATATATGTAATTTTATCATTAACTGCCTCCGTGGTCTAGTGGCTAGTGCCATGGACTCCCGATACGGAGGTCCTAGGATTCTATTCCCAGGGGGGAAACACAAAGTTTATATTTGAGAATTTATCACTTTGTGATTTTTTCCCCAGTTTGGTTAGGACATTGCAGGCTGAATCTCCTGATTGTCCTGATTGTTAAGCCATCGGTCCCGGTTGCTGTCTTTGATAGTGGTCGTTACTCAAACCATGTCAGAGGCCTGATAGTTGTGCTACTAGGCGGATTAAAAACTCTGACACCAGGGTTCATCGGGTCCATAGACTCGACAGAAGAAGATCATTAGTGAGGTTTTCCCAAGGCTGAATCATCTGATTGTCTGAAAGACTAAAGATTCCGTGCTTCGGAGGGCACGTTAACCTTTTCAGCGCCAAAGTCTGATATATCAGACATTTAAGTTTCGGGCCCTCGCCGCCAAAGTCTATTATATCAGACAAATAAATCTTACCAATCTAACTCTATTTTTTCTTATTGTTATAGTACCTGACGACATATTCATAACATTTTCAGACAGTTTATACTTTGGTTTATCAAAAATAACAATTTCACAATGTATTATAAAGTTATTTTAATAAGAAATAATTAAAAACAAAACCGTGTTTATTAGCTAAATCCGACTCTTTTTTTACTTCAACCCTCAGCGCCAATGTCTGATATATCAGACATTAATCAGACATTAGTGATGTTACATTACAATGTTACTACCAAAACCAGAAATCTGGAACTATAAGTGTTAACTATAAAGAAACATCTAAGAAAGTAAAAATTATACGGGTATTTATTTTGGGCATAAAACATTTTAGTGTGACGTAATTTTACCACAGAAAATGCATTTATTTTCGAATGATGTTTTGCATCGCATCTAGTAAATAGCATGGTATGCCACAACACTATAGAGACACGATCATGCATCAGTCTCGTACGCCAACGTCTGATATATCAGACTCGGAAGTGACGTCAGAGGCGATAGATGTTTCTAGAACTATCTATTTAGTGCTGTACAATGACGGTAGGAGTTATCGATAAATTATGGAAGTACCTTGCAAAATCATGTTATTTAGTGGGCTACCATCTTTGCGTTGCTGTGTTAATATAATCAAAATAACAAAATCAGTTAAAAACACTAACTTAATTCAGTTCCCTGCCTACCCCCCAAGCACAGGGACGTGATTATTTGTATCCTTAGCTTTTGCCTATTTAACACTTAGTTCAAATGAAAAAGTCTTATCAAAAACGATTGAACATCACTAACTAAATTCAGTTCCCTGTCTACTACCTACCCCCTAAGTACGGTGGCGTGATTATATATAGCCTTTATCTTCTCCAGGTTACCATCTATCACCATACCAAATTTCATAAAAATCCGTTTAGCCGTTTAGATGTGAATGAAATCACTAACTAAATTCAGTTCCCTGCCAACCTATCCCCTATGTACGGTGTTGTGATTATATATAACCTATATCCGTCTCCAGGTTACTATCTATCATCATACCAAATTGTATCAAAATCCGTTCAGCCGATTAGGCCTGAAAGAGCAACAAACAAACAAACAGACAGACAGACAGAAAGACAGAGTTACTTTCGCTTTTATAATATTAGTATGGAAGTATGGATTTTTAAATCTATAATTAAATCAATAAGTTAAAAGTAACTCTTTCGTAAGGTATCGAAGTTTATGACCGGAAGTTGACACATCACTAAAACTCGCCGAAAACTCATATTAAGCGTACGCCACTGTCTGATATATCAGACACGTAGTGATGCAATTAATATCATCATTACTTGTGCGATTTTTCACTGTATTAATACGCCACTGACATTTCAATACATTTTAGAATGTTTCGAGGAGTAAAACATAATAAAGTAAATCCCATGAACTTGAAAATAACTATAGATATATTTTTAAAATGATTTATTTATTACAAATTAATAAAATCGATACTTAATATCGCCAACACTAGTAAATCAACCACGTTTATTGTCGTGGCGTGTGGTGAACGTTTTTGACGAAAACTCTTGGCGTGGAAAGGGTTAAATTGTCATTTCTGGTCGCTGTCTTGGTCGTTACATAAATCAAGACACAGGCATATTAATGATCCTATTAAGCGGTTAAAAGTGTCTGACACCATAGTTAATCGAGTTTTTTTACAAAAAAAAAAAACAATTTTACTTGATAAAAAGAAGAATAAGAAGTGCCAAACGGCTCTAGTCTCTATTTGCGGTTTTGTTTTCTTTTCTATAGTATTGTCAACTCAGTTTTAGAATAAAGGTAAATAATTTCACCCCATTAGGGACAAAGGCGTGATAATATGTCAGTATGTAAAGTTTTATGTCATTTTATTCAAACTTAAGACGTCTGACAAAGTTTTAAGAGTTATTTAAGATAGATTTGTACGTAAATTGCTGTAGTGACAGGTTGTCAGCCCAAATTACAATATACTGAAAGCCTCATATCCCTTAGCTGGTTTTTACAGCATGCTCGGGACGAAATGCAGCTGGTACATTCTATGTTTTCTCTCACTCCCAGTCCAGCATGGAAGAATTGCTTACGTTTATTCTAAAACTGAGTTGGAAATACTATAGGCTGTTCACTACTCGTTTGTCAAAGCCGTTCTTATTTCACACGGTGGCTGCACTGCACGCCTCTAATTTCCATGAAGCATACAAATACTCGCAGCAGATATTTTTAGGAACGGCTCCGTAAAATGGGAACACTCGACAGGACGGCAAATGAGAAACAGAGACGAAAATGTTTGTGGAAAGGAATTCTTAAACGTGAATAAAAGCAACGTTGCTCTTTATGCTTCCAACTTTTCTTTAGTACATAAAAAAAAAAATCCTACTACCGAGCGGAGATGGCGGACAATCTACCGGAGATCAGTCAACTGCGCAGGACTTGTTTTTAGTGCTCAAGTGTTTGTGCTACACACAGGTGCACTCTCTATTCATTCAATCTCTTATTCTGATGGGACAGATTGACTGACACGACCAGATATCAATCAGGCGCAGGACCGACTATTGACATGCCAATCCGACAGCATGGATCATCTTACTTATCGGACAATCAGGTGAGCAGCCTACAATGTCCTGACCAAACTAGAAACAACAACACAAAGTCATTGTCTCCCGGTGGGAATCGAACCCGGGACCTCCAGGTCCAGGTCGAGAGCCCATGGCTCAGACCGCTAGACCCCGGAGGAACTTACATAAATTTGGAGTAAATCAAAAGTACGTAAGAAAATATTTTAGAAAACAAAATGGCCTGCCATAGGCCAAGCAAAGACCAAGATGTTTACATACATACATATAATCACGCTTTTATCCCTAATGGGGAAGGTAGAGCGTAAACGACCTAAACAAAGGTCGTTCCGCCACGTCTGACGAAGTTTTGAGGGTTACTTAAGATAAGTATGTTGCTGTTGTGATAGGTTGTCAGCCCATCGCCTTAATTGCAATATACACCCAAGATGTTTGCCTCCTCGATTTCCATAATCTTGATGACCAGGCAAACATGAGCATATTGCATCCGGTTTTTTTTAAAGTTCTGTTACTCTAAAACGCAGCAGCATACAGCTTTAATCGATTCATATTTATCTGAACTATAAGAAATATGAGCAAAATTTTTAAAAAGAACGAGCACCCTAATCAACCATCCCGATCAAACCCTTCAAATGCGTCTAAATGAAATTCAAAAGGATCTGAAAAACTTCATTTATTTCTTACTGGGTGTTCGCCAGCTGTGGCCAATTGTAACCAGTTCAAACTACTTCAAACCAGTTGCATAGAAGCATTTGCATCTGGGAACCCCCTTTGTAATGCTCAAACCGAGTGAAGGTTATGCTGGAGTGAAAACCAGACTTTTCCTCTGCTTGAAATCAATTCGAAGTTATTGGAGCCAAAGCTTGAAAGGACTCTTCGAAGAGAAATCTCGAGAAATCAGCATTGTTATAACGCTTTTTTAAAATTAAAGCTTTGACTGCAGTTGGTCCTAAGGTGTTTTAGTGATTTGAATTGTATAATAATACTTTTGTTCCAATAAACTACGTATTTTTGGCCTTTTATTGAACTTTCCCCAAAAGTGAATTTGAAAATTTACAAACTACTATCTATGAGCAATAAAAAAAGCATAGAATGCATCAGCTGCTTGCTTCTCTTCCCAGGCATACTTAAATCCGAATCCGAGTAACTAAAAATAACTATAATCATACATATATTCACGGCTTTATCCCTAATAATAACCTTATTGGGTAGGCAGAGGGAAAACGGCCTAAAAAAAGTTCCTTCCGCCACGTTTGACAAAGTTTTGAGGGTTATTTAAGATAGATTTGTAGGTATATTGCTGGTGTGACAGGTTGTCAGCCTATCGCCTAATTACAATATACTGAAACCCTCGAGTCTCTTGGCTGGTTTTTACAGCATGCCTGGGAGAAATTGCGGCTGGGACGTTCTATGTTTGTTTTTCCAGCCCAGCAAGGAAGTATCTAAAAAACGTACCTTCAGGAAAAGGGCGCTCTGCCTATTCCATTATAGAAAAAGGCGTGATTTTGTGTTTTTAAAAATAATCTTTCATGTACAGCAAAATGTTGGTTTTAGCATGGACGAATAATACAAGTATTCATCCATGGTTTTAGATAATATCAGCACGTTGAAGACGTACTTTAGGAAATACGTAGTTTTCTCACCGTCCTCTCTCAAGCCGGAATTTAGTATTTGCACGAAGTGACTCGCTGCATACGAAATGCGGGTAGTGACCATTTGTTTCGGGTTAAGGTAAGTGAGACACGCTATTCGTTGCTTAACTTAATCTCAGTTACAGCACAAGGCAGACACTCCATACAAGCCGCCGATTTTCGTACTACATGCGCAAAAATGTGTTCGTACAGATTTGAAGTGGATTTGTGTGCGTGATGCCGCCAAGTCGAACTAGCTCACGTACCCGTTGTCGCGGGGGAGACGAGGTGAGGTAACATTTCAGATCATCAGGGAGTGCCTCTTCTTTTTTAACATACAAACATACATTCAATCACGCCTTTTTCCCTAAGGGGTAGGCAGAGTACCTCATTCTCTTTTTTTAAAGTTAGCTAATTTTATGTTTTCTTTGGGTACAGTGAAGAGAGAAGCAGTAAATCATCGCAGCAGTGTTAACTGAATCCGTGGTCAAGTGGTCTGAGCCATGGGATTTCGATCCGGACGTCCTGGGTTCGGTTCCAAGGGGAATACAAAGTTTATATTTGTAGATCAGTTTCTGAAATTTTCCTCAGTTTGGTTAGGATATTGCAGGCTGAATCACTTGATTGTCTGAAAACTAAAAAGATTCCATGCTTCGGAGGGCAAAGGCACGTTAAGCTGTCGGTCCCGGTCGCTATCTTTGATAGCAGTTACATAAATTAAGCTATTAGGCGATTTAAAAATTCTGGTGTATATTGGAATTTGACACTTACAGTCTTCATACCCTTCAGTTTCTGGGATGCTGTGCCTTACACCTCTCCTACAAAAATGAAAATAAAGAGGTTAGAATTTTATTTTTCCATTGGTAAGAGTGTCGGCACGTTAGGCCAAAAGTCGTGAGTCAAATCACAGAACACTACGTAGAGAAACTAGAACTTTTTTTTATTAAATCTACATTTTACATTTCAGTTTTAATTTCCATGCTGGACTGGGAGCGAGAGAAAAACATAGAATATGCCTGCTGCATTTCCTTCCGGGCATGCTGTCAAAACCAGGTAAGGGATCCGAGGGTTTATGTATATTGCAACTTAGGCGATGCGCTGACAACTTGTCAGTACAGCAATATACCTATAAATCTATCTTAAATAGCCCTCAAAACTTTGTCAGACGTGACGGAATGACTATTGTTTAGGTCGTTTATGCTCTGCCTACCCCATTAGAGATAAAGGCGTGATTAAATGTATATACGTTTCAGTTCTCCGCAATAACAAATGGCAGGTGTATTGGAGCGTTTTAGAAAATCGTCTTGAATCCAGCAGATATTTATAAAACTGTAGATTTAGCCGGAGTCGATACGGTTCGCATTTTTCACTGTCGTTTTAAGACCGTACGCGTTAGTATTTCAGTGGCTTATACGAAGTGCCAGACGTAGAATAGACAAATTCAAAGCACTTTACTTCGGTTTAAAGTTCCTTAGAATTGGAGAAGATCATTTGCCTATTGCTAGCTCTTTCTACTTAAGATGGCATCAAACCTGATAATTTCTTCCATGCTGGACTGGGATCGAAAGAAAAACATAGAATGTGCCAGCTGCATTTCCTCCCAGGTAAGCTGTAAAAAAACAACAGCTAAGGGATCCGAGGGTTTCAGTATATTGCAATTAAGGCGATGGGCTAATAACCTGTCACTACAGCAATATACCTACAAATCTATTTTAAATATCCCTCAAAACTTTGACAGACGTGGGGGGACAACCTTTGTTTAGGTTGTTTACGCTTTGCCTACCCCATTAGAGATAAAGGCGTGACTATATGTATGTTTTGCATCAAACCTTACAGTAACATCGACGAAGGACGAAAGTACGAATTGTGCATTTCTATAGGCCGTAGGTGATAGTCGTAGGTACAACCTTTCGCTTAAGTTGCAATAGACCGAAATCTTTGTCTCCATCTACTGATTCCTACAGTATGCCCGGGAAGAGCATTCTGGAACATTCTATGTTTCTCCATCACTCCCAGGCCAACATGCGAAGCCTTTTATCTGTCATTGCCCAAATTATTTCGCGGTGCCTGTGGAATGTGAGCGGATATGAAATTTCCCGCGGTCCGCACCCGGGCCTTTGTTCCAATATTCTTGGTTCCCTGCTGTTCCTGTCAGAATTTCACGCTCGGATATTTCTTTCAGTGCATCTGGATTTGCGGAATCTGCATTTTGCGGTTGGACCGGCTGTAAGCTAAATTTAAATAGACCCAGAGAGTCGTTTTTACATACGTACATAAATATAATCACGACTTTATCCCTAACGGGGTAGGCAGAGCATAAACGACCCAAACAATGGTCGCTCCGCCACTTCAGACAAAGTTTTAAGGGTTATTTAAGATAGATTTGTAGGTATATTGCTGTAGTGACAGGTTGACAGCCCATCGCCTTAATTACAATATACTGGAACCCTCGCATCCCTAAGCTGTGTAGTTTTTACAGCATGCCCGGGAGGCAATGCAGCTGGCACATTCTATATTTTTCTCTCGCTCCCAGGCCAGCATGAAATGGTTTTGATTAAGTAAAATGAGGAAACCTGCATACACCAGCTAAGAAGTTTAAAGGTTTTGTGTGAATTCGTTGAATCCGTACTGGGCCCACGTATCGTCCGTCATGTGTATACCGGGTGTAAGGGACAGCGTCCCGCAAACTGATAGGGGTTGCTCAGTCAGCAAAACTGAACAACTTACACCAGGAAATTCTTTCAGAAGATGTAAATAAAATTAGATCTTCCCATACAAAATGACTACCTCGATCAGACAATTTGTATGATAATAAAAAGCAATTACTTTTTTAATTTCCTGAAAAAAAAACTGTCCCTTACACCCCGTATGAGTTAACAATGATGATGATGATGATCCACAATTCTAGCTATGTGCCCAGGACTATGCCTAAAACGCAACAAAGGCAATGAAAGTACAATAAACAGTTTCTATTTATTTCATACATGCTCAAGCATGACAGAGTTCATTGACCTATGGCATGTATACTCCGTTTGTTGATGTTTGTTTGTTGACGTAGCTGGTGCAATTAGGCGTAACGATCTGATGTTATCAGCGACCGTTACCGTTAGAGAAACAACCTCATTTGATTTGCTATGATTTGGTTTGGTTTTAACTCAGCGGCTTAACAGCTAAATAAAATTGGAAAATATTAGAAATAACAAATCAAAACTTCTACCGCTTACGGGATTAGAACCCGCGTTTTTTACTTTTTAGTTTAAATATTTTCCGAAAGCTTGGCGAGTGCAAAAGTCAATAGAAAAAAATAAAATTGTTCAACGATAAAAAAACGCTTCTCTTACGGAACAACCACTTAAAGTATTCGGGACACTAGCCTTACTCTCTTACCATCCTGGAAACAGTACTAAGGCTGATCAAGGTATTCATATTTCGTTTAATCATCATAATGCCGACTCCAAATTCTGTGGCGAAAAAAAGCAATTGCCTAATCCCGGGAAAATATCCCGGAACTTCATCCCGTGGGAGGCAACATCTGTTCAGCGTGCATGATCCCGCATTTTTCACAGCTTTCAAAACGCACTCACTTTTCAGGGCTGCGTAAGAAACACTAAAAATCCTTTCCAACTTTATACTAGTCGTCATCAACCATCAATCAACAAACTGCTCGGGAATTCGTTCTTAGTGCAGAACACACAAGTGCACTCTCTGTTTCTTCAATCTGTTATCTGATATGATGGGACAGACAAACTGACACGACCAGCCCATCGTGACAGCAAGAATCACCTCACTTTTCGGACAATCAAGTGATCTGATCAGCTTGCATTGTCCTAACCAAACTAGAAACAAAAACACATAGTCGTTGTCCCCCACCGGTAATGAAACCCGGGACTTTTGGATCGAGAGCCCATGGCCTAGACCACTAGACCATGGAAGCATGTGTCGGGATCACGATAATGATTGAAAATAGGTAAGTACTGTAAGAGTCTGTGGATACTCTTTACTCTTTTGTAGGAATGGCTGAAATTACTGCCATTCCATTTTTGAATCTTTTTCGATATTGACTGGAGCCTGACGACAGGTTGCCACACACACTTTTTCTGATCGAGGCTGTAGTAGCTTGCTTTAAATTTAAAATATACTACATATGAAGATTTGGTAGTTTCCATGATATAAAACATGCGCTCCACCCCCTCGGACACTACGGTACTATGCAAATGCAGACGGAGCCATTGTACTCCTGATTCTTCACGTTCTTGCCCCATATTTTTTGGAGAGTACTTTTTTATAAAAGCTTTTAACTTTTATAGTGGGTGTACCATCAAGCGGTTTTGGTGGTGCATTTTTCCACTGCTGTTCTATGCTTATGAGAGCCCAGTAGGGCTTGAATTAAAATATTTCCAACTAAAAATTATAGAATGTGTTGGCTGCATTTCCTCCCGGGCATGCTGTCAATTTGTAATTAAAGTAGACTAACTGTATCTGTTCCCGTGAATTTCCCATCTTTTATCCCCATTAGGTTGGCTGGAAGAGATCTCTTATAGAGATAAGCTCGCCTGTTGTTTATTTTTTTAAGTTAAACTGTATTTTTAATTTTTAAAACAATAAAGAATATAATTAATTAAACCCAGCTAAGGGATCGCCAGGTTTCAGTATATTGCAATTTAGGCAATGGGCTGACAACCTGTCACTACAAATCTATCCTATCTAAATAACCCTCAAAACTTTGTCAGACGTGGCTAAACGGTCTTTGTTTAGGTCGTTTACGCTCTGCCTACCCCATTAGAGATAAGGGCGTGACTATATGTATGTATGTAAAAAATATTAATCTGTGTTATAGCATGCACATAAAGCCCTATGGTACGAGTAGGTACCCCTAGCGATACCCTTGGTGGTATACAAGTACCGTCATAATTAGGTGCTGGCTGACAAAATTTATGAGCTAGAAGCTTGATTCTAGATTTGCCGGCTAAAACTAAAATAAAAATCAATTTGTCACTTTCAGACTAAAAACATTGGGAAAGGACAGGAGATGTATTCTCTTCGGTTTTTGTTTCATCGCCGGTGGTTAAGTACGTAATCTGTAATTTTTATCCGCCGTCGTATGATATGGCGGATATAATTGACAGAAATACTGGGGAAACGTGCAAAAGCGCGTCGAAATCTAGCGGCCACAGTGTTAAATCATAGGGTAAACTCCTGTCCTTTTTATTTTATTATTTTGAAAGTGACAGATAAATTTTAATTTCGTTTTAGCCGGTGGTATCTAGAAACGAGACAAATTGTTCATCACAAAACTCAAATATCACAAACATAAATGTCAATGCAATAACATAATAACTAATCTTAAATTCTGCAACAAACTAATATTATTCAGATGGCAATCACGTTAAAGCTCGAACAACTAAGGCCGCGTGGGTGAAATAAAGGCGTTAGTTAAGCTAAACTAAAACGGCTAAATAGAATTAGCCGAATTCGAAGCACGAACGGACGAGCTGCAGAAAATTCAATTAGAGTGATTAGTTTCACCCTGCAACGCCATTTTGTACTGAAAGTATTTTTTATTGTACACATCTTCAACCTTATTCCATTACGATAAAGGTTAGTTTAGTTACAACAGTACACGTTATGCCACTCACGTGTTGGTTGACTCTTCACCTGAATTTATATGGGATAATGCTTTGGGGTAATAGTACGGTTCGAATGGCTCGATCCTAGTTTTGAGGTGTCCGGCGTGACAGTTTGCGAAAGGACAACCCACGGACAACCCTTCATCATAGGTCAAGGACACGTTTTAAATACATTAATGTCAACGCTCAATAAATTGACCAAAAATGAAACCTTGTAAATATTATTATTATTTGTAGGTACACTTTTCAGTATCAGTTATTATTATGAGCCTGTGGTGTCCCACTGCCTTGTAAATAATGATACATTTTATACCATGTCTCAAAATGTATCATTATATTTTTTAGTTTGATAAAGCAATAAATTTAGTATCCTTAAACAATAAATCACTACATAGTTTAAAACAAAGTCGCTTTCTCTGTCGCTATATCCCTATGTATGCTTAAATCTTTAAAACTACGCAACGGATTTTGATACGGTTTTTCTTACTTTCAATGGATAGAGTAATTCAAGAGGAAGGTTTACATGCATAATATAGTAGAGAAACACTGATAATTTCCGTGCGAAGCCGGGGCGGGTCGCTAGTACGAGATAAAGTAAAGTTAATATTTAAATGTGAAGAAGTCGTAACAGAGGATTTTAGAGGTCTGCCTAAGCCTCTTATGCTTCAAGCAAGAACTGAAAAAATGCTCTTTTCTATATTTACGTCCACATTCCCTCTTTTAAAAAGCTTTCTTCCATGCTGGACTGGGAGAGATAGAAAAACATAGAATGTTCCAGCTGCCCTTTCTCCCGGGCATGCTGTACAAGTCAGCAAAAGGGACTCGAGGGTTACAGTGTATTGTAATTTAGGCGATGGGCTAACAACCTGTCACTATAGCAATACACATTACAATCTAAAATTGCCCTCAATTTTTGTCAGACGTAGCGAAAGCGCCTTTTACGAGGAGTTTGACGCTCTGCCTACGCCGTAAGGGATAAAGGCGTGATTTTATGTATGTATGTATGCTTTTAAAATAATGATGAAAAAATTAAGACGGCTAGAAACTGTTCGGTAACGCTATATGGTGTCTTCGATTGTGGTATCCGAAAAAAACTAAACTCGTAAAACAAATGAAGTGGCGTGATTCTAAGCTAACAAAAGATCTAAGAGCAATTTGCAATACATCGAAGAAAAATGTCTTAAGAGCCAAGTTGCAAAACGTGACAAAATAAAAGGCAAACAGTCGGCCTCTGTTGAAAGGGATTCACTGCAATGCGATCTAATTTGGGAGTAGCCGTTATGCCTTCTGGACTCGTTCGGGGCACGTTCCGCGCCACTTGGGCCGGTTTTCAATGAAGTATCGGAACGCTTTCTAGCAATAGAATAAAAGATCCTAGCGCCTCTTCATAAAAAATGTGATTTGAAAAAAACGAATGCCTGTCCTCTCGTGCATAAGACAATAGTCACAAAGACTGTTAGGGTCGTATTTATAAGGCGATCTGAAGATTGAGAGCAATCTTAAGAGTGGATTTGACAGATCGTTTTCTATTAAAATTACATTTCTAATACGAACTCAAACTTGCTGTCAGTCTCAAGAGCCAATTATAAATACGGGCCTTAGTGAACTTTAAGGTTCGTATTTGTAAAGCTATCTCAATCTTCAGGACGAAATGTCTTGTTAAATCTATACTAATATGGAATTGAGAAGCCATTTTGTACATTTTTAAATGACATTTCTAATACGTACTCAAACTGGCTGACAATCTCAAGTGCGGATTATAATTACAGGCCTAAATGTTTATTGACCTTAATTTTGATTGATGCTGATTCCTAAACAAAGCCTTTCTCACACCCTGAAATGTTCTCTCCTACGAGCAATCTTACTTCAAGAACTTCATGTACACAGAAAGGGCAACAGAGAAACTATTACAGATGATGTAGGAGCAACGGAGAAGCACATGCATGACGATTAATGGTCTGAGGCGAGCGGGCGAGGTGTCATGCGAATACGATACATTGTTCCCGCTACCCGTGATATAGTGGTCCGTAGTGAAATTGATAAACTTGCTGCCTTGAGGGACTTGGAGACAACTAGCCGTCCGTCTCGTTTGTCATATGGGATATGCTTATGGGGTTAAGACAAACGTTAAGGATTTCAATGTTGCATCTGAAAATTTAATTGCTTCTTCTGGTATATTACTCAATTACATACAATCACGCTTTTCCCCCCTAACAGGGTAATAATAATAATATTCTTTATTTTTCTTCCAATAATTATGGAATACAATTTATATTAAATTAAGTCAGAGCGTCAACATCCTAAACAAAGGTCTATCCGCCACATCTGGCAAATACTTCTAAATTTAGTAACATTGTAAACAAAGTGTGTTTTTAACCTTATCATCTATTTGCACTCGTTTTAGGCACATATTATATTCATTTGTGCCTAAATCGAGTTAGGTATATTGTATTTTTTCAGGCCGAACAAAATTATCTCACGTTTGCAACCAATTTTCAGCCCAAACAACAATTCCTAACTAACTTACAAACCACGCTTTGTTCTCATCTGCTTGCAACAGGCGGGCTAAAAACTAGAACTACTTGCGTATGATGTTGATGCAACTTTAGGCGAAAACTTCCAAAAACGAGTTACTCAAATGCAGAGGCTGTTGCGGAACCACGGCTATGCTCAGTTCAACAATTTCTAACACACTTTCAGCCACTAGCTGCCTCCGTGGTTGAGTTGTGTAAACCATAGACTCCCACTCTAGAGGTCGTGGGTTTAACTTTTATGATGGGATCACAAAGTTTATATCTGTCAATTTATTACATTGTGTGAATGTCCTTTGTTTCGTTAGGGCGCAAAACACGCCAGAAGCCTGGTAGTTTAAAAACTGACACCAGTGTTCATTGAGCCGTCAACACAAAAACCCCACTTAAGGTGGCGATACTAATCTTATTAATTAGCGATTCATAGCTCGTTGTAGTAACCTTATAAATTAGTAAACGCAGGGAATCGAAAAACCGGTCCAACAGAATCAAATGTTACTACAATGAGCTATGAATTGCAAATTTATAAGGTTCTAAATTATCATTTGATTCTGTTGGACCGGTTTTTCGATTCCCTGCGTTTTTAGTTAATTATGTTCTTTTCACTTGGCTAGTATCGTTACATTACAAACACGGCAAAAGTAGCAAAACAATTAATACAATCTTGCTTGCATAGAAATGTTTAAAGTGCGGTGTAGAAAATACGATTTCAGAGAGTACCTGTCGTAGATTATTTGATTGAAATACTTACTTACTGGCTTTCACATTCTCAGCATGCCCGGGAACAGAAGCATTTTTATACATACACTGGGATCCATTCTAGATTTGCCGGATAAAACTAAAATTAAAATCTATTTGTTTATTCAATAATTTACTGTACACAAAAACATCATAAAAACAGGGCATAAAAAACAACGACACAACAAGCTCTGTTTTGTTTATTTTATTTTTATATTTCAACATATTCATATATAATTGTTCTCTTTTTAATTTATATATTTAATTGCAATGTGTTTGTTATATGGGTGATGTTAAAGCCTGAAATTAAGGGAATTTGAATTTCTAAAACGAAATTTCTTACAGCAGACCTACAGAAATGATAAATTTTAATGTTCAAAATATTAAATTAGGTAATATAATAATATATACTTATATATTTTGAATAATCTTTTTATCACTTTCAGACTAAAACATTGGAAAAAGACATGATATCTATTCTCTTCGGTTTTTGTTTTATTGTTGGTGGTTTTATGCATTATCTGTCATTTTTATTCGCCGTCAGATGATAACGCGGATAAAATTGACAGAAATTCTGGGTAAACGTGCAAAAGTGCGTCAAAATCTAGCGGACAAAGTGTAAAACCATAGAGTATAAATATTCTGTCCTTTTTCAATTTTATAATTTTAAAAGTGACAGATTTTAATTTTTGTTTTAGCCGGTGGAATCTAGAACGGAGACCACTCTATTCATCTTTTATCTCTCCCAGTCAAGCAAGGAAGTTAACAAAAGTTGATTGCTGTAATTGCGAGTGAAAATTACAGACGGAAATGTTATCCCAACTTACACATGCAGTCGAAAAACGGGCTCGCAGTACAAGTGTGAGTAACTTACAAGGATTATGTGTTTTGGTGTTTAGGAAAAGCAGCAAATAAATGTTGGACCCGTGCCGCTAAAGTTTTAAACATGAAAATTTGAACAAAGTGTGACAGCGTATTATGGAGAGTGACGTTTGCCTGACACATAGCATTATCAATGTACCTATTTGTTTTGTTAAATTCGAGGACAATACGAGGTGTAACTGATAGGGGTTGCTCAGTTAACGACACTGAGGTTCGAATTTATAAAGCAATCTCAAGATTGAGAGCAATATTAAGTATGGATTTGACAGGCCACATTGTACTGACATGATGTTTATGATTCGAACTCAAACTTACTGTCAGTCTCAAGTGCTGTTTCTAAAAATGGGCCTAAGCAACTTCCACCAGAAAATTCTTCCAGGAAGAGAAAAGTTTTTTGGCTTTTTCATACAAATTGTCTGATCAAGGTGATCATTTTGTATAGAAAATCAAAATTAAAAAAAAGTCCCTTAAGAATTTTCTGGTGGAACTTGTTCAGTGTCGTTGACTGAGCAACCTCATCAATTTGCGGGACGCTGTCTCTTACACCCGGTATTATACAGATGCATGTGTTATGCTTATGTTATGATTACAATAATGGGGGGTTGTGATTGGATTTTACTAACTAGGTAAATATTTCTTTTGTATCCTTCCATGCTGGACTGGGAGCGCGAGAATAACAGAGAAAGTGCCAGCTGCATTTCCTTCCGGCCAGGCTGTAAAAAGCATCTAAAGGATCCGAGGGTTTCAGTATATTGAAATTTAGACGACGGGCTGACAACTTGTCACTACAGCAATATACGTAAAAATCTATCTTAAATAACCCTTAAAACTTTGTCAGACCTTTGTTTAGGTCGTTTTCGGTCTGCCTACCCCATTAAGGATGGCGTAATTATATGTATCGTTATATATAATATTTTTTTATACAATTTCATTTTCATTTATTCAAGCTGTTTGCGTATGTAATAATATTTGAGAATGTAGACATATGTTCTCCGTACCAAACGTACATTCAAAAGGGTAATAGTATCAGCTCATATTGAACCATCTTACACAGGTTTAACGCTCCAAACTTTAAAAGACTCTGTATTTTACAATCCCGCTGCCAATACCATTAACTAAATAGCGGGTGTCATCCCCAACTGGAAATAAGTCACAAAAGAGATTTGTTTCCTGAAGATTCTATTCATCACGACTTGGAGTGGACGCTGGCTTTAGAGAAAATTGGATGTCTTACTCGGTCGCAGCTGGATTTATAGATGTTTGGGTAAGGATTAAAGAAGTCCATTCTAATATTAGTGGATGCGATGTACGGGGGACTCATGAAGATGCACTTTTTTATAATTCCGATAAATCAACGACTACTCACTTGTATGTTTAACGGAGGTGTTTGACCTCTACGTTTCAACTCTTTACGAGAGTCTTCTTCGTGGAGAGTGAAAATCACATGTCGAAGTCAGTCGAAGATCACGGCGGGCGGTGGTGTGTTATTTTCACTCTCGTAAAAAGTCGAAACGTATAGGTCAAACACCCCCGTTAGACATACAGGTGACTAGTCGTTGATTTATCAGTATGAATAAAGGTTGCCTGGTAGAAATTGCTGCTTTAGCAATAAGGTCGCCTATATTGTACTGTCACGTTTGTTCCTTTTTATTTGTTGTATGTGTTTCTTTGTGCAATAAAGAATTTTGTATTGTATTGTATGAATAACACTTGTTCGTCGTGTTTAGTGATAAAATAATTCCGATAAAGGCATGCTGGTCTGCTAACGATTCTTAGATGTTGTTCTGGGAGCGATAGAAAAACATAGAACGTGTCAGCTGCTTGCTGCTGCATGCTGTAAAAATCAGCGCAAAGGGATTCGAAGTGGTTACCGTGTTTAGGCAATGGGCTGACAACCACATTTCTATCTTAAAATGCGGTCAATATTTTATTTGTAAAAGCATTTTACTAGGTGCTACGTTTTGCCTATCCTGTAAGGGGTAAAGGCGTGACTTTATAAAATTTATGCAACAAACGCCCTATCTACAATATTTGTAAGCTTTGCTCAGGGTATCGTGTCCATTGTCAGTGTTGTGACACAAAGATGGATTCCGTTGGCGACCACTAAGAATATTTTATGTTCAAAACAGTACCCAATGTAATGAATGGATTCTGAAAGAATTCGACTACTACTTTAGAAGTATTATTAAAATTTTAGTATCTTTAAAATTATCACTTCTGTAGGTCTGCTGTAAGAAATTTCTTTTTAGAAATAAGCAGTGCCTGTTGTGTCTTTGTTTTTAATGTCCTGTGTTTATGATGTTTTTTTGTGTACAATAAATTGTTAAATAACACGTAAGTATTCATTGGACTTTTAAAATCAGTTGTTGTTGTTTTAGGTATCTATTTTTTTTTAAAGGTCTCGACTTTACTTTAAAAGATACATACATACATATAATCACGCCTTTATACCTATGGGGTAGACACAGCGAAAAAGACCTAAACAAAGGTCGTTCCGCAATGTCTGACAAAGTTTATAGGGTTACTTGAGATAGATTTGTAGATATTGCTGTAGTGACAGGTAGTCAATAAAGTAAAATTGCAATATTCTGAAACCCTCGAATCCCTTAGCTAGTTTTTACAGCATGCCTGGGAGGAAATGCAGCTGGCTCATTCTATGTATTTTTCTCGCTCCCAGTAAAAAAAAACAGGTTAGCGTAGTTATGTTGTGCTTACGACTGAATCGGCACCACTGGTATTCCTATTCCAGTAAGCGTGTATTTTATTTTATAGACTTAAAAATACAAAATGACGAACGACCGCCATTTTGCGATGCAAATAGAACGCAATTAAATGCCTTTACAAATACGGAACTGCGAAAAACGCGGTGCTTCCAAAACAAAATTTAGTATTAAATGTGAAATATGTGAGTGGTAAAATCTGAGGGCAAACATGGGAATTTCGGCGAACAAATAAACGCGATGGTAATATCCGTTACGTAAACAAATATTTTGAAGGCTCGATGCGTGTGGCCTTTGCCGTGGAGTTGGGAACGTTGATGGAGCGCTTGTTTCTGGAAAAGTTGTTCAGTTTCAGCAATTGGTTTGCTCTTAACTCTAGACTAGCACAGGGATGACAGAGATAAAGTCGATGTTGGAGCGAGCAAGGAGAGTGTGTTAAATCTTACTCAAAAGAGTTAAGGTGTATCCTGCCGGCAGATGAGTAGAATTTTCCATTGATTCGTTTAGGAGATTAAACTCTTAAAAACAACCATTTGCCGGGAGGAATCACCTTAATTTATTCATTCGGAAATAAACATAGATAGCGTATTCGACTCTTTTGCTGTGTACATTAAAGGACATGATTGGAAGCGCTTATCTCAAAGTGGTGCAAAAGCAACTAGGTAGGAAAGGATAGCATCCTGCGGTACCTTAAGTTGTCCGATGTTAGAAGGGAACTGGTGAGACTAGCTCAAACTTTCAAAAAATAAGTCCCTTACAGGTAAGTCCCTTAGGTGTAAGGGACAGTGCCCCGCAAACTGATAGGGGTAGCTCAGAACTATCAGCTATCACCAAGAATTTCTTTCAGGAGATGAAAATAAAATTGAAGTTCCCATACAAAATGACCACCTCGACCACCAGTACCCTCGTTCAATAACCTGAATTAGGTAGCCGACCCCGTGAAATACGGGATAAGGCTAAGGAGATGATGACGATATAAAATGACCACCTCAATCAGACAATTTGTATGGGAATCCATTTATTCTTCTCTTCCTGAAAAGTTAGTTGTTCAGATCAGTTCTTCGGGTCGTTGTTCGACTCGAGAATCCACTAGCTAAGAAGAAGAAGTTCCATTGACTGAGCAACCCCTATCAGCTTGCGAGACGTTGTCCCTTACACCCCCGTTTAGTGGCTATATTTTCCCTCTATAGTGACAAGATAGTGACTCTAAACAATATTGCTGACGTAATAAACGTGCAACGGATATGACGCATGGCGGGAGCACCCTGGCCATATTTCACTGTACAACTTTCCCGGGACAAGCCTTGTTTACTTTCGGACAATTTGCTGTTCCAGGACCAAAACTTGTTTGGCATACTCAAAGTCACACCTTCGTCCCTCATGGGGAAGGCACAGCGTCGACGATCTAAACAATGGTTGGTTAGCAATGTATGTCAAGTTTTGAGGGATTCCAGATATCTAGATCTGTTAATTTGCATCTTCTTCTTCTTAGCGAGTGGATTCTCAAGTCGAAGATCGTCCCAAATAACGTTAATTTGCTGTTATGACAGGTTGTCAGTCAATCGCTTAAATTAATAAGATCCTTCGTAATTTTGACTGGTTTTCACAGTATTCCCGTAAGAAGAAACAGCAGAAATATTCGTATGTCTTTTTTATCACTTCCAGAATCAATTTTATTTTTAACCAGCGAACCGCCTCGGAAATTATTAGTGTTCCTCTACTATATTATGCATGTATTATACATATAAACCTTCCTCTTGAATCACTCTATCCAATAAAACCGCATCAAAATCCGTTGCGTAGTTTTAAAGATTTATGCATACATAGGGATATAGGGACAGAGAAAGCGACTTTGTTTTATACTATGTAGTGATTTTTTGAATACCATAATTTTAAGTTACTGACCTTCCCTATCGTTTATCAAGTGATTTTTCATAGCTGTCCCAATTCAATACATGTTTCTACTTTCACTCTGACTTGATCGCCTTAACTTGGCAACTTTTCACAATTTGTTGCTTACTATAGCAGTTGCTAGTTTTCCGTCAGAGTTCAACAAGTCAAGTTGAACTTATGCAACTTGTCGGAAATGGCCGAGTACGATGTTAATTTACATTATAAGTGCTAAGTTCCGACTATAGTTCATCTTAGTTTGGCAAGTTGCTCTTTGTCGTTGTGATCTTGGAAGCTAAACTAGGCTAAGTGGCGGCCCACTCGGTAAAAAAATTATCACTTACTAAAAATTAAATTACGAGTAAATCAGCAATATAGGTGTTATTCGCTTCTTTTTCTTTGCGAGTGGGTGTTTCGAGTCGAACAACGAATCGATGAACCATGGTGTCAGAGTTTTGAAACCGCCTAGTACCTTAGCTATTAGGCTACTGACATGATTTGGGTAATGACAACTATCGAAGACAGAGTCCGACGGTTTAACGTGCCCTCCGAAGCACGGAATCCTATTTTCTTTTCGGATAATCAGCCTGCAATGTCCTAACGAAACCGAGGAAATCCTCACAAAGTGATAAATTGACAAATATCAATATAGTGGGAATCAAACCCAGGACCTCCGGATCATGAGCTCATGGCTCTGACCACTAGACCTAACCTACCTAACCGACCTAGAGTAATAGATAGGTACGTTGAAAAAAAAACAATAAAAAGTTATAGTTTTTTCAACGCAACTATCTTTCTGTAAAAATAGTGCTACATTAAAAAAAATATAATCTAATCTAGTGTTCGATTAGGTAATTGTATTTTTGAGTGAGTAATTTATTCTTTTACTTTTATAAGCGCTTTTTAGCTCAGGGTTGCTTGTTAACACGTACTTTCAAATACTTAGCTGATTGTTGCAGTTGGAACTTTGTGCAACGTTAATTTTACAAAAGCAATTCTGTTTATTTCGCCTGATTTAAAAGGTAGCATATAAATTGTAATTAAGGCCTGTATTAATAAACGGCACTTGAGACTGACACCTAATTTGAGTGCGTATCAGAAACTTCATTCCAATACGATATGGCCTGTCAATTCCATACCTTATATTGCTCTCAATCTTGAGATCGCATTATAAATACGAGCCTAATAAATACTTTCAGCAGAATAAGAAGAATTTAATCGTTAAAGTTGTTCAGTTTCGTTGCCTAAACAACCCTTGTCATACCTCAGTAAAATTTAACCCTGAATATCTAAACGTTAGAGAAAATGTGGGCAGAAAATATGAAATAAGCAAAAGCGAGCGATTTGGGATTAGGTTACAGAGATACGCGTTTGACATCATCTAATAACCAAGAGGACAATTTAATAAAGAATATTTTCTTGCATACCGACAATACCTCCATCATTTTTGTCACATGAAAGCCAGAAAAACCTCTACGCGAAGGGCGTGAAAACCAGCTAGTACAATTTATACTTCCATGCTGGACTGGGAGCGAGAGAGAAACATAGAATGTGCCAGCTGCATTTATTCCCGGGCATGCTGTAAAAACCAATGGGCTTCCAATGCAATGTAAATTTCATTCACTCAGTTTTTATTCTCTGTGACATTATTTAATGATTTTTTGAAGATTTCATTTGTAATGTAGTTATTAAAACACTTGTACTTGTTTCACTTAATGTAATTTAATCCTACCGGTTTCGCTAACTTATAGCATCATCAGGGATTTTATACACATCATACGCAACACATAAAACCTTTTAAATAAACTGTTCATATTTAGCGAACGAAGTACAACAATTGATATATTAGTAATAGTCAATATTATTGTGACGGTAGGAAAACATAAGATTTCGGGATGCCTACAGTGGGGAAATTACCCCTAAGTGGGGAGTTTAAAAAAGTTTTGTACCTCGAATAGGTAAGTCAAATATAATATAAATATTAGAATTACTAATTAAATGTCAAGAAATATATAATTATAAATGTCAGTTTAATATATTAAAATAATAAAAATATTTTAATGTCAGATTATTAAATAAATAAAAAATATTTGTTTATATTTATTATAACAAGTACAAGTGTTTTAATAACTACATTATAAATATGGAGTTTCACCAAGTGCCGACAATCGCAAGTATAGATTTTATTTGTATTTAGGTTATTTAGTATTTTATTCTGTACGGCATAACTTAGGTTTGAAATGATTTTATATAATATCTTAAGTAAAAATGAATTTTATTGAAGCATTTTATTTCACTAAATAATTTTAATGAATTCTTGTTTTACACTGCTGATTTGAATACCTAATATTGTAATGATTGAATTATATTTTAATTTTATTTTAGTTTATTTTTTTAACTGAGTGAATAACTGTGATCCATATTAAAAATTCATTATTCAATATTTTTATTTGATCATTTTTATAATTTGTTTTTAAGAGTGAATTGAAAATTTTACTTTTAACGATTGTATTTTATTATTTTATATTTATATATTTAAGTGAATGACTGTAATCAATATTTTATTCAATGTCGTTTAAATTTAAAGTTTTGTTTCATTTGATATTAAGATTTACATGGAACTGTGTTATTGTAAATCTATTTTGCCTAGTTGATTTATCACTGTTTTAAATGTTCTACGTAAGGTAAAATTATTTTTTATGTTTTTTGTTTTATGCTATGTTTAATTCAAATTAAATTTATTAACATACATACATACATATAGTCACGCCATTATCCCTAATGGGGTAGGCAGAGCGTAAATGACCTAAACAAAGGTCACTTCGCCACATCTGATTGTTTTGAGTGTTATTTAAGAAAGATTTGTATTTGTTAATGGTTAAAAAAAAAACCATGCTGTTATGCTTTTTGCATTGGAAATAAACGGCTTATTAGTATTATTATTTATGCTATAAAATCTAACTAAGGGATCCGAGGGCTTCTGTATATTGTACTTTAGGCGATGGATTGACAACCTGTCACTACAGTAATATACGTACAAATATATCTTAAACAACCCTCAAAACTTTCAGACGTGGGGTAACGACCTTGGTTTAGGTCGTTTACGCTCTGCCTACCCCATTAGGATAAAGGCGTGATTATAAGTATAAAAATAGACCTTTATCCAAACTAAATCGTCCCTGTCATTACGTATGCAGCGCGTCCAGAGTTCACATTCCCGGCGTGCTAAGGAGGAGCTATGCGGCACTTTATCACACATTCCGGCTGAAGGCGGCCGCGTGCCGCGCGCTTCAACCCAACATACGATAAAAGCAGGACGGGTTAACTCAGCGAGATATACAGGGGTTGGGATAGAGAAAGAAAGAGCGAAATTAAGAAAGAAAGAATGAAAGAGTGAAACAAATAAAGAATAAAAGATTGACAAAGAAAAAGAAAGAAAGAAACTGTTCCTGTCATTACGTATGCAGCGCGTCCGGAGTTCACATTCCCGGCGTGCTAAGGAGGAGCTATGCGGCACTTTATCACACATTCCGGCTGAAGGCGGCCGCGTGCCGCGCGCTTCAACCCAACATACGATAAAAGCAGGACGGGTTAACTCGGCGAGATATACAGGGGTTGGGATAGAGAAAGAAAGAGCGAAATTAAGAAAGAAAGAATGAAAGAGTGAAACAAATAAAGAATAAAAGATTGACAAAGAAAAAGAAAGAAAGAAACTGTTCCTGTCATTACGTATGCAGCGCGTCCGGAGTTCACATTCCCGGCGTGCTAAGGAGGAGCTATGCGGCACTTTATCACACATTCCGGTTGAAGGCGGCCGCGTGCCGCGCGCTTCAACCCGCCATATATAAAGACGTGACGGGTTAACTTGTCTAGGTAGACAGGGGTTGGGATAAAGAAAGAAAGAAAGACAGAAAAAAATAATGAAAAATGAAAATAATAATTATAAAAGCCTTTATTTAAATTTACTATAAGAATTATTACATTGTGTGATCTATAAAACAATTAAAATAAGAATTTTTGATAGAAAGAAATAAATAATTAGCGGAAGAAAGAATGAAATAAATCGTCTCTGTTATTACGTATGCAGCGCGTCCAGAGTTAACATTCCCGGCGTGCTAAGGAGGAGCTATGCGGCACTTTATCACACATTCCGGCTGAAGGCGGCCGCGTGCCGCGCGCTTCAACCCAACATAAATAAAGACGTGACGGGTTAACTCGTCTAGATAACCAGGGGCTGGGATAGATGAATAAAGATTATATACAAAACAGGTAACAATATGTAACATGGTAAAAAACAAGTAATCTGTACATATAATAAATCTCTAGAATGGTCGTGTCCGAACATTGAATATTTTTACAAAGAAAAAATTGCAGCAGGCCTTATTAACGATATAAAGACCAAAACGACTTTTTTAGAATTTTAGTTTGTCTGTCTGTCTGTCTGTCTGTATGTTACCACATCACGCTAAAACTATTGAACCGATTTCGATAGGACTTATTTTATTCAACTGTATGTTACCCGGGTTGCAACTTAGAATACCAAAAATCATATTACCTGACTTAGGGGGTAGGCAGGAAATTTAAATTTGGCTGTTTCTAAACCGATTTTTATGGATCTTTTTTTATTCGACTGAGCATTATTTAAAATCAAAGTTACGATACAAATAATCACGCCTCCTGACTTAGGGGGTAGGCAGGAAATTGAACTCTGATCGTTTTCAACTGATCTTATAGGGACTTTTTATTTGACCGAGTTTTTTTTAATTACCTGGTGTCCAGTCTAGGTTAGAAATAATCACGCAAACAATTCTAATATTGAGTAAGTACCTGAGTTTGTATGGAAAAAGCGGAGAAGTTTTCTGTATGTTCGACACTGCGTGTTTTCCATACAAACCGGGCGTACGAAGTCGCGGGCACATCTAGTAACATAATATTTTGTGACTAAAAATAGTCTTCATTCAGCATATGTTACAAGCAGCGTGGTAAACTACTTGTAGCACTGGACTTCCGTGAAGCAAAAACTAACTACTTAAACCTAGATTTATGTGTTTATACAACAAACTGCAAAAAACAAAGACTGAAAGAAAGATAGAAAAAAATAATTAAAGAACGAAAGAATGAAACAAATCATCCCTGTCATTATGTATGCAGCGCGTCCAGAGTTCACATTCCCGGCGTGTTAAGGAGGAGCTATGCGGCACTTTATCACACATTCCGGCTGAAGGCCCAACCCAACATACCCCAACCCGTATGGAACCCAACATACGATAAAGACGTGACGGGTTAACTTGTCCAGATAGACAGGGGTTGGGATAAAGACAGAAAAAAATAATGAAAATAGTAATTACAAAAGCCTTTATTTAAATTTACTTTAAGAATTATTACACTGTGTGATCTATAAAACAATTTAAAAAAGAGTTAATGATAGAAAGAAAGAAATAATTCATCATCTCCCTCCATCGTCGGCTTCCTCATCTAGGAGATTTAACGAGGGTACTGGTTTTTACACAGAGCGACTGCCATCTGACCTCCGCAACCCAGAAGGGAAACCAGGCCCAATCCTAGATTAGGTCAGAGTTTTCAAGCCGCCAATGCTTAGCACTGGCCTCTGATATGGCTTAACGACCAATATCTACGGTATTTAACGATATTAACCGGGACCAATGGCTTAACGTGCCTTCCGAAGCACGGAAAAAGCACCGAATAAACGTACATATGAAATTCGAAAACCGAAAAACACATTGGTACGTGGTAGGATTCGAACCACGACCTCCCGCTCAGGAGGCAGCGGCCCTATCCACTACACCATCGGGCTCTCCAAAGAAAGAAATAATTAACGGAAGAAAAAATAAAACAAATCGTCCCTGTCATTACGTATGCAGCGCGTCCAGAGTTCACATTCCCGGCGTGCTAAGGAGGAGCTATGCGGCACTTTCTCACACATTCCGGCTGAAGGCGGCCGCGTGCCGCGCTCTTCAACCCAACATACGATAAAGACGTGACGGGCTAACTCGTCTAGATAGACAGGGGTTGGCATAAAGAAAGAAAGAAAAACAGAAAAAAAGAATGAAAGAATGAAAATAATAATTACAAAAGCCTTTATTTAAATTTACTTTAAGAATTATTACATTGTGTGATCTATAAAACAATTAAAAAAAGAATTAATGATAGAAAGAAAGAAATAATTAACGGAAGAAAGAATAAAACAAATCGTCCCTGTCATTACGTATGCAGCGCGTCCAGAGTTCACATTTCCGGCGTGCCAAGGAGGAGCTATGCGGCACTTTATCACACATTCCGGCTGAAGGCGGCCGCGTGCCGCGCGCTTCAACCCAACATACGATAAAAGCAAGACGGGTTGGGATAAAGAAAGAAAGAGCGAAAGTAAGGAAGACAGAAAGAAAGGAAGAAAGAAAGGAAGAAAGAAAGGAAGAAAGAGAGGAAGAAAGAAAGGAAGAAAGAAAAGAAGAAACAAAGGAAGGAAGAAAGAAACAAAAAAAAGGAAGAAAGAAAAGAAGAAAGATAGAAATCCGGCAGAAGGCGGCCGCGTGCTTCATCCCGACATACAATAAAAAAGTGACGGGTTAATACGTCCAAATAGACAGGTTTTGCAACGATTCAGTCTATGAAAGATATCTTGGTGTATTTTAATTTCTAAATATGTATTGTGGAGCGGTATTCTTACTCATAAGTCATAATGTATTTTGTTATTTCAGCCGAAAGACATCATCTGAAAATTCGGTTTTTGGCTACAGAAAATGTTAAGTAAAAGGTCTTTTCAAAAACAATCTTATATTTAATGCGCTTAAAAGAATAAAATAAACTTATTCTTTAAAACTTTTACTTTCAACTTGTAACTGTTTATAATTGTGTTACCTGTAAAAGCTTGTCGCGAGACTCGTTCATACTTGGTATGACTATTATAAAAATATATGAAACAAATCAACCGGATGTTTAAGGTTTAAATTACTAAAAACGCAGTGAATCAAAAAACCGGTCCAACAGACTCAAGTAATAGTAATTAAGATAATTTAGAACCTTATAAATTAGCAATTCATAATTCGTTGTAGTGACAGGAAGAAATATTGCCGTTGGTGGCCATTATTCGCAATTTTTCTTCCTGTTACTACAACGAACTATGAATTGCTAATTTATAATTATAAGGTTCAAAATTATCGTCACCTTAAGGGCGATCGTGTTCAACAGCAAAACTATGAAGCGGCACATATAAAAATTCGTCTGCAAGCCAGGTTTCAGTTCAAAGTTACATAACAAAGAGCGAATCGCATAATTTACTGCTAGCGTCCCGCCCCGGCTTCGCACGGAAATCATCAGTGTTTCTTCATAATATTATGCATGTATTATACGTATTAACCATCCTCTTGAATCACTCTATCCATTAAAAGAAACCGTATCAATATCTACTGACTTCCATGCTGGACTGGGAGCGAAAGAAAAACTTAGAATGTTTCAGCTGCATTTCCTCCCGGGCATGCTGTAAAAATCAGCTAAGGGATCCGAGGGTTTCTGTATATTGTAATTTAGGCGATGGGCTGACAACCTGTCACTACAGCAATATACTTACAAGTCTATCTTAAATAACCCTCAAAACTTTGTCAGACGTGGCGGAATGACCTTTCGTTTAGGTCGTATACGCTCTGCCTTCCCCATCAGGGATAAAGGCGTGATTATATGTATGTATGTATCAATATCCGTTGCGTAGTCTTAAAGATCTAAGCATACATAGAGATATAGGGACAGAGAAAGCGACTTTGTTTTATACTTTGTAGTCTTCTTCTTAGCGAGTAGATTCTCAAGTCAAACGACCCGATGAACCCTGGTGTCAGAGTTTTCAAACCGCCTAGTAGCACAGCTATTAGGCCTCTGACAAGGTTTGAGTAACGACCACTATCAAACACAGCGACCGGGACCGACGGCTTAACGTGCCCTCCGAAACACGGAATCCTTTTGCTTTTTCGGACAATCAGGTTTTTTTTTTTTTTTTTTTTTTCAATATTATTGGTGATTCACCCTGCAATGTCCTAACCAAACTGGGGAAAAAATCACAAAGTGATGAAATCTGAAATATCAACTTTGTGATTCCCCCCCTGGGAATCGAACCCAGGACCTCCGGATCGGGAGTCCATGGCACTAGCCACTATACCACGGAGGCAGTTACGTACGTACGTACTATGTAGTGATATGAGTCGACACAAAAGATAGATGCAATTGATTGATGGATGTGGTGCGCACGTGTACCGCAGATTCATTTGCGGTGCGCGGTTGGTCGTTGTGGCCTGTTGCTCTATACAGGATGTAAAAAATGTACTGCGTTCCTTTAAACCACGTAATGTATTTATTAGTAATACGCAAACCACAATGATCATCATCACTCTAGCCTTATCCCGTATCTGATTAGGTTGGCTACCTAATCTAGGTGATTGAACGAGGGTACTGGTTTTTATACAGAGCGACTGCCATCTGACCTCCGCAGGCCAGAAGGAAAATCAGACCCAATCCTAGATTAGGTCAGAGTTTTCAAGCCTATGCTTAGCATTGGCATCTGATATGGCTTAACGACTAATATCTACGGTGTTAAATGATTTTGACCGGGACCAACGGCAAAACATAATACACGCATTAATTTTATTTTTTATTTTTTTATTTCTATTTAATTCGTAAAACAAAAACAAATTACGCATCCCTATGGCGCGGTACGCACGAACACTACGACGTTCGTCACAGATACACTGCCGTGCCGCTGCGCCTTAGTATATATGCCGTAGAATTTGGGTTTAATTGTTTCTATTTGATGAATTTAATACATACATATAATCACGCCTTTATCCCTAATGGGGTAGGCAGAGCGTGGTGTAGTGGATAGGGCCGCTGCCTCCTGAGCGGGAGGTCGTGGTTCGAATCCCACCACGTACCAATGTGTTTTTCGGTTTTCGAATTTCATATGTACGTTTATTCGGCGCTTTTTCCGTGCTTCGGAAGGCACGTTAAGCTGTTGGTCCTGGTTAATATCGTTTAATACCGTAGATATTAGTCGTTAAGCCATATCAGTGGCCAGTGCTAGGCATTGGCGGCTTGAAAACTCTGACCTAATCTAGGATTGGGTCTGGTTTCATTCTGGGTTGCGGAAGTCAGATGGCAGTCGCTCTGTGTAAAAACCAGTAACCTCGGTCGATCCTCTGGATTGGGTAGCCGACCCATGAGATGCGGTATAAGGCTAGGGAGATGGAGATGGATGGGGTCGGCAGAGCGTGAACGACCTAAACAAAGGTCATTCCGCCACGTCTGACTAAAGTTTTGAGGGTTATTTAAGATAGATTTGTAGGTATATTGCTGTAGTGAAAGGTTGTCAGCCCATCGCCTAAATTACAATATACTGAAACCGTCGTATCCCTTAGCTGGTTTTTACAGCATGCCCAGGAGGAAATGCAGCTGGCACATTTATGTTTTTTCTCTTGCTCCCTGGCCAGCATGGAAGAATTAAGTAATTTAATTATAATTTAATATTATTATTTACTTTATGTAATGTGTGTATTGTGTTGTATATCACTAATATTAATATCGTTGTTTTTACACCCTGTATAATATACGTACATTACATAGATACATACAATAAATCCTTTATCCATAACGGGGTATGCAGAGCATTAAAGACATAAACAAAGATCGTTCTGCCATGGGTTACTAAGTATAGTTTTGAAGGTTATTTATGATAGATCTGGTTAATGCTGAAGTGATAGGTTTAAAAAGGTTTGTTTAATGAAACCCTCTAATCCTTTTGCTGCATTTTACGGCATGCCTTGGAAGAAAAACAACTGTTTTTTTATCGTTCAGCGTGACGTGAATAAATCGCTTTACATACCTACGTACTGCTTCTGGTTTTAGTCATCTAACTCCTTTCATACTATACCTACGAAAAGTTCGTTCAGTCTTACGCATCAAGAGGTGCGTATTTAGCTAATACACTGGCCATTCCATTCCAGTGGCCGCTCGTGACAGGGTTGATAGATGACTGATATTTCACCTCTCGCCTCCCAGAGTGGTAGTTCATGCCAGTCATTTGTGAGATGAGGATGCTTCACATAAACACCTTGGAGAAAGTGTGCGGATATTTCAGAGATTTTATCGGAGAAATTAAGTGACTATACTATTTCTAAATCAAATTTAGAATAAAGGTAAACAAGGTTTCATATCTTTTTATTCAATAACGCATTTTGAAAATAAATTATACGTGTCGGCAAATTAGTTAGATGACTAAAACTACTATTTCATTATGTTATCACATCTAATAGCTAAAACTTATTTTAGAAACAAGATCTTCGATTAAAAGACATGAAACTTTGTTTACCTTTATTCTAAATCTGATTTGGAAATAGTAGAGTCAGATATATATCTAAAGATTTTGTATTTGACGTTGAGTTATCGATACCATACTTGTTTTTGCAACCTATTAAATGTTTTTTTTCCGTACAACTTTAAAGAAAGTAAAGTAAAGCAAAACAGATGCTGCGGTTCTAAATTCTGCTAAGATACAAAGAAAATGCTGCATTCATGCTGCTTACGGGCCGCTAAATACGCTGGTATTGATAAAGGAACGTTAGAAAAACGAGCTATAGGTAGATTAATGATTTGAGTAGTTTTTGAGGTTTTTACGACTAAATCTTAAGATTTAGTAAGTGAATGGTGGTAGATGCCCGAAATAAACAATCACAATTATTTTCGGATCTTAGGTTACTGGTGAATCCTAGGATTAACCGCACTTCCTTTTACATACATACATGTAATCACGCCTTTATCTTTAATGGGGAAGGCAGAGCGTAAACGACCGTAACAAGGACTACTTTCTTTTACAAGGTAGGTAATATAATGAACCTACGCAAAATAGCATGTCAGCTTAGGGAATATTCACTATCATACGTGAACACAACATGCTAACACCATAAAGCTTTTAAAAAATGTTATCCCCTTTCACTTTCCCCGTTCTTATTCAACCACATCGTTGTGAAATATAGGGCTGCGTATTTCTTATCTCTAGTCTCATCCTCACCCGGGGGAGTGCTAAATCAAACCACCCCTGACTCCAGCCGCCGCACCGCTGCAATCTTAGCGGCCAGATAACTCACGCACCGAAAATATACCTCGCGTTAGACTAGGGGAAAATATGAGATGTATTGTTGTTACATACCTGTGCCCATTTCAGCAAGGCAAAGCGTTAAAACCGACGGTAAATAGTACATTATTGTAGCGGCCGAAAAAATCAATGTATGGTCCAGTAAATTTCAGTCAATATAATCGACATCATACATTGCTACTCCGGCTGATCTCTCAGCATTGTACTTTTCTCTCATTTTGAGAGGAAACAACAACGATACAGTTAAAAATAAACATCAAACTTGCGATTCCTCCGTAATAATATTACGGACTTAAAAACACCTAATTCATACTAGGATATACTTTATAGACTTCGCGTAGCGGTCGGAAATGGTATTTATTGTTGTTTAGTGAAATTGCTAGTCGCTACGAACTCGAGTACCGGAAAGAGTCAATTCATGCTTTATTTTTTTTAAATAATGGACATACTTCCAAGCAAGTGGGAGAAAAGATCATTCTAGCCACGTCTGCAAAGTTTTGTGGACAACGACCCACAACGGCTGCCGTTGGCAAGTGGAGTTCGTTTGTATGAAGCCTAAGAAAGAACAGTTGCGTTTTGCTATTTGTGATAGATTGTCAGCCTTTCACCTAAATTGTAATAGACCGTAATCCTCGGATCCCTCACTTGATTTCTGCAGTATGTGTGTGAATGAGCTGGAAAATTCTTGTTTATCATTCGCACCCAGTCTAACATGGAAGGTATTTATATTTGGTATTCTTTTGACTAACGTATTTTTATATCAATTTTAGGTAGTCCATCTATAGGTAAGCATCTTATCTAGTCAAAGCCGCGAATTGAAAATATATTGTTGATTGAGTAGAGGAAGGGTTTTTTTATTTATGACTCTGTATTTTCTTGATAATCTTAGTATTTTAAAAGGTTTTTTATTGAAGGTTTTTCCTGGTAAGTAACTAGTCTTTTGGAATGGAATAACAGCTTGCTTCCTCCCGGGCATGCTGTAAAAACCAGCAAAGGGATTTGAAGGTTACAGTGTACTGTAATTTAGGCGTTGGGCTGACAAACTGTCAGTATAGTTATCACTATACCTACCCCGTAAGGGATAAGGGCCTGACTTTATGTATGTATATGGTAATATAGCCAATGTTTGCGTTAGAGCAAAAACTTCCGACTTACAAAACTATAGGTACAGTAGTTGTAAATCGGAATTGTTATAACGGAGTAGAATATAGCCACAGGGGAAGTAGGTATAAGGAGCTGGTATGTATCTTATACATAAAATTACACCTCTCTTATGAGATTCCGTGGTTCATATGTATTTAAGAAAGGAGACGGAAAAAGAAAGAAAAAAGGAGTAGAAATATCTAAAGTTGAATTAACAAAAAGAAGGATCGAGGAAAGTAAAATGGAAGGATAAGTAAATGAGGAAAGAAGAAGACGAACGGAGAATCAAGAAGGAAGATGAAGAAAGGAGGAGATTGGCTGCAGGACGACCCACATTTCGTCCATACATAACATACATAAAATCACGCCTTTATCCCTTACGGGGTAGGCAGAGCGTTAAACGCCTCGTAAAAGGCGCTTTCGCCGCGTCTGACAAAAATTGAGGGTAATTTTAGATTGTAATGTGTATTGCCATAGTGACAGGTTGTCAGCCCATCGCCTAAATTACAATACACTGTAACCCTCGAGTCCCTTTTGCTGTCTTCTACAGCATGCCCGGGAGGAAGGGCAGCTGGAACATTCTATGTTTTTCTATCTCTCCCAGTCCAGCATGGAAGTAATTTCGTCCAACCTCCTTTAATGTAATTCTGTGCCGCCATTTCCGCTGCACACTGAAGATGTTTTACTTCCCATTTCCCTCCCCCTGTGCTTGTGCTCTGGGGTAATTTCTCGTTTGTCCGGGACGTCCATTATTTATGTTCAATTACGTGTTGCTGGATAGATTAGGTAAACAGCCGGTGGAGTGTTGTTGCTCTAACCTAGTTTAACACGTTCACAGCACAAGAGACGCAAAAAATACCGAAAATCAAAAAAAGATTGTGAATTTGCTTTGATTGAGTTTTTGTATTATGGTTTAACCTGATTAATGACTTTTCTCATAGAACCAGGCAAAAGTATTTTCTCGCGCCAAAGGGCTTTATGCTTATACTTAGAATATTGCAATTAAATCAGTCGTTTTAGTGAAACCATTTAAAAAAAAATCTAATTATATTATCCTTAGGGAATGATATATTTTCCTGTACTAAAAAAGAAACAAATTTTCCATTTGTCTTCTTTACCACCTTGACCAGACAATTTTGCACGGGTAAGCGTTATTTTTTAATTTCCCGGTGACAGTTGTTCAGTATTGTTGACTATTCAGTTTGCAGGGAGCTGTTACATACACCCTATGAACATACATACATACATACATAAATCACGCCTTTATCCCTTACGGGGTAGGCAGTGCGTTTAACGCCTCGTAAAAGGCGCTTTCGCCAAGTCTGACAAAAATTGAGGGCAATTTTAAATTGTAATTTATATTGCTATAGTGACAGGTTGTCAGCCCATCGCCTAAATTACAATACACTGTAACTCTCGAGTCCCTTTTGCTGACTTCAACAGCATGCCCGGGAGGAAGGGCAGCTGGAACATTCTATGTTTTTCTATCTCTCTCAGTCCAGCATGGAAGAAACATACATAGGCAAATATGATCATGGGGTAGGCAGAGCGTAAACTACCTAAACAAAGGTTGTTCTTCCACGTCTGACAAAGTTTAAGACAGATTTGTAGGTATATTGGTGAAGGTTGTCAGCCCATCGCCTAAATTACAATAAACTGAAACCCTCGCCCTATAAAACCTTCCCGAAATAACGTGCCAGCAAAACTATTCCAAGAGTTTTCTTAAGTTTTTTCCCCCCTACGCAAAATGATTACGGCTTTCTAGACAAACCATGATGCGTAGTTATACTTCATTTCGTTTACGACTGGGCTCGACCCCAGTGATTTTCTTTTTAGTGCTGCCCGTTTAATTAGAACACCCTTGGTGTGCGAGTCAGCGGATTTTTGTGTTTACGATAAACGGTGTTGCCAATCTTATTCTTTTGTTTGGGTTATGGCGTCTGTCGACTCTGTCAGAAATTTTGAGATAGGCACTTTTCTCCCACTTGCTCGGGAATAGCTTCATTGTTTTTAAAAATAATGCATACATTCACTCTTTTAGGTCCACGAGTTTGCAGCGGCCAGCAATTTCACCAAACGACAAAAATGACCTTTACCGACCACTACACGAAGTCTTTAAAGTATACACATCGATGGGTGCCTGGAACAAAGCCGCAATAGAAAAAACATAATTTTTCAGGAAAAAAGATTTAGTGAAAATCTTGAATAAGTACTAAGCTACGAGGCGTATTATAACGGTTTGAATATTAATCGATGTATTATTTTTTCTGGAGTAATTTATCAAGTAAAGAAACATCTAGTGCTTACGTAATTATTAATAAAACGATAAAAACGATAATGCCGTTTCATACACTTAAATTCGTTACCGCAAGAGTTCATCGTGGTTTTATTCCAGTAAAATTGCGAGGAAAGCAAACAGCAATAGCGTATTGCAACGTTCTGCGCAGTTCTGAAGTTTGTATCGCGAAAACAATAAAAGGGTTTTGCAGTGTTATTACATGAATTTTAAAATATAATTGAAAACTGTACTCGTGAATACTGTAAATAGTATGAATACAATATAGTTTCTGATCTAACTACTCTTTAACACACACATAGAAAACTCAAGCAAAAAAGCAAAGATGGCTTTAGTGCAATGCAGAAGAGCCGTCGGTAAGACATGGGGAATAAAGCCACATATAGTCCTATGGATCTATAAAGCTATAATTCTCCCCAGAATAGTTACGGAGCAATAGTATGGTGGCATAGAGCCTCAATCATCAAGAATAAAACAGCGCTGGACCAGGTCCAACGCTTGGCCGCACTGATGATCACTGGGGCTATGAGAACAACTCCCACAGCGGCCTTAAATATGATCCTGGGTCTATCCTATTGACCTACAGGTGAAGAAGGTAGCCTTAGAACAATGGTTTAGAATGAAGTCCTTTAAATCTTGGAAGGGTAACCATCTGGACAAAGGGCACGTCAAGATAGACTCGGTGATAGGACAAAATATCTCGATGATTCTTGCAAATAACGATTTGATACACATAGGTTCAAGAGATGAATGGAAAATCCACACAGACAACCCGATAACGATCTGTTACACTGACGGATCTAGGAAAGAAAACACCAAATTATCGGGGGCGGGCATTTACATAGAAAACTCGCCACGTCTGTATAGAACAATACCTTTAGGAAAATTCGCCAGCGTTTTCCAGGCTGAGGTGCAGGCCATCCTGGAGTGCGCCGGCGATTTAGAAAATTTAGAACTGACACCAGAAGTCATAATCTATAGTGACAGTCAGGCAGCATTAAAAGCGTTGAACAAAACCTGTACAACCTCTGCATTAGTCAAGGAATGCAAACTGACTCTAAACAGATTATATACCAAAACTAGTATCACAATTGCCTGGGTGCCAGGGCACCAAGACAACGAAGGAAACGAGATAGCAGACAAACTGGCCAGGACCGGGGCAGATGAAACCTTCATGGGCCCTGAACCATGTCTACCAATTCCAGGCCAAACAACAAAAGGCGTTATTAATATAAAAATTAAAAACGATAGTAACAGTAGATGGAATAACCTACAGTCATGTCGACAATCTAAGCTTTTCATAAAATGCCTAGATTTTAGAAAAACGCGTAGATTACTACAACTTAGTAAAAAACATATCAGACTCTTGGTAGGGTTACTGACAGGACATTGCGGACTGAACAAACACCTACACACTATGAGATTAATAGATAACCCAAATTGCCTTGAGTGCGGACAGGAGGAAAGTAGTCTCCACTTCTTAGCCGAATGTCCTAGCTACTCACTACCAAGATGGGAATACTTAGGAACTGACAAACTAGAGACAAAGGACTTAGAAAACATTTCCTTACTAGACATTCTGCACTTCTGCAGGGCCACCGGTAGATTCAAGGAGGTGACGCTGACCGAGCACCAGTGACCCCAGTGCTCCACCACTGGGAATTGGGTGAAATGGTTCCAACATCAGGAGCTGATCATCCGTCTGCGTGCAACGCAGCCGTCCCACCAAGAAGTAGAAGAAGTAGAATGCCCTCATGAGTATGACAAAGGACCACTTCCATAACATTGAACCACAATATCTTATTTCCCTCTGAGTCATGCATCCAGTTTCGTCCTTCAATGAGCTTTTTTATATCAACAAAGTCAGATTGAGCCATCTCGCGACTAACTTTGGCATTCATTGCAACAGCATAAATTTGTTCTGGCGTGTACATTTTTTTTTGTTTCTTTAGCTCACGCTCTATGCAAGCATGCATTGAATCACCCTCGTTGTGTCCGTGTCCGGTTTCAAAAAATCGATGCGTGATTGTCATTCCATATTTTGAAGCTGCATATAAATGCAGTGCAAATATAAATCGATTTTTATTTTGCCCGGGACAACCGTCTGAATACAGTGAAATTTTGGAAACCGAGCGCTTATGTTCATTTTCAAAAAACTTTAATAAGCAACTCCCGACTTCAATAGCTCCTCGCTTCGCTATTTTCATGTGCCACATAAAACAGTATCCCAGCTTACGGCCTGCATCGAACACTGTAACCGAACCAGTAAAATTATAAACGGGATATTTTCTTTTGTAATAGAAAACCCCAACATCTGACCTTGGAATGTAAAGAACCTTCTCAAGATCAAAAACTGCTATAGTCTCCAAGTCAGTAACGTTTTGTTTTTCAGCATCTTTTATCTCACGCACTCTTTCCTTATTCTTTATGTGTTCGTCATAGCGACTAAATATATTGTGTAAAGGTTTTGAGCGACTATCTTACAGTAATGGTGATCGTGAATCGGCATACATGTTTATTTCGGGGAACAAAGCTGTAATGCTTGTTACCTGTAGACCATTGAAAAAAACTTTTATTTTTGTACATAGCACCATTATTCCAGTAAACAAAATTCAAATTCTAAATAAGGAATATCGAGACAATACCCATAACGATTTTGCTAAATCAGCCAGTGTTCATTTAATATTCGTGAAAAAAATACACGAGGTGTATTCGGATCCATAGATTATGAAAATGGCATGATAGGAAAACTGCCACTATGGCTATTGTGGTTTTGTTCCAGGCACCCATCGACATATAGATTAGGTGATTTTAAGTTCATATTATTATTTTTTTAAATCAGAATGCGAAAAAAAAGAACGAATGAATGAATGGAATGTGCGCCTGTCAAAGGCGCAAGGCTAATTTAAAATGTCGAAATATTATGGAGGAACCGCAAGTAAGTTTGATGTTTATTTTTAAGTGTATTGTTATTGTTTTTTGCAAAATTTGAGAAAAGTACTATATTTCTCTCAGACGAAATAGCAATGTATGGTCTATCGTTTAAATTTACTCGACCATACATTGCGATTTTTTAGCCTGCTGCAGTAAAGATTCGTTAGTCCAGCATGGAATACCTAAGTAGCATGCATAATCATTAAGTTCGAATAATAACAAATTATTAGAAAGAACAGAAAAAAAAATAGAAAACTGTATTGATTCTTCTTCCTAATGTTTTTGTTTTTTAACCCTGGTGTAGAACACAGCGAAAGATCGATTGGTAAAATATTGTAGGAAAGAAAAGGCTTTTTCTATTTGTGTTAGCCTTTTGACTTTCACCCTAAGTATTTATATTTTTGTAAACCTAGAAAAACTTTAGAGTCAACATGCCCTAGAGGCTAAAAGAAACATTTACTCTTAAATCTCCCTTCAACTACCAATAAAACGAAACATAAATAATGTCGCAATGCGATTTATTCTGCTTTTGTCTCTAGTTATAGGCACCTATGTCTTTTGTGTATTTTTAGAGTAGGTAGTATTCTACCTTCTGGTGATCACTCATGGACCGCTCCAAGCAATGGTATGGCATGATTTAGGTATGATTCGTTTTTGCGCTAGATCTACTTAGGCCAATTCTGTTTTGAAAGCATTCCTATTAAAAAAGTCGACAAAATATCTCCGCCTTTATTAAGGCCCGTATTTATAATCAGCACTAGAAAGTGAGAGCAAGTTTGAGTTTGTGTTAGAGATGTAATTTCAGTACAAAATGGCCAGTCAAATCCATACTTAATATCGCTCTCAATCTTAAGAGCGCTTTATAAATACGAACCTAAGGCCCAGCACTTGAGATTGATAGCTAGTTTGAGTACATATGAGAAACTAGCTTTTACCCGCGACGTCGTCTGCGAAGATTGTTTTCCTTCATCTATCCTTGGTTATCTGCAGCATCTTGTGGGTCTGGTCCGAAAATGTGACGATGGTGACGGTGAAAGTGGGGTCAAACCCTTTCTCCTGTCATCGTTCCTCACGTACCTACCACACTTTCCCGCTGTCCTACCCGTCACTCGCGTCCCGAAACAGATATCATGTCTGTCCAGTACCATCTATTCCTTCCGGTCATGACTCGCTCCAGTCCTTCCCTTCCACCCGTCCATCATGAAACTAATGTCATTCCAGTGGACGTGAATAAAAGTTTCACAGATTATTATTGCACAACACACATTATGAATTGAATTGCTGCCACCGTTCTAACAACATAGCGTGATGCACTTCATAGCACTCTTAATTCTGGCTGCCTGCCCCCCCAAGTAAAGAAACGTGATGAAATGTATCTATTACCATACCGAATTTCATCAGAATCCGTTTAGCCGTTTAGGCGTGAAAGATATCACTAACTAAATTTAGTTCCCTCCCTACTACCTACCCTCTAAGTACGGTGGCGTGATTTTATATAGCCTATGTCCGTTTCCAGGTTACCATCTATCACCATACCAAATTTTATCAAAATCCGGTCAGCCGTTTAGGCGTGAAAGAGCAACAAACAAACAGACAGACAGACAGACAGAGTTCCTTTGGCATATATAATATTAGTATGGATGTACGTCTCCTGGATACCATCTATCACCATACCAAATTTCATCAGAATCCGTTAAGCCGTGTAGGCGTGAAAGAAATCACTAACTAAATTCAGTTCCCTCCCTACTACCTACCCTCTAAGTACGGTGGCGTGATTTTATATAGCCTATGTCCGTTTCCAGGTTACCATCTATCACCATACCAAATTTTATCAAAATCCGGTCAGCCGTTTAGGCGTGAAAAAGTAACAAACAGACAGACAGACAGACAGACAGACAGAGTTACTTTCGCATTTATAATATTAGTATGGATGTCATTTCCCTACTTAGGTTCCTTCTTCTTCTTCCGTCGAGTGGGTGTCGAGTCTATCGACCCGATGAAGCCTGGTGTCAGAGTTTTTAAACCGCCTAGTAGCACAACTATCAGGCCTCTGACATGGTTTAAGTAACGACCACTATCAAAGACAGCGACCGGGGCCGACGGCTTAACGTGCCCTAAATCTTAAGCACGAAATCTTTTTCTTTTCGGACAATCAGGTGATTCAGCCTGCAGTGTCCTAACCAAACTGGGGAAAAATTCACAAAGTGATAAATTCACAAATACCAACTTTGTGTTTCCCCCCTGGGAATCGAACCCAGGACCTCCGGATTGGGAGTCCATGGCACTAGCCACTAGACCACGGAGGCAGTTCCTGTTAAATCCATACTTAGGTAATACTGCTCTCAATCTTGAGATACATACATACATATAATCACGCCTTTATCCCTAATGGGGTAGGCAGAGCGTAAACGACCTAAACAAAGGACGTTACGCCTCGTCTGACAAAATTTTGAGGGTTATTTAAGATAGATTAGTAGTAGTAGTTTGTAGTGACAGATTGTCAGCTCATCGCCTAAATTACAATATACTGAAACCCTCGGATCCCTTAGCTGGTTTTTACAGCATGCCCAGGAGGAAATGCAGCTGGCACATTCTATGTTTTTCTTTCGCTCCCAGTCCAGCATGGAAGAAATCTTGAGATTGCTTTATTAATACGAGCCTAAGTCACTTAAAAATTACACCTAAGTCACCTTGCTACCTTAACAACATTGCCCTGTCTGTCCTCTTTGATTCACAAGATACGAAAGTAGTCTTTAATTAAAAGGCTACTTGGCAAATTGTTAAAACAACACAGAATTTCGGTTTTTAATGGACTTAAGTATGTACTAATTAAAGGGAAAAGACTATTGATTTTCTCCTTCGCTAAATAATCTTTTGTTCGACTGCGAACGCTGTTAAATTCAAAGTAGACTTATTGTCTGTTAGCAAAATCCGTAAAAGCAGAAGCTTTGATGGTGAATTTTATGAATTCCTTTAAATAATGAAGAGTCTGTTCTGTATTGCAAAACGAGAATGTTTCGGACAGTTGAAATTTTAAAAAATCGGATAGTAAAAAGTTATATTGGCTTACTTGTTTTTTGTTGAACGGAGGCTTAGGCCTCGACGTTTCGACAATATACGATGGTCTTAATTGAGAGCACGAAGATAACTCACTACCGTACGTCAGGTGTGATCATTAATGAATGTTAATGCAGTTTTTTTACAGCATGCCCGGGAGGAAATGCAGCTGGTACATTATGGACGTATTTGTAATCAGCTGTTAAGAGTGTCACCGAGTTTGAGTTTGTATCAGAAATGGTATTTCAGTACAAACTGGCCTGTCAAATCCATAATTAATATTGCTCTCATAGTGGTCAGAGCCATGGGCTTACGATCCGGAGGTCCTGGGTTCGATTCCCAGGGGAGAAACACAAAATTGATATTTGTCAATTTATCACTTTCTGACATATTTTCCAGTTTGGTTAGGACATTGCAGGCTGAATCAGCTGACTGTCCGAAAAGTAAAAGGAATCCGTGCTCCGGAGGGCACGTTAAGCTGTCGGTCCCGGTCGCAGTCTTTGATAGTGGGCGTTACTCAAACCATGTCAGAGGCCTTACAGCTGTGCTGCTAGGCGGTTTGAAAACTCTGACGCCAGGGTTCTTCGGGTCGTTGTTCGACTTGAGAATCCACTTGCTACGAAGAATATTGCTCTGAAATTTGAGATCGCTTCAAAAATACGAGCCTTAAATACCTAGGGTAGGTAGGTATTATTTTCTTGGGCATATAACAGCGGGGACAAAGATCCATCCGTCTGTTTCCAGTTTAGGTCATTGTTGGATTTCCCTGCAGACTACACTCACACCCAGATTCCTGATTGGAGTAGATTCCACAATTTTGACTTGGCTTTATCTTGTATATAAATAAAAGTTTTAATCGAAGTTTTGCACACATATACAACGAATAGCATAAAGGGTTTATGCATCGTGAAATGTTTGAACATAGGTCAGCATACGAAATACAAAAAAAATGTGCCCATACTAAATGCTCTATCAGTTGATGTATTTTGTTAACTTCCTTTGCTGGTTTTTACCAGCATGCCCAGGAGGAGAAGGAAATCAAATCAATCAGTCTAAAGGTGTTTTTCTGTAATGTAAGTCTGCAACCAGTAGCTTGGCGGTTTCATGCCACTTGAGACGTTCAAGTTGATTTCGGTGAAAATGTGCTCGATTCTACATACCACCGGCTAAACCTAAAATTAAAATCTATCTGTTACTTTCAAAATAATGAAGACTTATTCCAGGCTAACCTAGGTCCAAGCTACGGTCAGATGGCGTCGCCGTGTATTATAGATCGACTGTGTATCTTTTGCCATTGATACGAAAAGAAGAAAATAATTAAATTCAAAGAGGACGGGCGGTTTATATTCTATGGTTTTACATTTTGTCCGCCAGATTTTGACGCGCATTTGCCCGTTTCCCTAGTATTTATGTCAAATTTTATCCGCCATATCATTATGACGGCGGATAAAAATGACAGATAACGCATAAAACCGCCGACTATAAATCAAAAACCGGAGGGAATAGATATCCTGTGCTTTTCCAATGTTTTAGTCTGAAAGTGACAAATAGATTTAAATTTTAGGTTTAGCTTGTTGAATCTAGAATTAAGCCAATTGTTACTTTCATGCTGGACTGGAAGCGAGAGAACAACATAGAATGTGCCAGCTGCATTTCCTCCCGGGCATGCTGTTAAATCAGCTAAGGGATCCGAGGGTTTTTGTATATTGCAATTTAGGCGATAGGCTGACAACCTGTCACTACAGCAATATGCCCACAAATCTATCTTAAATAACCCTCAAAACTTTGTCAGATGTGGCTGAGCGACCTTTGTTTAGGACGATTACGCTCTGCCTACCCCATTAGGGATAAAGGCGTGATTTTATGTGTGCTTGTATGTTACTTCATATTCTGGAAATCATTAAGATTGGTTTTCAGTGGGGTGTTGGATCTACCTTCTGGTGGTCCACTTTACATAATAATATGTCACCACGCCACAGGCCTTATTTACCTCAATGTCCAGGCGGTTCATTGAGGTTGAGGTGATATCCTTAGAAGTCAATTTCTCGGAATAAGCATTTCCTTACATTCATCTAGGAAGTATTTAAATTCAGACTGATAACTTGTCCATATTTTATTTATAATTCATTTCAAAACTACCGTCAATACTTTAGCAGACTTTACGAAACCTTTAACGAAATCTTTAACACTTTGCCTACCACGTACCTAAACATTTGACTTTGTGTAGGTACTGCTCCTTTTACTTCTTATGTTGCCTAATCCTCGTTCTATAGTGAAGTATCTACCAGCGTGTGAGCCAAAACTGTGGCAAAAACCTGAAATTAAATCAACCAAAAGGATTAAAACTCGCACCCAAATGGAACTTTACAAACTTTACCGATGTTAAGGCTCTGCTACGGAAATCGAATCCCAAACAAACGGTAGTGACGTTTTCATTTTTAAATTAGGTATTGAAACATAGTTGAAACGTCGGGATAAAAGGTAAATTTCTATGTTTATACCACTAAAATTTAACGCGAGATAAATGATACCAAAACCCTCCGATTCCTTAGCTTAAGCTTTAAGGACAAAACAAATGCTAAGTGGTAAGTTTTTTCCGGTCAGAGGAACCCTTGGTGTGGAAACGCTGTTTATTATCGAATTAACTGCTTCCGTGGTCTAGTGGTCTGTGAGTCAAGGTAGGTTTCGATTCTCACGGGGGGAACCTAAAGTTGATATTATGGTAATTCATTCAACTTTGTAAGATCAGTTGGTTTAGGACAATGCAGACGAAATTGCGTGATTCTGATTATATGTAAAAGATTCCGTGTTTCGGAGGGCACTGTATCTTGCATTACAATCCGCAGCATTCTTCATACATAGGCGTCGAAAACGATTTTTTGCTATAATGCAGGTTGAGGTCAGGTTGTAGCTTCCGAGGACAGTTCAAGACTTTCTATCTATATAAAAGAGTGAAGGAGCACTATATGCATAAATACTAATTTTGTTGCGATGGGAAGTGCTTACGTAGATATATGTATTATTATATATTATGGATATTTTATTAAAGTAATATTTATGTATGTTTATGTAGGTTATATGTATATGTAGAAGTCTATTGCATGTACAGTCTTGTCCCCGTATATATCTTATATTCAGTTTTTCAGGTTGGCTGGAAGAGATCTCTGTATAGAGATAAGCTCACTTTTGTAAACTAAATTTAAGTTTGTTTATTTATTGTAAACTTTAGGTACACAATAAAGAATAAAAATAGCTACGTCATTGCCGTCGAAGCGTATGCATACATACATACATACAATCACGCCTCCATTCCCAATGGTGTAGGCAGCGCTTCCATGCTAGACTGGGAGCGAGGAAAAACATTGAATGTGCCAGCTGCATTTCCTCCCGGGCATGCTGTAAAAACCAGCTAAGGGATCAGAGGGTTTTGGTATATTGTAATTTAGGCGATGGGCTGACAACCTGTCACTACAGCAATTTACCTACAAAATCTATCTAAATTAACCTCAAAACTTTGTCAGACGTGGCGGAACGACTTAAACATAGGTTTAAGGTAGTTTACGCTCTGCTTCCCTATTCATACATAGGGATAAAGGCGTGACTATATGAATGAATGTAGGCAGTGCATAAACGACCCTAACAAAGGTCGTTCCGCCACGTCTGACAAAGTTTTGTGGGTTATTCATGAAAGATTTGTAGGTATATTGCTGAAGTGACAGGTTGTTAGCCCATCGCCTAAATTACAATATACTGAAACCCTCGAAAAAGAAAGAAAAAAAGAAAAAGAAAAGAAAGCGTATGCACAGTACAAAATATTCTTATACAGGTCGCCCAAGGGGTTATTACTCTGTTTTCTGTATCAAAGAGGAAAACTGAAACATTAAACAACATTAATGAAAGCTGAATCCGACATAATTCTACTGAAGGCATATTTTGCAGCCGGATTATTGAGTAAAGGCACATTTCGGTCCATACAGCATCATAGAGTAGCTGAAATGTAGACACGTGCTGGCTAATGAAAATAGTTTCTCATGAGTGTGGTAAAACGGTTTCATGAAAACAGACTCATGTTCGTTGGGACGCTAGAAAATTTTCGTATATTTTCTCAAAATATTCTATTAATTTTAAAGTATGGAGTCTGATTTTCGCCATCCAAATCGATTGATGTAAGAAACATTGAAATCAGTCCTCGCATTTGATATCTAGGCCCGGACTTATAGAGCGATCTCAAGATTGCGAGCAGTACTATGGATTTAACAGGTCATAATGTACTGAAATGACATTTCTGATTCGAACTCAAACTCTCTGTTAGTCTCAAATTCTGATTATAAATACGGGCCTTAGATTTCCACAAAGGTACAAACATATTTAAACAGATACCACTCATATTATAATGCAAATGAAATAATTTAAACAGGCAATCAGGCAAAAATCTGCATAATTTGTGTAAGTAGTACGTTGCTTATATAAAAATTTAGATACATACATATAATCACGCCTTTATTCTTAATGGGGTAGGCAGAGCGTAGACGACCTAAGCAAAGGTCGTTTCGCCTCGTCCAACAAAGTTTTGAGAGTTATATTGCTGTAGGGACAGGTTGTCAGCCCATCGCCTCAATTACAATTTACTGAAACCCTCGGATCCCTTAGCTGGTTTTACAGCATACCCGGGAGGAAAGCCGCTGGCACATTCCATGTTTTTCTCTCGCTCCCAGGCCAGCTTGGAAGACAATCTTTAAAACCTAAGTTTTGAAATGGCTAACAGCCAGACATTTGCAATGTAATTTTGTGTTTTTGGTCCACAATTATACAATTTATTATACAAATCGACTTGTCTTAGCCATCTCTAGTCTGTGCAAAGGATTACTGACCTGTTATTGGAAATTTACTGTTCATTGGCTCCGGAGTAGTCCTTTTATTGTAAACCGGGGCTTCATTGCGCCGCCGGGCCAGTGCCGGGCTCACTGAACACAGCCGGATATCTGAGATCAAGGTTACCATGTCACCGTAATATTTTACAATGATTGTGTAGTAAATAGTTTCAAAGCTTATAAATCTTGTACGAGAAGTAGTCTTCTGTTCTCGATTCTCGAGCCAAACAACGACCCAGAGTTTTTTAAACCGCCTAGTAGTACAGCTGTAAGGCCTCTGACATGGTTTGGGTAACGACCACTATCAAGCGACCGGGACCGACGGCTTAACGTGCCCTCCGAAGCATGCAATCCTTTTACTTTTCGGACAATCAATTGATTCAGCCAGCAATGTCCTACCCAAACTGGGGAAAAATTCACAAAGTGATAAATTCTCAGATATCAACTTAGTGTTTCCCCCTGGGAATCGAACCCAGGACCTCCGGATCTGGAGTACATGGCACTAGCCACTAGACCACGGAGGCAGTTTTCAAGGTGACCTGAATAGTTTCAAAAGCTCCATCAGATGGCTCTAGCTGTACATGAACTGTCAAAGTTTTGGGTGCGTTCATACAGTCGCCATGCATTATAAATATTGTTTGACGTGAAATTTAGATTTTTGTGGCAAAACTAGCGCAGGCTACCAAAGGAAAGAAATGTTTATTGTTTTGTTTTACGCGTTTTCTCAAAAACATTTAAAAAAACATACGTTATAAATTCTATACTGAGCCGTCTAACGCGAATTCAGCCCTAATCAAACAGACATAAGTATGACATTGACAGCTCATCTTTTGAAAAGCCACCTATCGGCATTATAGAGAATCTTTCCACTTATGTCATTCTGAAAAGCCCTAATTGCCGAATCACCGGCTACGGATTGGGCTACGGAGATTATTAAATGAGATTTGTAAATGACAACACAATTGACATGGTTCAACATCTTTACTACTTTTTACAGTCAAAAGACTTTATATTCCGATTTTTGTTATACATAGAATGTTTCTGCTGATAAATATATTTTCCTTACAATATTATTGCTTTTTTATGCCTCTAGGTATATTAGTTATTTACAGCAACATCATTGTTAAATATTTTTTTTCTAACAAGAATATTTATTTGTTATTAACAAACATTTATTACAATCATATTATCAAACAAAATACTATGCTCCATAATTATGCATGCAATTTTGAGCATAAAACTTTTTAAATCTGTCCCTTGACACTAATACCTAGACAGAACAAATTCCTAACTTAGTGCATATGTGTATGTAAGTACCTTAGGTACACTGCTAGGATATGAACTTTCGCTTTGATTTTTTTTTCTTGCGAGTTGATCTATCCATTGGGCTACGGAGATTAGGTATTAAATGAGATTTTTCAATGAAAACATAATTGACTTGGCTCAACATCTCACTACCTATTACAGTCAAAAGACTTTACAATTCAATTTTGTTGTACATAGAATGTATCTGCTGATAAATATGTTTTCCTTACAATATTATTGCTTTTTATGTCACTATATTAGTTACCTACAGCAACATCATTGTTCGAAATTTTTAAAATTTTCTAACAAGAATATTTATTTGATATAAACGAACATTTATTACAATCATGTTATCAAACAAAATACTATGCTCCATAAAAATGCATGCATTTTTGAGCATAAAACTTTTTAAATCTGTCCCTTGACACTAATACCCCGTCTAGACAGAACAAATTCCTAACTTAATGTATATGTGTAGGTACCTTAGGTCCACTGCTAGGATGAAACTTTTTTCTTGCGGGTTGATCTATCCAGGGCATAATGTGTTTTCCCCTGAAGATAAACAAACCCATGAGAAAAAACACATACAGACACATAATCACGCCTTTATCCCTAATGGGGTAGGCAGAGCGCAAACTATCTAAACAAAGGTCATTCCGCCACGTCTGACAAAGTTTTGAGGGGTATTTAAGATAGATTTGTAGGTATTTTGCTGTAGTAACAGATTGTCAGCCGATCGAATAAATTGCAATATACTAAAACCCTCGGATCTCTTTGTTGGTTTTTACAGCATGCCCGGGAGGAAATACAATGCAGTAGTCATTAGGGATAAAGGCATGATTATATGTATGTATGTAAGAAAGTGACTACTATTATAGAAACAGTGCCTGAAGATGAGGTATATTTCAGGAGCATAAAAACTGTCGATGTGTTTTTCCGTTAACGAATTTCTACCCTTTTATTTTCCAATCCGTCATCTTAAGTTTATCGGTAGGTATTTATAGGTGTAGTATCCCTTTGCTGGCGTATACAACACATAACTTTTCTCACACAGGGATCGACCTTTGGCCCTGGGAAATAAATCATGCGGTGAAAATCCTCCTTACCGGGCACTACGCCCTGATCCTTAAATATTTCACCCGGCCCTTGATAAATCTTGACGGTTTATAAAAGAACCTTTTCGAACTATATGTTAATGTGTATTATTATTTTGGTAAATGTTTTTTTCGGAATAATGCAAGGTGTTTGGGTTAAAAGGAACCCACAAATAATATTGGTGGAAGAATATTTCTAAAATTTTCGGCTAATCTCCCTGAGATCAACCATCTTCTTCGAGGACCTTAGTTTTTAGTGCCAGTATTTGCGTTGCGAATACAAAATAGGTTGCGACACACATTAGACAGGGAGTTAGGTAGGAACTGAACGGCAGATTTACATACTATGTGCGCTATCTATTCCTCCAATCTCTAATTCTGTTGGAACAGACTGTCTGACATGACCTGAAATCAGGCGCAAGAACGACCATGTTCATGCCAATCTTGTTAGAATTTTCATAACATAACACAAAGTCCCGCCATTGAACACGGGACCTCCGGATTGAGAGCTCAGCAGCCCACTAGATCACAGAGTCATCGTTATAACCAGAAACCAAATGCATAAAATATTTGCTCCACATCTTCCTTTCCAAACCATTCAGCAAATACTGGGCGTGCCAAAGCGACGTTCATAAAACAAACCCCCGCTAACAAAACCCGAAGCGTGCATTTTAGAGTTGAGCGCGAGAAATAAGCCAATAAAAACACACCCTGTGTTCTCACTGAGCGCCTTTTAACTGGACTGCCCTGCTCATTTTCTACATTCAAACAAACATAAAGTCACCCCTTCATCCCTTGCAGGGTGTGTAGAGGTTAAATCGCCTTAAGTAAAAAGCGTTTTCGCCGCATTTGGCAATATAATATTTAAGGCAATTTTTGAATAAATAGGCTATCGCTGGTTGCTGGCTATAGGTACTAATAGTGACAGGTTGTCAGCTCATTTTTGCTTTAATTACCATATACTGTAGGTAACCCGAAAATCCATTTACTGGTTTTTACAGTATACCCGGGAGGAGAAACAGCTCTTACGTTCTATGTTTTCCTATCGCTTCTAGTTCAGCATGGCAGCTATGGAAGAAGCACTAAAATTAACCCAATAAAAACACACTCTGTGTTCTCAACGAGCGCCTTTTAACTGGAATGTTCTGCTCATTTCTACATTATGTCTAGATTCTAAATGAGCGTGACGAAAAATGGAGCTAACGCTGCCAACATGGCCGCCAACGCCATTTTGACAGTTACCCCTACATGCAGCGCCATAGCCTACGTTCATTTAAAAGCTGGACGTATTGTAGAGGACGTTATTACATGCAGTGGTTGTACAGTTGTACTGATTAACGTAGTCTGTGTCGCGATTTTTAACACCTTTTTACGGAAAACATTGCTTAACGCGAAACTTGCAGCTGGAAGTAAACATTTTGAGCTCCAAATTCTGGGATTAGTACTGGATGTAATACATTACAGATATGTGTACAATTAAGTTTTAGCAGCGCTTCTTTTCCATCTAAAGAGAAACTACGTATATAGCTTGGAAAACCGGTTAAGGCGACGATACTAGACAAGTGGCGTCCCTGTTAGTAAAAAAACTCATAATTGACTAAAAACGCATTAAATCGAAAAACCGGACCAACAGAATCAAGTTATAGTGACTAAGATTATTTAGAACCTTATAAATTAGTAATTCATAGTTTATCTCTTTAGTCTTATCCCGTATCTCACGGGGTTATCTACCTTATCTAGGTGATGGAACGAGAGTGCTGGTTTTACACAGAGCGACTGCCATCTGACCTCTGCAATCTAGAAGGGAAACCAGACCCAATCCTAAATTAGGTCCGAGTTTTCAAGCCGCCAATGCTAAGCACTGGCCTCTGACATAGAATATCTACGACATTAAACGATATTAACCAGGACCAATGGCTTAACGTGCCTTCCGAAGCACGGAGAAATCGCCGAATAAACGTACATATGAAATTCGAAAACCGAAATATATTATATACATTGGTACGTGGTGGGATTCGAACCACGACCAGCTCAGGAGGCAGCGGCCCTATCCACTACACAATCGGACTCTTGAGTATTTATAAGTACATACATACATATAATCACGCTTTTATCCCTAATGGGGTAGGCAGAGCGTAAACTACCTAAACAAAGATCGTTCTGCCACGTCTGACAAAGTTTTGAGGGTTATTTAAGATAGATTTGCAGGTATATTGCTGCAGTGACAGGTTGTCAGCCCATCGCCTAAAATGCAATATACTGAAACCCTCGGATCCCTTATCTGGCTTTTACACATTTTACATACCCGGTAGGAAATGCAGCTGGCACATTCTATGTTTTTATCTCCCTCCCAGTCCAGCATAGAAGTAATTATTTAGTATTTATAAGTACTTACTACTTATACAAACACGCGCGCTAGAGGAAGAGCGCCAGCTAGAGGGTGGACCAACTCAAGGAGGTAACTGGAAGCCAGATACAGGGAGCGGTACATCTGGCATAGAGCCGGCCCAGTGGGGAAGTCTGACATACAGTCACGATCTTCAGCATTGAGAGAACGACCAGAAAGAATGACCTTTACAATACAATACAAAATTCTTTATTGCACAAAGAAACACATACAACAAAAATAAAAAGGAACAAACGTTACATTACAATATAGTGCAAATTACTACATATAATACTTAGACAATATTTACACTATTAAATAAATATTTCAATAAAATATACTGATATATATCTTACTTGCGACCCGCCCCGGCTTCGCACGGAAATCATCAGTGTTTTTCTACTATATTATGCATGTACTATACATATAAACCTTCCTCTTGAATCACTCTATTCGTTAAAAGAAACAGTATCAATATCTGTTTCGTAGTTTTAAAGATCTAAGCATACATAGAGATATAGGGACAGAGAAAGCGACTTTGTTTTATACTATGTAGTGATGATAAACTAGTACATAATATATGCTACATAAGACAGGAAACTCATACAAAATAAAACATTAATAACATTGCAAACATCTTTCAATAAAGGCTCTACTGTCTACACAGTTAAACATTGTATTTCCTATTCTGTATAATTGAGTCATTCTTGGGAACATTCCAGCGAACCACTCAGTTTGTTATCGTAAATCAAGCTTCGATGAATTTAAAATCACGACGTGGAAGCGTTTTGTTTGAAGAGAGGAACACAATGAGAAGTCATTTTAAAGCGCATTGCCAATTAAAAGGTGTAAAATTGTCAAGAAAAAAAACTTCGTACGAGTTGAAGCTTGTGTCCATGTTCTTGTTCTTTCACCATCACTTTTGCCAAATTATATTCTATGCGTTTATTTATTTATTTACAGTTTATTTATTACACACACACATGATAATACAGAGGACTCATATATAAAAAAATAGCACAACAGGAACAGGTTATCTCTAAAAAGAAATCCTATACAGCTGATGTACGGTAGTGAGAGAGTTCTTTCACATTTGTCTGCTACCTGCTGCTACTTAAGTCTCGGATATCCATACTTTAAGCAACGGTGTCTGTAGCTAAAAAGTCACTACTCTCGCGCGACAAACGCGTGTCTGCTGTGCTTCAAGCTATTATTATGCTACTGACAGTCGCTGGCGATTTCTTCGCAAAATTTTAATATTATTATTATGTGTCTTTTACCATATCACGGGACTTTAGAGTCCCGGAATTTTCGAAGGCGTGCGTGGGGCCTAAGCTAACACGTAGAGGCCCTTTTAAACATACATACATACATACATATAATCACGCCTTTATCCCTAATGGGGTAGGCAGAGCGTAAACGACCCAAACAAAGGTCGTTGCGCCACGTCTGACAAAGTTTTGAGGGTTATTTAAGATAGATTTGTAAGTATTTTGCTGTAGTGACAGGTTGTCAGCCCATCGCCTAAATTACAATATACTAAAACCCTCGGATCCCTTAGCTGGTTTTTACAGCATGCCCGGGAGGAAATGCAGCTGGCACATTCTATGTTTTTTATCGCTTCCAGGCCAGCAATGAAAAAATATTATTATTTATATATTTAATTAAATTAAAAATAAAAATAGATGCCCTTTTAAACATCTTCAATATTAGTAATGTGTCACTAGCTGGCAGTTATCCCTGTATGCACTATAGAAGTTCACCCAAGGACAAGCCCCGGGTAGTGTAGGACTATAGAGAAAAGTGGAAGCAGAGGAACCGGGTTATTGTGTTGAAGTGATAGTGGACTGGTTAATTAGGACATGGAAGGGACTTTGGCACCTACACGATTAATGTTTAAAAACACGAAAAAATGGGCAGGCCGTGACTCATCAACTCACTATAATGGGGACCCAAAACGGCCGAACGACAAGAGAGCAACATCGTGTGAGCGACTAAGGTTGTCGAGAAGTGAGACTGCGGGGGACAGATCTTGGTGTCCCAGTCAACAGGCCCCCAGCGTTATGACATTTTACACTTTCAGACTGGAGTGAAGGTTCCGCTCTTGCGAACTCCACTCCTGGACGGCCAACGAAGGCAAGCCAGGAGGAGAGGTCGGGTCCTTGGAGCTGAGTGTCCGGGGTGTCGCCACGCACCATCAGCTCGCCACACAAGCTGCCCCTCCGGGGACTTATTGCACCACTGAGGTGGGTAAGGTCGCCAATTCCCTATTATTATTATTACATACATAAATATGGTCACGCCTTTATCCCTAATGGGGTAGGCAGAGTATAAGCGACCTAAACAATGGTCGTTAGGCCACGTCTGACAATGTTTTGAGGGTTATTTAGATAGATTTGTATGTATATTGCTGTAGTGACGGGTTGTCAGCCCATCGCCTAAATTGCAATATACGGAAACCCTCGGATCCTTTAGCTGGTTTTTACAGCATGCTCGGAAGGAAACGCAGCTGGCACATTCTATGTTTTTTATCGCTTCCAGGCCAGCAATGAAAAATAATTATTATTTATATATTTAATTAAATTAAAAATAAAAATATTTTTTTTTTTATTTATTTATTAATTAATTTAAATTAATTAAATTTAATTATTAATATTTATTATTATTATTATTTCTGTTAGTTAAACGTTGCAGTCACCGTAATATGAAAAGTCGGCGTTTGTAGCGCTGCTGTAACCAAAACACCAAACGTGAAAGCAGTCTATGGGCTCGATTCTAGATACCACCGGTTAAAACTAAAATTACCTATCATTCACTTTCAAAATAAAAAAAATTAAAAAGGACAGGTATTTATTCTCTATGGTTTTACACTTTATCCGCTAGATTTTGACGCGCTTTTGCTCGTTTCCCCAGTTTCTTATGACGGCGGATAAAAATGACAGATAACGCACAAAACCACCGACTATAAATAAAAAATTGGCGAGAATAGATCTCCTGTCCTTTCCAATGTTTTAAGTCTGAATGTGACACGTAGATTTTAATTTAAGTTTTAGCCGGAAAATCTAGAATCACGCCCTATGTCACACAGCGACCCCCATTTCATGCATCTGTGGTCGGCTTAGTGCGGCTTTGTCTAATCTCAGGACAAATCCCTTTGTTCCGAATCTCTCGTGTTGTAAAAAACGTATTCAGTAATTTACTGCGACATATTTCATATTGACAGGTAGCTTTCCGTACATTTATCATCACTACATAGTATAAAACAAAGTCGCTTTCTCTGTCCCTATATCTCTATGTATGCATAAATCTTTAAAACTACGCAACGGATTTTGATGCGGTTTCTTTTAATTGATAGAGTTATTCAAGAGGAAGGTTTATATGTATAAAACATGCATAATATAGTAGAGACACACTGATAATTTCCGTGCGAAGCCGGGGCGGGTCGCTAGTATATATATAAAAAGATCCCTATACGGTATTTACCCGCGATAAAAAATGGCTATTGTGATAGTAATAAGTACCTTATCTTTGTGAATGAGAGAGTGCGCGCATCGACTATTCAATCTTAAATTCAAGCACGTTAAACTTTCGCGATCTAAATACTTCAAAAAGTCTACCGTTCAGTGATAGGGTGATAACTGTGACTTATGTATTCCATGCTGGCCTGGGAGCGAGAGAAAAACATAGAATGTGCCAGCTGCTTTTCCTCCCGGGCATGCTGTAAAAACCAGCTAAGGGATCCGAGGGTTTCGGTATATTTTAAATTTAGGCGATGGGCTGACAACCTGTCACTACAGCAATATACCTACATATCTATCTTAAATAACCCTCAAAACTTTGTCAGAAGTGGCGAGACGACCTTTGTTTTGGACGTTTACGCTCTGCCTACCCCATTAGGGATAAAGGCGTGATTATATGTATGTATGTATGTATTTATTTATCGTATGGCATTATTTGCTGCGAGCTCCAGAGGACAGTGCAGCAGCCGGTATTGTTGCACCCGGGGTCACGTGTAGGGTTTTTTAAGGAACTACCTTTTTTACCTACGGAAAAAACATCGATCAGTATTAGAAATAGTGACCGGGACCCACGGCTCAACGCGCCCTTAGCACGGAATTCGTTTTCTTCCAGGCAATCAGGTGGATTCCGCCTGCATTGTACTAACCAAACTGGGGAAAATATCACAAAGTGATAAATTGACAAATATCCCATGACCACTAGACCACGGAGGCAGTTACTATAACTGCGATACATACATCGCTACTTCTCACTGCGATAAAAAAAAAACATTGAGCCACATGTGAAATAAGAGCGAGAGAAAAAACATACAATGTGCTAGCTGCATTTCCTCCCGAGCAAGCTGTAAAAACCAGCTAAGGGATCCGAGGGTTTTTGTATATTGCAATTTAGGCGAGGGGTTGACAACCTGTCACTAAAGCAAAATACCTGCAAATCTGTCTTAAATAATCCTCAAAGCTCTGTCAGACGTGGCGGAACGACCTTTGTTTAGGTCGTTTACGCTCTGCCTACACCATTAGGTATAAAGGCGTGATAATATGTATGTTTGTATGTATGAAATAAGTGTAATAAAGCTGGCCTGGGAGCGAGAGAAAAACAAAGAATGTGCCAGTTGCATTTCCAGTTGGGTTTCTGCATATTGCAATTTAAGCGATGAGCTGACAACTTGTCACTACAGCAATATACCTAAAAATCTGTCTTAAATAACTCTCTAAACTTCGTCAAAGGTGGCAGAACGATCTTTGTTTAGGTCGTTTACGCTCTGCCTACCTCATTAGGGATAAAGGCGTGACTATGTATGTATGTACGTATTTTAACTGCCTCCGTGGTCTAGTGGCTAGTGCAATGGACTCCCGATCCGGAGGTCCTGGATTCGATTCCCAGGGGGGAAACAGAATGTTGATATTTGAGAATATATCACTTTGTGAATTTTTCCCCAATTTGGTTAGGACATTGCAGGCTGAATCACCTGATCGTCCGAAAGGAAAAAGACTTTCGTGCTTCAGAGGCCACGTTAAGCCGTCGGTCCCGGTCGCTATCTTTGATAGTGGTCGGTACTCAAACCATGTCAGAGTCCTGTTAGTAGTGCTACTAGGCGGTTTATAAACTCTGACACCAGGGTTCATCGGGTCGATAGACTCGATACCCACTCGACAGAAGAAGAATGTATATATGCTATCTTAAAACCCTCAAAACTTTGTCAGACGTGGCGGAACCTTTGTTTAGGTCGTTTATGCTCTGCCTACACCATTAGGGACAAAGGCGTGATCATAATATGTGAAATAAGGAGAAAGCTGGTGTTTATATAAAATATCGAACAAACTGGAAACCAAACCACAAACGGTATCATAAAATAGACAACTTACTGTCGAGATCGAAGTAGGTGGTCCATTTATTTGTATATTGTGACCTAGAAACCTAAATATCGTACCATTTGCAAACGTAAACTGCTTGTAGTCAGTAAACAGGTTAGTTGGATGCTGTTTTAAGTACGAAAAGGTGCAACGTTAGCATACTTTTTTTTAAAACAAGAGAAAACGAAAGTATAAAGTCGTTTTAGCCTTTGTGATGACTGTGAGAGAATACGAAACGCATCGGTTCGTCGTTTGTTGACCACTGTTTCGTATTTATTTCGACTCATCAGTCGCGGAAGTGTCCAGTATACAATTAGAAAAGTGAATACATACAACATACCTTTTAGAAAAGTGTTGCTACTGTATTGATGAATTCTGACAAAATTATTGTATTTAAATAATATTAATTTTATTATTGATTCTTTATTTTATTCTGAGACATTTTATATTGTTGAATTTAATGTATTGATGAATTCTGACGAAATTGTTGTATTTAATTAATATTAATTTTATTATTGATTCTTTATTTTATTCTGTGACATTTTAAATTGTTGAATTTAATGTTTTTACATTTTTAATTGTAGTTTAATTTATATTGATATTAAGTTTGACATTTTAATTATATTTTTTCTGACTATTTAAATTATTTGAATGTAATTGATTTATATAATAAGATGTTGCTTATTTTATGTTATTTCGAACACAATGTATATTGTTCACGAATAAATTGAATTGAATTGAATTGAAAGGGAGGACCACTGTGCGGAGATCATGCTTAATGACTGCTTTTAAAGAGTTGGATTCCGTTCCGATCTAAACAAGCTAAGCTCACAAGAGCGAAGCAAAAGGAAGCGAAAATTTTACTTCCCTATACAAAATGACCACTTCGATCAGACGGTTTGCATCAGTCGTTCGTCAGCTTGCAAGGCAATTAACCCGCACGGTCGTGCGAGATGGTAACAACCAATTTTATTAATTTTACTGATCTCCATCTCATACGTTCATAAAAACGTAGGTACTTTTGTAAAGTCAGATGCAAAATTCTTAATACGGAATTAAATAGATGTAGTTTAGAAAATAAAATATTTTTAATATAAAACAAATAAAAACATGATATTTGGCCCGATGGTGTAGTGGATAAAGCCGCTTCCTCCTGAGCGGGAGATCGTGGTTCAAATACCACTATGTACCAATGTGTTTTTCGGTTTTCGAATTTCATATGTACGTTTATTCGGCGCTTTTTCCGTGCATCGGAAGGCACGTTTTGCCATTGGTCCCGGTTAAAATCGTTTAACCCCGTAGATATTAGTTGTTAAGCCATGTCAGAGGTCAGTGCTTGAAAACTCATACCTAATCTAGGATTGGGTCTGATTTCCCTTCTGGGTTGCGGAGGTCAGATGGCAGTCGCTCTGTGTAAAAACCAGTACCCTTTTACTATCTCCTGGATTGGGTATCCGACCTCGTAAGATACGGAATCAGGCAGGGAGATGATGATGAAAACAAATAAAAAGTATCATAATAACAGATATATTATATTACCATTCTTCTTCTGTCGAGTGGGTATCGAGTCTATTAACATGTAATATGGTAACGTTTAGGTTCCGCTCCTTACCCGCAATGGTCTGCTTTGTCTGTACCTTTACTCTAAACCGATCCACAACTGGCTATAAAATAAATAATTATAAAAAAATATACTATTTTCTTAAAAATATTGATTTTAAAAAGTTATGAATCTGACTGTACCTACTTTGTGTGAGTTGGGGAAATAGTAAAATAATTAAAATTAAATGTCACCATCTCGCACGGCCGTGCGGGTTTACTGTCGTGCATGATGACGACCAACTCGTATGAGATATACAGTTTTCATTTCCAAAAACAATTTCCTCATAAAATTTTCAATTATTCAGTTTCGTTAATTGTGCAACCCCTAGAAAAGTTTCTGGAAAGCTGACCGACCATGCACCCTGTACAATTTTGATTAAGGGTATTCTTATTATATACACAGAATGTATTTTTTTATTTAATTTTTGCATTGTGTTGTATTTCACTGATACATTACGTGGTTTAAAGGAACGTAGTACTTTTTTTTACACCCTGTGTAAGGGTATATTTTGTATCGCAAATAACTGGTGACTAGTTTATAATTTTTTTCTTTCCTCTGCTACTTTTCACGTATAGTTGAATATCACATGACGGTATTGATTTTCCGACTCTCGTCTACTAGCCACATATTCGAAAATACCTAGAATTTATGCGATGCAAATTTTTAAGAGACTCGTGATTTTAAAGCGCATAAAGAATAGAATAGATAATGCAGTATCCGGACCAAGAGATGTGGAATATTTTTCACCATCACCGCATTTTAAATTCGTGAGAGCCCAATGGTGTAGTGGATAGGGCCTGCCTCCTAATCGGGAGGTCGTGGTTCTAATCTCGTGCATACATAGAATATGCCAGCTGAATTTCCTTCCTGGCTTGCTGTAAAAACCAGCTAAGGGATTCTAGGGTTTCTGTATATTGAAATTTAGGCGGTGGGCTGACATCCTGTCACTACAGCAATATACCCACAAATCTATCTAAAATAACCCTCAAAACTTTGTGAGACGTTGCGGCACGACCTTTGCTTAGGTTGTTTATGCTTGCCTACCCCATTAGGGATAATGGCGTGACTATATGTATGTATATTCCATGATTTGTTTTCTAATCACTACATAGTATAAAACAAAGTCGCTTTCTCTGTCCCTATATCCCTATGTATGCATAAATCTTAAAAACTACGCACCGGATTTTGATGCGGTTTCTTTTTATGAATAGAGTGATTCAAGAGGAAGGTCTATATGTATAATACATGCATAATATAATAGAGAAACATGGATGATTTCCGTGCAAAGCCTGGGCGGGTCGCTAGTATGCAATAAAGTATTTTTATATTTATCTTAAACAAGAAAATAATAAAAATAAAAATACCCAAAAGTGGAGGCCGAAATTCTAGCATACTTCATACAGTTAGAAAACATTTTTAATATACTGCAAGAGAATGCGTTGCACGTATGCGATTTTCAATAGCATTGTTCACCAAAAGAGTTATGAGATTTGAGACTGGGTTTTTGCTTTGTGTATTAGTTTACCGTCCGCGGATGTACCCGCAAATATTTCGGATTTTCATATCTGCCATGCCAGTGGAAATAGAATGCAAAATGAAATAGGAAAGTTAATAAATGGAATATATGAATGGTTTACCGGTGTAAGGGACAGCGTTCCGCAAACTAATAGGTCTAGTCCACGAAACTGATCAAATTAAACTTTTCATACAAAATTACCACCTCAATCAGATAATTTGCATGGAAAATCATTTTTTTTGTTTATATTTCCTGAAAAAAAAATCTTGCTGATAGTTGTTTAGTTTCGTTGATTGAGCAATCCTATCAGTTTGCGGGATGCTGTCCCTTACACCGCGTATGAAATATACTCAAAAATATGAATTCCTATTTCCAATTACTGTAACAATACATACATATAATCACGCCTTTATCCCTAGTGGTTCACGCAAACGTTCCGCCACGTTTGACAAAATTATGAAGGTTTTTTAAGATAAATTTGTATATACCTATATTGCTGCAGTGATAGGTTGCCAGCCTATCGCCTAAATTACAATATACTGACACCCTCGAAACCCTTAGCTGGTTTTTAAAGCCTGCCCGGGAGGAAATGCAGCTGGCACATTCTATGTTTTTCTCTCTCTCCCAGTCCAGCATGGAATAACCACTCGAAGAAATAGTTTAATAGCATACTATTATCAATTGATCGGTTTTTGAGATTTTCTCTAATTTAGTTAGGTTAATGCAGGCTGAGTCACGTGATTGTACGAAAAAGTTTACGTGCCACGCAAGGTACGGCCGTCGGTCCCGGTCGATGTCTTTGACAGTGGACGTTACACAAACCATGTCAGAGGCAAGGAGATATTAGGCGGGTTTAATATTAACAGCAGGGTTCATGGGATCGTGCAACGACTCGAAAACATCTCAATAAGAAGAAGAATGAATTGAAGCCAGTTTGAATTACATTTTGATTAATATTTGTTCAAGTTTCCAAATTAGTGTTTGTTTTGCGAACTGAGATTGGAGTTTCAGAAGTTTATTGCTACCAAATAAACGTAATTGGAAGTGAAGACATTAGACTCTATCTATTGGGATCTAATTGATTTTCAATTAAAGAAACATTGACTCTCTTTAACTTGAAAATCCTCCTACACACAGTGCCGCTGGGCATGTATTTAAAGGGCGTCAGGCTCAATTAGGATTAGGGCGTTTTTGCACTGCTCCGTATATGGTTCGTATCCTTGAAAGATATATAATGTCATTTTAAATCCAGTGCAAATATTAAAACGTTTTTCGTATTTCGACCTATGTACCTTAGGGAAAAATGTTCAGTTTCGTGGGTAGATTCACACGTTTCAATATTTGCACTTGATTTAAAATGACCTTATATATATTGGCGCGAAAATGTATGATAGTTTCCAAATGTTCACGGATACGAACCGATTACGGAGCAGAGTAAAAACGCCCTTACGGTATCGAAATGAAAGTATCGATACTATACTCGATACCAGTATTGGATCAAAAACATCGATACCGATATCTGTATCGGATAAAAAGTATCGTTCATCTGTTTTTTACAAAATTGGTGGTTAAAAACTTGGAAAATATAGACAAATGTTTTATAAATGTATTTTATAACAATCTGCTAAACTAAAAGCGAGCAAAAATAACACTCGTAAGCTAAGATGACATACGCAAACGTAGAAAGATTATTGTTTTGAGCTAAGTAATAGGATGTATTTTTTTAAATACGTTTACAGGTTTTAAAAAAGTATCGAGTATTAGTAAAAGTCGATACTTTTACTTATACTCGACACTTTGTTACCCTATCGATAAAATAAATACCCATTGGGTATCGCATCAAAAGTATCGAATCTGAAAATACTCGGTATCGAAACAAAAGTATCGAGTACTAAGTATTATCGATACTTTTTTCGTATCCGTAGGCTCATCCAAAAATTCTTCGTTGCTGGACTGGGAGCGAGAGAAAAACATAGAATGTGACAGCTACATTTCCTCCTAGGCATGCTGTAAAAACCAGCTAAGGGATTCGAGGGTTGCTGTGTAGTGCAATTTAGGCGATGGGCTGACAACTTGTCTCTTTAGCAATATACCTACAAATCTATCTCAAGTAACGTGGCTGCTCTGCCTACCCATTTAGGAATAAAGGCATGATTATATGTATGTATGTAGGGTCAATATATGACTTAGGTAGCTCAGTTGATAGAGCGATGGGATAGTATTCCAAGGGTGCAAGTTCAAATTTTAATTCGCTATTATTCGTTGTTTCTCCAACTTTACAGAGAGAGATTGTTGAATAAATGTATTATTACTTATGCAATATTTTTTGTAGAATATCTTTTTTAATTCAAAATCGTGCCAAAAAGCCTTACTTTACACAATAATTTACTCATCAAATGTATTATAATTATAAATCCGATAGTTTGGATACTAAATGGGTACCTACAATGCTATTACAACATGGGATAGACACTAGGATCCTATATTTGAAATGCATTTTGTCAAATTCGTAGGTTTAATACAGTCTCCTGAAAATATGACAGCTTTTATACGATAGATACAGATCTTATACAAATTGCATTAGAAGGAAAAGCGCGGTGAATAGTCCCTCAGCGCAAAAACGGGGTCACAGAGATCTTTATCAGCGCGAACTTGCGAATGTGTTGTCCTAACATGTTACTTATCTACCTTGTGGAAGGCGGTGGCTGTATTTAGTAGTTTTTGTTGCGTGATTTTTAGGGCCGTATTTATAATCAGCTCTCATGGGTGATAGCGAACTTGAGGTCGTATCAGAAATGTCAATTTAATTTAATTCTTGGGTTATATGGTATCGGAAATGTCATTTGAGTACAAACTGGCCTGTCAAATCCATACCTAATACTAGTCTCAAGATCGCTTCATAAATACGAGCTTTAGTGTATGTTTAGAAAAAAAATATGCCTATTACTGCCATGCCAGATCGGATACAATACAAATCATACAATGCTTCAGTTCTATTCCCTGGTATTTTCTAGAAATCTTTAGGGACGAGAGTTATAAATTGCTTCTTCACTATTACTATTGTGTATTTTAAAGCATGAAGAAAATCTTTTGCTGATATTTTTAGGTAAACATCCTTTGATGATCTAGATTTTGATTGCTGCCATGTAGCTGGCAGTAAGGGGAAATGATTGGCCAGAGACAGGCAAAGACCGAGTAATAAATCCAAAATCCAGACGGAAATCCTGTACGCGAATATTCGAAACAAATTGCATCGTATTTTCTGTAACCATTGTTCGTGGAACTAATATTTTGATAACAACAGACGTGGATACAATAACTATGGCAGCAAAATTACATTTATTTTGATGATCGTTTTGTTTACAATGCAAAAATGAATATGAATTTGATAGAATTGGACTCTTTTGTATTTAGTTTCCGTTTCTGACACGTCTCAGGTTTATGTTTTCAAATTCCGTAAAAAGTACGAAAATTTATAAATGCACAGCAACAAAACAACGGAAATTGAACCTTATACTTTTGCTTTAGCGTACATTGTACCGTGTCCAATACGTAGCCAGTTCCAATATTTCTCCGTATTGTTTTGATGTAACAAGGAAATATATGATAGTGGCATAATTTAGTTTTATCTCTTGCTTTCTGCGTGAGTTGCGAATTATCTGACAATTTACGACGGTTGGCTAAATAAACAAAGAGTTGCAAGATTGTTACAGTCCTCGGGGGAAGTTACACAATTATTCTTGTGAACAGCTATGTGACATCAAAAGGCAAGTCTTAAACGCATGGTTAGCTATCTTTTCTTTTGTTGAGTTTTGAACTGGAGCAGATAAAATTGCGATTGTAATCGCAGTGCAGAAAGGTATTAGTTTACATACATATAATCACGCCTTTGTCCCTAATGGGGTAGGCAGAGCGTAAATGACGTTAGCAAAGGTTGTTCCGCCACGTCTGACAAAGTTTTGAAGGTTATTTGTAGGTTTATTGATGTAGTGACAGGTTGTCTGGCCATAGCCTAAATGATGCAGCTGGCACACTGTATGTTTTTCTGTCGATCCCAGTTCAGCATGACAAAATATATAAAAAAATACGGTTAAATCTTCTGTTGACAAGGGGTATCCCTTTCTTTATACAGTTTTGCCACTCACATGTCAATCTTCTAGTATTTTATTTATTTTGATACATACATACATACATATAATCACGCCTTTATCCCTAGCGGGGTAGGCAGACCGTAAACGACCTAAGCAATGGTCGCGCCGCCACGTTTGACAAAGTTTTGAGGGTTATTTAAGTTAGATTTGTAGGTATATTGCTATAGTGACAGGTTGTCAGCCCATCGCCTAAATTACAATATACTGAAATCCTCAGATCCCTTATCTGGTTTTTACAGCATGCCCGGGATGATATGCAGCTGGCACATTCTATTTTTTTCTTTCTCTCCCAGGCCAGCATGGAAGAAATTTATTTTGATGCCAATGCAAAAAAGCGTACGGAATGTAATTTATAGAATTTTAGCCATTTAATATATACATTATATCAACCTCATGTCGCCGTGGAAAACAAACTCATGACACCTAGATCAAAATCCCAAGGCTCAGACTACTATCCCACAAAAACAATGAAAAGGTCTTAATTTTAAAACAGACTCCTTTCCACAAAACATTTATATTTCACTTAAGGTGGTTCGATGAACTCAGTGGCGCCCCCAGAAGTAATAAATTGATTGTGTCTCAAATACAAACACTATCATGAATGTTTTAAGTTTTGCGATAGTTGGAAGTAATTCTTCATTATGTAAGAGCTTTGAATATCGAACTTGCTAAAAGAGGCAATTTTTGGCAAGATAAAAATTCAAAGCTTAGATATTAAGTGTAAATTGTTAACTTTCGTATTAGAAAATGAATAATTATTTCTGATTTTCGCAAAACGTACGAGTGTTAGAATCAATTTCAAATTTGTCGCCTTCTATCTCTATAAAATCATAGACTCTGTAGCGCACATAGATGGAGCCACATCTAGATACAACAGTCCTGAAACGCGGTATCGAAATTTGCTCGGCGATCTGCATATATACAACTTCCGAACTAATCCAGCTGGACTCCGGTCCCCTGGTCACAACACCCAACCGTGGGTTTGACCCTTTTTCAATCCGTCATCACTCGGCCAACTGGCCTCTCAAGGAAATGCTCCTAAAACTCTATATTGTCAGAATTCTTTACACTCTACTCCGTGACTTTACAACTAGCTGACCTAGCCTTGTATATTTTTAGGTTTTTTTTTTTACACATAAATCCGGTAAATTACTTATAAAAAGTAGTTGTTTTACATAATGTTTGTATTTGAGACACTATAAATTTATTTCTTGTGGCGGCAGCACTGACTTCAACATACCACTTTAAGTTAGTGAGACGTTTGCCCTAACTCGCGACATATGTATGGCTCTAGGACTTAACCAAAAACTCTTTAGATATAAGACCTTGCTATAAACACTGATTTGTAATTGTTCTATAATATAACTGTTATATTATTAAGACTATGAAAAAAATCTTCATGTATAGATACAATTCGATTATAATTTATTATTTCATCACCTCGCTAGTCTTATCCCGTATCACACGGGGTCCGCTTCCTAATCTAGGGGATTGAACGAGGGTACTGGTTCGTACACAGAGCGACTGCCATATGACCTCCGCAACCCAGAAGGGAAACGAGACCCAATCCTAGATTAGGTCAGAGTTTCAAATTGTCAAGCCGCCAATGCTTAGCACTGGCCTTTGATATGGCTTAACGACTAATATCTACGGTATTAAACGATTTTAACCGGGACCAACGGCTTAACGTGCCTTCCGAAGCACGGAAAAAGCACCAAATAAATGTATATATGATATTCGAAAACCGAAAAACACATTGGTACGTGGTGGGATTCGAACCACGGCCTCCCGCTCAGGAGGCAGCGGCCCTATCCACTACACTATCGGGCTCTCTGAATAATTTATTATTTAATGATACCTAATTATAATTACCTAAATTTGACATACGTGGGACACTCAGAAAGATGTGAAGGCGACACTAAAAAAAATTGTTCTACAGGTACATATATTTTTATTAAATCTTTTCAAAGTACTCTCCACCAGCCTCTATACAAAGATTCATGCGTCTGAACCAGTTTTCAAAACACTTTTTCCAGTCCGCCGTAGACACTTCGTTTACAGCCTGCTCGAACGCAGCCAGCGCATCTTCCGGCGACGAAAATTGTATCCCCTTGAGCTGATTTTTTATTTTTGAAAATAAAAAGAAGTCACACGGTGCTAGATCAGGGCTGTAAGGAGGGTGACCCAGGAGTTTGACTGGTGTGCTGTCCAGGAAGTCCCTCGTTTTGAGCGCGGTGTGTGCAGGCGCATTGTCGTGGTGGACCAGTAGTCCGGGGAGCCCTGTGTTTGGTCGCTTGTTGCTCACAACAGAAAAAACTTCTGGTAAACATTTGGTAGTATACCATTCGGCGTTAATGCTTCTTTGATCTCGTAAGGGAATTGAGGCCAAGTGGCCAGTCAAATTAAAAAAGCTGGCGATCAAAATCTTCCCCCCGCTTCGAGATCGCTTCACTTTGGTAGGCGTTGGTTCATTTTGAAACACCCAAACTGTCGACTGGCCCTTGGTTTCTGGATCGTATTGATAAATCCAGGACTCATCACCTGTTACGATGTCGTAAACACGCCGAGACGAGCCTGCTTCAAATTTTTTCAGCATATCACGGCACCATTCCACCCGGGCCTGCTTCTGAGCGTCGGTGAGGTAGTGCGGCACCCAGCGCGATACTATCCTCCTCACGCGAAGATGCCCATGTAGAATCTCGTGAACGCTTCCCGATCCAATCTTTAATATGTGCTGAATCTCCTGATATGTAATTCGCCTATTATCTTGGATTAAATTTTTCACTGCTAGCACGTTTTCTTCCGTAATAGCCGTCAAAGGGCGACCGCTTCTTTCTTCATCCCCCAAGGTTGGCCGACCGCGCCTAAATTTGTTATACCAACGATACACGGTTGCCTTGGAGGGGCTTTCAGCCATAAATGCCATTTGAAGTCTATCGAACGATTCATCCGGTTTCAGGCGACACTTGAAATCGTAAAAAATCATAGCTCTAAAATGTTCCCGGCGCAGATCCATTTTTCAGTAAGACACGATACTTTGAATTGGCTCGCAAAAAATGTGAAGGGAAATTTTGAAAATGGAAACACATATTTTACTTACAAGTAATCATATTTTCAAAAAAGATTCTAACCGGCCAGTCTGCCATATATAAAAACTATTTATCGCAATACTTTCTGAGTGGCCTGGTATTTTACAATGTAAAATTATAAGTTTTATATGGGTCTTTTTCTATAATGATCAAAATGTGTGACTGAAATAAACAATATTTAAATTCAAAAAATCCTTTGAATCCCAAATACCTCAGTGTCTAAAGACCAAAGTATATAATCAGTGTGTGTTACCAGTGATGACATATGGCAGTGAGATGTGACCTCTGAATATTGGCCTCATGAATAGGCTCGCAGTCGCTCAGCGAACGATGGAGAGAGCTATGCTCGGAGTTTCGTTACGTGATAGAATAGGAAATGAGTATATCCGTACACGAACAAAAGTAGCCGACATAGCAAGCAGGATCAGCAGGCTGAAGTGGCAGTGGGCAGGCCATGTAGTTCGTAGAACTGATGACCGCTGGGGTCGAAAGGTTCTAGAATGGCAGCCACGTGTCGGACGGCGCAGCGTAGGACGACCTCCTACCAGGTGGACCGATGACCTTGTAAAGGTTGCGGGCAGCGGGTGGATGCTGTCGGCCCAAAACCGTGCTCTGTGGAGAACCTTGGGGGAGGCTTATGTCCAGCAGTGGACGTCTCACGGCTGATGATTATGAAATTTGACATATTTTACAATGTAAAATTTTAAGTTTTATATGGGTCTTTTTCTGAAATAAACAATATTTAAATTTAAAAAATCTTTTTTAATAAAAAGAACTGAGAAATGCCTCCGTTCAACTGGTCTGAGCCATGGGTTCCCGGTCATTTTGATAAGTATTTTTTTTATAATAGAGATTTTTGGACCATACTACAAATAGTATTAATGCGTCACCGGACTTTAATGCGTATCCAGACTATATTGCATCACCGGACTTGATTCGTCAATTTGTATTTTTGTGAGTTTTGTTTTTCCCAATTTGGTTAGGACAATCAGACTGAATGTGATTGTCCACAAGAAAAAGGAATCCGTAGGTACTTCAGAGATTTATTTATTTACTACATTTAAAAAAAATCTACACAGCGATTGTCATAAGGCACGCAACATTGTACTGACTGTCCCAGTCACTGTCTTTGAAAGTGGCCATTTAACATATCAGAGAAGTGTAAGAGGTCTAATTAGCTGTGCTATGAGTCAGTTTATATATATATATATATATATATTTACAAATCTATCTTAAATAACCCTCAAAACTTTGTCAGACGTTGCGGAACGACCTTTGTTTAGATCGTTTACGCTCTGATTACCCCATTATGGATAAAGGCGTCATTACATGTATATATGAGTAGGTTTAAAAACCCTGAAACTCGTTTTCACCAAGTCGTCGTACATAGCAATACTATTATATTTAGATTGTAATGTATATTGTCACTATGGCAATACACATTACAATCTAAAATTACCCTCAATTATTGTCAGACGCGGCGAAAGCGCCTTTTACGAGGCGTTTAACGCTCTGCCTACCCCGTAAGGGATAAAGGCGTGATTTTATGTATGTATGTATGTCGTACATAGACGAAGATGAGCAGAGTTTTGTATACTTAGTCTATGGTTTTAGTTAGAAATGCTAAATAAATCAACAGCTACTTATGTCCTAGCCACCAGACAGCTTGTCAGACGGCTGGATTCCACACTGAGTATGAAACCACATGATCAACCACGATAAAATACACCATGTTGAATATGTTTTATTTGTTACAATATTTTGTTTTCAAACATACATATATATAGTCACTCCTTTATCCCTAATGGGGTAGGCAGAGCGTAAACAACCTAAACAAAGTTCGTTCCGCCACGTCTGACAAAGTTTTGAAGGTTATTTAAGATAGATTTGTAGGAGTAGGTATATTGCTGAAGTGACAGGTTATCAGCCCATCGCCTAAATTGCAATATACTGAAACCCTCGGATCCCTTAGCTGGTTTTTACAGCATGACCGGGACGAAATGCAGCTGGCACATACTATTTTTATGCACATTCTATGTTTTTCTCTGGCTCGCAGTCCAGCATGGAAGAAATTATTGGAATCTTGGTTACATAATATATACGGTTTTAGTTAGAAATAGTGTCAGAGGCCTAATAGTTGTGCTTCTAGGCGGTTTAAAAACTCTGACACCAAGGTTCATCGGGTCGATAGACTCGATACCTACTCGACAGAAGAAGAAGTTAGAAATGCTAAATAAATCAAGAGCTATTTATGTCCTAGCCGAGAGACAGCTTGTCAGACGGCTGGATTCCACACTGAGTAAGTAACCACATGATTAACCACGCGAAAATACACCATGTTGAATATGTTTTATTTATTTCAATATTTTGTTTTCTTTGAATTGGTAAAATTATTGGAATCTTGCTTATAGGCTCTATCTAGCATTATAAAAGCAATTTATAGTCATCAATTAGGTTAATGAATAGTATTATTATGACTAATAAACCATTTCATTTTATTTCACAATATGTTATTGGCACGTCGGTCGTTCATTAATAATCAGAATTTGTTGCGTTTGCAAGTTTTAGTTGTATAAGGGTTTAGAAACTCAGACGATTTATAGTCCTAGCACCTAGCTGTGGCACCTAGCTTTACCAGTCCAACTGAATTCACGAAGAACTTCAAAACATTCGCAATCTAAGTCCTCAGTATAAGTAAATTTCAAGTGAAAATGAGCATAGCTCGGGAGACCAAAGCATCCAACTTTCTTATTAAAAATTCGGTTTGAGAGTTGAGAACTTTGCTCCTAATGGATTTTTAACCACTCAAATGATTAAGTTCCGGAATGTTCCGCATAGTTCCTTCATAGTTGGCTAGATGATGGATTGAAAAACGAGGAAGGTGGTTAGAGGAATGGAGGACTTCGCGATTTTACAGACGGTAAAATTTTATGGTTGGTAGTTAAATTAATTCTTTGGTTTTTTAACAATTTAGGAACTGGTAAGACTTGCAACTAAGAAAAAGTGATTCCTATCTTTGTAGGTCCGGGTTTTAACATTAATTAATTAATTAGTACTACTTGTTATACCGGGTGTAATAGACAGCTTCCCGCAAATTAATAGGAGTTTCTCAGTTGAAACTGAACAACGTTCACCAGGAAATTCTTCCAGGAGATGAAACAAAAAAAATACCTTCCGATACATACCTATATCAGACAATTTGTAAGGAAAAGCATTTTTTTTCATTTCCTGAAAAGAAATACCTGCTGATAGTTGTTCAGTTTCGTTGACCGAGCAACCCTTGTCAGTTTGCGGACGCTGTCCCCTACACCCCGTATATACTCGTATCTATGATTTTGTACCTATTTGCCAGTATTTTAGGCACTTTAGCTTCGATGTGGCGCGTTTGGGAAACTATTCTGTTTCGAACGTTTTCATTGCTCATTTACAATTATTTTCGTACAATTAATAAATGGCAGTTTGTTATATTTGTGAAACAAACTTTTAAGTATACGATTTACTAAAAGAAACATTTTCATGTTAGCACAAGAAATTCCGCAAAATCCCAACCCGAAAACTTATTCACAGCATGTTTACAAGTCCCAATATTTACAAACCTCCGAGATGGTCGTGATAAACGCCGCATTGCGCAACTTAAGAAATGTAAAGTAGGAACTAAACCTCCAAGTTTAACCCCTGGTCCTAAGTATGCAAAGTGAATATTTAAGGAACGTACGGTGGCTGCAGCTGCAACTCTAGATAAAACTTGAACTCTCGTGCTTGCATTCCATTGGTGGAAGTAATGCAAAAGAGATTCATAGTAATCAGTGTTGGGCGTCATTGACTTGGGGCCCTGGGGGCACTGGGTACGCTGAGGGCACTGGGGGCATTGGGGGCACTGGATACACTGGGGGCACTGGGGGAACTGGGGGCATTCGGGGATCTGGGGGCACTGGGTCACTAAGGACACTTAGGGCACTGTGGACACAGAAGGCTCTGGGGGCACTGGGGGAACTGGTGCATTCGGGGAACTGGGGGCACTAGGGACAATTGAGGCACTGGGGCACTAAGGACACTTGGGGCAATGTGGAAACTGAAGGCTCTGGGGCCACTGAGGGTACTGGAGGAACTGGAGGCACTGGAGTGACTGGGAGCACTGGGGCCACTGAGGGCACTGGAGGAAGGGGGGGCACTGGAGTGACTGGGAGCACTGGGGCCACTGAGGGCACTGGAGGAACTGGGGGCACTGGAGTGACTGGGAGCACTGGGGCCACTGAGGGTACTGGAGTGACTGGGAGCACTGGGGCCACTGAGGGTACTGAAGGAACTGGGGGCACTAGAGTGACTGGGAGCACTGGGGCCACTGAGGGCACTGGAGGAACTGGGGGCACTGGAGTGACTGGGAGCACTGGGGCCACTGAGGGCACTGGAGGAACTGGGGACACTGGAGTGACTGGGAGCACTGGGGCCACTGAGGGTACTGGAGGAACTGGGGGCACTGGAGTGACTGGGAGCACTGGGGCCACTGAGGGCACTGGAGGAACTGGGAGCACTGGGGCCACTGAGGGCACTGGAGGAACTGGGGGCACTGGGGGCACTGGATTGACTGGGAGCACTGGAGGCACTTGTTGTATTTATTACCTGAAATATTCGCGATACTCGTAGTTGTTCAGTTTATTTAAATGAGCAGCCATTCGGTTTTCGGAAAGCAGTCTCTTCCACCCGGTATTATCGCTTGCAGTGAAAACGAAGCTCAACCCAGCAGATGGTCGTAATTCTAACAGTTAAGGGGTGAACACCGTTTTGTAAGCGAGCTTGCGACTCGCAAATTTTATTCTTAAAAGGGTAAGATTAAGGTAAACTTGTTTTAAGGGGTGTTGTTTGAGCTCGCGTGAGGGTGCTAAGCACGAGGTATATTTATTTATTTATTGTTTTATTTTAGGCATCTGAGGCCCATATAAATACATAAAATACTAAACATTATAAACTTAAATAAACAAAGTACTTAGTTTTATTAATATTCTAAGATAATATCTACAAGATATTATATTATCTACAAAATTATGAATATTGAGGTGAGAGAAATAAACATTATTATTATTTATTATTATTATAATAGGATTTTGCTCAGCAGTGGGACACTTACGGCTTTATAAGATAAGATATAGTTATTATTATTAAATCTAACAAACAATACTATAAATACACTACAAATAAATTAGACCTAAAAATAAAATAACATAGCACTATTAAAACTATGCTGGCTTAGGAGCTGTGCGCCGCGTATTCCCACGGAAACGGCGGAACACTACTCCTTTCGGCCAAAACTCCGGCGATGTGAAGACGCCCAGATGTGCATAGGTGTTATTTATAATATTTTGCTGTTTATTGTACACAAGTAACATGAGAAAGACAATGCACAAAGAAATAACGACACAACAGGTACAGCTTATTTGTACTAAGAAATTTCTTCCAGCTGACCTACGGAAGTGAGACTTAAATTGAGAGGCAGGTTAGGCGTGCACAAATAAAACATTATATTAAAATAAAACCAGCAAATGATAAGTTACATAAATAAATTATTGATTAATACATAAAATCATAATAATAATATATACCAATTTTGCATAATTAAATTGACTATCAGACTTGGGGCGTTATAAGCTGCTTAGAGTCGAAGAAATATTGGGCACTCCGTAGCTATATAGATAGACGATACGTCTGTATAGCGGGAGGTCGTGGTTGGAACCCACCACGTACCAATGTGTTTTCCAGTTTCCGAATTTCATATGTACATTTATACAGCGATTTTTCCTTGCTTCGGAAGGCACGTTAAGCCGTTGGTCCCGGTTAATATCGTTTAAAACCGTAGATATTAGTCGTAAAGCGATGTCAGAGGCCAGTGCGAAGCATTGGCGGTTTGAAAACTCTGACCTAATCTAGGATTGGGTCTGGTTTCCCTTCTGGGTTGCGGAGGTCAGATGGCAGTCGCTCTGTGTAAATACCAGTACCCTCGTTCAATCCCCTAGGTTAGGTAGATATTGCAATTTAACAATGTGCTGATAACCTGTCACTACAGCAATATAAATACAAATCTATCTTAAATAACCCTCAAAACTTTGTTGTCAGATGTGGCGAAACGACTTTTGTTTAGGTCTTTTACGATCTGTCTATTTTCCTTATGTATTTACTATGTGAATTTACTTATGTATTTACTATGTGAATGTGGTATCAAAACTACTAGTACCTAGATAGCTTGTCATCATGTATTATGATGTCATCGCTAACGTTTATCAACTGAAACGAGCAATCAACAAAAAAGTCAATATTTTAACAAGTAATGGAGTCAATCTTTATCCCATTGATCCTTTGTTGACAAAGAAGTCGCTGCTCAAATTTCGTGGGATCAAAAGCTTATCCTTGCTTGAAACAGTTCTCATATAAGATTCTATACAGACGGGCGGCATGATAATTGCAAAGATGGAATTCACTTGACAATAATTATGGTGTTTGACAAGATTTGAGGATCATTTTGTAGAAAGAAAGAAGTATGCTATAGTGATAGGTTGTCACAGACTAATACTTTATATCTATGTCTTAATGTGCACAGTTTGCTCTGGAAGAGAAGCAGCTGGAACATCTCTATGTCTAACTTATTTGAAATAAGCATGTACAATTGAAAAAAAAACTGTAAAATTTTTAAGGTTATTTTTATCCATAAAACTGATCAATTTTTCCCAGAAACATAATTATAGTTAGAAATAATTCTAAAAAAAAATTGCGCTCTCTTATTTCTACACTTTAGAGCACACAAATTTTTGAGGTATTTTGTATGGAAGGTCCATTTTTTTCAAACTTCGACCATTTGTTATTTCCTTTTCGTATTCCTTGGGGAAAGTTAATGTTTTATTGAAAATTAAACTATCTATGAATCATCATCTCATCTCGCTAACCTTATCCCGTATCTCACGGGTCGGCTTCTTATCTAGGGGATCGGACGAGGGTACTGGTTTTACACAGAGCGTCTGCCATCTGACCTCCGCAACCCAGAAGGGAAACCAGACCCAATCCTAGATAAGGTCAGAGTTTCCAAGCCGCCAATGCTTAGCACTAGCCTCTGACGTGGCTTATAAGAAAAAACAATAAAAAATAAACTATGAATCATACTCCTAAATTTGTATGAGATGTGTTTTACACCTTATGAATATACTGCGGTCCCAATGCAGTTCGTCTGCAATATGACCTTAAGCAGCTATTATTATTCGCTTGTCGTCTATGGGTACTTTAAGGAAAACTCGTTCGACTTTTTTTTTCATTTCGCGGTTTTGGATTAAGGCTTAGACTTGAGCAGTTCCACGCCAAAGTTCCTGCATAATTGTGATTTAAGTACATAAAAATAATCACGTTTTTATCCTTAACAGGGTAGGTAGAGCGTCAACGACCTAAAATAAAAGGTAGTTCCGCCACGTCAGACAAAGTTTTGAGAGTTATTTAAGGTAGATTTGTAGGAATATTGCTGTAGTGGCAGGTTGTCAGCCCATCGAATAAAGTGCAATATACATAAATTCCCGGATCCCTTAGCTGTTTTTTCCTCCCGAGCATGCTGTAAAAACCAGCTAAGGGATTCAAGGGTTTCAGTATATTGCAATTTAGGAGATGGGCTGACAACCTGTTACTACAGAAATGTACCCACAAATCTATCTTAAATAACCCTCAAAACTTTGTTAGACGTGGCGGAACGAATTTTATTTAGGTCGTTTACGCTCTGCCTTCCCCATTAGGAAAAAAGGCGTGACTATATGTATGTATGTATGAAAACAAAATATTGTATTAAATAAAACATATTCAACATGGTGGACCTTTGCGTAGGTCGTTTACGCTCTGCCTACCCCATTAAGTATAAACACGTGATAATATCGTATAAATGTACACACAAGTCACTCTCGTACAATTTTATCTACTTCCAAATGATAATGTTGCCTTATGACGTCACAAATATTCACTTGCCCTTGTTAAACTTGCTTATATCGCGACAGCATTATTAATCCGGGCTTTGTTGTCCCTGGGCCTTTTTGAGCAATGATTTATCGACTCCTTGGGCCGTATTTACTCTTCCTTTAGCTTGTATTCGTGTGTTCGGGCCTTATTTCCAGTGTATAAAACGGTTTGAGTACGTTAGCTTTCTGGAGATTCCATTGGATCCGAGACCTTTCCTTAATATATCTTTTAATTTTGTACGTTAATATATTTTGTTAAAACGAAAATAGCAGAAATAAATAGCAAATTAAATATGGATCATAAATAAAGTAAATATAAAACAATGATGTTGGAAAGCTAACTGGAAAAAAATGCATCTTAGTAATAAGGCAGACTTTTTGTTAAACTTATTCTCAATAAGCCTGTGTTATTTTTTTTTTGTGTAATTGTGTTCAATTATATTCTACTTATAGTAACTCGACTTCTATATACCACCGGCTAAAACTAAAATTTTCATCTATGTGTCACTTTCAAAGTAATAAAATTGAAAAAGGACAGGCAATTTATACTCTATAGTTTAACACTTTGTAGGCTAAATTTTGACGCGCATTTGCACGTTTCGCCAGTATTTAAAACCAATGACTATAAATAAAAACCGGAGAGCATAGATCTCCTGTTCTTTTTCAATGTAATTTTTTAAAAAAAAAGATTGATTATAATTTTATATTTAGCCGGTAAATTAAGAATTAAGCCAATTGATTCAAATTACCCAAAAACTAACTTTCAGGCTGCCTCAATAATTTACTATTACCATTTAAAATTACAAATTGGAGAGCAATGTGCTTTCGATTTTTGAATGCGTACTCTTTGTATTCAGACCAATCAAATTTGTAATTACAAAGACGTAATTTAAAAGCGCAATTTGAAAATAGAAAAGTATTAGTCAGCCATGATAGGAACGTCTGCTTCACTACATAGTATAAAACAAAGTCGCTTTCTCTGTCCCTATATCGCTATGAATGCATACATCTTTAAGACTACGCAACGGATTTTAATGCGGTTTCTTTTAATGGATAGAGTAATTCAAGAGGAAGGTTTATATGTATAATACATGCATAATTTAGTAGAGAAACACTGATAATTTCCGTGCGAAGACAGGGCGGGTCGCTAGTTTTATATAAAATGCAATTACCAACATTTCAATTTAGTGTTTTTTTTACACTTGCCATTTACTGCACCTTTTTGCCATCAGTACATTAGGGAAAAATGTTTGGTGTGCATATTAAATTTTATGGATAAGGCTCCCGAATGAAAAGTGGGAAGCGTGAGTATGCATTAATAATTCCGACGGTAAAAAGTTTTCACATCATTCTGGGAACGTAACGGGATTTAGTTACGAGTACAGTCATTCATTCGTTCATTTTCTAAATTATTTATTTTCATATTAATGGTACTAACAGCATAAATATACAGGCATTATATAAGGTCAATTGAAATCAAAGCCCATGAAATTGAACAACTTTCCTTAAGGAAAATAAAAAAATATTTTCCATACGAAGTCCGCTATCAGCTGGTGCATTTTGTATGGAAAGTCCATTTGTTTTAAATTTGTTTTTCGACCTATTTTCCTTAGGGAAAGTTGTTCAGTTTCATAGGTAGATTTACACGTTTTAAAATTTGCACATGATTTAAAATTATGAGAAGCATAATAACTACAATTAAAACACTTAACACTAAACACACTCAGGCTAATATCGCCTCCTAAAGCTTACAAACTCCATTTACTCCTGGATTATGCTGGACTGGGAGTAGGAGAAAAACATGGAATCGTGCCAGCTGCATTTCCTTCCGGGTTAGCTGTAAAAAACAGCTAAGGGATCCGAGAGTTTTGTATATTGCAATTTAGGCGATAGGCTTACATACATATACATACGAGGGGTGGCTGATAAGTAATCTACCTAACTATGAAAGAAAAGACTTTGATGGCTAGTTTATTTTTTATGTTTCTATATAGTCTCCTGCAAGTGAAATACACTTATGACATGTTCAAATATGTGACATCCTGCCGTTATAATAGTAATTTTTATTTTGCTCGTCAAAATGGTCAGTCAGAGCCTCTTTTATTTCTTCGTCCGTCGAAAATCTGCGACCCCTCATTTTTTCTTTAAATCTTTGAATAAAAAATAGTCACAGGGAGCCAGATCTGGACTATAAGGTGGATGGTTAATTTCTGTGAAGCCGTTTTTGCTCAGGGCTGACCTCGCCGTTAAGGCTGTGTATACAGGAGCATTGTCTTGTAAAATCAGAACACCTTTGCTGAGTTTGCCTCTCCGCTTTTCTTTGATTTGTTCACGAAGCTGGTCAAGCAACTTTGCATAATATTCAGCATTCATTTTTGTATTTTTAGGCAAATAATCTATCATCAAAATCCCTTCGACATCCCAAAATACGGTGGCCATTAGTTTTCCAGCCGACGGCCGAATTTTGAACTTCCTTGGCGGCTTTTCTCCTTTAAATTTCCATTGCATTGACTCTTGTTTGCTTTCCGGATCCCACTGGCGAATCCAAGTTGCATCACAGGTCACAATTCGAGAGATAGCCTCTTCTTCTTAACCTTTGACCAGGTCTAGAAATGCCTGACAACATTCTACTCGCCTTTGTTTGTCAAAGGGGGTCAACGTTCTAGGGACCCAACGCGCGCTCACCTTGGACATGCCCAAATGTTCGTGAATAATTTCATGAACTCGTTCCTTGCTAATGCCCACATTTCTGGCTATCTCCCACTGCTTGATTCGCCGATCTGCAAGAATCAGGTTCTTCACCTTTTCAACATTATCTGCGGTAACAGCAGAAATTGGCCTTCCACTACGTGTGTCGTCTTCCAGGCTCTCACGGCCATGTTTAAATTGCTTCGACCAAAACTTTATGACGAATTCAGAAGGACTTGAATCACCAAACACCTTTAACATGCGCTCTCTGATTTACGTAGGCATATTTACTTCTTTACTTAGGAATTTAATCACTGCTCGATGCTCAAATTTCATCATTTTACAATTTTCTTTCGACATGGTGAAATCAAAGCCGCGCCAAAAAAACAAAAGCAAGCGAAAAAAAATAAGCGTCATAATTTTGAAAAAGGAATAAATATAGAATATGATTTTGCAATGGCCAGTTCGATTTTCAAAACTTTCTCTAACAAAGTAGATTTTATATCAGCCGCCCCTCGTACATATAATCACGCCTTTATCCCCAATGGGGTAGGCAGAGCGTAAACGAACTAAACCAAAGTTGTTTCTCCACAGATTTGTAGATATATTGCTGTAGTGACAGGTTGTAAGCCTATCTATCTTAAATAACCCTCAAAACTTTGTCAGACGTGACCATGCATAAAATAAATGTGGCGGAATAAGGAACTACCATCTTGAGATTTGACTTTGATGATTTTAACTGCCTCCGTAGTCTAGTGGTCAGAGCCATGGGCTTAATATCCAGAGGACCTGGGTTCAATTCCCAGGGGGGGGGGGAACACAAAAGTTGATATTTGTAAATTTATAACTTTGTGAGGTTTTCCCCAGTTTGGTTAGGACATTGCAGGCTGAATGACCTGCTAGTCCGAAAATTAAAAGGGTTCCGTGCTTCGGAGGGTACGTTAAGTCTTTGATAGTGGCCGTTACTCACACCACGTCAGAGGCCTAATAGTTTTGCTACTAGGCGGTTTAAAAACTCTGACGTCAGGGTTCATCGGGTCTTTCAACTCGAGAATCCACTCGCTAAGAAGAAGACTGTGATGTTTTGTGACAGAAATTAGAAAATTGGAAAAGTCTCAATTTAGGTCAGTAAGATAACAGGTTCGGTATTGATTGGGGATAGTATTTTGCACTCAGAATGATTTCCAAGTTAATATTTCAAAACTTTTATTTGTGTCCAGATTATTTCTATCTAAACTTATAAAATCGTTTGTCTTACTGACTGACTGATTCATCAACGCAGAGCCTAAATTAAAAGCTAGGATCGTTAAATTAGGAGAGCAGGTTCATTTTGTAAAGTAACCTACCATTAAGAAAGGAGTTTGTTTCCTCCACTCCCCCCCAAGGGGTAAAAAAGGGGGTGTGAAGTTTGTAAGAAAGTCTGTCAATTTTGAAATAATGATCTTCCAATTTCATATTTAAGCTTATTATTAAAAATAAATGTGCACGAGTAGAGTTCGACCCATGAGGGGGTTAATTAGAGGTTGGAAGTTTGCATGGAAATTCCTGATCTTCCAATTTCGTGCTTAGGCTAATGTTAAAAAAAAATGCACACGTGTATTAGCGTTTTTGTTTTTCTAGCCCAAAAACTACTGTACAAATGTCTTACGTATGTAAGAAACCCTCTAATGTTTGGCGAGTCGACATTGTATGTGAAGTACACATCCCTCAAAAATTACACATCAATATATACATAAATACATAAAATCACGCTTCTATTATTAATGGGGTAGGCAGAGCGTATACGACCTAATCAAAAGTCGTTCCGCCACGTCTGACAAAGTTTTGAGGGTTATTTAAGATAAACTTGTAGGTATACTGTTGTAGTGACAGGTTGTCAGCCCATCGCCTAAATTGCAATACACTGAAACAATCGGATCCCTGAGCTGGTTTTTACAGTATGCCCGGGTGGAAATGCTGCTGGCTCATTCTATGTTTTTCTCTCGCTCCCAGGCCAGCATAGAAGAAATACGCCCTCTAATATTCTACGGAATAAATATTGGAAAAACTACTGTATAAATGTACCTATGAAAGGCTCGTATTTATGAAGCAATATCAAGATTGAGACCAATATTAAGTATGGATTTGACAGGCTATTTTCTGCTAAAATGACATTACATTTACATTTTTATTTCATTACATCAGAAATGATACGAACTCAAACTAGCTAACAGTCTCGAGTGCTAGTTATCAGTATGGGCCTAAGAAACCCTCTAATGTTTGGCGAGTCGACTTTATTTCCGAAGGAGCACACATCCCTCAAAAATTACACATTTTTACAGCATGTTAAATAAACAAATACACAACCTGGTACTAACAGTAAACACTTCTCTATTTAATTTCCGCTCCGTTCCAGAGAACGAGAAATACTAAACGTGCCTTAGACTCAGTTCACACCGGGTGGCGAAGCGACGCAAAGATGCTTTATGATGCCATCAAATTGTACCCCGCAGTGAATAGAAGACATGGCAAGGTAACGGAAGACCAGCGTTTTGGGCCTAAAAATCTAAGACAATATGCTGAGTGGCTGCCATTTTGGTATAAACTTTGTTTTACTTTAAGGTAAGTATATTATGTTTATTTTGTGTAATATTTATTACCAAATAAAATCTTTTCTGTTATTATATTCAAAGAATTTCAAGGTCTGTTAATGAAGAGTCCTATCTTTTAAAATCACGCTCTTGAAAAGTACGCGCCACCGCCGCCGGCTGCATCGCGTCGCGTCACTTCCCGGTGTGAATTGATCCTTATTTACCGTCTCCGCTGCTACGGATCCGCTACGCTCCGTCTACGAGGCGTAGCACTAGTGCTACGAACCGGTAATAAGTACATCACGGCACCGTTCTTTGTTACGGAAGAAATAGAAGAATAGAAATACTACATACGACGGAGAGAGATGTAGTTGATGCAATCTTAGAAGAATTGGAGCATGTGTAGTGGATGGATCACTTTGTTGTTCTTTAAAGACTTTTCTCACTTAGAAGACATTTAGTACATACAGAGATAGGCACCTTTATTTAACAGTTTATTGTACACAATAAAATACTAGAGACATATACATATAAAACAAAGACACAACAGGCACAGCTTATATCTAAAAAGAAATCTCTTCCAGCAGACCTAGGCTAGTGAAATAGGATTCTGAGAGGCAGATACGACGTGCACAATTATAAACATTGGAAACAATAAATTATAATTTTCTTATCACAAACAAATAGAAACAAACATAATCACTTGAATAATATGCTAAGAATTTCTACTAAATACGAGTATTCCACTAAATATTCCTACACCTTTGTGCCGGGGGCGACACGGGGCGGGTTATTTGAGTGACCTACCCCTTTAGTTTTTTTTTAAAATTAAGTAATTGTAAATACCGTATTGTACATACATATCTATAGTCACGCCTTTATCCCTAATGTGGTAGGCAGAGCGTAAACGATCTAAACAAAGGTTGTTCCGCCACGTCTGACAAAGTTTTGAGAGTTATTTAAGATAGATTTGTTAAGGTATATTTCTGTAGTGAAAGGTTTTCAGCCTATCGCCTAAATTGCAATATACAGAAACCCTTGAATCACTCAGTTGGTTTTTACAGCATGCCCGGGAGCAAATGCAGCAGGCACATTTTATGTTTTTCCCTTAGTAGGTATACAAATCCATCTTAAATTACTCTCAAACTTTGTCAGACGTGACGAAGTGAACTTTGTTTAAATCGTTTACGTTCTGCCTACCCTATTAGAATAAAGGCGTGATATGTGCGCAGTATTTTCTCGTATCTAATGCAATGTGTCATCATAATTTATTCTTTGAAATTATAGTCCATGCTGGACTGGGAGTGAGAGAAAAACATAGAATGTGCCAGCTGCATTTCCTCCCGAGCATGCTGTAAAAACCAGCTAAGGGATCTGAGGGTTTCAGTATATTGTAATTTAGGCGATGGGCTGACAACCTGTCACTACAGCAATATATGTACAAATCTTTCTAGAATGGCCCTCAAGACTTTGTCAGACGCGGGGGAACGGCCTTTGTTTAGGTCGTTTACGCTCTGCCTACTCCATTAGGGATAAAGGCGTGATTATATGTATGTATGTATGTATGAAATTATAGTCGTTAGTTTTGTCTATCTGTAGATGAACTTGAGTTAAATGAGATGTAGCGGAGACATAAGCTTGGTACTTAAAGAAGGTTGTAGAATGTATGGGTACGATTTGTCTGCCCAGTTAATCTCATAAAGTTTAATGGAATGAGGAGTCAAGGTCAAAATAAATAGTAGATTTTACGACAAGTGCACAAAACATGTTAAGTTAGTCCGGGGCTTTTAGCTGCCCGAGCCTGCAGGCCGAGGGCTGATATTACATACAGGACAAAAATAGTTTTGTGTTCGAGTTTTAAACTTCGATTGCGAGGAAAATTTAGCAAATACTACAAACTAAATATTGTAAATAAACTTAACAATTAATTCCCACCATTTAACTTTTTAAATCTTTTGACGTGAAATATTAGGCCTTGGCTGGGACCTATACAGCCCACCATTTTTATTTTGTAATTAAAAACTAAATTAAGTATCTTACTTAAACTTAAATTTTAATAATTATTCTTTTATGTCATAAAAACCCAAAATACTGGATCTATCCATCTATCTATCTATCTTCCATGCTGGACTGGGAGTGAGGGAAAAACATAGAATGTGCCAGCTGCATTTCCTCCCGAGCATGCTGTAAAAACCAGCTAAGGGATCCGAGGATTTCAGTAAATTGTAATGTGAGGCGATGGGCTGACAACCTGTCACTACAGCAATATACGTACAAATCTTTCTTGAATGGCCCTCAAGACTTTGTCAGACGTGGCGGAACGGCCTTTGTTTAGGTCGTTTACGCTCTGTCTACCCCATTAGAGATAAAGGCGTGATTATATGTATGTATGTATGTAAACCCAACATCCAAATATTTATAGTAAATATTATAAAATAACAAGTTCTATCTATGAACTTCTTATTGTGTTTGGCTGTTTCGCCAGATTTTCTTTAACTTGGAAGAGATGATAATGTGATACGGTTTTGCACGTGTGCAAAAAATTAATTCTGTGTAGCCTACGGCCCGCACAAAATGACACTTTCAGAGCATGAGAGGTGAAAAGTACTTTTATTTTTTTCAGTTATTAAGCGACATTGCATCATGTTTTCATAGAGATTTATTTTTGAGTTTGCACAAATAAATGTGTGTGTAAGTATTATTTATGATATCTAAACAATCTACCTAGGTTTAAACAGAAAGAATCCCTCCTCCTTCTAGATTAAATATCGTATATGTAATTTTATGTAAAACATTAAGAGAATACCTATCATGTATGTATAATATTTTGTAACTTCCATGCTGGCCTGGGAGCGAGAGAAAAACATAGAATGTGCCAGCTGCATTTCCTCCCGGGTATGCTGTAAAAACCAGCTAAGGGATTCAAGGGATTCAGTGTATTGCAATTTAGGCGATGGGCTGACAACCTGTCACTACAGCAATATACCTACGAATATATCTTAAATAACCCTCAAAACTTTGTCAGACGTGGCGGAACGACCTTTGTTTTGGTCGTTTACGCTCTGCCTACCCCATTAGGGATAAAGGCGTGATTACATGTATGTATGTATAATATTTTGTTTTATTTAAATTATTCATACATTTTTTTATGCCTATTTAGGTAGTTATCCATTTTGTCTAAAACAAAACGTTCTTTTCAAAGCCTTTTGCTATCTAAAGTTCAAATACCTACATAAGCCCATTTCACTTGGAGTAAGGGTCGCAGACGTATGAGGGCTTTTTGTCTCCTAAATAGATAGCAACTCGAGTAAAGAACTCTTGTGATGTTTAATTTGCTGTGAATTTGTAATCTGTGCTCTTAAGGGGCTTCCTTAAGCTAAGTGGCGCCCTCATCAGTCAAAAAAACATATTTCAATGAAAACACAATCAATCGAAATTCCGGTACATCAGATTGCGGGAAAACTTATGATGGTAATTTAGAGCCTCATAAAGTTGCAACTTATAGTTCTCTGTAGTAACAGATAGAACAAATGCGAAAACTCACAATCTCTAGCACTTTTGCTATCTGTAACTGCAGTGAACACTGAATTATTAATTTACAATGCTTACAATAAATTTCAGTATCTAGAGTTTAATCTGTTTCACCGGATTTTCGATTAATTGTGTTTCCAGTGAATTATAATTTTTGGACTTTTGGGGGCGCTACCTAGCCCAGAGGAGTCCCTTAACTGGTAGGTATATAAAAACATACTTGTTAATTTAATAATGTAGTTTTAAGAACGACAGATGTATGTATAATACTTCAATAGACGTACGTAGGCCTTGATGGACAATAGTGGACTAACACAAGTGATGGTCGAAGCGAAACAGCCTGTGGACTAAGAAGCAGTAGACAGACAAACTGTCAGCCCAATGGGCCGCCAAAATTGTCAAATATTTAATAATTAAATCTTCCATGCTGGACTGGGAGTGAGAGAAAAACATAGAATGTGCCAGCTGCACTTCCTCCCGAGCATGCTGGGAAAAGCAGCTAAGGGATCTGAAGGTTTCAGTTTATTGTAATTTAGGCGATGGGCTGACAACCTAGAATGTGCCAGCTGCATTTCCTCCCGAGCATGCAGTGAAAACCAGCTAAGGAAACTAAGGGTTTCAGTATGTTGTAATTTAGGCGATGGGCTGATAACCTGTCACTACAGCAATATACGTACAAATCTTTCTTGAATGGCCCTCAAGACTTTGTCAGACGCGGAGGAACGGCCTTCGTTCAGTTCGTTTATGCTCTGCCTACCCCATTAGGGATAAAGGCGTGATTATATGTATGTATGTAAAAGAATTCAACTGGGCAAAGCTTATGACCGTAAAGATTCACGCAATAGAGAAAATTACATTACTCTGGGTGGATTAGGGCCCAAAATTATATTGATGATGACTAGCTGTGCCCGCGACTTCGTACGCCCGGTTTGTATGGAAAACACGCAGTGTCGAACATACTGAAAACGCTTCTCTGCTAACCCGCGCACGGAAGCGTGTTTCGCATTGTCTGATCTTTGTTTTTGTATGGAGCTAGCAGATCTCGCTCCTACGCGCGGAGAAGCGTTTTCAGTGTGTTCAAAACTGCGTGTTTTCCATACAAACTGGGGAACATACTCAATATAAGAATGGTTTGTGTGATTATTTCTAACCTAGACTGGACACCAAGTAATTAAAAAAACTTAGTACCCTTTAAGATCTGAAGAGTTAAATTTCCTGCCTACCTAATTTATTGCCCTAAGTCAGGTGGCGTGATTATTTGTATCGTAACTTTGAGTTTAAGTAATGTTCAGTCAAACAAAATAAGCTCCATTAAAATCGGTTTAAAACAACTGAAATTCAATTTCCTACCTACCTACTAAGTTATAAGGCGTGATTATTTGTATCGTAACTTTGATTGTAAATAATGCTCAGTCGAATAAAAAAAGTTCCATAAAAATCAGTTAAGAAACAGCCAAATTTCAATTTCCTGCCTACCCTCTAAGTCAGGTAGCGTGATTTTAGGTATCCTAAGTCGCAATACAGGTAACACACAGTTGAATAAAAAAAGTCTCATCGAAATCGGTTCAGTATTTTTGGGCGTGATGTGGTAACATTCAGACAGACAGACAAAAATTGAAAAAAAAAGTTTTGATCTTTATATCGTTAATAATGCCTGCTGCAATCATTTTTTACTAAAAATATTCAATGTACAGACACGACCCATATAGAGATTAGTTATTATTTGTTATTATGTATAGATGTTGAAATAGTGGTATATTTTGCTGCGATTACAATTACAATGATGTATAGAAGATAGGAGTTAATTACTTATCACAATCTGTATCTCTGCTTATCCTTATTTTAAATTTAATTGTGACTCCCATCGCTTCATCACAACTTAACTTATCAAGTATATATGTTGCATAATTTAATTTAGCTTCCATGCTGGCCAGGGAGCGATAGAATAACGTAGAATGTGCCAGCTGCATCTCCTCCCGGGCATGCTGTAAAAACCAGCTAAGGGATTCGAAGGTATATTGTAATTGAAGCGATGGGCTGACAACAAAACTTGTCAGACGTGGCAGAACGACCTTTGTTTGGGTCGTTGACGCTCTGCCTACCCCATTAGGGATACAGGCGTGATAGTATGTATGTATAATTTAATTTCCACTGTATGCCCAAAGAAACAACAAAACTTTTGCTTGTAAACAAGCATAAACATAAAAACTCCGCAATTTGTTTAAAATAATAACAAAACAGAGAACCTATTTATGTAACGGGGCAACAAAGTGTTTTCCCGGTTCTACCGCGGGTGTCCTGGGAACGAAATGATTTATAGTGGTTGAATACATTGCCCAACTTGTCAGAAACTTACCTAACCGCCATTTTTCTTTTGCCACCAATTGAATTTTGGTTGAAAATTCCTTCAGGCTTTTGCACGTGCAAATTGTTTATTATTCTTGTTTTTATATCATCATCTTCCTATTCTTTTTTCGTTCCTCGGGGTCGGCTACCTAATATAGGATTGAACGAGGGTACTGGTTTTTAAACAGAGCGACCGCCATCTGACCTCTGCAAACCAGAAGGGAAACCAGACCCAGTCCTATTAGGTCAGAGTTTTCAAGCCGCCAATGCTTAGCACTGGACTCTGTCATGACTTAACGACTAATATCTACGGTATTAAACGATATTAACTGGGACCAACGGCTTAACGTGCCTTCCAAAGCACCGAATACACGTACCTACATAATATGAAATACGAAAACCGAAAAACATATTGGTACGTGGTGGGATCCAAACCACGACACCCCGCTCAGGAGGCAGCGGCCCTATCCACTACACCATCGAGCTCTTGAGTATTTATAAGTAGTTACTACTTATACAGAATAAATAACATCAAAACAATGCTGAATAGATCACTGTCTTCACCTCATACAGATGAAGGCAAACTTCTTGAATTTGAGTTACGGGGCGCGACGGAGAGGGTAGTCAAGAATCGAACGTGTGAAGCCGCGCTATTGGTAGATTAGTTGACGTTTGTCTTCCGCAATCCGCCACATCTCGCTTTTTCTGCCTACACAATCAAAAAGATTGCCTTCATCTGTACAAGGTTTTAAAAATGATCTGAAATGAACCTACCCAAATCAACTTTTTCTGCGAAACGTAGGTCGCAATATGAAGAAGAAAATAATTTTATGGACAACAAATAGCTACAATGACGGATAAAATACAAACAATGAAGCCTTTATCCCTAATGTGGTAGGCAGAGCGTAAACAACCTAAACAAAGGTCGTTCCTTCACGTCTGATAAAGTTTTGAAGGTTATTTACATACATACATATAATCAGGCCTTTATCCCTCATGGGGTAGGTAAATCATAAACGAGCTAAGCAAAGGTCGTCCAGCCACGAGGGTTATTTAATACAGATTTATACGTGTTGGTGGAGACTCGGGCGGAACGACAGGGAGGCCTTCTTTACGATCGGGTGAAGCGCCAGGAGGACTTTCTCCTGGCTCCATGGTAGTGGGTACTCAGGCAAACCAGGAAAATGCAGCAATAGTTCGCAAAACAGATTTTAATGAATTTCAAGAACTTTACAGAATTATGCACTTTGCAGTTATGGTGAACGTTCCACGCGTGGGTCGCAAGACGGTTCAGAGAAGTATGCACGCGCCGACTCGTGCACATGGGCGGGAATCAGGTACACAGTACTTTTACAAATCAACCAATCATAATCGTTTATTAAACCACTACTATGCTATCGCACAAAAATACCGCTAACGTTTGGAAATCGCTTGCGACGACATACGTATATTACTGTAGTGACAGGTTGTCAGCCCATCGCCTTAATTACATTATCCTGAAACCCTCAGATCCCTTAGCTGGTTATTACAGCATGCTCGGGAGGAAATGTAGCTGGCACATTCTATGTTTTTCTCTCACTCCCAGTCCAGCATGGAAGAACAAATAAAAAGTAAGCAAATTGGAACTTCTTTTGCAATTTCCGAGAATTGCGCAAGTTTGTAAGCGCACAAACCTGAAATGTATTTAAATATTACATAGCAATAGTTAAGAGTAAGCTCCTTAGAAGTATATAACAGTAAACTTGAGGAAACTCATAAAACGTTACTCTCTTGCAGTTACTGTCAACTCCTTAGGCACAATGCAAGCACAATGTAAAAGACTCGACGACAGAACGCGTTTTTCCACTAGGCGGCACGATGTCGGCACGGCGACGGTGCCGTCACGATGCCGTGGCTCTGTTTTTCCACTAGACGGCACGGTAACCTCCCGATAACGACCACCAAGTTCCAATCTGAGCGCACAATACACACACGCATTCTTCGTACGAATACAAAACACGTGCAGTTTGGCAGGCCGGCGACGGTACCTGTGGGAACCAATGTCGTGTCGTTGCCGTGCCGGCAAGTGGAAAAGCGTGCCGTCACGACGGTGCCGTCTCGATGCCGTTGCTTTGTTTTTCCACTAGACGGCACGGCAACTACACGGCAAACGTCAATCTGCACATACACACGTGCATGCTTTGTACGAATACAAAAAACACATGCAGTTTGGTAGGCTGGCGACGATACCGTTGGAAATCAATGCCGTGCCGTTGCCGTGCCGGTAAGTGGAAAAGTGTGCCATGTAATTTAATTGATTTGCATAGATTATCTCTTCCACGGTACTGTTGACGGTGCCGTGCCGCCGCCGTTGCCATCGCCGTGCCGTATAGTCGAAAAACGCCCATTGTAAAAGACTTGACAACAGATTTACACCAAGAAAATGCACAATCTTTTCTAGACATCTACGTACACCAGGTAAAGAAGAGACCCTTAAATAAGTAGAAAATTCGCAAAATGTTCACGAGCTCGGAAACATTTTATTATTCGATGCTGCTTTAGCTAAAATGAAATTCGCTTCAACATTTATAAAGCAAACTGCTAAGGAGTGAAATTCCTTGTCTGTGGATCTATTTGCAGATGCTTGAGCTAGATCTTTTCAAGGAGAGAGTGAACAAGCAATTAGTTTGGCAATTATGCTCCATCATTTCTTCCATGCTGGACTGGGAGCGAGAGAAGAACATAGAGTGTGCCAGCTGCATTTCCTCCCAGGCATGATGTAAAAACCTGGTAAGGGATCCGAGGGTTTCTGTATATTGCAATTATTTAGCCGATGGGCTGACAACCAGTCACTACACCAATATACATACAAATCTATCTTAAATATCCTTCAAAACTTTATCAGACGTGGCGAAACCACCTTTGGTTAGGTCGTTTGCGTTCTGCCTACTCCAATCGGGACAAAGGCGTGATTATATGTATGTATGTAGCGAAAAAGCAATCATCTAGGCAATTATACTCCAACATTTATTGTGTTCTGACAATCAGGGGATTAACCTGGAATGTCTTAGTCCTAACCAAATGTAAGACAACAGTACAAAGTGAAAATCACACCCTGGACCGCCGGATCGACAAAAACTCGGACCTCTACACTAACCACATTGATTACACAGTCATAATCTTCTTCTTAGCGAGTGGATTCTCGAGTCGAACGATGAACCCTGGAGTCAGAGTTTTCAAACTGCCTAGTAGCACACTATTAGGCATTTGACATGGTTTTATCAAAGACCGGGACCGACGACTTAACGTGCCCTCTGAAACTCGGAATCCTATTTTCTTTTCGGACAATCGGGTGATTCAGCCTGCAATGTCCTAACTAAACTGGGGAAAACCTCACAAAGTGACAAATGTCAACTCTGTCCCCCTGGGAATCGAACTCAGGACCGCCGGATCTTAAACCCATGGCACTGACCACTAGACCACGGAGGCAGTTAATAGTCATTATAATGAAACCACATAAATGCGTGGGTACATTAATAAACCTACCTTCAAAAATCTCTTACGTAACTACAACCCGCAGACTATTAACACACACACACACACACACACAGATATATATCACACGTAAAGCCGCTACAAAAACATGTAAATTACAAGCAGATTCACGTATTGCGATCCGTTCAGACCACGTTCGGGCAGCGTTGGCGGCCATTTTTCACCTGCCACCAACTGCGACCGCTGCCATAATTCTGCGAACGTTATTTGGGGCTATGAAATCGACGGCATATGCAAATAAAGACAGCTTACACATTTTATATCTTCAATGCTGAACTGGGAGCGAGAGAAAAACACAGAAAGTGCCAATTGCATTTCCTCCCATGCATGTTGTAAAAATCAGCTAAGGCATCCAAAGGTTTCAGTATATTTCAATTTAGGCGATAGTCTGACAATCTATCACTACAGCAATATACCAACAAATCTTTCTTAAATAACCCTCAAAACTTTGCCAGACGTGGTGGAACGACCTTTCTTTAGGTCGTTTACGTTGTGCCTACCCCATTATTGATAAAGGCGTGACTATATGTTTGTATCTATGTGTGTACACATTATAACATCATCGCTTCAAATTCCGACCCCATCACATTACAGCGATTGCAGCGCGTCTGTAGCGCTTCAAGCTAGCAACTATCAGCGGTATACTATTTCTAACTCAGATTTAAAATAAAGTTAAACAAAGTTTCATGTCTATCTATCGAAAATCTTGTTTCTAAAATAAGTTTCAGTTGTTAGGTATGACAACATAATGAAATTGTAGTTTTAGTAATTAAACTAATTTGCGAACAACCATTATTTATTTTTGAAATAAGTTTTTGAATAAAAAGAAATGAAACTTTGTTTACCTTTATTCTAAATCTCAGTTGGAAGTAGTATAGCTACTGTCAGCTGCACTATATTGCAACGCTTCAGACGCGCTGTTTAACTTTGATTGGATATAACGCCAAATGTGAAAGCATTCAAAGTCATTTTCGTGGCCGTAAGCTTTTGAAAATTTTGTACACCTTCGCACATTATTTAGTATTTATCTGGCTCGTAATTCTGGTACCATCTTATTGATGATTCTAGGTAAAATTATGTTCATTTTTTTTTGTAGAGTACTTTATGGGTTAAATTCAGTCGCGTTTTCCGTGGCCCGAACCGTCTACTGGAAAATGTAAGCCCCAGGCGGCACGCCGTCTGTCATTCCTTCGAAAACTTTTGATGTCACCTACCTACGCTTTGTTCTCATCTCTTCTATCTTTATACTGTTTCGTCTCGGCAAAGAAAGGTCGAGAAAGCTTGAAAAATTAGTGTACAGAGCTCATTTATATTATATTCGCGACCCTTTTCCCGCGTCGACATCCGCGAGCAAACAAACCAAACGTGACCTCTCGAGTACTTTTTTAATATACATACATACATAGATATAATTACGCCTTTATCCCCAATGAAGTAGGCAGAGTGTTAACGACCTAAACAAATATCGTTCCGCCACGTCTAACAAAGTTTTGAATGTTATTTAAGATAGATTTGTAGGTATATTGCTGTGGTGACTGGTTGTCAGCCCACCGCCTAAATTACAATATACTCAAACACTCAGATCCCTTAGCTGTTTTTTACAGCATGCCCGGGAGAAAATGCAGCTGGAACATTCTATGTTTTTCTGCCCTTCCCAGACCAGCATTGAAGGTAGTACTTTTTCAAACAACTTATAATAAAGATGGTATAATGTTCACTGTTTATTTATCTTAATATTCCATGCTGGACTGGGAGCGAGAGAAAAACATAGAATGTGCCAGCTGCATCCCAGCATGCTGTAAAAATCAGCTAAGGGAGCCGAGGGTTTAGTATATTGCAATATAGACGATGGGTTGACAACCTGTCACTACAGCAATATAACAACAAATCGATCTTAATCTCTGACTTTATCAGACGTGCCGGAACGACCTTTGTTTAGTTCGTTTACGCTCTGCTTACCCCATTAGGGATAAAGACATGAAAAATATGTATGTGTTTTTATTTATGTTATGATTATAATAAAAAAAATAAAAACAGGAATGTATAAAATACAAAAAGTACCTACAAAATCATCACCATCATTAGCACCCACACGATTTAAAAAAGAAAACTAATGTGTGACACTTAAAATTATCACAGCCTTACACAAAAACCCTGCTTAATGGTTTGGTCGCATTAAGAGCTTTTTATTTTCAAATGTTTTGGGTTTTCATAATAATCACTTTTTGTCTGTATTCTGTTATCACTTCACCAATGTAGGGGTCAATTTTTTTGAGAATTCTAACCTACGCAGGGGAGACACACCTTGGTACATCTTGAAGGTACCATTCGGATTCGAGCAGTGCTGCTGAAATCAGAATGGTACCTTAAGAATGCAAAAAGTTTCACGTCCATGCCTAACTGGGTGAGATCAAGGGAGATATAGTTCGAATATACCAGATGTTTCTTGCTATGGACATACCAGGTGTAAGGGACAGCGTCCCGCAAACTGAAATTTTGCTGTGTCGATGACTGAGCAACTGATACCCCTATCAGTTGCTCAGTCATCGACACTGAACAACTATGAGCAGGTTTTTTTTTTTCAGGAAGTGTGAAGAGGAAGGCTTTTAAAAACAAATTGTCTCATCGAGGTGAATATCTTGTATGGAAAAGCAATCTTTTTTCGTGGTGGAAGTTGTTCAGTGTCGTTGACATTGTCCATTTTCTTATGTCTAGGTAATTAACAAAGGTTGGGACACTTCTATTAAGTAAAAAAGTCTTGTGTTAGAAGGCCCAGGTATGCATAATAATGAGTACTTGACGTAGCCTGTATTTATAATGAGTATTCAACACTGACAGTAAGTTTTAGGTTGTATCAGAAATGTAATATCAGTATTTAATGGCCTGTCAAAATCATACCTAATATTGTTCTCAATCTTGAGACTGCTTCATTATTATTTTTTAATTATTATTATTTATTATTATTATTAACAGCCTGAGGTGTCCCACTTTAGGGCAAAGGCCTCCCTCCCCTTCTTCCATTTCTCCCTGACTAGAGCCTCCTCTAACCAGTTTCGGGCTTTTGCGTCTAGCTCGTCTCGCCATCTTTTTCTGGCACGACCTCGTGCCCGTCTCGCGTTAAGAGGGACCCAATGTGTAGTTCTTTTTAGCCAAAGTGCGTCCGGCATCCTAGCGATATGTCCAGCCCAATTCCACTTAAGAAAACCTGCCTTCTGACCTACGTCTACGATTTTTGTACGAGATCTCAGCGTCGTATTCCTTACTCGGTCGATCAATATGACCCCGAGTATGCTGCGTTCCATACTTCTTTGACAAACCTAGAGTTTAGATTTTTGGATGTCAGTCAAAGACCAAGTTTGAGCTCCGTAGGTAAGGATGGGAAGAATGCACATGTCCATGAGTGTTCGCTTTAATGTGATTGGCAGATTGCCCTTCATGAGCTCTTTCATGGACCAATAGCTTTTCCAGGCGTTTTCGACCCGTCTTTCGACTTATTTGTCTTGTCGTGCCTGGAAATTAAGGAAATTTATTTACTATTTGGCCCAAGTATATGTACTCATTGACATATGCAATTCTCTGCCCATCCACTTTTATCCTATGCTCAGCTCTGTTTGCCATAAACTTGGTCTTTGTCATATTCATCTTCAATCCAACCTCAAGGCTTGCCTTGCTAAGGTCTTGAAGCATTTCTTGTAGGCCAGCTGTTGATGAAAACAATGTCGTCCGCGAAGCGAAGGTTTGTCAGCTTTGCTGCGCCAACGTCAATGCCCTTGCCTTCCGATTTTGGATTAATATTCCGAAATACTTCCTCCAGCGTGGATGTAAAGAGCTTTGGTTACAATGGATCACCTTGTTTCACGCCTCTTTGTATGAAAAAAGTGGGTCCGGGATTTTGCAATTTCACTGCTGCAGTGCTATTTTTATAAATATTTTGGATTAAACTGATGTATGTGGGATGAATGTTTTGGTTTTCTAGAGCTTTAAACATGGAAGGATGGGTTGAACTGTCAAATGCTTTTGAATAATCAACGAATGCCAAATACAGTGGTAGTTGATATTCGTGATGTTTTTCTATGATCTGGTTGAGGCCGTGAAGATGCTCCATTTTAGAAAGACCGGGGCGGAATCCTGCTTGTTCCGCTGGTTGGGCTAGGTCAAGTAGGCCAGACATGCGGCGCTCTATGACCTAAATAAACGCCTTGTAAAGGTGGGAGACGAGACTGATTGGTCTGTAGTTACCTATATCTGACCTATCGCCCTTTTTATGGAGAAGAATTATTTCGGAGTGGCACATTCCCGCTGGAATCTGTCCGGTCTGTAAGATGGAATTAAATAAATTTGTGATGTGTGGAAGTAGATAAGGTTCACCAATTTTTAAGATTTCAGTTGAGATACAATCTGGTCCAGGGCTTTAGTTGTATTTAATTTTGCGAATTGCACAATGAACTTCCTGTTCGGTTATTGGGGGGATATCGTCATCGGGACAGTTATATAAAGCGTTAGGTTGAGGTGTCTGTGCAGTGGGCTGAGAACATAATTGCTTATAGAAGTCGGTACTTATGTTAACTATTGTACTTCTGTCTCTGTATTTAACTTCTTCTTTATCTTTTAGAGCAGTGATTCAGGCTTTACCTTTTGAAATGCCTTTCCGAGCAATTTTTAATGACTTATTTGCCTCTAAGGCCACTTGAACCAATTTTGTATTGTGCTGTCTTAAGTGTTTCCTAATACTTCTTTTAACTTTTTTATCTATTGACCTGTATTGGTCACTGTTTGTTGTGTTTTTATACTCCTGTCTAATTGTCAATTAACTTCAGTGTAACATTAGAAAGATAAAGATAAATTTATTAATAATTGTAAATTACAAGTAAAGAAATTATAAGCACTTAAGTATATCACATTAATAATCATTTAAATTGTATTGCTTTTATTATCATTAAAATTAATAAAATCATTATAACTATAGAATGCCTGTTCGACAAGCCAACGCTTAAGCCGTGATTTAAAGCTATTTGAGCTTTTTTGTGTTTGTTATTAGTCTTCTTAATTTTATTTCTAGCAACCAGTATGCATTTTTCTATGTTATTGTATTGCTGTTGTACATATTATATATTATTATATTACATATTTAATTATATATTATATATTTAATTATTATTTTAAAATACTTATTACAAGAATTATTACATACATATAATCACGCGGGATAAGGGCAAGCGAATGATGATGATACATATAATCACGCCTTTTTCTCTAATAGGGTAGACAGAGTGTAAATGACCTAACAAAGCTTGTTCCGCTACGTCTGACAAATTTGGAGGGTTGTTTAAGATAGATGTGTAGGTATACTGCTGTAGTGACAGGTTGTCAGCCCATCGCCTAAATTACAATATACTGAAACCCTCGGATCCCTCAGCTGGTTTTTACAGCATGCCCGGGAGGAGATGCAGCATTCTATGTTTTTTTCTCGTTCCCAGGCCAGCATGAAAGTAATATAATTATAACAGATTTACATATAAATGGGCCAACAAACGTAACCAAGTTTGTTTCGGCACCAATTCGAGCCTAAGGATTCCTTTTGTACTAAACTGACATTCCTGATACAAACTCAAACTTGCTACAGTCTCAAGTACTGTTTATAGATATGGGCCTTAGTCCCCCATCTTTCACATTTATAATTTTAGTGAGATCCTGTAACAAAATAAATGAGATTTACTTCAATTACCAATTCCCAGACACTAATAAAGACAGTAAACAGCCTAGGAACTTGTCCTTGACGCAAAACCCATCATGCGAGGCCCAGAAAAGGAAAGTGGAGGCACTTCTGTGCCCTCCAATTGGTTTGAAGTGGTTTAAGTTTTGGCCAAGCCTCAGACCAGAGATAGGTGACAGCGCACTTAGGAATTTTGGAACGAGTCCAGATTGATGAACAACATCATATAAAATATAATTAATTTGAGCCGATTTATTGGTCAGATGGAATTTGTAGTAAGTTGTGATGTCCAATTGAGAAACATTGTATCAACAAAGGATTTATTTATAAATTGTTGTCCAGCTATGCTGGAAGCACCGACTATGAAACTGCACCAGTCATCGATCTCCACTTATGATATGCACATACAGAAGTCAGTAGAATAGATAGGGATGCCGAAGCTAGTCCAAGATTATATAATGTAACAATCATTCACACCGCAAGCCATAGATTCGTTGTAGATATAGGAGTGATAGGCAAGAGCAAGTAGTGACTAATTGTCAGACTTCTTTAGTGCAAAATAAGCTTCTGTGATCTAAATGCTGTTACAGACATATCGAATGCTAAGATGTAGTATGTGACGGAGCCTAACTGGCAGGAATTTTGGTAAAGGGAAGGGTGAGAACTACCTACCTAAACACAAACTAGAATCCTAAATAACTACCCGCACCTACTTTCCTAGATATTGTCCTAATTCCTATTACCTAGGTTACCTATCCACCTAAACCTACCCCCTCTTAGGATAAGCCTAATCTGCATATTTACCTAACCGCATAAACCGACCTACAATCCTACATATATAATTCATTAACCGTACCTATCATATAAGAGATATTGGAAATAAGATATAATGAAAAAAAATATTAGAACGGCCTTTGGTAAATATGAAATATCATTAAAATAATATTCAATTAGGGAATAACCTTGTAAATAAATAAGGTCTGAAATCGACAGGATAATGAAATAAATGTAGAAATGGTGAAGTAAATAAAAACAATGTAAATTTATTCAGAAATAAGTAAATAAATAAATGCTTCATGATTTGATGCAGAAATACCTTGGGTGTGTTTTAGAATCCTTATAGTTGGCGCTCCACCAGTTCTGTAAGGCTCCACTGTCAGCATTCTCACTCCACCATGTAGAAGAACAGCTGATCGTCAGGTCACCGCCCTCCGTCCACAACATGAACAACTGATGGCACCAACGTAGTAGGTTCTTTCATGCTGGACTGGGAGAGATAGAAAAACATAGAATGTTCCAGCTGCCCTTCCTCCCGGGCATGCTGTAGAAGTCAGCAGAAGGGATTCGAGGGTTACAATGTATTGTAATTTAGGCGATGGGCTGACAACCTGTCACTACAGCAATACACATAACAATTTTAAATTTTCCTCAATTTTTGTCAGACGTGGCGAAAGCGCCTTTTACGAGGCGTTTTACGCTCTGCCTACCCCGTATGGGATAAAGGCGTGATTTTATGTATGTATGTATGTACGTAGTAGGTCTCATGGTCCAAGTCCTCCCGGCTGCAATCTCTCCTCCCTAGGATCTTAACATCCAACGTTGATAGCCTTCTTCCACCACACAATTCCACCTTTTCTTCTATTTTTCATTCGTACACTTTCACTAGTAAGAATTCACTTCAAGTAAAACTAAACTTGCAGTCAAACTAAACTTAACTTCCACCTGCTCGGTACCAGCCGCTATTTATCCCACCGGCATCCTTCTTGATCCCCCCGTGGCCCTGGTCTTCCATGTTCCCATCCAACCCCGAGTTTTCGAGAGCCTTCCTTCGTACTTCTTGATAGTTCTGCTATTCTCCTCCTGATGGCATCCTGTGCCCGTCTGGTTTTGTGTTGTCGAAACCAATCTTCACGATTTCTGCACACAATCCAAATACTCGACATTTTATTCTTATTAAGTAATTATAAAATTCATATCGTATATAATATATGTAGATAAACCAATACCACACAATAAAATAATTAACTTACGTCATCATCTACCTAGCCTTATCCCGTATCTAACGGGGTCGGCTTCCTAATCTAGAGGATTGAACGAGGGTACTGGTTTTTACACAGAGCGACTGCCGTCTGACCTCTGCAACACAGAAGGGAAACCAGACCCAAACCTAGATTAGGTCAGAGTTTTCAAGCCGCCAATGCTTAGCACTGGCCTCTGATATGGCTTAACGACTAATATCTACGGTATTAAACGATAATAACCGGGACGAACGGCTTAATGTGCCTTCCGAAGCACGGAAAAAGCACCGAATAAACGTACATATGAAATTCGAAAACCGAAAAACACATTGGTACGTGGTGGGGTTCGAACCACGACCTCCCGCTCAGGAGGCAGCGGCCCTATCCACTACACCATCGGGCTCTCAAAATATTTAATCTTTATATTTTTTCAATCTGGCATAACACCTTTAATTTAATTCATATTGAAGTAATTTCAGTTCGATCTGGCAACAAAGTTAGTTCCACTACTCAACACTAGATAGCGCAAATATCTGATGAGACCTATCCAGAATTTTCTAGAACCACTTTCAGAGGTTGCCAACATATTTCAATTTATGGATCGAAGAATAAACAAAACTGAATTAAATCCAGTATGTTCTTTGAATGACTTGAATGTTGAATAATATGTATGTATGTAATAGTCCAAGTCCAAGTCCAGTCACATACACAATATCAATGTTATTAAATGAATAAGTATAGCGCAAACGATCTCAAAAGTATTTTATCATTAAAATGAACGGTAAATATCGGTTGTTGTTGTTCTTAAAATGAATATTATAGACCCACCAACAGGCCTATCGATTTAATAAGTAGATGATCAACTATTGCACCATCGATTGTTTGGCAACACTACGGTAGAGTGATTACATTATTATAAGATGATATGTAAAAATATTTAGACTATGATATAAATAAACAATATGAGTACATTATTTTATACGAAATTCGTAGTTATTTTGTGCATATAGTTTAGATTAAACCGAAGATTGGGAACCCCTGTCTTTACTCAACTTTCTCTACTCAACACTAGATGGCATTAGTTTCTCGTTTATAGTGATTCTCCTACCAATCTGAAAGATGGCGTTACTTGTATTTTGAAACAGTGATTTAGTTTTTAATAGCAGAAGCCAGGTCCATTACAATCCTACACCTATTATCTTCTTCATTTGGTAATCCAAATCTGACAGACTAAGTAACAAATTAAAATACATTTTTTTTTTGGGGTATTTGATAAGTATTTCTTCCATGCTCGACTGAGAACGAAAGAAAAAATAAGCATGTGCCAGCTGCATTTCCTCCCGGGCATGCTGTATAAAGCAGCTATGAGATTCGAGGGTTTTAGTTTATTGCAATTTAGGCGATTGGCTGACCACCACTACAGCAATATACCTACAAATCTATCTTAAATAACCCCCAAAACTTTGTCAGACGATGCGGAACTACCTTTGTTTAGGTCGTTTACGCCCTGCCTACCCATACCCATACCCATAAGTAACTGCCTCCGTGGTCTAGTGGCTAGTGCCATGGACTCCAGATCTGGAGGTCCTGGGTTCGATTCCCATGGGGGAAATACAAAAGTTGATATTTGAGAATTTATCACTTTGTGATTTTTCCCCAGATTGGTTAAGACATTGCAGGCTGAATCACCTGATTGTACGAAAATAAAAAGATTTCGTGCTTCAGAGGGCACGTTAAGCCGTTGGTCCCGGTCGCTGTCTTTGATAGTGGTCGTTACTCAAACCATGTCAGAGGCCTGATAGTTGTGCTACTAGGCGGTTTAAAACACATCAGTGTAAACCTACCTATGTATTATAAGGAGTTGTATGTTTTTTTAGTACAAATAAAGATTATTATTATTATTATAAAAACTCTGACACCAGGGCTCATCGGGTCGATAGACTCGATACCCACTCGACAGAAGAATAAGCGATAAAGGCGTGATTATATGTATGTATGTTTGAAAAGTTCACATTGTGTGCCACAAATAATTATTTCCCTTAACTCACAACAAGCTAGCGTTTTACATTTCGAGGGGAATGTTTTAACGGATTAAACAATTAATGAGTACCTACCGAAAATTTGGGGCGATGCATAAAATTTCTTGTACAAGCTGGTGGCGATTTTAAGCGGTATCCTTGTCCCTACTATAGATATAAATACCTGGTCACTCAATAAAATTTACACGGACAGACTAAATATCTGCTAATGGAGAGAAGTATGCTGGGAGTAAAGAATAGAGATCGCATAAGAAACATAGAACTAAGAAGTAAAACAAAAGTTACAGATATACTGTCTAGGATCGATCAGCTTAAATGGGGATGGATAGGTCATTTACCTTAAATGCAACCAAGAAAAATGGAGCAAAACAGTTATAAATTGGTACGCCATAGAAAATTAGATTAAGAGGGAGGCCGTTCAAAAGGTGGGAAGACGAAATAAAACTACTTAGCGTGGCCCTAGATATAAATCAATAGTAAAATACTTGAGGAGGCCCTTTCCGAAAGGCAAACTGAACTAAGTGATTTCATTGACTTATAGTTGGAACAACCTGAATACAATATTATTGAACTGATTAGAATGAAAGATTATTGTTATTTTAATACACACATACAAATAGTGACGGCTTTATCTCTAATGGGTTTTGCAGAGCGTATTCGACCTAATCAAAGATCGTTAGGCCACATCTGACAACGTTTTGAGGGTAATTTAAAATAGATTTGTAGGTATATTGCTGTAGTGACAGATTGTCAGCCCATAGCCTAAATTACAATATACTCTCTCGGATCCTTTAGATGGCTCTTACAGCATGCCTGGGTGGAAATATAGCTGGCACATTCTATGTTTTTCTATCACTCCCAGTCCAAAAAAAACATATAAAAATAAGCAACGCCAATCGAACTATGATATAAATTACGCTTGAATAACTCCAAAATTAACTGTTATTGAGTGTGACAGAGCGTGACGATGATTGTCGAACGAGATTACATTACCGAAATGTAATATTAATTTACATCTGCCTAATATTACCAATATTTCATCAAATATTACCAAGTTTATCGGTAAAATGTTATTCAAATTCAAGCCTCCACTGCAACAATTTTATTGGAAAATGTACCTTTACACTTCGAAAATACCTAAGCACAAACCCACCAACCAAACACGAGAGACGCGTAAAGACGCGACGCATGTACGAGTATATGCAAATATGTACATGCTCTCTCTACAATTTGTTTAAAACCCTATCAGGCATTAGGGTAATAGTGAGGCCACTATTGTCCAGCAATGCGTCACTACCCACTGATGTGGTATACGGCACAAAGACAAATGACTTCGACGCCCAGCTAGCTGTTGAATTTATGATTTCTAGATGCTAAAATTACTTCCATGCTGGACTGGGAGAGATAGAAAAACATAGAATGTTCCAGCTGCCCTTCCTCCCGGGCATGCTGTAGAAGACAGCAAAAGGGACTCGAGGGTTACAGTGTATTGTAATTTAGGCGATGGGCTGACAACCTGTCACTATGGTAATACACATTACAATCTAAAATTACCCTCAATTATTGTCAGACGCGGCGAAAGCGCCTTTTACGAGGCGTTTAACGCTCTGCCTACCCCGTAAGGGATAAAGGCGTGATTTTATGTATGTATGTATATATGTAGATGCTAAAACGTCTTTTCGCTTAGAGTGCCACTTGTGCGCAAAGGTCTTAAGCAACTGAAAGTTCTCCGGGTAGCTAACTAGGTCGCCGTGGTACACGGGTCCAACACTTAGTTGTTTTAGCGACTTTCACATATCCCTGAGCTCCTTATCATAAACATTATCATCATCATGCTAGAACGTTTGCGCGCTAGCCGCAACATCATCCTGTCCACTATCATCGACCGGTTGGACTCGCCCTTTCTCACTTACTGGAATCGCCTGCATACTGAGAGGTAGGTAGGTATGTAGGTACCTGTTGTACATGGTAGTAGCCTATGATAATGATTATGTTTTATTGATTTTAAGTAACTTATTATTATGACATTGTATTTGAATTATTTGCTTTTTGATTGTATTTTATTTAATTGTATGCTATGATTGTGACCAAAATTGAATTCCTGTTAAATCAAATAACGTAGATATACAAGACAAGACAACACAAAATTGGATTTGTGTTGTCTGAGAAATAAACTATTCTATTCTATAAAGCGGACACTCCCAAAGAATGTGATCCCGCGCTTCCTTAGGTACCAGCTGCATGTCACTGAGTCAAGATCAAATACCTAGGCAGTATTTTATAGTATAATTGAAAATTTCTAGGTGCTATTATTATTTTTCTTTAACGATAGTTCGGAATGTTTAAAACATGGTGAGGAAAGTCAGCAAAATTGTAACAAAACAATTAATTATATTGTAGATTTTTCTTAAAATTTTAAATTGATTTTATAATTTTTATTCTCTTTTGAAAAAGACTTGATGTATTTATTTTTTATTTTATTTTATTTTGTCAACTTGTAACTTAAATTCCATTTAATTTATTTTATTACCTTTTAAGAATGCTGTGTTCACCTGTTATTGGTACTCATATCAGGCTGTGTCCTAATATTTGTATTTTCTTATATTTTTTTGTAATATAGTACACATATTTTTGTTGTGTTCTATTAAAAAATAAATAAATAAATTAGACAGTAAAATTAGGTGAATACAATTACTTCCATGCTGGGAGCGAAAGAAAAACATAGAATTTGCAAGCTGCATTTCCTACCGGGGATGTTGTAAAAATCAGCAATGGAATCCGAAGGATTCAGTATATTACAATTTAGGCGATGGGCTGACAACCTGTCACTACAGCAATATACCAACAAATCTATCTTAAATAGGTAACCCTAAAAACTTTGTCAGACGTGGCGCAACGAACTTTGTGTAGGTCGTATACGCTCTGCTTAGCTCATCAGGGATAAGGCGTGTAAAATTAAGTGAAATTATTTTAACGACAGGCTGACAACATGTCACTACAGCAATATACCTACAAATCTATCTTAAATGACCCACAAAACTTTTACAGACGTGGCGGAACGACTTTTGATTAGGTTGTTTCCGTTCGCCTTCCCTCTTAGGGACAAAGACGTGGTTTTATGTATATATTTGAATTCGGCGCCACACAGGGCTGTAAGTTATACCTATGAATTACCTGACATACTTTTTACCCGACTGCACGAACCGAAGATGTTTTTGCCTATAAATCACTTTATCACCAAAGGAATTACCCTGAGGTGTAATAACGAGGATTCGGGGAGACTGGGCATCCAGCCAGGTTGGTTTGAAGCGAGCATTAATAACTCAGCTACAAGCGATCCTCACGAACAGATTTGACTGATTACCCCTAACCTACATTCTGGCTTCCATGCTGGACTGGTAGTTAAAGAAAAACATAGAATGTGCCAGCTGCATCTCCTCCCGGGCATGCTGTAAGAACCAGCTAAGGGATCCGAGGGTTTCAGTATATTGTAATTTAGGCAATGGGCAGACAACCTGTCACTACAGCAATTTCGTTGGTAAATTGCTGTAGTGACAGGTTGTCTCAGGGTCAGGTTGTGTTGACAGATCTATCTTAAATAACCCTCGAAATTTTGTCAGACGTGGCGCAACGAACTTTGTTTAGGTCGTTTACGCTCTGTATTCCCCATTAGGGATAAATGCATGATTATATATTGTATGTAAAATTAGGTGAAATGATTTAAACGACAGGCTGACAACATGTCACTACAACAATATACCTACAAATCTATCTTAACTGAACTTTGTTTAGGTAGTTTACGCTCTGCCTACCCACTACTACTAGCACTAGGGATATAGGAGTGATTATATTTATTTATAAAAACTAAGTCGAGTCCTCCTAATTAGGTCACACATTACGCCATTGGCTGCGATTCGTTCGCTCTATCATATAAAATTTAAAAATAAATTGATTAATATAGTTTTATTCCATGTTTGACTGGGAGAGATAGAAAAACATAGAATGTTCCAGCCGCCCTTCCGCCCAGGTATGCTGTAGAAGTCAGCAAAAAGGATTCGAGGATTAGTGTATTGTAATTTAGACGACGGGCTGTCAACCTGTCACTACATCATTACACCACCATCTCCCTAGCCTTATCCAGTATCTCACGGGGTCGGCTTCCTAATCTAGGGGATTGAACGAGGGTTATGGTTTTAACACAGAGCGACTGTCATCTGACCTCCGCAACCCAGAAGGAAAACCAGACCCAATCCTAGATTAGATCAGAGTTTTCAAACCGCAATGCTTAGCACTGGCCTCTGATATGGCTTAACGACTAATATCTACAGTATTTAACGATATTAACCAACGGCTTAACGTGCCTTCCGAAGCACGAAAAAAGCGCCAAATATACGTACATATGAAATTCGAAAACCGAAAAGCAAATTGGTACGTGGTGGGATTCGAACCACGACCTCCTCTCTAATTACAGATTACTATTAAAAATGCCCTCAATTTTGTCAGACGTGGCGAAAGCACCTTTTATGAGACATTTTACGCCCTGCCTACCCCATCAGGGATAGAGGCGTGATTTTATTTTTATATGTATGTAATATGGAGTTTGTAATAATAGTCTTCGATTATTATAATCACAAGCTTTATTATAATTCTATTACAGTTTATTCAGTATTTATATATGCAAACATGTAAAGCACGGATGACATTTTTATAATAGACTATATAGAACAGGGACGCCGTAGTGTGGGGAATCATCCATTGATAGTGATGTGCTTCCATGTCATCTCCCTTTCTTCAGAGATAGCGTGCAGGTGTGATGACGAGTCGACCTCTGCGTGTAGTCCTAGCTGATGGTCCAGGATCAGCTGCTATCGGTGGTGCAGTAGACTCTATCTCAGGCTGATTATTTATCTGGGATTCTTCTGGCAGTTCTTGCACTTCAGCTTGAGGAGTCTGCTCCAGGTGTATTGCAGGTGTTGGTAGAGATGGCAGAGCTTCTTTAGAAGGAGAAAGATTCTTCTTTAAGATACTTTCATGCTGAGTTTCAGGTAAGTTAGCGTAAGTATTTTTTATGTGCCAAGCATTTCTTACATATATTCCTCCATCATCAGCTCTTATTTTGTATGATCGTGGGTTAGATGTCTTCTCTATAATTTCATGTTCTTTTCTTATGAGTACTTTCTCTCCATTACTAAATTTCTTATTTTCTTTCTTCCCTCTATCTGCATTTTCCTTCTCTTTTTCTTTTATTTTTTTCAGGTTTTTAGTTACATTTTTTATTATTTTTGGTTTTAGTAATTTCTCATTTGTAGGTAGTAGAGTTTTCGCTCTTCTATTGATTAATCTCTGACAAGGCGAGCCCATGTCCAATCTGGGTGTGTTTCTGTGATGTAGTAGAGCTAAATATATGTCTGTATTGTCTTCTTTGCATTTTTTCAGTAGCATTTTAGCTTCTTGCACATAACGCTCTGCTAAGCCATTGGATCTTGGAAAGTGTGGGCTTGAAATTCTGTGCTCAAACTTCCATTCCTTTGCAAATTTTTTGAATTCTTCACAATCATATTGCTTGCCTCCATCCGTTTGTAGTACATCAGGTATACCAAATGTTGAGAACCACTTTTTCATGGATTTTATTATAGCTGAACTTGTAATTGTGTTCATCTCTTCAAAGTCAAAGTATCCAGAATAGGCGTCTGCTATAAATAAGTATTCTTTGCCTTTTAAGTGAAATAAATCAGATGCTAAGATGCTCCATGGACGTTCTGGTGCTTTTTGTAAGATGATAGGTTCCATAGGATTGTCCTTCTGTATTTTGTTGCATGACTTACAGTTTCTTACATAGTTGTAAATGTCTTTAGCCATATCTGACCAGAATACATTGTCTCTTGCTAGACGAAGTGTACCTTGTATACCTTTGTGGCTTAAGTGGCAATGTTTCAGTACTAGGGGCACCATAGTAGGAGGTATGAGTGCTCTTCCATTTTTAAAAATTATGTCATTATGCACACTTAATGTTTCTCTATAGTACCAGTATTTTTTTAGGTTTTCTTCTACTTGATTAATTTTTTCTGGCCATCCTTTCATAATTATTTCCTTTAATTTCTTTAATTCTTCACTTTTTTTTGTTTCTATTTTCAGTTCTTCACGGCGCGGCTTAGAGAAGGGCAGCATGGTACATATCTCTAGGTATATACCATTATCTTCATCACAGGTAAGTTCTATGCAGTCTCTACTCAGTGCATCGGCGACGTACATTTCCTTGCCTTTTTTATATATTATTTTAGGATTGTAAGGCATAATCTGGTAGAACATTCTCTGTAATCTGGGAGGAGCTTCTGTGAGCTGTTTTTTGAAGATTGTCTCCAGCGGTTTGTGGTCTGATTCTATGGTGAGATCTTTGCAGCCCCATATGTAGCTATGAAACTTTTTGCAGGCTACCATTATGGCATTTGCCTCTTTTTCTAGTTGGCTGTAACCTTGTTCTGTCTTAGTAAATGATTTGGCGCAATATGCTATTGGTTTTCCTTGTTGCATCATCACTCCACCACATGCATAGCTACTTGCATCTACTGACAATAGAATTGGTAGTTTGGGGTTATAGAATCCCAATACTGGTGGTTTCTGTAGTAAACTCTTTAATTCTGTAAATGCCTTTTCTTGATCAGTATCCCAGAACCAAGCTGTATCCTTTTGTAGTAATACTCTCAAGGGTGCTGTCACATTAGCTAAGTCTTTAATGAATTTAGACAGGTAGGCTATCAATCCAAGAAATCTTTGTAATTCTTTGATATTTTCTGGTCTTTTCAGCTTTTTTATAGCTTCTAGCTTCTCAGGATCCGGTTTTAGCCCTTCATGGCTGACTACATGACCTAGAAACTTCACTTCTTGTGAGTTGAAGACACATTTTTCTTTATTTAGTTTTAGGCCAGAGCTGTACATTTTCTCTAGTACTTTTGATGTAATTTTTTGTAACTCCTCTTTAGTTTCAGCGTGAATCAAGATATCGTCCATTGATACTTCTACATTCTTTATTCCTGCTAGCAGTGATGACAGGACTTGCTGGAAGACTTCCGGAGCTGATGCCAAGCCAAACGGCATCCTTAGACAGGAGTATCTTCCGAATGGTGTGCTGAAGGTAAGGTATTCTGAAGTTCTTTTTGTCACACGAAGTTGCCAGAATCCTCTTCTACAGTCTAGTAATGTGAACCACTTGGAGCCGTGAATTCTTGCTGTGATTTCTTCAACTGTGTTCAATGGGTAGTGTCTCCTTCTCAGATTTTTATTTATTTCCGAGGGATCAATGCAAATTCTTATTTTATCATTTTTTCTTACCACTACCATTGGCAATACAGCAGGAGTTGGTTTTGTGACAGGTTCTATTATTTTCTGTGCAACCATGTTGTCAAGTTCTTTCTTAACTCGATCTCGTAGTATGTGTGGTACTTTTCTTGCTGGACACACGGGTAAATTGGGGTTTTCTATAAGGTCAATGTCATACTTATATTGTTTAAGACATCCGATGCCTTCAAATAAGTCTTCTTCTGTAGTGACTGCCTCGACTCTCTTTATTAAATTAAGTTTGACACAACTTGCCTTGCCAAGTATAGGCGTGACATCTTTTTCGACAACTATGTATGTCACTTCCTTTGTAGTGTTTCTTATTTTTGTTCATATTTTAACTTCTCCTAGTGCTCTCATTTTGTCACCTGAGAATGTAGTCAAGTTGTCTGTCTCGCACGGTAGGATTGGAGCGTTCGCTTTACTCGCTATTTTCTTACTTATAACATTGCACTGACTTCCAGAATCTAGCTTAAAATGTACTGTAGTTTTGTTTGCTAGACGCGCTTTTTCATACCAGTCTTCCGTGTCTATGTCGTTATCTAATGAATGTACATACAGCGAGGATTCATTTTCACTTTCACTGTTTTCTTCTTCATTTTTTGGTTCTATTGTCTTCACTTTCTTTGCTTTACAACATTTTGTAAAATGGTTCTTCTTTTTGCAATTCTTGCACACTTTACCAAATGCCGGACATGACTTTCTCCCATGTCGACTGTCGCACCTTCTACAGTAGAAATCTTCAGTGCTTTTTTCACTTTTATTAAACTTCTTCTTACTAGAGTTTATAGTTTCCACTATAGGTTCTGTTTGCTTCATAGATGCCACTTGCTTTTTGACTTGTTCTGCTGAATGGCATATGTCCACTGTTTTTTGTAATGTCAACTCATTTTCACCTAAGAGTTTTTCTCTGGTTCTGTCAGAATGTATTCCAATCACTATTCGGTCGCGAATTATGCTGTCTTCTAGTGAACCGTAGCCACAATTCTTCACTTTTCCCTTCAGATTGGTTAGGAATTCGTCAAAGTTCTGCTCAGGCTTCTGATTGATTACGTTAAACATATACCTCTCGTATGTTTCGTTGATCTTTGGTGCGAAGTAATTTGTGAACTTCTGTTTTATTGTTTGTAGTGATCTGCTTTCAGTGGCGGATAAATTGAACGTGTTGTAGATGACAGCCGCGTCTGGCCCAATGCAGGACATGAAGATTGCCACTTGCACTTCGGGGCTCTTTTTGTCGACACTCGCTACTATGGCATACCAGTGCCACTGCTGTAGCCATAATTTCCACGCAATTGCCACATTTTCTGTTAAATTATTCGTAGAAAAGTACTTTGGCGGCTTGACATGGCTTGGCGGTTCTTCTCTCGCCGGCGCAGCATCGTTCGTCATTTTCCCGTTCGGGTTTCGGCACCATGTAATAATAGTCTTCGATTATTATAATCACAAGCTTTATTATAATTCTATTACAGTTTATTCAGTATTTATATATGCAAACATGTAAAGCACGGATGACATTTTTATAATAGACTATATAGAACAGGGACGCCGTAGTGTGGGGAATCATCCAGTGATAGTGATGTGCTTCCATGTCAGAGTTTAAAACCCTTCTTTTTTGTTATCTAATCTATCTAGGAGAAAATTTTCAATAATACCAACTTGATTGCCTAGCATCGATATTATGTTCCGAGTATCCTGAGTCGTTACTTCCATGCTGGATCGGAAGCGAGAGAAAAACATAGAATCTGCCAGCTACAAATCCTCCTGGGCACTCTGTAAAAACCTGCGAAGAAATCCGAGTGTTCCAGTATTTCTATCAATTTCATCCGCTTTATCATATGGCGGCGGATTAATATGACAGATAACTCATAAAACTACCGACTTTTATTCAAAAACAAAAGAGAATAGATCTCCTGTCATTTTCCAATATTTTGAGTCTAAAAGTGATACATAGATTTTAGCCGGTTGAATCTAGAATTAAGCCCAATTTCGTAAATAAGCAAAATCTACAGATTTACAGTAATAAATGCTCATGATCATAACCTGTTCCGAGCTTCGAATATTCAACTCGATGCGTCATATTCATGTATATGCCATTGAAATAAACAATTTAAAAATCATATCTGAAATCGCAAACAAGCTTCTGTTCCATTTTAAAAGCAGGACAACAATTTATGATGGATTGCACTCTACGATAAATCTACTTCGACCCAATTTCGGCAATTTCCCTACATCCAGGAGTCAATTTAAAAGCACATACATCAAACTGGCTTCAGCAAAATTTACTGAACAAAAGGAGGGAAAAGCGAACCTTGACAGAAATGCTAGATGAGCACATTTTTACTGCTGTCGACTCGACTCGACTGCTGACTTTATAATCATTCTAATTTTATAACCGGGTGAATAATTTTCTTCCATGCTGGACTGGTAGCGACAGAAAAACACAGAGTCAGCATTTCCCGGGCATTCGGGATTCGAGGGTTTCTGTACATTACAATTTAGGCGATGGGCTGACAACCTGTCGCTACAGCAATGACTTACAAATCTATCTTAAATAACCCTCAAAACTTTGTCAGACATGGCGAAATTATCTTTGCTTAGGTCGTTTACGCTCTGCCTACCCCATTAGGGATAAAGGCGTGATTATATGTAAGTATGTGAATAAAGAGAAGATAACTTTCTCTTTTATACCGCAATAGTCATCGTTTCCACCAGCTGATTGTAATTGCAAATGAGATTGTGTATTGCCAGATTGTTATTCTATTCAATTCCATGTCAGTTCTATTTCATTTTATGGCTCCCAATCAAGCATAGTAAGCATAGCAAGTTCTTCTTTATGAGTCATTTTTCGAGTCAATAAATGACCCGACGGACCTTGGTGTCAGACTTTTTAAACCTCCTGATACAAACACACAGCTGACATATTGAAATTATATAATGACCGTTTTTTAAGACAGCAACTTTAACCGACGGCTTATCGTGCCCTTCAAAGCACAAAAATCTTTCTTCTTAGAGGCAATCAGGTACGCATGTTACAAACCAAACTGGGGAAAATCTCATGATAAATTGACAAACATCAACTATGTGTGAATCCACGACGCGACCTCGACTTTGTGTTGTCCCCACGGAAATTGAACGTACTATCGAATCAAGAGGGGATTGAGAGCCCACAGCTACGACCACGCTACACCACGGAGGCAGACGACCAAACATTTTTCCGATCACAAATCGCGGCTCTGAACTGGGGCAAACCCACTCATTACGGGGTTTGGCTTCTCGCTGCCTCTAGAGATAATGACGTCATTAGGGGCCAAGGGAAATAAGTGATGGAGGTTTTTGTTCAAGTATTCATGGGGATAAGGGATTGCTTTTTTCAGTGGATTTATTTTAGTTGTCGAGTTTTTGTTTTATAGATCTATAATTGAATAGTCTGGGAGAGCGACGATCATCAATAGAGCGATTCACGGATCACCGACAGAATTGTAGGTAAGCGAATTCATCAATTCATGCTAGAACGAAAAACGAAAGATCTACATAACTTTATAGCGATATAAGGTCGACAAAATTTAGATCGTATAAAAAATTAGGCTTCTCACACAAATGGTCCATTTAAATGCATATGCACGTCAAAGGCCTATTATGATACCAAAGTACATCAAGTTCTTCACTACTGGACTGGGAGAGATAGAAAAACATAGAATGTTCCAGCTGCCCTTCCTCGCAGACATGCTGTAAAAGCCAGCAAAAGGGATTCGAGGGTTACAGTGTATTATAATTTAGGCAATAGGCTGACAACCTATCACTACAGCAATAAAGATTACAATCTAAAATTGCCCTCAGTTTTTCTTGTCAGACGTGGGGAAAGCGCCTTTTACGAGGCGTTTTATGCTCTGCCTACCCCGTAAAGGATAAAGGCGTGATTTTATGTATGTATGTACCGCGAGAACATCAACTAGAAATCCCTACTAGATGAGAAGCATCTAAAAACTTTTCAAATCCGAACGCACTGACCACTAACTGAATCTTGCAAAACTAATTAACAGCCAAACGCGTCATAAAACCAAACTAAAATGAACTCCAGCGTTTAAATTTAACTGCACGTTAAACAGTCGGACAGTAGCGTTAGTGTTTATGTCCCAAGATAAGGCGTCTCTTGTTTACTGTTCGCCGGAAGTCTTTAGGCGGACGCGGGGCGGGCGAATTACATCGTTATGTGACTCTTTGTATCTGGTGTATATGGGCCTTAAGAATGACCAGCAAATTGTTCTTCTTCTGGTGACAACCCTAACGGATATCGGTGACCCTACTCTTGGCCAGTCTTGCAAGCTGACCAGAAAATTGTAGGAAGAGAGAAGGAAGATTTGAGTTTTCTTATTCTCTTTCTATTCAGGTCGGTGTCGAGTCAACAACTCGATGATATGTGGACTCAATAGTATTCTTGTTTTTATATAGTGTGGACGTTGAGTCGAAGAAAAACGATATGGTATCGGTGTATCTATCACATACCACGTAGGTTTTATATCCAACTAACTAAGTGGTCGGTTGAAGGCTATTACGGCTTGGCATGCATAGCCCAGTAGGTATCGTTGTAGTTATCTTTTCAGCTTATTGGTCTATCTAACTAAGACAATTATCAATGGCCTCAATATTATATAATAGTGCAGGAGATTTACAAATATAGAACATTTATATCAAAAGTGGCTCTGACTTTATTTCCACTATAGTCAAAGAGATTAACAAGTTCACCTCGTTATCGCTATAAATCTACGCCAATTTCATTCACATAATATGCGTAATATGCCATCCGCAATAGAGATATCATTGCACGTTGCCTGAACCACACGGCCGTGTGTATAATTATAAAAGCTGGCGCTGACGGCAGACGGAAGCCTAGCGATAGCAACCTCGCGATAAGGGCCGTAAGTGAATAGTAATACGTAACGCATCTTATCTACATCTGTTTATGTTAGCCTGGTACTATATACTAGTTAATAGTTGGTTTGTGCGTATTGTGATGACTAAACCAAACTTTTTTATTATTTAGTTGCTTTGTGGTTTGTAAGTGTTTAATTTAAACCATAGATTTAAACAACTTTTTTCTCATACTTAAAGAAATACAAAGATGTGATAAGGGACAAAATCTATTCCAATAATCGGCACAAAATCTATTTTTATGTCCGTAATATAAACAGCACTTGACTGACAGCTAGTTTGACGCTGAGTTCGTATAAGAAAAGTCATTTCAGTACAATGTGGCCTGTCAAATCCATAATTATTATTACTCTCTATCTTAAAATAGCTTTATAAATAGGAGCCTGACTCTTCTCATCCAGTAGGTTTTAGAATCGACGTTCACACTTACGATGAAAAACAAAATCAAGAAGTAAAATTATGGAGAGCAGAAACAGATAATTTTTCATGCGAATAAGTTGCACCCGACAATATTTCGTAGGTCGCACATTTTGACAGCAGTCGGTTCCGCATGAGCAAATAGGGTCTGATTCTTGAACTTCTCCATGAAAATAAAAATAACGGAAGAAGATAAATGAAAAAAAGCTCCACAGTGCTTAATTCTGCCGACAAACTATCCAAACAGACTTATCTACTCACAGAAAATGGGTAAAAAGCTCTTATAAGACAATAAATCGCTAACACCAAAAGAATTACGGACGAAAATAGCATTGCCGATGGCAACGCAGATACAATACAATACAAGATACTTTATTGCACAAAGAAACACAAATACATACAGCAGAAACGTAAGGAACAAAACAGTACAATATAGGCGGCTTTATGGCTAAAGCAGCAATTTCTACCAGGCAACCTTTGGGTATTAGGATAGTACATAGCATATAGCGGGATAGTGCACACTAAGTTCATCTTAAATAAATACATAAATAAAATAAACTAATATATATTTATAATAAACTAATACATATTATGCTAAGGGGTATAAGGGATCCTTCATACCATCTAACGAGACCCAAGTCAACCTCACCTGCCCGCGGTATACCCTGCTGACTGACAAACGAGGCTCTGGCGACCCACCCCACCATAGCGCCCTGGACCAGCGTGGTGGGGTATAGATCCAACCCCCCCTTATCATGACCAGCACACCATTATCTCGGCCCCTCGTGCCCGGTGGTTCCAGTAACCGTGCTGGCCTTGACGGAAGTCGGACTGGTGCTGGAACCGGGGGCGCATACAATCCCCGGGCGGCGTCGATTCCCCGTCAAACGACCTCGGCAAACGGCTATAAGGAAACTGAAAAATTAAACGTTATCACCTACAATGTCAAAATATTAATGAGTGAAGAGCGACTCGTAGAATTGGAGAACGCTTTAAAGGAAATAAGTTGGGACATTGTAGGACTTGCAGAAGTAAGGAGAGAAGGCGAATGTACCGAAGAAAGAACAAATAGTATATTTTTCCACTTTGGAGTCGCGCTTGGCCAACACGGTGTAGGTTTTCTGGTGGCTAAAAAGTGGAAAGAAAACATATTTTAATTTAAAGGATACTCCGAGAGAGTTTCCGTGTTAAAATTTAGGCTTTGTCCAAGCATATGCACCAACATCAGCATATAGCGACGACGATGTTGAAGATTTCTATGATACTTTAAATAAGGCTTGCGACGGAAACAAAGGCACATGGAATCTCAAACAAACAAAGGCACATAGATGATTTTAATGCCAAGATTGGTGCACGCAATGGCCAGGACAACGGTGAAATCATCGGCCACTTCGGAGGCGGTTCTCGTAATGAGCGTGGTTCCCGTTTGATCCAATTTGCTTTTGGTCAAAGCCTCAGTATCGCTAATAGTTTCTTCTACAAAAAACCGCAGCGTCGTTGGACAAAGAACGAAATAGATTACGCTCTTATTTCAAACAAATGCATAGTATCAGATGTAGGGATAATTAATAAAATAAAATACAGTAGTGATCATCGCCCACTTCGAGTTAAATTAATTTTCAAATTCAAGCTTCTGCGACACCAACAGTTTAAAAAACTGACCAAGGAGAATATTGTGAGAAATGCTGACCACTTCAACTTAGAATTAAAAAATAGCTTTAGTGGTCTTAATTTAAACACAGAAGACACCCAATTGCAGTATAATAATATAAAAACCAGTATAAGAGCAGCTTCGGGAAAGATCATGCAACCCAAATCTAAAAATAATAGACTATCTTGCGAAACTCTACAACTTATTGATAAAAGATCAACCTTAGAAATAGGTTCAGAAGATTATAGAACATTAGATAAAATAGTTAAACGGTCTATCAGAAAAGACATTAGGAAAAACAACACTGATCTAGTTAATGCAGCCCTTGAGCACAGCAAATCTCTTAGAGCTGCAAAGCAGGGTATTTCTAAAGGTAAAACCTGGTTTAATAGTTTGCGCGACGAGAATGGAACAAAACAGAACAGCCGTGACAAAGTCACAAACATTTGTACAAACTTTTACAAAAACTTGTATTCAGACTCGTCGCGAGACTGTAACCCCAGCGAGTACTCCTGTGAAGATGTCATCTCTCAAATCACCGGTTTTGAGGTTAACCGCGCACTTACAAACATGAAATGCAACAAGAGCCCAGGAGAAGATGGCATCAGCACAGAAGCCCTCAAAATAGGAAAACCTTTGTTACTCTCACATATTACAAATCTTTTCAATAGTATACTGTATACCGGAAAATTCCCACAAGAATTCACACATTCGAACATCATCCTAGTGCATAAGAAGGGCGACAAGGCAGACGTGAACAACTATAGGCCTATAAGTTTGATGTCTCATATTTACAAACTATTTAGCAACGTCATTCAAAACCGCATTAAAGGACAATTAGATAGAAACCAACCGCCAGAACAAGCTGGATTTCGACATTCTTTTTCTACCACCAATCACCTTCACACAGTCAATCAAGTGATTGAGAAGCACAATGAATTCCATAAGCCACTGTACTTGGCTTTCGTGGATTACTCCAAAGCGTTTGATAGTCTAAAACATTCTGCCATTTATTCATCCTTGCGCAGTCAAGATATAAATGAGACATACATAAAGCTTTGGAGTTAATCTACGAAGCCAGTACAGCTTCTATCAAACTTACCACACCAGGTCCACAAATCAGAATAGAGAAAGGTGTGAAACAGGGTGATCCCCTCTCCCCTAACCTGTTCACATGAACACTGGAGGAAGTTTTCAGAAAACTGACCGCATCATGGTTCACCAAGGGAATCGTTGTGGGTGAGAAAAGGCTCACTAATCTCCGATTTGCCGACGATATAGTCCTGTTTGCATCCAACGCGGCTGAACTCAAACTTATGATTCAAGAACTGAGCATGGCTAGCCTTGAGGTTGGACTTAAGATGAATATGTCTAAGACACAAGTGATGACCAACAGCGTGAAACGTAGGGTTGAGGTTGATGGGCAGGTTATTCAATATGTCGATGAATACACTTACTTAGGACAGATTGTTTCCTTCGAGAACAGGCAGGGAAAGGAAATAGACCGTCGAGTCGAAAATGCCTGGAAGAGTTCCTGGTCCCTAAAACCGTTCGTGAAAGGAGACCTTCCTCTTTCATTAAAACGAAAGCTCATCGACATTTGTATCCTGCCCGTCCTAACCTACGGCGCTCAAACTTGGTCACTCACCGAAAATCAGAAGTCCAGACTCAAGGTTTGCCAAAGAGCAATGGAACGTAACATTTTGGGCGTCAAGCGACAAGATCGCATAAGAAACACCACCTTACGTTCCAAAACTGGTATAGCCGATGTTGGTTCTAAGTCAGCCAAACTCAAATGGGACTGGTCAGGACACGTCAGCCGGATGCACTCGGAGCGGTGGGCTAGGATCGTCACAGAGTGGACACCTCAAGATGGAAATCGTCGACGAGGTCGACCCCGTAAAAGATGGAATGACGATCTTAAAGCCTATCGCGAAAATTAGTGGGAGATTGCACAGGGCCGGGATAAGTGGAAGAAAGAAGGGGAGGCCTTTGCCCAGCAGTGGGATACAGTAGGCTAGTAATAATAATAACATATTATGCTAACGTTAATGAGGTGAGCCGATATTTCCATGCTGGACTGGGATGAAAAAAAAACATAGTATGTGCCAGCTACATTTTCTCCCGAGCATGGTGTAAAGACCAGCGAAGGATTTCTGTACATTGCAGTTTAGGCGATAGGTTGACAACCTGTCATCACAGCTGTATATCTACAAATCTATCTTAAATATCCCTCAAATCTTTGACAGACGTAACACAACGACCTTTGTTTAGGTCGTTTACGCTCTGCCTACCCCTTTAAAGGCGTGATTATGTGTATGTACGACAGAACAAGCTACTTCCAGACTTACGCCGGACAAAAATTCAAAGGATAGTCGTAACGTCAGGCGTGCACTCGTTTAGCAGTGGGAACAATCCACTAAACAAAGCCAGTTAAAAATAAAATGAATTGTTCCTATATGATATACTCCCATGCTAGGGTCAAGAGCATTTGTTCTATTTCGATTCTATAACCTATTTGATAAAGATCATTTGAAAATCAGTTGACAATTTGTACCGACCCCCGTCGCAATTCGCGCCACCATTTTCAAGATCAGGCACTTATAAATCAGTCCCTGCACCACGCGAATAGCAAACAGCATAGAATGTTTCTATGCTGTTTGCTACATTCACTACTGGCATGCTGTAAAAACCAGCAAATGGATTACAGGGCTTCACTGCATTATCTAACAAACTGTCACAGAGGGTGGTTGCAGGTCAGGCGGCGGCGTCTCGTGAAATCTACCACCGCTGGGATGTTTAGCTAGATAGAATAATACCACAAAGTAACTATAATACTACGTACAAATAATACTGAACTCTATGATATGACTGACACCAAAATGTTGTTGATTCGACCATTGAGTCGTTTGTTGATTCGACCATCTTCTGACAGAAAAAATGGTTCGAAATTTATCTATACATTTCGCGCCGTCATATCAGAGGCCAAGCGCGTATAAATCAGCCCGTGCACCACGCGAATTGCTCCCGACCGCAGCGATATGACCAGCCTTTGTTTAGGCCGTTTTCACTCTGCCTATCCCAGTGGAGTAAAGGAGTGATTTTATGTACGTTATAACAGACGCCTTAAATCTACGAAACTATACACAGATTTTTAACGCTGACACTTGGGTTTATCGATTCGATTCGAAACCCTTCTCGATAAGAAGAGCTCTAGCAATTTTTACCTGCTTTTCTAAGCCCGGGTGCTTATAAATCAGGCCGTGCACCACGCGAATAGCTCCCGACCGCAACGATATGACCAGCGGCATCAGCGCGACGGTCCTCGGACCAATATCACCAGAAAATACACTTTGTGTCCCCGACATTCATATTCTTTTGCAGTATAAGAGTTTTAAGAGTTTCTAACAGGCCAGTAAAACATTATAAAATTCTAGCTGCATCTTCTCCCGGGTATGCTGTAAAGACCAGCTAAGGGATTCGAGGGTTTCATTGTGTTGTAATTTAGGCCATGAGTTGACTACCTGTCACTATATCAGTATACATAAACATAATTTGTAAAAAATAACCATCAACACTTGCCAGGCGTGACGGAACGACCTTGTTAGGTTGTTGTTGACGACGATTGTTAGGTCGTTTTTATGTGCCTGCCTACCCCATTAAGGATAAAGGAGTGACTTTATGTATGTTATAACAGTCGCCTTAAATCTACGAAACTATAGACAGATTCTTAACTCTGACACTTGGGTTTATCGAGTCTATTCGATACCCTTCTCGATAAGAAGAGCTCTAGCAATTTTTACCACCTTTTCCCAGGCCGGGTGCTTATAAATCAGGTCGTGTACCACGCGAATAGCTCCCGACCGCAGCGATATGACCAGCGCCACCAGCGCGACGGTCCTCGGACCAATATCACCGGAAAATGCACTTTATGTCCCCGACATTCATATTCTTTCGCGTTATTATTTCGCAGAGATGCGCTTTTTATTATATTTCGCTAGATTAAATTGCGTGTTTTTGGGTAAGTCTTTTTGTTTTAATTGAGTTCTGTATTCAGACAAAGGTTTTGGATGGCTCAGATAATTTGTAGCAATATAAAAGTGTATTGGAGGCTTCGTAGCAGGCACTACAGAAGATATTGTGAAACTTAATAACTTGTGAATAATAACTCACACATACCCGCCTTTATCCCTAATGGTGAGGCAAAGCGTAAACGATCTAAGCAAAGGTTGTTTCGCATAAGTCTGACAGAGTTTTGAGGGTTATTTGAGATAGATTTGTAGGTATATTGCTGTAGTGACAGGTTGTCAGCCCATCGCTCGCCTAAATTGCAATATAGGTACTGAAATCCTTGGAACCCTTAGCTGGTTTTTACAGCATGCCCGGGAGGAAATGCAGCTGGAATATTCTATGTTTTTCTCTCTTCTTCAGAACAGCAAGGAAGAATAACAACTCGTACCTATTTATACGATTTTTGTGTCTATTTGCTATGTGTGTAGCTTAAACAGAGTACCTCCTACTTTTTATTTACTGGAATAAAATGTGATTGTATAAAATTATTTTGCCCACAACTATTTATTTACTTCTGTTGTTTATTTGCTATCAATAAAAATATTTATAGGTCGTGCGTGTTCTGAATCACTTCGACTGAAAAATACGGTATGAATGTGATCGAATTACGACCTTTTTTCAAAGAGGTTATATTAGACTTTAAGATATTTGCATTTTATCTGACATAAAGCTTTTAGGCTTACGTGATTTGAATCTTAGCTAAAGTGCCTTTGCTGTTACATTTTTGATAGTTTTCGTTGTTTTATGGAAAGTTGCCATACCCAATATTGAACCTGGAAAATTAATGACAACCCCCGATACCAAGTTAATGGGGACCTACCTTCATAATATTTTTTATTTATAGGACAAATACAAGAGTTAATTATGAAATAATTTACTTTTTATAAATAGGACCTTAAGTATTATCCAAACAAATTCAATAAACAAGTCCGCTTATTTCAAGCTACACATCCAATAAAAGCGAAAGATGAGAAAATAAAAGGCTTTAATTAAATTAAAGCGTAAAAAAACTCGATTTAATAATATATTCGGTGTTTACGGTTCATTTGTTTTGAGCCAGCCAAAGGGGCGCGAGGCGCGACGCAGCAGTGCGTAGGAAGATATGGGCTTGGATTTTCAATTGTAGGTAATAAAACGGGTACAAAATGTTTTTTTTTTGGGTGACTTGCTTTAGACTCCAGGCAAGGCTGAAGGTGATATCAGGTATTTTTTATGTGAAAACCAATAAAACATTTCTGCGTTGACTAGTACTTATTGTAACACTTTTGGGCCACAATAAATCAATTTTCAATGCATAAACAGAAGTACAGTGTCGGTTCAGTGTTATGGAAAAAACGTCTTTAACAAGAGTTCAAACTTAACTTTGTTTTAATGAAATATTGTTGAGTTACACATGTGTTGTGTACCTACGAAATTCTAACATTATTAAGCTAAGTTGATTGCACAACTCTATAAACTTAATTATTAAACTTATTATAATATAATTGTTGTATCCCATTAATAAGTTTTACCATATCTGGGAACGAGAGAAAAACAGAAATGTAACAGCTGCATTTCCTCCCGGGAATGCTGTAAAAATCAGCTATGGGGTCCGAGGGTTTATGTATATTGTAATTTAGGCGATGGGCTGACAACCTCACTACAGCAATAAACCTACAAGTCTAACTTAAATAACCCTCAAAACTTTGTCAGACGTGGCGGAACGACCTTTCGTTTCGGTCGTTTACACTCTGCCTACCCCATCAGGAATAAAAACGTGATTATATACATGCATGTATGCATACCATACCAGCATAAAATAAATATTAACATTCCTACTGAAATATTTCTTTAGTTGACGTGTTTGCGTTTTTAGAAGGAACATAACACACCTACTTACGGCATAATCTTATTTACAAATATACAGTGTTTCGGAGAAGAAACAAGTCTAGACATACACTGGAAATACAAAATAGCCTAGTTTTCTTTGAACTGGTTAGCTTTTTTATCAAAGGAAAACGTGCTCTCATACCAAATCAAAATGTACCTAAGCTAAAAAAATAATTACTCAACTGCTGTGGAATTACGAGCTTTTATTTTAGTTTCACTTGTCCCCGGGTTTGTTTGTACATACATATGGTCACGCTTTTATCCCTAATAGGGTAGGCAGAGCGTAAACGACCTAAATATAGGTCGTTCCGCCACGTCTGACAAAGTTTTGAGGGTTATTTAAGATAGAGTAGGTAAATTGCTGTAGTGACAGGTTGTCAGCCCATCGCCTAAATTACAATATACTAAAACCCTCGGATCCTTTAACTGGTTTCTACAGCATGCCCGGGAGGAAATGCAGCTGGCACATTCTATGTTTATCTCTAGCTCCCAGGCCAGCATGAAAAGAAGAAGGTTTGTTTGTCTCTACTAAAATCACATATGTGCTTGATGAGTTTTTGTCATGTCTGAAAAAAAAATGAGGTTTACTTCAGAAATAACAAACCACAGATTAAATAAATCCGCTAGATTTTGCCGCCCTTTTGCACATTTTCCCAGTATTTCTGTCAAGTTTATCCGCCATATCATATGACGGCGGATAATAATGACAGATATCTCATAAAAGAATTAAAACTAGATATCTCAATAAATAAATATCATCTTCATCTTCTTGGTGGGACGGCTGCGACGCACGCAGGCGGGTGATCAGCTCCTGATGTTGGAACCATTTCACCCAATTCCCAGTGGTGGCTCACTGGTACCGGTGGCCCTGCAAAAGTGCAGAATGTCTACTAAGGAAATGTTTTCCAAGTCCTTTGTCTCTAGTTTCTCAGTTCCTAAGTATTCCCATCTTGGCAGTGAGTCGCTAGGACATTCGGCTAAGAAGTGGAAACTACTTTCCTCCTGTCCGCACTCAGGGCAATTTGGGTTATCTATTAGTCTCATAGTGTGTACGTGTTTGTTCAGTCCGCAATGTCCTGTCAGTAACCCTACCAAGAGTCTGATATGTTTTCTACTGAGTTGTAGTAATCTACGCGTTTTTCTAAAATCCAGGCATTTTATGAAAAGCTTAGATTGTCGACAGGTCTGTAGCTTATTCCATCTACTGTTACTATCGTTTTTATTTTTTATATTAATAACGCCTTTTGTTGTTTGGCCTGGAATTGGTAGACATGGTTCAGGGCCCATAAAGGTCGCATCTGCCCCGGTCTTGGCCAATTTGTTTGCTATCTCATTTCCTTCGTTGTTCTGGTGCCCTGGCACCCAGGCATTTGTGATACTAGTTTTGGTACATAATCTGTTTAGAGTCAGTTTGCATTCTTTGACTAATGCAGAGGTTGTACAGGTTTTATTTAATGCTTGTAATGCTGCCTGACTGTCACTATAGATTATGACTTCTGGTGTTAGTTCTATATTTTCTAACTCGCCGGCGCACTCCAGGATGGCCTTCACCTCAGCCTGGAAGACGCTGGCGAATTTTCCTAAAGGTATTGTTCTATACAGACGTGGCGAGTTTTCTATGTAAATGCCCGCCCCCGATAGTTTGGTGTTTTCTTTCCTAGATCCGTCAGTGTAACAGATCGTTATCGGGTTGTCTGTGTGGATTTTCCATTCATCTCTTGAACCTATGTATATTCTGTACTTCTTGTCAAAAATCTCTTGTTTCTGTATCAAATCGTTGTTTGCAAAAATCATCGAGATATTTTGTCCTATCATGCCCTTTGTCCAGATAGTTACCCTTCCAAGACTTATTTGATTTGATAAATATAATAAGTGTTCTGAATAAATAAAAATAAAATAAATGAATTAAACCACTGAACATAAATCGAAAACCGGAGAGAATAGATCTCCTGTCCTTTTCCAATGTATTTAGTCTGAAAGTGACAAATAGATTTTAATTTTAGTTTTCTTCTTCTTCTGTCGAGTGGGTATCAAGTCTATCGACCCGATAAACACCTGGTGTCAGAGTTTTTAAATTGCACAACTATCAGGCCTCTGACATGGTTTGAGTAACGACCGCTATCAAAGACAGCGACTGGGACCGGCGGCTTAACGTGCCCTCCGAAGCATGGAATCTTTTTCTTTTCGGACAATCATTTGATTCAGCCTGCAATGTCCTAACCAGACTGTCCTAATCACAAAGTGATAAATTCTCAAATATCAACCTGTGTTTCCCCCCTAGGAATCGAACCAAGGACTTCCGGATCAGGAGTCCATGGCACTAGCCACTAGACCACGGAGGCAGTTAAATGTTAGTTTTAGCTGGCAAATCTAGAATCGAGCACAGTAACTACTGCTCTGTCCGATGATGATTATGACTTTCTTCCACAATTGCACGCTGTCGTATCCAACGGGCCAACATCGGCGAGTCCCATTTATCCGTCGCCGTATCTCACGGGGTCGGCTTCCTACTCTAGGTAATTGAACGAGAGTACTGGTTTTTACAAAGAGCGAACAATCCTAGATTAGGTCAGAGTTTTCAAGCCGCCAATGCTTAGCACTGGCCTCTGACATGGCTTTACGACTAATATCTACGGTATTGAACTATATTAACCGGGGCCAACGGCTTAACATGCATTCCGAAGCACGGAAAAAGCGCCGAATAAACGTACATATGAAATTCGAAAACCGAAAAACGCATTGGTACGTAGTGGGATTCCAACCACGACCTCCCAGCTCAGGAGGCAGCGGCCCTATCCACTACACCATCGGGCCATCCATCGTCATTATGGGGAAGTATTTTTTTATTTTCGTAATAAATAATAAGTAAATTTTAATTTCCTTCTTTCACCCTGTATTGAACTTAAATATAAGCAAATCTCCATAAATTCAAGAACCAGTGCCAGAACATGTGCCAGATGCATTTCTTCCCAGGAATGCTGTAAAAACTAGCTAAGGGATTCGAAGGTTTCTGGTTTTATATTGTAATTTAGACGATGGGCTGGCAACCTGATTATACAGTAATATACCTACAAATCTATTTTAAATAACCCTCAAAACTTTGGCAGATGTGGCGGAACGACCTTTGTTTAGGGCGTTTACGCTCTGCTTACCCCATTAAAGATAAAGGCGTAATTATATGTATGTATGTAAAAAGAGTGAGTTCCACAAAGAAGAGTAAGTACAGTGATATCTGGTTGGCCAGCTATAACCGCTATAACTTGCAACCGAACGCACAGATCTGACACGCAGTGAACCGGTCTAAGCTAGTTTGATCTGGTTTGTACACCACTCGAGACCGTGGTAAACTGAGTGGAAACTTTCTGTGTTGTGTACTGGTCTGAGCATTAGGGACGATTCACACCGGAATGGCAGCTTAATATGTAACTTTGTCTACGTACTTTTAAAGACTAGTATCGTTTGAAGTTCGAAAAGGACGCGCACCGTGCGTCCTCTGGTTGCAGCGGGCGGCGCAAAAAGCCGTACGACGACGCGAGCAGTCGCGTGACCGCTGGCGCATTATCAAGAGGGAGGCCGTGCGCGGCTGCCAGCGGCGACAACTGCCGTGTGAATTGAGCCTTAGGCTATTAACCTCACAATGATGGGTTCGTTTCCTATTATTAAAGCACAAAGTTGCGCCGTGTGGAAAACAATTAATAATCAAAGAATCATCATCGGCGTCTCTACCGAGAGGCACGAGCTTACGCTTTAGGCAACCAATTTGACCCAGTAAAAATTGGCTGACTTCACACAGAGCCCTTAAATTTCCTTACTATGTTTTCCTTTTATCTTCCATGCTGGACTGGAAGCAAAACATAGAATGTACCAGCTGCATCTCCTATCGGGCATACTGTTAAAACCAGCTAAGGGATTCGAGGGTTTTAGTGTATTGTAATTTAGGCGATGGGCTGACAACCAGTCACTACAGCAATACATAGATATATCTGAAATGACCCTCAATACTTGTTTGAAGTGTCGCAACGACCTTTGTTTGTGTCGTTGACGCTCTTTGTACCCCATTAGGGATAAAGGCGTGAATTTATGTATGTATATATGTTTTCCTTTTAGGCATTTTAAAAACCGAAAAACACGTCCTGGAATTTGGCATAAGAGGCAGGGGCCCTATCCACTAAACCATCGAATTTTTAGAAAGATTTCAATTTTAATTTTCAATTTATTTATTCGTTAACAATATAAACTGTGTTCGTAATAACATAAAATAACAGTTCAAATTATAAGTTTAAAAATTTCGTTCCCTAGAACAGACTTAAATATAAACTGTACAATTCTTTTTTTATTCAAATAGGTAAGAGATACTTAGTTACATTATTTCAATACTTCGGGTCAAAACACGATTTATTTTAAATTGATATTAATAAATAAATACCTTACCTGACATTTCAATCACTTCGTGCTTCTACCCGCGACATTAAACTATTGTGTACAAAGCACGAAAGTCTTAAACATAACATTTCTTTGAAATACACCCCTATCACTCACAATTGAACGCCCAGATCTGACGCGCAGTGGACCGGTGTAAGCCAGTTTGAACCGGCTCCACCGTGAGTAGCTTTGAGCCACTAATCTGCTAAGAACACGACGACCTGAGACCACAGATGGACTCGAGTGCAGTGCTTGAGTGGAAACACAAATCGGTTTAGAACGGTCGTAGATATACAGGATGTGAGGGACAGCGTCCCGCAAACTGATAGGGGTTGCTCAGTCAACGAAACTGAACAACTATCACCAGGAAATCGTTTCAGGAAATTAGAAAAGAATTGACTTTTTCATACAAATTGTCTGCTTGAGGTGGTCATTTTGTATGAGAAAGTTAATGCTTTTTATCGTTGCCTAGCATAAATTCCTGATGATAGTTGTCCAGTTTTGTTAACTGAGCAATCAGTTTCCGGGACGCTGTCCCTTACACCCTGTATGATGGGTATGTACATGGGCAAGACAGCATTGATTGTTGTATTGTAGCATTGACTTATGATGAAGGTTTTGCATAAAAATGTTACTTGGTTGGTTTAGTCAACGTGTGACGCAATAAACTCTGATGTCAATGATTTTTAAACCACCTTATAATACAGCTAATGTGCCTCTAACGTGGTTTGTGTAACGACCACTATCGAAGACAGCGATTGGAGCAGACGGCATAACGTGCTCTCCAAAGCACCGTTTTTTTACAGACAATCAAGTGACCAGCCTGCATTGTTCGAACCAAAATGAGGGAAAACACAAATTACTTTGAATTTTCCGGGTGGGAATCAAATTCACGATCTCCGGATTGGAACCCCATTACTCTGCCCACTAGACCACACAGGCAGTTCTTAATTACACTAAACAGCGCTCTGTATTATGAAATTGTTAATGTGTAACAGCTCTTAGTTTTCCCAGGTCCTAATGAAGCGACTCTAGGCGCTAGGGGGCTGAAATTCCTCGCAGAATCATTTTGTATGCATGAAGCTGCATAACTCTAGGGTTAAGACTGGCACAAGTGTTTTTAAGCACACAACTCGCTTAGTTCCACGATTTATTGTTGACTTAAATATTGTACAAACATGTGTTTCAGCGGAGGCGGGTGGAAAAATAGAAGTTTACGAAAATAATAGCGGAGCTTCGCAGTTCATACATACATACATATAATCACGCCTTTATCCCTAATGGGGTAGGCAGAGCGTAAATGACCTAAACATAGGTCGTTACGCCACGTCTGACAATGTTTTGAGCGTTATTTAAGATAGATTTTTAGGTATATTGCTGTAGTGACAGGATGTCAGCCTATCGCCTAAATTACAATATACTGAAACCCTCAGATCCCCTAGCTGGTTTTTACAGCATGCCCGGGAGGAAATGCAGCTGGCACATTCTATGTTTTTCTCTTGCTCCCAGGCCAGCATGGAAGAAAGGCAGCAGTTCATAGGTGAACTTTGTGTGTATACGGGGTGTAAGGGATAGCGTCCCGCAAACTGATAGGGGTTGGTCAGTTAACGAAACTGTATAACTATAAGGTGGATTATTTTTCAGGAAGTGAATAGCAATATACCTACAAATCTATCTTAAATAACCCTCAAAACTTTGTCAGACGGGGCGGAACGACCTTTGTTTAGGTCGTTTGCGCTCTGCCTACCCCATTAGAGATAAAGGCGTGATTATATGTATGTATGTATGAAAAATACATTTAATTTTATTTCCATATAAATTGTCTGATCGAGGTGGTAATTTTGTAAGAAAAATATTATTTTTTTTGAGCTCCTGAAAGTATTTCCTGGTGAGTGTTGTTCAGTTTCGTTCATTGAGCAACTTCTATCAGTTTGCGGGACGCTATCCCTTACACCTGGTAAAGGAAATGGTTGGGTTAGGTTAATCGAAAGAGAATGTTTAGGGTGTAAAGAACGATTATGTTGCTACTACAAAATTTCAAATACAAAAAAATAACAAAAAAGACTGAAAACATTCATTGACTTGAATCCCTTCTACAAAGCAGACTAGTCGTAATAGTATAGTTGTAATATTGAACGAGAGATGTCGCTAGCGTCTACTTATGACGAGTAATAAATAAATAGCAGATCACTAAATCGTCGCTCAGGACTGGCCGCTGTAGCTTAGTTGGTTTAGAGCGTTAGGCCAGGTTCAATTACTGTCAGCGGTTAAATTTTCGATTGTGATAACGTATTACCGTTTTAACCAAGTTGGTAAACACAGTAAAAACCGTTTAAAAACCGTTTTCACCGTGGTACCAAGTTTAATTGGCTCGTGCATTGGCTTGAAAAGTCGCTGTTTAAGAAGAAGATCTACACAATTAATATTTTTATTCGACTTTACAGTTGTAAAACCCGTCAAATAAACTCCTCGGCCATTATACACATCGGTCGAGAAAAGATTTTATTTCACAAAGCGACCCCGGGCCAACGCTCGCGACAGTATTTAAGTGGGCAAAATTGCAATTTATTTACAGTTCGTCCGTACTTTGGAAAGCACGTAGTTGGTACCGGTTGCTGTCTGCAACACAAACCATGTCAAAGACTAATGAGCTGTTAACGGACGGCTTAAAAACTCTGATAAGTACCTGGTTTCATTGATTCGTGCGTTGGCTCGAAAACTCACTGTATAAGAAGAAGAAGAACTACACAATTAAGAATTTTATTTAACTTTACAGCTGTATAGCCCGTCAAATAAACTCCTCGGCCATTATACACATCGGTTGAGAAAAGTTTTTATTTCACAAAGCGACCCCGGGCCAACGCTCGCGACAGTTTTTAAGTGGGCAAAATTGCAGTTTATCCACAGTAAGCTTCGTGAGGCGGACATAATTTAAAGTTTCGCCGCCTAAGCTGTATCGCCATTGTACTTTAGTATCGCAAGCACTTTTTACTTGACTACAATTGTCGTTCTAGCAGATAAACTAATTTAACTTTAAGTTTAGTTTGATATTGTTATGTGGTACTTTTTATGGGCATTATAATTTGACGTTAAGGAAGGTCATGCAATTTTAGATATTGTACAAACATGAAGCAGTATCCTTGTGGATGTGAATACGGATAATATACATACATACATACATATAATCAGACACTCATCCCTAATGGGGTAGGCAGAGCGCAAACTACCCAAACATAGATCGCTCCGCCACATCTGACAAAGTTCTGAGGATCACTTAAGACAGATCTGCAGGTCTATCGCTGTAGTGACAGGTTGCCCGTCGCCTAAACTACAATAAACTGAAACCCTCGGATCCCTTAGACGGGTTTTTACAGTATGCCCGGGAGGAATTGCAGCTGGCACATTCTATTTTCCTCTCGCTTCCAGTCCAGCATGAAAGTAAAACACAGGTAAAAAAATTTAAGAAAAAAAAGAAAGAAAAATACAGATAAACTGGAAGAAAAGAAGCTCGATACTTACAATAGCGTAGTATTCGTATGAGTTAAATAATACTGATTACTAAATCAGACGTCCCCCAACTTGCAAAACAGACCAGCCACTTGCATGATAAAGCCTGCAAATAAAGTAGAGGTAGGCATCGCAATCTAACTCGAAATTTGAATTCAGAGGACGGTTGGATCGGGCCGTACGAATTTATACGACGACTCACATAAAACGGGAATGAAATCGTCGGAGTTCCGATATCGTGGAGTCTAGAGCGGAAACAAGCCTTATAGGACCAAGTATTGGTTGCAGTCAAATAAAATGTATCGCGCATTCTTAGAAGATGAGTAATTTTAAAATGTTAAACGGTAACTGTTATCTATTTTGGGTCACTATTACATAAAAACTGTTTATTTTTTACAAATATATTAAGTGACCCACATTCAAAAAGCTATATATTATTCACATTTAAAAGCTTGTAGCTATAAAACAATTCTAATGTAATGTTTTATCGCGGAACATACTCGTGTCATTCGTGTCATTTCCGACAAACAGGAGAACTACCCTTTAAGCTACAACGACCTAAAAAAAACAAGACCCAAAAAATTGCCTTATTTTGTAATACGCACACAAAATCAGATCGAAATCGTTGGCGTTCCGATATCGTGGAGAGATCGAGTGCGGAAACAAGCCTTATACGATCTCGTATTGGTTGTGTTGTTATATGGTATTGCTTGCAGTCAAATAAATAGTGTCGCCGGGTTAAGTAATTTGAAAACATTATTGAGGCAAACAAACAGGTATATGTAATGTATTTTACAATCTAATACAAAATAATATTTTATATTGGCTCTAAACTCCTTGTTTCTTCAATATTGTAGTATTTTCGCGCGAAATAAATAGTCTAAGTGGGTAGGTCTAGGTACCTATCACTTCTGGGAGGAATTCATTTTGGCCGTTGACGCTCTGCCTACGTTATTAGAAATTACTCTTTGTAAAAAAGAAAATAAAAAATATAAATATCTGCGATTCAATTTGACAGTCTTAGATCGTACGTCCTATACCTACATCAAATCTAACAAAAAATAACGTGAGTTTTTAAGAAACACTAAATTTAATAAACTATGTTTGCATGCAAAATAAAATACTCAACGTTCTCCAAAGAAAACACTTTGCTTACCCCAAAACAAACCGATGAGACGTTACGCAATGAAGAGTTAGCCTCGTAAAAAATAGGCGATCGAGGTAAAAAATATGGGCCCAAATTATCTGGGGTGAAAAAAATCTGAATATTCAGTTGGTTTAAAACGAGGTCGCTTTTAACACTTTGCATTCAGCTAAAGCCATATGTGTCTACTTTTCGTACAAACATATAATTACGCCTATATCTCTAAACACAGTTCAACAAAGCTTTGAAGGTTATTTAAGATATATTTGTAGGTATATTGCTGTAGTGACAGGTTGTCAGCCCATCACCTCTTTTTCGTATTGTGTGCTATTCTGCTTCCTGAGCGATAAAACTTTCATCAAAAAGTTTCACCTAGGTCAAAATTTAATGTAATAAGTGTCTGTCCCTAAGATATTTTAAATTTATAATTCTTTTGACTGAACTTGCTCTATCGTCGACGACTCGGTCTCTGTCATCCCTAACCTAGTCTGGAGTCAAGGAGAAACCCAATAAAAACTATGCAATTTTTCTTTTACTCAAATATCTTTGACAAAGTACATTTTAGTTCCATGCTGGACTGGGAGTGAGAGAAAAAAATAGAATGTGCCAGCTGCATTTCCTCCCGAGCATGCTGTAAAAACCAGCTAAGGGATCCGAGGGTTTCAGTATATTGTAATTTAGGCGATGGGCTGACAACCTGTCACTACAGCAATATACGTACAAATCCGTCTTAAATAACCTTCAAGACTTTGTCAGATGTGGCGGAACGACCTTTATTTAGGTAGTTTACGCAATGCCTACCCCGTTAGGGATAAAGGCGTGATTATATGTATGTATGTATGTATCTTTGACAAAGTTCAGTTAATTTGGTATTCGAAGTGTTACCGTCTGTTTGTCATCGAGAGCGCGTTTTGATCATTTTGTGTGTAAACGAAACACTTGAGTGGCGAATAAAAAATTGTTGATATATTTAAAAGGTTTTTCTTTTTTACTAAAATTTGTCGATAGTAAACAAAAAATAAAAGTACGTAGTTGTTTACTATAATAAAAATATTAAACACGTATAGAAATATCGTAAGGTATTTTAAGTAATATTTTTGATAGAATAAATATACATACATACATATAATCACGCCTTTATCCCTAATGGGGTAGGCAGAGCGTTAACGACATATATGAAGGCCGTTTCGCCACGTCTGACAACATTTTGAGGGTTATTTAAGATAGATTTGTAAGTATATTGCTATAGTGACAGGTTGTCAGCCCATCGCCTAAATTGCAATATACTGAAACCCTCGGATCCCTTAGCTGGTTTTTACAGCATGCCTGGGAGGAAATGCAGCTGGCACATTCTATGTTTTTCTTTCGCTCCCAGTCCAGCATGGAAGATAATAAATATAACCATTGATTAAATGCCCACTTTATTTACTGAAGTACCGACAATAGTTTACCAATAGGAGAATAAAGAAAGTAAATCAAGCAATTAAATAAACAGTTTGTAGTTAGTAATCATATATGAGTAGCCATGATGGTGTAATGGATAGGGCCGCGGCTTCCTGAGCGGGAGGTCGTGGTGCGAATCCCACCACATTAGTTCGTGTTTTCCAAATTTCATATGTACGTTTATTCGGCGCTTTTTCCGTGCTTCGGAAGGCACGTTATCTTTGGATCTGGTTCCCCTTCTAGGTTGCGGAAGTCAGATGGCAACCATTACCCGAGAGGAACGAGTTTAATCACCTAGATTAGGTAGCCGACCCAGTAAGATACGGGATAAGGCTAGGAAGATGATGAGTTAGAAATCAAATAATGCAAAGACATCATAAGGATCTTTAAACCATATTTTTAAGGCTTCTAGCATTAAATAAAATTTTACTTTACACTAAAGACACTGAAATCTACTTAAACTGAAGTTTCTTTACTTTCCCCACTTCACTTTTCACTCAAAAACTCAAGCAACTTTTAAATTCCAGAACGTTTACGCTGTAAAATATCCCTTAGGTCTTGAAACATTGATGTTCCTTTTACAGCTGTGTTACTAATGATGGCGGAAACGGGTTTTCGTTAGCCTTCGATGTTCTGTCCCCGTTAGGGATACAGGCGTGAGTTATTTTATTTATTTATATAACTTTAAGCACAAAAATGTTACATGGGCGGACTTAACGCCAAAGGCATTATCTACCAGTCTACCTTAGGGCATGTGGAAATGACAAGGCAGGTGCAAAATTTTATCCTAATAACTAACAAAGTTAGAACAAAACTATAAAAACAAAAAGTAATTTAGAGTATATACTCGTATATATGGATAAACTGTATAAATACAAAATTACGCTGTTCTTCTAAGTGAGTGGGATTTCGAGTCGAACAACGAACAGACGAACGCTGCTGTCAGAGTTTTGAAACCGCCTAGCTTAATAATAAGCTTGAACTGCCTCCGTGGTCTAGTGGCTAGTGCCATGGACTCCTGATCCGGAGGTCCTGGGTTCGAAGCCCAGGGCGGAAACACAAAGTTGATATTTGAGAATTTATCACTTTGTAAATTTTTCCCCAGTTTGGTTGGGCCATTGCAGGCTGAATCACCTGATTGTCCAAAAAATAAAAAGATTTCGTGCTTCAGAGGGCACGTTAAGCCGTCGGTCCCGGTTGTAACAACCCCCCCCCCCCTACCTACCTCTAACCCAAACCTACCCTAAATAAAAGATATGTGAAAGGAAGTGTGAGAGGAATGTGGAGGAGAGGTAGGAATGTGGAGAGGATTAGAGGAGAGGAAGGGAATAGGAAAGAGGAATAGTGGATGGGAAGAGTGGCTCATGAATGTCTAGTAATAAGGTTACAAATATTGGCTTGATTGTGATCGTCTAGTTAAAGTTAGGACCGTACGCTGTGTAATAAAATGTATAAAAGTAACCCAAATCCTTTAAAGTGGTAGTGGGATGTCATAACTTAGCTCTCTTTAGGTTCTTGGGACAACATGGGGACAGTGCGCAGCGGGATAACGGAACCTCCGATTCCAGCTCCAACCATTCGCTGGTAGAGGATTTATGTGCTCGCCAACCATCAACGAATGAGATTTACTTCAATTACCAATTCCCAGACACTAATAAAGACAGTAAATAGCCTAGGAACTTGTCCTTGATGCAAAACCCATCATGCGAGCCCCAGAAAAGGAAAGAGGAGGCACTTCTGTGCCCTCCAATTGGTTTTTGTTTTGGCCAAGCCTCAGGCCAGAGATAAGTGACAGCGCACTTAGGAATTTTGGAACGAGTCCAGATTGATGAACAGCATCATATAAAATATAATTAATTTGAGCTGATTTATTGGTCAGCCAACCAAGACAGAGCAAGTCATGTCTGATGTAATTTGTAGTAAGTTGTGATGTCCAATTGAGAAACATTGTCCCAACAAAGGTTTTATAAATTGTTGTCCAGCTATGCTGGAAGCACCGACTATGAAACTGCACCAGTCATCGATCTCCACTTATGATATGCACATCCAGGAGTCACTAGAATAGATAGGGATGCCGAAGCTAGTCCCAGATAATATAACAATCATTCACACCGCAAGCCATAGGTTCGTTGTAGATATAGGAGTGATAGGCAAGAGCAAGTAGTGACTGATTGTCAGACTTCTTTAGTGCAAAATAAGCTATGCTGGAAGCACCGACTATGAAACTGCACCAGTCATCGATCTCCACTTATGATATGCACATCCAGGAGTCACTAGAATAGATAGGGATGCCGAAGCTAGTCCCAGATAATATAACAATCATTCACACCGCAAGCCATAGGTTCGTTGTAGATATAGGAGTGATAGGCAAGAGCAAGTAGTGACTGATTGTCAGACTTCTTTAGTGCAAAATAAGCTTCTGTGATCTAAATGCTGTTACAGACATATCGAATGCTAAGATGTAGTATGTGATGGAGGTTTGACCATGGCTGACACCATGTCGCTCAATTGACATCAAGTCATGTAGTAATTCAGTAGTATAATGGCTTGTCAAAGCCAACCGACCATAAATCAGTCATATAAAATTCACATAAAGTGAATAAATATATAATTTTAATTCCAGACCCGTTTCAGGGTAATTTGAGGTTGTAGGTAGGATACAGATAACATCATCCCACATTCCATGTTGTATTGGTTTGGTAAGTATAATAAATACTCCCATTAGGTAGTTGGACCATAGTCCCAATCAGTTGTAAGTATAAAACCCACACATCAGTAGGTATATTATCAAAGATAAACTTTGTCAGTCTGTAGAACAGGATCATCAATTGTATAAAACCTACATAGTAGGTATCAGAGGTGAACTTTCCCACCAAGTTTGTAGCTGGTGTTCTAGAGTATAGAACATACATACATATAGGATCATGAATCCGATAAATGTTTCAAAACATTGTCCGTTGAATATATTTCACAATAAAGTGAATATAAAATCAATTCAGCATCCACTGCCAGAATAAGCATGTAGGTATGAATGACTCATACATAGGTATTAAATCCACAGTTAAGTGAATATAAATCAGATCAGTAGTTTATTTGAGAAGAATAGGTAAGTATTTTGTCTCCTCTGCCAGGATAGGTAAGTATGAACAATTCATACATAGATATAGTAATAAAAACATAGAATGTATTAAAATAATTTATACATTCCACTGCTGGGCATTTTATGAAACATTAGGATGATGCTTCTCTGCTTAAAGGAAAGGTAAGGCAAGAATTTTGGTAAAGGGAAGGGAGAGAACTACCTACCTAAACACAAACTAGGATCCCAAATAGCTACCCCCACGTACTTTCCTAGATATTGTCCTAATTTTTATTTATTATTACCTAGGTTAACCTATCCATCTAAACCTACCCCTACCTAACCTACTCCTACAATGTACCTAAACTGCCTATTTATCTAACCGCATAGCTGTGTATGAATTATGTAATTGCATGCTAAACCGACCTACAATCCTACATATATCTCATTAACCATACCTATCATATAAGAAATATTGGAAATTATATATATAAAAATGAATAGAACGGCCTTTGGCAAGTATGAAATATCATAAAAAAGGATTGTTAATTGAACAGGGAAAAACCTTGTCAATAAACAAAGTCTGAAGTGGACAAGATAATTAAATAAATGTAGAAATGGTAAAGTAAATAAAACACGATGTAAATTTATTCAAGAATAAGTAAATAAGAATCATAATTTGATGCAGGAATACCTTGTGTGTGGGCTTACCCATCCTTTAGAATCCTTGTAGTTGGCACTCCACCAGCTCTGCAAGACTCCACTGTCAGCATCCTCCACTCCACCATGTAAAAGAACAGCTGATCGTCAGGTCACCGCCCTCCGTCCTCCACAGGAACAACTGATGGCACCAACATCCCACCAAAGTAGGCCTCATGGTTGCCTCCCGGCTGCATACTCTCCTCTCCTCTTTAATGTGTACACTTTCACTGGTAAAAGTCAACTAAACTTCAAGTAAAACTAAACTTCCACTCAAACTAAAACTCCAGGTCGACTAAACTTCTCCCTGCTCGGTCCCAGCCGCTATTTTCTTCCACGGCGTCCTTCTCCATCTCTCGTCGCCCCCGTCTCCAATTTCAGCTCCATTCCCCCTTCTCGAGCCCCCCGACTGTTTTATCTTCCCTCTTATATCCCATTTTCTTGATAGTTCTCCCATTCTCCTCCAGATGGCACCGCGTGTCCTTCTGGTTCTGTGTTGTCGAAACCTATCTTCACAATATCTGCACACAATCCAAATACTCGGCATTTTATTATTATTAAGTAATTATAAAATGCTTATCGTATATAGTATGTGTAGATAAACCAATACCACACAATAAAACAATTAACTTACCTCATAAAATATAATCTTTATATTTTTCAATCTGGCATAACACCTATAATTTACTTCAAATTGAAGTTATTTCAGTTCGATCTGGCTACAAGTAGTAGTTCTCTACTCAATCAACATTAGATTGGCATTAGTTTCTCGTTTATAGTGATTCTCCTACCAATCTGATAGATGGCGTTACTTGTATTTTAAAACAGTGATTTAGTCCCGAATAGCAGAAGCTAAGTCTATTACACGGTCGCTGTCTTTGATAGTGGTTGTTACTTAAAACCATGTCAGATGCCTGATAGTTCTGCTACTAGGCGGTTTGAAAACTCTGACACCAGGGTTTATCGGGTCGATAGACTCGATACCCACTCGACATAAGAAGAATAATAGATAGATTTGTAGGTATACTGTTGTAGTGATAGGTTATCAGCTCATCGCCTAAATAACAATAAACTGAAACTCTCGGATCCCTTAGCTGGAATTTGTGAATTTTTCATCGCTCTTAGTCCATTAGATATTGAAGCTATTCTGAAAATTGTTCATAAAAATAAACAAACCGTTTGCTCGGCACAGTAACAAGTAGAAATTGCAAAATCAACTATATTCCGAAGTTTATAGAACTTATTATTCAACAAGCCATACAGAAACAATGTTTGTATCGGAAATTTTTGATTTCAATTAGTATCGTAGACAGTTTGATTGAAAACTGGGAATAGAACGGTTGTTTGAACAGCTAGTTCGATACAAGTTTTTTTACTAAATATCCTGAATTCATAGGAATTTATGGGAGAAATGTTTCATAGCTTTCCATGTTTTTACCCGCGGCTGAATGTTTTTTTCCAGATAGACAGACAGACAAAGTTACTTTCGAATTGAAAATATACCTATGTATACATAATTTCATACTAGTTTTTCGTCCCGCGGATTCATACATATATACATATTGTCACGCTTTTAACTGCCTCCGTGGTCTAGTGGCTATTGCCATGGGCTCCCGATCCGGAGGTTCGATTCCCAGGGGGTAAAACACAAAGTTGATATTTGAGAATTTATCACTTTGTAAATTTTTCCCCAGTTTGGTTGGGCCATTGCAGCATGAATCATCTGATTGTCCAAAAAAGAAAAAGATTTCGTGCTTCGGAGGGCACGTTAAGCAGTCGTTCCCAGTCGCTGTCTTTGATAGTGGTCGTTACATAAAACCATGTCAGAGGAGTGATAGTTGTGCTACTAGGCGGTTTAAAAATTCTGACACCAGGGTTCATCGGGTCCATAGACTCGATACCCACTCGACAGAAGAAGAAGAAGACGCCTTTATCTCTAACGGGGTAAGCAGAGCATAAGCTACAAATATAAAGGTCGTTCCGCCACGTCTGACAAAGTTTTGAGGGTTATTTAAGATAGAATAGTAGGTATATTGATGTAGGTTGTCTACCCATTAACCAATTGCCTGAATTGTATTATACAGAAACCCTCAAATCCCTTCGCTGGTTTTACAGCATGCCCGGGAGGAAACGCAGCTGGCACATTCTATGTTTTTCTCTCGCTCCCAATCCACCATGAAAGATTTATATTATTATATACAAAAACCTGGGCTTGGTACTCAACTTCGAAAGACGATGCCTCGATGCTCGGTACCTCGATGTTCCTACCTCGATTGTACGTTTTTCCAGTGTGTCATTACTTCGAAAGTTCCTACCTCGACGGGTCTTTGCCTCGACGATACACTTCATTGATAGCTTGTTGCCTCGAAATATCATTTGCTTATCCTATAAAAAAAAACTACATCAAAATCTATCCATCCGTTTGGGAGCTATGATGCCGCAGACAGAAACAGAGATATACAGATACAGAAATATAATTTAAAATATATCAATTAACACAGAACACGCTTCAAAACCTACATATATAGGTCTGAAACAGTTGACAACAAAATGTTTGCTATAATAATTTTATAAGGCATTAAAAAAATAAACAGTCTTATTAACGGGTTTCGTACTCAAGTTTGATGTAGCCCTAGCCTTATCCCGTATCTCACGGGGTTGGCTTCCTAATCTAGGTGATTGAACGAGAGTACCAGGCCACTCAGAAAGTATTGCGATAAATAGTTTTTATATATGGCAGACTGGCCGGTTAGAACCTTTTTTGAAAATATGATTACTTGTAAGTAAAAATATGTGTGTTCTATTTTCAAAATTTCCCTCCACATTTTTTGCGAGCCAATTCAAAGTATCGTGTCTTACTGAAAAATGGATCTGCGCCGGAAACATTTTAGAGCTATGATTTTTTACGATTTCAAGTGTCGCCTGAAACCGGATGAATCGTTCGATAGACTTCAAATGGCATTTATGGATGAAAGCCCCTCCAAGGCAACCGTGTATCGTTGGTATAACGAATTTAGGCGCGGTCGACCAACCTTGGGGGATGAAGAAAGAAGCGGTCGCCCTTTGACGGCTATTACGGAAGAAAACGTGCTAGCAGTGAAAAATTTAATCCAAGATAATAGGCGAATTACATATCAGGAGATTCAGCACATGTTAAAGATTGGATCGGGAAGCGTTCACGAGATTCTACAAGGGCATCTTCGCGTGAGGAGGATAGTATCGCGCTAGGTGCCGCACTACTTCACCGACGCTCAGAAGCAGGCCCGGGTGGAATGGTGCCGTGATATGGTGAACAAATTTGAAGCAGGCTCGTCTCGGCGTGTTTACGACATCGTAACAGGTGATGAGTCCTGGATTTATCAATACGATCCAGAAACCAAGCGCCAGTCGACAGTTTGGGTGTTTCAAAATGAACCAACGCCTACCAAAGTGAAGCGATCTCGAAGCGGGGGGAAGATTTTGATCGTCAGCTTTTTTAATTTGACTGGCCACTTGGCCTCAATTCCCTTACGAGATCAAAGAAGCATTAACGCCGAATGGTATACTACCAAATGTTTACCAGAAGTTTTTTCTGTTGTGAGCAACAAGCGACCAAACACAGGGCTCCGCGGACTACTGCTCCACCACGACAATGCGCCTGCACACACCGCGCTCAAAACGAGGGACTTCCTGGACAGCACACAAGTCAAACTCCTGGGTCACCCTCCTTACAGCCCTGATCTAGCAACGTGTGACTTCTTTTTATTTCCAAAAATAAAAAATCAGCTCAAGGGGATACAATTTTCGTCGCCAGAAGATGCGCTGGCTGCGTTCGAGCAGGCTGTAAACGAGGTGTCTACGGCGGACTGGAAAAAGTGATTTGAAAACTGGTTCAGACGCATGAATCTTTGTATAGAGGCTGGTGGAGAGTACTTTGAAAAGATTTAATAAAAATATATGTACCTGTAGAACAATTTTTTTTTGTGTCGCAAATCTTTCTGAGTGTCCCACGTACTAGTGTTTACACAGAGCGACTGCCATCTGACCACCGCAACCCAGAAGGGAAACCAGACCCAATCCTAGATTAGGTCAGAGTTTTCAAGCCACCAATGCTTAGCACTGGCCTCTGATATGGCTTAACGACTAATATCTACGGTACTAAACGATATTAACCGGGACCAACGGCTTAACGTGCCTTCCGAAGCACGGAAAAAGCACCGAATAAACGTACATATGAAATTCGAAAACCGAAAAACACATTGGTACGTGGTGGGATTCGAACCACGACCTCCCGCTCAGGAGGCAGCGGCCCTATCCACTAGACCATCGGGCTCTCTATATTTGTACAAAAAAATATACAAAGATTTTACATGAATCTTTGATTTGGTTTCCGGATGGTACGTTCAATACATGCCCTTGGATATTTCAACAGATTTATTCCATCCACGGTATTATTGGAATAGACGAGCAAAGAAAAAATGTGTCTTTACTGTATTGTTTCATGATCTCAAAAACAGAAACTCCATACATGCATCTTTTTCAAGAACTGAAATCTTACGCAGCTGAAGAGGGTTTTCAATAATCCCATAGGGTTAATTGTATGATATGTCATATTATAATGACTGATTTTAAAATAACTGTCATTAACGCAGTTAGAATTGAATTTTCGGACACTGTTCATAATGTATATTTATTTCATTTAGGACAGAACGTATGAAGGTGAATACAAGAGTTTGGATTATCGGTGCGCTATGGACAAGATAGTAACTTTGCTGTTAGCTTACGACATCTAGGTGCCTTGGCATATTTGCCGCCAGATGATATTCCAACTGCATTTCACGTGCTAAAAGAAGTTTTGCCTCAGGAAGCAGATCCCTTAACGGAGTGGTTCGAGACGTATTATGTTTCTGGCAATGGAAAGTCGGTAGGAGGAGGAGGAACTACAATTACAATTTCCAGATCACCACCTTTATTTCCACCTCACTTTTGGTCAGTTCACCAAAATAATGAACTAGGGTTACCGCGAACTGAAAATAATGTGAAAGGATGGCACAGGCGGTGGAACTGTTTACTGAATAACAGGCGTCTTGGTCTCTATGCGACTGTACGCGAGCTTATTAAGGAACAAATAAATACAAATCACATTGCTGATAAGGCGCTTTCGTGTGTGGACCAAAATACCTGTAGAGCACATAGATGGCGCCACATCAAGATACAACAGTCCTGAAACGCGGTATCGAAGTTTCCGAACTAACCCAGTCGGACTCCGGTCCCCTGGTCACTACACCCGACCGGGCGGGTAACCCCTTTTCCCATCCGTCATCACTCGGCCAACTGGCCTCAAGGAAATCTTAAACACCCCCTAAAAAGAAAAGTAAGAAATTGCGAACTGCAATTGCTCAGATTTGTAGAAATAGAGATTTTTGCGTTCTATTGCTAATTGCACAGCATTATAATTACGTTGTCGTTGATAAAAAAAGAATAATAATTAATAAGTATTGTTGATTACAGAAGAAGAATTATTATATAGATATTAAGAAACGATTTTGATTAAAGAAGAAGAGTAAAGTTTGAACAACAAACAGAAACATTAATCATAGTAGAAAGAAGGTTTCTTACATTTATTTACAATTTTTTGTTTCATTTTTGAAATAATTAAATTATGTGAAGCCTGATGGTGTAGTGCATAGGGCCGCTGCCTGAGCGGGGTGGTCATGGTTCAAATCCCACCACGTACCAATGAGTTTTTCGGTTTTCGAATTTCATATGTACGTTTATTCGGCACTTTTTCCGTGCTTCGGAAGGCACGTTAAGCCGTTGGTCCCGGTTAATATCGTTTTATATCGTAGATATTAGTTGTTAAGCCATATCAGAGGCCAGTGCTAAGCATTGGCGGCTTGAAAACTGACCTAATCTAAGATTGGGTCTGGTTTCCCTTCTGGGTTGCGGTGGTCAGATGGCAGTCCCTCTGTGTAAAAACCAGTACCCTCGTTCAATCCCCTAGACTAGGTAGCCAAACCCGTGACATACGGGATAAGGCTAGGGAGATGATGATGACTTGTGAAATAATTAATCAATATTATTTATTACAATTGTAGTCCTCTAGTATTATTACACCTTTCGTCATAAATTAAATTTACTTTGGTTTTGATGATCTTTCGAGGCGACAAGCCATCGATGAAGTGCATCGTCGAGGCAAAGACCTGTCGAGGTAAAAATCCTTCAAGGTGCTGATCTTTCGAGGTAATGACCCACCGGCAAACAGTACTACCGAGCATCGAGCCATCGTCATTCGGAGTTGAGTACCAAACCCCAATGCCGTATGGGAACAGTCTGTTTCTAATTTGCATAACACGCTTCCCGGATTTCCATTTCAATGGTGCGTCTTTTGTTAAAAGAAAAACAAAGGAAATGAAACACTCCGTGTGAGGTGTACATAGATCCAACATCTCGAGACTTGGCATGACCAGTTAACACGCCAAAACGATATAACGTGTAAGGGACAGCTTTCCAATAACTGATAGGATGCTCAGTCGATACAGAACAACTTTACTTCCACATCGAAATTCTTCACGAATAAAAACCTACTTACTGGCCTCGAAATGGCATTTTTATCATTATCTGCCATGCCTTATCCCGTATCACACGGGGTCAGTTACCGCATCTAGGGGATTGAACGACCTATTATTTAGGCCGTAAGTTGAGATACATGTTATAAATATCGAACGAGTAAAAGGCTTAAAGATTATGTAAACGGTAAGTGGTGTTTTCTATGGTAGAAAAAAAATACGATTTCTATGTTATAGAAAAAAACACACCAAAATAACAAATAAATTGAACTTTCAAGATACCACCCCTGAGAAACGGAAGCTTCGCACACAATAAGCAATTGTGGGTTTATGGTATTGGCCTAGATTCTACAAATTTGATCCTTATGATTATGATCTAGCAAGAACTAGGTTTAATTATGACCTAAATCAAGCAAGAACTGGAAGGTTTAATTATAACCTAGGCCGAAAACCTGACATCGACGTTGTTTTAAAAAAAGTTGTAAACTAGATTTCCAATTTCATTGCGCCTAAAATAGACTGATTTACGCTCCAAATCATATTTTGTATACAAAATTACACTCAGACCCATTTGATCGTCATAGCGTGAATACTAGGCTAAACTGATATGACTTGCCTGTAGGTTCCAAGAAGTCGAAGCGTCCTTTTCACAAAATGTAATTGTCGCGAAAAATATCTTTTTGGATGAGTTAGTAGAAGAAAGTGCCAGTACAGGACTTTATTAAAGTGAAAAATTTCACTTTAATAATCCAGGAGATTTATTAAAGTGAAATCTTCTTTTTCTTCTTAGCGTCTCGATGAAACACGAGAAATTACATCGTAGCGGTCAAGAATTCAACCACTTGTATTGCGGATTGACTGACGTCCATTAAATCCGCTGGCGTGCAAATGTTGGGGCGCGCCGGGCACGATGTTAAGTGTGCCATGGTTTGCACTGCACCGCAAACACAGTCCACATCGGAGCTAGCCGAAAATTCCCACCTGTCCATGTTCTCCCCACTTCTGCCAAATTAAGTCCGAAGCCTGTTTAAGGACTTCCAGATCGGCCACGGTAATTCATGTGCACATGTGCAGGAGGGAGTTTCTCGGCAAGCAGGACAAAGGGAATAAGTAGGCGAAGAAACAACCAGACATTTTGACCTCAAAAGTGAACAAAAGAATAAAGAGGTGATTACAGAAACGACCGTAACTATTTACTACGCAGAGTTAAGAACTTCCAAAATATCATCAGGGTAAATTGGCCTCCCAAATGACTACGATTAGCTTGGAGGCTATTGGGTGCAATTCTAGGAAGGCAGCTTAAATTAAAATTCTTAATTTGACGTGGCTAAACGACCCTGCCCGTAACTGTCAAAATCAAAAAGCTAAATTAGTTTTGACTTCTCTAATTATAGCCGGCCATGTTCAGCAATTTGTGTTCTAGTTGTGTAGTTTGAAGTAGTTCAGATACGTTAAACTTAAAGCGGGTAATCTTAGCGGTGACAAAAAAGGTTGTATATAAAATCAGTAGAGAGACGTCATCCTAATAAATATTAAGTTAAATTGAATTTCTGGAAAAGCATACATACATACATGGATATAATCATGCCTTTATTCGTAATGGGATAGGCAGAGCGTAAACGACCTAAACAAAGGTCGTTCCGCCACGTCTGACAGTTTCGAGGGCTATTTAAGATTTTGTTCGTATATTGCTGTAGTGACAGGTTGTTAGCCCATCGCCTAAATTACAATATACTGAAACCCTCAGATTCCATAGCTAGTTTTTACAGCATGCTCGGGAGAAAATGCAGCTGGCATATTCTATGTTTTTCCTCCCACTCCTCACTCCCTGTTCAGCATGGAAGAACTAGAAAAGCACTTGCTAAAAATAAAGTTACAGTTGTTGTCAGTTGATGATAAGCCATATAAAGAGAAACTTAACTTAACAATTTTATTCTTAAACATTTTAAGCGATGGACATTTAGAATTGAGTCCATTGCTAACTTTAAATTGAGAGTTGTGAACTCTTGCCATTGTGCGAAAGCTGCATTTTGCGTAACCTGATAAGTTCTTATAATGGTTTCCTTAAGTAGCATTGGAGATGATTACAAGGTCAAACGTGGTTTACATGGAAGCTTAACTTTTTTATGGTACATATATGTACATTAAGGTGACGATACTAGCCAAGTGGCGCCCCCATTAGTTAAAAAATCATAATTCACTAAAATCGCAGTTAATCGAAAAACCGGTCCAACAGAATCAAGTTATAGTAATTAAGATAATTTAGAACCTTAGAAATTAACGATTAATAGTTCGTTATAGTAATAGGAAAAAAATGCGAATAACAGCCACCTACAGCAATTTTTCTTGTGGGGGCGCCACTTGGTATCATCTCCTGTCTTTCTTTCTTTTAATACATTCATACATATAATCACGCCTTTATCCCTAATGGGGTAGGCAGAGCGTAAACGACCTATACAAAGGTTGTTTCGCCACGTCTGACAAAGTTTTGAGGGTTATTTAAGATAGATTTGTAGGTATATTGCTGTAGTGACAGGTTGTCAGACCCTCGCCTAAATTGCAATATACAGAAACCCTCAGATCCCTTAGCTGGTTTTTACAGCATGCCCGGGAGGAAATGCAGCTGGCACATTCTATATTTTTCTCTCACTCCCAGTCCAGCATGGAAGAAATTTCTTTCTTTTTATAGCCTATAAATTGTCCCACTGCTGGGCAAAAGCCTCCCCTTCATCTCTCCAGGCGTCTCTGTTTACAGCTTCTGTCGGCTACTGTTCGCAATAACCATCCAGGTCGTCTCGCCACCTTCTTCGGGGTCTTCCCAATATCATCGAACGTAATCCCCCAATGAACGTAAATTATATGAATTAAAATTACTTTGTAGGGATTATTTCAAGTAGTAAGAAATTTATGTTATTTAATCCGAGAAATTTAATTTAAATGCGCACGCCTACAGGGTGTTAAGAACAGCGTCCTACAAACTATTAGATTTTGCTCCGTCAACGACACAAAACAACTTTTACCAGGATATTCTTTCAGAAAGTGTTTTTTTTATTGCTTTTTTTTACAGAACTACCACCTCGATCAGACAATTTTTTTAATGAAAAATTCAATTGTATAACGATTTTTTTTTAAATTTCCGAAAGGAATTTCCTCGCAAAAGTTGTTCAGATTCGTTGACTAAATAACCCCTAACAGTTTCTGGGACGCTCCCGTATATTTTTAGAATGATTGACTCACGTATACTGCCCTCAGAAGAAAAAAAAACCATAACTACAGATTTTAGCGAAATCTAAAAAACTATTAAAAATATGCAAAATCTATGTAAATCAAAAAATAAAATGCTTCCTTTCAATAAAAACCTTTTCCCTTTAAGTTTATTTAACCAAAAGATATGATAGTCGAAAGTCTTTTGCATTTTGCGCGCAACATGGTAGGATGCAGTTATGGTTTTTTTCCTTCTGAGGGCAGTATAGCACTCACTGTGGATCTATCTATCCGATTATTGGTTTTTGATGCTTAGAAAATAAATATAAAAAACTGGCAAATGCAAAGTGGCTACAAGTAAAATACTATTAGGTACTATCCATTTGATTTTCATAACATATGTTCGTATTTATAAAGCAATCTCGATATTGAGAGCAAAATTAAGTTTGGATTTGCCAGGCTGTTTTGTACTGAAATGACATTTCTGATATAATTTCAAACTTTCGAATATCATATGTACGTTTATTTGGCGCTTTTTCCGTGCTTCGAAAGGCACGTTAAGCCGTTGGTCCCGGTTAATATCGTCTAATACCATAGATATTAGTTGTTAAGCCATGCCAGATGTCAGTGCTAAGCATTGGCGGCTTGAAAAGTCTAACCTTATCTAGGTTTGGGTCTGGTTTCCCTATTGGGTTGCGGAGGTCAGATGGCTGTCGCTCTGTGTAAAAACCAGTACCCTCGTTAAATCACCTAAATTAGGTAGCCGACCCCGTAAGAAACTGGATAAGGCTCGGGAGATGATGACTTAGCTGATTCAGCAAGTAAAAGTTATCGTTGGCTTGTATGGGTTCCTCAGAACTTATTTTCCTCACATAACGCACTTTTTCTTTTACCACGGCTTATCAGAATCCAGCTGTATTTATGATCAAAATCCGGTAATCCGTGGTTCTTTATCTGTGACCCAATATTTTGATATCGTTTTCTGTTAGTTCCAGTATTTGTAAAGAAAGCAATGAAAGTGAGGCATAAATAAAATGGAAATTACGTACATTCATATAATCACGCCTTTATCTCTAATATGAGATAGGGTATGCAGAGCGTAAACGACTCTAGCAAAGGTCGTTCCGCCATGTCTGACAAGTTATTTTTTATAGATCAGTATATATAGAAACAGGTTGACAGCCCATCGCCTAAATTACAATACTGAAAGCCTCGAATCCCTTAGCTAACTTTTTCAGCATGCCCGGGAGGACATGCAGCTGGTACATTCTTTGTTTTTCTATCCCTCCCAGTCCAGCATGGAAGTACTAAAATAGAAACTAAATACTATAATTTCGTCTTAACTACTTATTTATTTTTCTTGACTTCTTCCATGCCGGACTGGGAGCAAGAGAAAAACATAGAATGTGCCAGCTGCATTTCCTTCAGAGCATGTTGTAAATACCAGTTAAGGGATTCGAGGGTTCCTATATATTGCTATTTAGGCGATGGGCTGACAACCTGTCACTATAGCAATACACTTAAAAATCTATCTTAAATATCCCTCAAAACATAGTCAGACGTGGCTAAACGACCTTTTATTTTAGGTTGATTACGCTCTGCCTACCCCATGTATGTATGATATATTTACTTAGTTTAGGTATCGAAACACTAATTTTCAGATCTAATATATGTTAAGTAGCAACTATAATTATATGGCCAATTGTTTACATTCCTTTTATTTTCTAGCAAATAATTTAATGAAATAATAAGTAATTTTGTAGTTTATATTAGTCCGTAAGTAATAACTGTAAACAAATTTTATGAAATAAATTTATTATTATTATTATTATATACATAACATGCAGGGTGTAAGGGACAGCGTCCCTAAATTGATAGGAAGGAGTTGCTCAGTCAACGACACTGAAGCACTTCCACCACGAAATTCTTTCAGTAAGGAAAAAATATGGCTATACCATACAAAATTTTCACCGCGATCAGACAAATTGTATGGAAAAGCCTTTTTTATCACTTCCTGAAAAAAAACCCAGCTAATAGTTATGTAGTGTCATTGACTAAGCAACCCCCCCCCGCCTATCAGTTTGCGGGGCGCTGTCCCTTACATCTGGTATACATTGTAAATATATAATTATGTACTTATTGTTAAAATTTTATATTTTTCTTTCATCTCATTATTTAAGAGGTAAATAAGAGCTGTGAGTGTCAAAATAATGACAACTTATGCATGTACCTTGCTTAAGTCTTTATGACTTAAATTCGTAGAAACACAAACGCCGCTTGAAAAATGGCACCAAAACATCAAGGCATATGCTTTGTTTTTATGTCAGTCGCTAATTGACAAATCGAAGTTTATTTTATAAGTAGTAAGGTCCATATTGAAGCTTTATGTTAACTACTTTACGGCCTTTTTGCACATAGTTATCGCCTTCTTTTATTTCATTCGCTATTTGACAAATCAAACTAAATTTTATTTGCAGTAAGGTCCATGTTGAAGCTTTAAGTAAACCACTTCACGACCTATTTGCACATAGTTGACGTGGTGCCACGGTTTGAGTTAGATTCTGTTTGGGCCCGTGGATCTATAACTATATTTGAACTATGAGTCCGCTTATAAAAAAGAACTTTTCTTTCGTAGTGCAGTAAAAGGTTTTCTTTGCTAAAAAGTAACATTATTTATTAAAGGCAAATATAATAAAACTCATGAAATTCAATACCTCTTATCTCCCTATGACTGCAATTAAGTTTGCTCTTTAATTCTCTGTTAATTAGTTCTTTCACCATCCGTTTCATCCCGTGGGATAGAAAATTAAATTGAGAAATGGTGCGATTTAAAATTTGATTGTTGATTTAGTTTAAATAAAATTTTAGAATTAATTAAAAAGAGATAATATATAGCAATAAAAGCATGATTAAAACTATTTAAAAAGTCAAAATCATGATTAATGATTTTATTGCTTTCGTGTATTGTTTTTTAATCAAAGCCATCAATATATATCAACAATAATTATGGATAAAGGCGTGATTTTATGTATGTATGTATGTATAATTATGGATATTAATAGGTTAGTTGTAAATATAATATTGTGATATGAAAAACGAAATAATCAATTTGCCTCGAGAAAAACTAAAATAACATTTCAAAAGTCATTTCTTCTCCCTACCATCTGTATGCAGATGATTTACAAATTTACAGACATTTCTCCTTAACTGACGTCACTGAGGCAGTTGCTGCTGTCAATATTGATCTTGCTGCTGTGCAAGAATGGGCTAGGAGTTTTGGTCTGCTTGTGAATCCTACTAAGTCACAGGCTACGATTGTTGGTAGCAGTAGGCTCAGAAGTGGGATTAATGATGCTGATATACCTAATATTTTTTTATAATTGTGTATACATTCCGTATACTAACAAAGCCAAAAATCAAGGGTTGATTTTGGACTGTGACTTGTCATGGTCGGCACAGGTAAATGAGGTTAGCAGGCGTATGCATTATTCATTCCACTCTCTCAAACGACTCCAGAATTTCCTTCCTTTTAACACTAAAATCATGCTTGCACAAGCACTTCTCCTCCCCATTCTCGACTATGCCGATGTATGTTATCTAGATGCCACTGAGGAGCTTCTTAATAAACTTGAGCGCTTACAAAACCTTGCTATTCGATTCATTTTTTGGCCTTCGCAAATTCGACCACATCTCCGAGTTTCGCGCTCGACTAAAATGGCTCCCTATCCGACTTCGCCGCGATGTGCACATCCTCACCGTCCTTTACAAGATCCTTATGGACCCTACCTCTCCTGAATATCTCCGTTCCCGATTCCGTTTCTTACCTCCTGATTCCCGGTCCAGGCGCGCTTGTATCACAAAGGTGCTTGAGTGTCCTCGTTCAAACACAAAGTTTTTCTTTAATTCTTTTACTGTCCGGGCTATCCAACTATGGAATAAACTTCCTAAACCACTTCAAGACAGTCCTTCAGTTTTCACTTTTAAAAAGAGACTCAAAGAGCATTTTATGACCTCTCTTTGATGTTAATAATACGTATTATATTCATATATATTTTTTTTATCTATCATAATATACGTATACATCTTATATATTATTTTGTTATGTATTAGTTTTTTCTATTATTGTTATATACGAGTATGTATTAGTATTACTACATATAATGATCTGCCTACCCCGTATGGGATAAAGGCGTGATTTATGTATGTATGTATTACTATAATTTATCAGATTTTCTAATTTTAGTTATTGTATCTGTTCCCGTGTTTTTCCCTTCTTTCATCCCCACTAGGTTGGCTGGAAGAGATCTCTTATAGAGATAAGCTCGCTTGTTGTGTCCTAGTTTTAAGTTCAACTGTATGTGTAAATTTTTAATACAATAAAGAATATATACTAAAATATGATAATTATATTGCCCAAAAATTATTGTAGATGTTTCAAAAAAACTGAATCGTAATTAGTTTGCTTTGCTCTTGGGTGATCGAGACAAAGATAGAGCAAAGTCAAACTACAATAGGGAAAATCACATAAGTAATAAATTTACAAATATCAACTTTGTGTACCCACCATGGGAATCGAACTCATGACCTCACAGCGCAGACCACTAGACCACGGAGGCAGTTTCTACCACATCGACGCCCTTATGTCCGGTTTCGTTTGATTGGCTATTTCGGTCACGTGCTCACGTCCACCCTCAATGACGCGTTTAATGTTTACCCGCTTTATTTGAACTGGGGTGTATTAGTGTCGTTTTAGTACCAGTTTAATAAGAATTTTTTACCCAAGTTACACTAGAATATATACTGTGGTGTTTGTCAGTTGTTGTTCTATAGTATTTCCAACTCAGTTTTACAATAAAGGTAAACAAAGTTTCATGTCTTTTCATGGAAGATATTGTTTCTAAATTAAGTTTTAGCTATAAGATATGATATGATATATTTGCCATGCCAACACGTATAATTTATTTTTGAAATATATTTTTGCATAAAAAGATATGAAACTTTATTTACCTTTATACTAAAACTGAGTTGGAAGACTATAAAGACAACTAAGCAGTTGTGTAATATTTTTTAGCTCTTTTTGGAAAATAATTTGTTACAGCCGCTTTAACACTTTTTAGGACTGAAATAAGCAGCGCTTGGTATTCTAAATCACACAAAAGTAATAAATTACAAATATCGACTTTGAAAAAAGATACCGTGACATTTGTCAGTTACTCTGAACCTACATGGTCTAGCGGTCAGAGCCATGGGCTCTGGACCCGAAGGTCCCGGGTTGGATTCCCGAAAATTATTTTGTGTTTTTGTTTCTAGTTTGGTTAGGACATTACAGGCTGATCACCTAATTGTTCGAAAACTAAGATGTTCCATGCTGTCGGATAGGCTGTAAATAGTCGGTCCTGCGCCTGAGTTCTCTCTGGTCGTGTCAGTCAATCTGTTCCATCAGGTTAAAGGAATAGAGAGTGCAGCTGTGTATAGTGCAAACACTTGGGCACTAAAAACTAGTCCTACGCAGTTGGCTTATCACTGAAAATCGGAGGTAGGACTATTACACTCTGAACCACACAGTGGTCTTTGGACCATTGTTTGCCTACAAAAATAAACGAACGAGCTTGTCACAGAACCAAAATAATATTTATTTTGTCTATGGTAGCAATTTCTCCCCGCCCACGTTATGTTGAATACCGCAAAATGTCAATGTTTTTTTTGAGAATATGGGTACTTCATACTTCTGCTTACTAGTAACCGAGTAGCTACTTTATTTCAGTCACGCACCCACGTCCTTCTTTAACGAAGCGTTTGATGTTAGCGCATTTTTTTTTAATTCAACCTTTTTTATGTTAGACGTTGGTATTGAATAATTGTTTAAATGACGTACGAAATTGTTACTTTTATTTGTTTCTAGTTTTTTAGGGTTCTGTACCTCAAAAGTAAAAAAGAAATCCTTACAAGATCTATCGGTTGTCCGTCCGCCCATGCGTCCGTTTGTCAAGACCCTATTTGTCAGGAACGCGTAAAGGTATCAAGTTGAAGTTTATAATGAATATTTAAATCTAGAATCCTTTAAAGCTATAAAAGAATCATACTTCTAAGTTCTTACAATCAAAAGTTGTAAACGTTTGTTTGAATATTTGCAAGAGAACAGAAAACTGAAAGTATACTATTTGTGATCTAACTAAAAAAAATGTAGATTTTGGATTTTTCCCTTTTGTTGTGCTATAAAATAATTGGTTCTTGCCAAATTTCAAGCTCCTAGATCATCGGAAAGTACCCTATAGGTTTTTGAATCTTAAAGAGGTCAAAACCTATAGGGTGTTTTCCGTTGACCTACAATCATGAAAATTAGAAAAAAGCAATGTCTAATAGCACAAGTGAAGGTAAAAATCCAAAAACTGTAAATTGGTTCATACATCACGAAAACTTGCCCCCCTCACAGAAAAAGAAGAGTAACAGCTGGGTCTTGAAATAGCGACTGCATTCAGACATCAAGACCGGGGGGTTGAGGGGGGCTTGCCCCTCTTTCAGAAAAAGAAAAGTAACAGCCAGGTTTGCAAATAGCGACCGCATTCTGACACCGTGACCGGGGGGTTGAAGGGACCTTGCCCCCCTCACAGAAACAGAAGAGTAACAGCTGGGTCTTAAAATAGCGACTGCATTCAGACATCAATACCGGGGGGTTTAGGGGGGCTTGCCCCTCTGTTAGAAAAAGAAAAGTAACAGCTGGGTTTTGAAATATCGACCGCATTCAGACATCAAGACCGGGGGTTGAGGGGGGCTTGCCCCTCCTTCAGAAAAAGAAAAGTAACAGCCAGGTTTTCAAATAGCGACCGCATTCAGACACCGAGACCGGGAGGTTGAAGGGGCCTTGCCCCCCTCACAGAAAAAGAAGAGTAACAGCTGGGTTTTGAAATATCGACCGCATTGCGACATCAAGTCCGGGGGTTTGAGAGGGCTTGCCCCTCTTTCAGAAAATGAAAAGTAACAGCCAGGTTTGCAAATAGCGACTGCATTCAGACACCGAGACCGGGGGGTTGAAGGGGCCTTGCCCCCCTCACAGAAAAAGAAGAGTAACAGCTGGGTTTTGAAATATCGACCGCATTCAGACATCAAGACCGGGGGGTTGAGGGGGGCTTTCCCCTCTTTCAGAAAAAGAAAAGTAACAGCTGGGTTTTGAAATATCGACCGCATTCAGACATCAAGACCGGGGGTTGAAGGGGTCTTGCCCCTCTTTCAGAAAAAGAAAAGTAACAGCCAGGTTTGCAAATAGCGAGCGCATTCAGACACCGAGACCGGGGGGTTGAAGGGGCCTTGCCCCCCTCACAGAAAAAGAAGAGTAACAGCTGGGTTTTGAAATATCGACCGCATTCAGACATCAAGACCGGGGGGTTGAGGGGGGCTTTCCCCTCTTTCAGAAAAAGAAAAGTAACAGCTGGGTTTTGAAATATCGACCGCATTCAGACATCAAGACCGGGGGTTGAAGGGGGCTTGCCCCTCTTTCAGAAAAAGAAAAGTAACAGCCAGGTTTGCAAATAGCGACCGCATTCAGACACCGAGACCGGGAGGTTGAAGGGGCCTTGCCCCCCTCACAGAAAAAAAAAAGTAACAGCCAGGTTTGCAAATAGCGACCGCGTTCAGACATCAAGACCAGGGGGTTGACGAAAGTTTTCCTTCCTCACAGAAAAAGAAAAGTAACAGCCTGGTTTGAAAGTAGCAATCGCATTCAGACATCGAGACGGAGAGGTTTACGGGGCTAGCTCTCCTCCTCCTTGATTTTGTTTTTAAAATACCGCGGCAACGAAACTGAGTGGCTTCTATTTTCGTTTCGAGTACGCCCAAGTTACTACGGAAGCCTCGGCCGAGTCCGACTCGCACTTGACCGGTTTTTTGAGATTGCAGCTGGCTGATCTGGTGAGAATTAATCTAAAAGTAAAATGCTCCATGATGGGCATGTAAACAATCAGTCCTGTGCTAGATATAGTCTAGATTCTGGTCTTTTTCTTAGCGAGTGGATTCTCGAGTCGAATGGCCCGATGAAACCTAGTGTCAGTTTTTCAAACCGCCTAGTAGCACAGCTGATTGGCCTCTAACATGGTTTGAGTAACGACCACTGTCAAAGACAGCGAACGCGACCGACGGCTTAACGTGTCCTCCGAAGCACGGTTTTTTTAATTTAATCAGGTGATTCAGACTGCAGTGACTCGCCTGGGAATCGAACCCAGGGCCTCTGGATCGTAATCCCATGATTCTAACTACTAGACCACGGAGGCAGTTTATTTGAGGCAGTAGATTGAGGTAACTGAGACAGACAGTTTTTTATTTTATTTTAAAGAGCTTTTAGCTATATGTATGTTCAAGCGAAGCCTAGTTATAACTTCGATAGGATGACAATCTGTTCCCAAAACAACCCTTTCTTCTTGTGAATCTTTAAGGTATTCTTCCTTTCGCTGACATGTACATATTTATTGCATCCAAGATCTGTATCGTATATTCCCCTATCCATGCATAAGAAACGAAGATAAATCCTACGGAGTCATGTTGCCTTTTGAATTGAGTTTCCTTTCTGTAGATATCCTTAGAAGATTAGGCAATGTACTTTTGGTTTTGATTGGTTACCAAAACATATTAGATAAATAAAATAATTATATTCATAATATTATGTAATACAAGTAAAAAAATTAGCTGACCTATAACGGTATTCATCTTCCCTCTACCCCTGAAACTAAACAACAATTTATTCCAATTTAACAATTCTATTCCAGACGAATTTAAAGAGCTAGATGAAAATTAACTCAAACAGAAATTAACTGCATACATACATATAATCACGCCTTTATCCCTAATGGGGTAGGCAGAGCATAAACGACCTAAACAAAGGTCGTTCCGCCACGTCTGACAAAGTTTTGAGGGTTATTCAAGATGGATTTGTAAGTATATTGCTGTAGTGACAGGTTGTCAGCCCATAGCCTAAATTGCAATATACTGAAACCCTCAGATCCCTTAGCTGGTTCTTACAGCATGCCCGGGAGGAAATGCAGCTGGCACATTCTATGTTTTTCTCTCGCTCCCAGTCCAGCTTGGAAGTAGAAATTAACTGCCTGGTTATAAACTAGATTATTTTATAGTGACTGTGACTGATTTTTTGGAGAACCGTGGTAGATTAGTATAGAGTATTTTATTAGGAAATATGTAATAGACATTTTTGACCATTGAATGATACTGTATTTATAATTAATAATTTATATAACTGTCATTTTATAGGTATTTTTAAGTTTTGCGTTATTTTACTGACATTATTATTACAAACAAGCCTTTTGGTGTAATATTTACTATATTTTTTTCAACAATGGACACTTATCATAATGTTGTTATTTAAAAAAAAACATGAATTTAAATTATTATGACTTAATTACTGCTTGTAATTTGGCTAAAATTAAAAACATTTAAAATAAAATAAATTGAAATTATTGTAACTAATACTACATTATCATAATCATATTGTACACGTAACCAGGTAGCTGTAACGGACCTATTGTTTTATTCCACCTTGTTAAACTTATGGCTAAGCAATACATTTTTTGAATTTGAATTTGAACTTTCTTCAAGGACTAGGTTGGAATATATAAAACAAAATTTTGCAATCCTATACAAAGTCTCGAGTGGTGGACTCAATTTTAACAAGAGAAGTTGTTTAGTTTTGTTGCTGAGCAATCCTTTTAATGGTCAGCAAACGACGAACCGATGCATTACGTTTTCTCTCACAGTCATCACAAAGGCCAAAGAGCCTTTACACTATCTCGACATTTGCATTATCTCGACAGGAATACATGTGGGAAAGGGCCCACTTCTCTACGGAGATCATGCTTAACGGCTGCTCTTACAGAGTTGGATTCCATTCCGATCCAAACAAGCTAAGCTCACAAGAGCGAAGCACGCGCAAACCAACTTTAATGCGGACACTTCCGCATCTGATGACTTGAAATGAAGACGAAACAGTGGTCAACAAACGACGAACCGATGAGTTTCGTTTTCTCTCACAGTCATCACAAAGACCAAAGTGCCTTTACTCTAAAAATTGCATTATCTCCACAGGGATACACATGGGAGAGGGCCCCCTTGCGGGGACGACCTCTCTGCGGATATCATACTTAACGGCTGCTCCTAAAGAGTTTGATTACATTTCGACTCAAACAAGCTAAGCTCATAAGAGCGAAGCACTTGCAAACCAACTTTAATGCGGGCACTTCCGCATCTGATGAGTTGAAATGAAGACGAAACAGTGGTCAATAAACGACGAACCGATGAGTTTCGTTTTCTCTCACAGTCATCACAAAGACCAAAGTGCCTTTACACTAAACATTGCATTATCTCCACAGGGATACACATGGGAAAGGGCCCCCTTGCGGGGAGGACCTCTCTGCGGATATCATGCTTAACGGCTGGTCCTAAAGAGTTGGATTACATTTCGACTTAATCGAGCTAAGCTCACAACTGTGATGCGGGCACTTCCGCATCTGATGAGTCGAAATGAAGACGAAACAGTGGTCAATAAACGACGAACCGATGAGTTTCATTTTCTCTAACAGTCATCACAAAGGCCAAAGCGCCTTTACACTAAACTATTCCTTTCAGTTTTCGGGACACTGTACATCACACCATGTACTCCTGAAGGTGACTGGCTGAAACTGAAAATTGCCGAATCTCTGTCGTTTATCGAATACAAATTGAGATAAGTACATGAGCCAATTCATTTATTCCCCCTCCACCGTCTGTCCGCTTGAATGCGTCAACAAAAATCAAATCACCCTTCGGACCCTCATCAAAAAGGTATTACAAGGAACAACAAATTGTCACAAGGCAATTAATTGTTAGGCCTGATGGAAAAATAACTTGATTAACTATTAAGCTAGGAAAATGGAAATGGTTTCTCTACTTGGAGAGGAATTGTTGAATTGCATGTGACACTAAAATGCATCTATAATTTCTTTATAGGTCACTCTACAACCTAGATCAAAACCTACTCAAACCATGTCAGAGGCCTAATATCTGTGCTACTAGGTGGTTTGAAAACTCAGACACCAGGGTTCTTCGAGAATCCACTCGCTAAGAAGAAAAAGACATACATACATATAGTCACGCCTATATTATGGGGTAGGCAGAATGTAAACGACCTGAAAATAGGTCGTTCCGCCACGTCTGACAAAGTTTTGAGGGTTATTTTAGATAGATTTGTAGGTATATTGCTGTAGCGACAGGTTGTCAACCCATCGCCTAAATTACAATATACTGAAACCCTCGGATGCCTTGTCTGGTTTTGACAGCATGCCCGGGAGGAAATGCAGTTGGCACATTCTACGTTTTTCTCTCGCTCCCAGTCCAGCATGAAAGATAAAATAAAAGAAGATAAAAGACCTAGATCAAAAAGTTATTTTCAATTCTCCTACCATGTTTTATACATAAAGTAGAGCGATGGGTTTCCCTTATAATAGCGGTGCCCAAATTATTGACACCAACAAATCGAAATATATCGCCAGGGGTGACAAATCGGCGTGATAAATTTTGTAAACGGCGGCATTGGTGGCTAGCTCGCCCGATAAATTTGCAAATATGCCTACCGTACAAATTGTTTGACGCTTCACTAAGTGGGACAGTCTGGGGCACCCACATTTTCGAGTTCCAAACTTTTCGGGAAATTGATGAATTAGAATGCCTTTTCTCATTTCGTAGTGCTTGTATCCCTTACGAGCTAGGTCAGATTGTCAATGGCCTCTAAGTTTGAACCGTGTATTGCTATAATAGTATTTAGTAACATAGCTATATTAGGCTGATGAACACATTACCCATTTTTGCTTGCCTGTATCGGGTAAAAGGGTCTAGCTACAACACCCAAATCATAAATATTTTGCTACAAGTGCAGTTAAACCTATTAAGATATTTATGATAAAAGTAGACAGGGAATCAATTAAATAATTTCTTTATTTACTGGTCATTAAATAATGTATTATTCAGTAAATGTAGGTTTCAGTAAGGCCAGCACAGGCGTCACTTACTTCGCGCAAGATTGCGCTCAACACGCTGTCAATGCATTCTACATTGCCTACAACACACTTGCGTCACTTTACTGGCAGAAAGATTTGCCAACGTAGAGTTCCTCGCTAGACGCGCGTAGTATGAAAGGTAACGCATGTGTGTTGTAGGTAAAGCAAAAAGCATTGACAGCGTGTTGAGTGCAACCTTGCGCGCAGTAAGTGTCGCCTGTGTGTTGCTGCCCTAAATGGAGTTTTTTATAGATGATAACAAATAAAATTTAGAAAAATAAGATTGTTGTTATCATACAACCAGAGAATTTAATGATAATTTTTTTATCTCATGCATAAAATTAATTTCAACGCGCAATCGTAGTCTTTAATTTCAAATTTGTCTACAAGATGTTAAAAAAAAAACAAAAATCTATATAGAAAAAAAATCTATACTGCTGTCAGTCTAAAAGTTAAACAGGGTGTAAGGGACAGGTTCCCATAAACTACTTAAGGTGACGATACTAGCCAAGTGGCGCTCCCATTAATTGCCGTTGGTGGCCGTTATTCGCAATTTTTCTTCCTGTTACTACAACGAACTATCAATCGCTTATTTATTAGGTTCAAAATTATCTTAATTACTAAAACTTGAGTTTGTTGGACTGGTGTTTCGATTCACTGCGATTTTAGTGAATTATGTTTTTTTTACTAATGGGGGCGCCACTTGGCTAGTATCGTCACCGCGACTTCCTCATACAAAATTTTAATTTTTTGTGTGTTGTTATCTATTTCATATATTTAAATATGCCTTTGAAATTTCACGCAAAGACGAACTTGATGCTAAGAGGGACAAGTTAAAGGCCAGACCACCAACGGCTGTAACATACCATTATTGCAGCGGCGTTCTCACCTGCCCAAAGTGCTCAAGGACCTTTAAGGCCAAAATTGGCTACAGCAGCCATATGCGAGCACACGACAGCGAGACGCTAGCAGCTAAGCCCGTCCTGCAGTCGCTGTAGCCGAAATCGGCTGAGATATATATTATTATTATTATTATTTAAATAGCACTTAATGTGGTAGCACAGCATAGGCGGCACCCTCAATAGTAATAAATTATCTGTGTCGAAGATACAAATATTTTCATGAATATTTTACGTTTGGCGATAATCGCAAATATTCTCCATTGTACAATCCATCACTTTCAACACATTTCCATACAAAACGTAGCTTTTATGCTTAGTGTGAATTATTATTATAATGGATTAAAAATGGAGAATTACTTGCGATTAAAATGTTCATGAAAATGTTTGTATTTCATAAATTTCGGGCACAATTAATTTAAAACTGATGGCGCCACCGTGGCTGCTCTTAAACGACGTTAAGAGGAGTGTGATGGATTTGAAGATGCATCTTTCCATACAATAAGAAAAATACAATTTATACTTGCGATTGTCGGCGATAGGAGGAAAAATAATAATATATACTTTTGTTTTTAGAACAACATGTAGGCATTTGTCACTATCTTCAAAACACTAATCTTCATATACCTATTCTTTGTCTTTGTGAGATTATGTGATGACTTTAGTATTCAAGAGTCTTGAAGTTTTTAAGTTCGAAAAATGATGAATTATTTTCTTTACGTAATTTTTTGTGTTTTAAATTTATTAGATGTAGCAATATTTCAGGATAACTTGGACTGGAAACAGAAGCCTACGAGTCCTCCAGCATTTAAAATTAGTCAAATTTTTGATTTTTTTCAATACTACCGTGAGTAAATTTAAAAGTAAGGTTCGTTTATTTAGCGTTGAGTTATCGATATCAACTTGTTTTGCAGCCCATAACTGGTTATTCCTTATAACTTTAAAGAAAGTAAACTGCAAAACATATGTTTGTAACAAGGTTGTACTATGCAGTTCAGAAAGTTGAACTTTTCCTCAATTGCAAAGAAAATGCTGTTTTCGGGCCGCAAACCACGTCAGTAGGTATCGATAACGCAAATTATAAAAACGAACTATACAATAGTTTATTTTATTTCATTGATGAAAAAATGTACGTAGTAATAGTTTCAAAACTAATAGTATAAATAACTAGTTTTCGAATTTCATATTTACGTTTATTCGGCGCTTTTTCCGTGCTTCGGAAGGCACGTTAAGCCGTTGGTCCCGGTTAATATCGTTTAACATCGTTGAACGCGCCACTGGTAAGCAAGATAACGTAAGCAGCTCTGCTAACAGCACCCTCTTGTGGAGGAGTGCAAATATGTCCGGTACAACTACGAGTATGGGAAATCCAATCCGTAGCCCCACCAGACACCTCACGTTTCTGCAACTGTGTTACACAGCGCAGTATCGTCGTGCGTCAACGATTAAATAATTAAAATAATTTTCTTATTATGCTAAAATCCGACGGCCAACAGTGCCCCCAACAGTCGGTACAAACAATTATCCTATCAGTAGGGTCACTCAACAACAAAACCCGAAAATTTATAAAAGATTAATTTAATTATCCGTTTCCCTCAAAATGTTAAATTCGGAGAATTACCCCAATATCGTTTCCAAACGTCTCCATGAACGTCCCGGACGCAAAGTATAAATCAAATGGAAATTTAATCCCGATTATCTGCTACCCTCAAATATGACTCGCGCTTGATGAAAAAATAATTCTATTGCCAAAATCAAAGAAGAATTCCGATCCGAACAAACAATTAAATCCGAGCCCCGAATGAGATGTGCAGAATATATCGAGACGAGATGCCTATTATTTTTCCCCCGACCAAATCAATTAACCACGCCAAAAAAGGGAAAATACACGTTTTTTAATACTTGAAAATCTTCAACATAAACGGAAACATCCAATAAACACGTAATAGTATATAAGTTTTATCACTAACCTTATTGTCCGACGCAGGCGAGTCCGCAGTTCGGGTAAGAAAGATAGGATTCAATGGGATAGGAAAATAAAATATATAAATAGTGGGATCAAGGAAAAACCTGCGATGCATCCAAAAGGCAGCTAATCCAGCCACGCGTCGCTTTCCGACCCTCGATACAAATGACACCAGCAAGGTTTCAAAATGTCCGTCACGAATCAGGGGTCCCACAAAGGTCCAAAATCGCGAATTAAGTTTCACAAAATCTGCCTTGCAATGTCTTCCGGAAGACGGCAGTCGTTAATCCAAAAATCTTCTATTATACTACAAATATTACAAAGCACCGGAGCATCGCGAAAATGCGCTCCCAACAAAAAAGCGTGCGTCTAGTTTAATCGTAATAACTGACTAACCTCTGCAAAAAAACACCACGCTGCCTAATGAGCCTACTGCTCGCCTACCCTCGTTCAATCACCTAGATTAGGTAGCCGACCCGTGAGAAACGTGACAAGGCTCCCTAGCCTTGTATCTCCCTAGATGATGGTATACTTTTCAGTATCACGGGCCCACAGGGACCCAGTCCTTTGAGGCTTACGTGGGGCCAAAGCCAACAGTGCAGAGGCCTTTTTACATATATTTTTTTTATTATTATTATTACTAGCCTACTGTGTCTCACTGCTGGGCACAGGCCTTCCCTTCTTCCTAACATTTATCGCGGTCCTGTGCAAGCTCCCATCAATCTTCGCGATAGGCTTTAAGATCGTCATTCCATCTTTTACGGAGTCGACCTCATCAACGATTTCCATCTTGAGGTGTCCACTCTGTGACGATCCTAGCCCACCGCTCCGAGTGCATCCGGCTGACGTGTCCTGACCAGTCCCATTTGTGTTTGGCTGACTTAGAACCAACATCGGCTATACCAATTTTGGAACGTAAAGTGGTGTTTCTTATGCGATCTTGTCGCTTGACGCCCAAAATGCTACGTTCCATTGCTCTTTTTCAAACCTTGAGTCTGGACTTCTGATTTTTGGTGAGTGGCCAAGTTTGAGCGCCGTAGGTTAGGACGGGCAGGATACAAATGTCGATGAACTTACGTTTTAATGAAAGAGGAAGGTCTCCTTTCAAGAACGGTTTTAGGGATCTGAAACTCTTCCAGGCATTTTTGACTCGACGGTCTATTTCCTTTTCCTGCCTGTTCTCGAAGGAAACAATCTGTCCTAAGTAAGTGTATTCATCGACATATTGAATAACCTGCCCATCAACCTCAACCCTACGTTTCACGCTGTTGGTCATCACATGTGTCTTAGACATATTAATCTTAAGTCCAACCTCAAGGCTAGATATGCTCAGTTCTTGAGTCATAAGTTCGAGTTCACAAGTACAAGTAATTATTTTCGCTTAAATGGAAACTGAAATCCGAGGGTTTCTGTATATTGCAATTTAGGCGACAGGCTGACAACCTGTCACTACAGCAATATACCTACAAATCTATCTTAAACAACCCTCAAAACTTTGTCAGACGTGGCGGGACGACCTTTGTTTAGGTCGTGTACGCTCTGCCTACCCCATTAGGGATAAAGGCGTGATTATATGTATGTATGTATGTAAATGGAAACTCTTAGTTTATATAAACTAAGGATTAAGTTACTGAAATAAATGTTTATAATCTGAATTTTTAATAATCATATTTTGACTGGCCTAAATGTATTTTTTTTTCAGAGCCTGAAGAAATTTTGCATTGCAACGAAACTGCCTGTATGAATCTTTGCTATGTTATGGACTACAGGCCAGGAGGGTACTGCATAAAGTATTCCTGTCAGTGCATAGGCAAACCTGTTCCAAATACTGTCGACTGGTCCTCGGAGAGCGTCAAACTTAACAAAAGTGAGTACTGCCAGCTTGGTCTTGTGGTCAGAGCCATGGGCTCCTGGGTTCGATTCCCAGAGGAGAACACAAAATTTAATTTTGTCCATTTACCACTTTATGAGATTTTCCCCAGATAGGTATGGACAATGCAGGCTGGTTCACCTGATTGTCTAGAAGAAAAAAAGATTTCATGCTCCGGGGCCACGATAAACTGTCGGTCCCGGTCGCTGTCTTTAATAGTGGTCGTTACATTACACAACCCACCCACAACCAACCCGAAAAGTTTTGTTACTGTGTTGTGTTTGTGATTGTTACTGTATTGTGTTTGTGACGTCATGAATAATAAATGTTTTCTATTCTATTATTTTATAAAAGAAGAAGTATAAATCCATACCAGGTGTAAACTGATAGGGGTTGCTCAGTGAACGAAACTGAACAATTATCACGAGGAAATTCATTCAGAAAGTTAATTCAAATAAGATGCTATAAGTTATCCCTGGTGATGCTATAAGTTAGCGAAACCGGTAGGATTAAATTATATTAAGTGAAACAAGCACAAGTGTTTTTAATAACAACATTAAAAATTAAAATAAGTTTACGATACAAACTGTCAGATCGAGGTGGTCATTTTGTATAGGAAAGTATTTTTTTTTTCATTACCTGAAAGAATTTCCTGGTGATTAATGTTCAGTTTTGTTGTCTGAGCAACCCCTATCAGTTTGCGGGACGCTGTCCCTTACACCCGGTATGGTTATTTTATCTAAACTGCAGTCGTAAGAAAGAACGGAAAAACGTCTTATGTTAATTTAATTACCATAGGAATTACAAGTAGCAAATATTATAGCACAAAACCATTCTTTCTTTTTTCAGAAATAAAGATTACTCAAAGGCAGAAAATGGAAAATGCTGGATGAAAAACATCAATGTTTGTGTTTAAACACCAATATAAAATCACAATTATATTTTTATGAAGTGAGAAGTTTTTTGACTACTTCTATTAGTATTATAATGTTCCAATTATAATAATAGGCTCGATTCTAGATACCACCGGCTGAAACTTAAATGAAAATCTATATGTCAGTTTCAAAATAAAACAACTGAAATAGGACAGGCGTTTTATACTCTAAGGTTTTACACTTAGTCCGCTAGATTTTGACGCGATTTTGCACGTTTCCCCAAAATTTCTGTAAATGTTATCGACCATATCATATGATGGCGGATAAAAATGACAGATAACGCATAAAACCACCGACTAAAAATCAAAAACCAGAGCGCTCCTATCGTTTTCCAATGTTTTTATAAAAACATAGTCTAACTATAGTCTAAAAGTGACACATTGTTTTTAATTTTAGTTTTAGCCGAGAAATTTAGAATCGAGCCAAATATTATAAATAGTCCAAAAATCTCCTCACTTCAAGAATATATAATATGATATATTGATGACTGTTTTATTAAAAGTAAAATAAACAAAAAAATGCATTCACTTTGCAATACCTCAATACCTTCAAAAGAACATGGCTGACTCCTAATCTAGGAATTCATTTCTAGCGTCGTCGTACAAGTTTTTATATTAGAGGGATGATACCGATATGTTTTTAATTTAAAACGACTTAGAGCTGGATTGCAAGCACTGGAGATTAAACTTTTCCCTTCGTATCGGTTTCTACCTAGGTATCACGATCTATGAAATCAACACTAGAATATGAAAAAGTAACTCTTTCAGTCTGTCTAATACCCAAAGGTTGCCTGGCAGAATTTCAATAAGGTCACCTAATTATAACTTGCTTTTGTATTTTTTAACATTCTGTATATGAGAAATAAAGAATAATTCAATTGCATTGTAAAGACATTACATGAACACTGAGTAAAAGAATAATTATGGGTTTAAATGAAAATGCACGGTTTAAGAGGTGTAGAAACCTTAAATTAAAAAGTTATGAATTTTAAATAATAAGTCCTAAAGACGGGCGACTTTTTATAAATTATTATTATAAAATAAATAGTGTTTATTAAGAGAGCGATAAAGCTAGCTTGATACATCGGTACGTTGCGATATATCCAGACAGTATTGCGTTTTTGCCCTGTACTCGACTACCTTCGAGATTGGGCAAAGATTAAGTACCCTGCTCTACACCCTACTCTATTTTTTGATCTTCCTTTGAGTAGGGTGTCGAAGAGCCGAATTATGTATACATACGTACATACATACAATCACGCCTTTATCCCTAATGTGGTAGGCAGAGCGTAAACGACCTAAACAAAGGTACAAAGTTCGAGGGTTATTTAAGGTAGATTTGTAGTTATATTGCTGTAGTGACAGGTTGTCAGCCCATCGCCTAAATTGCAACATACTGAAACTTTCGGATACCTTGGCTAGTTTTACAGCATGCCCGGGAGGAAAAGCAGGTGGCACTTTCGTAAATTATTATTAAAATATAAAGAGTGTTTATTGAGAGAGCGATAAAGCTTGGTACATCGGCACGTTGCGATAAATCCAGACAGTATTGCGTTTTTGCCCTCAACTCCACTACCTTCGAAATTGGGCAAATATTAAGTACCTTGTTCTAAAACCTACTCTATTTACGATCTTCCTTTGAGTAGGTTGTAGAAGAGCTGAAATATACATACCTATATATAATCGCGCCTTTTTCACTAATACGGTAGGCAGAGTGTAAATGACTTAAATAAATACCGGTCCGCCACGTCTGACAAAGTTTTGAGGGTTAATTAAGATAGATTTGTAGGTATCAAAACTTTTGTCAACCGTGACGAAACGACCTATGTTTAGGTCGTTTACGCTCTGCCTATCCCATTAGGGATAAAGGCGTGCTGTAGATACTGTTGCTGTCATTTCCTTCGACTAGTTCTGATTGTAGTTTTCATTATCCTATCTTCCATTAGTTTATGTATTAGTTTATTATATATTATGTATTAGTTTATTTTACAAATATCTATGTAGTAGCTTGTACTTAATTTATGTATTATATGTTATGTAATGTATTTAGGATACCTATTTGACTAGGTTTGCACTGTCCCGCTTACCGCTACACTTTTTTTCTTTCACCCAAAGGTTGCCTGGAAGAAATTGCTACCTTAGCAATAAAGCCGCGTATGTTGTACTTGTTTTTTGTTATCTTTTGTGTTGTATGTTGTATTATTAAGTGCAATAAAGTATTTTTATGTTATGTTATGTGATTATATGTATGTATGGTATTATTTAGGTCACTTATTTTTTAAATTTATTCCGGTCCGCCACTGTCAAACTTTTGAGGGTTATTTAAAATAGATTTGTAGGTATCGCCTAAATTGCAATATAATGAAACCCTCGGATCCCTCGTTTTACAGCATGTCAGGGAGGAAAAGCAGCTGTCACATTCTATGTTTTTCTCTCGCTCCCAGTCCAGCATGGAAGAAAATAGTGTCCCTTCTTTATTTTCCGCGATATTTGTAGTCTATGCGCAGAACTGAGCTAGGAGTTGTTAATTTCCGTTAGTATCGGGTGAGTAAAGCAGCGGCGGTATTATTACGCCTTGAGACCTGTTATACAACATTGTTGGGGTGAGCGAGGCTTTTAATAAAATCCTGGGAGCGAGAGAAGAACGTAGAATATGCCAGCTGCATTCCTACCCAGGTATGCTGTAAACACCAGCTAAGGGATCCCAGGGTTTCAGTATATGGCAATTTGGACGATAGGCTGACAAACTGTCACTACAGCATTATACCTACAAATCTATCTTTAATAACCCTCAAAACTTTGTCAGACGTGGCAGTACGACCTTCGTGTATGTCGTTTACGCTCTGCCTACTCAATTAAGGATAAGGGCCTGACTATATGTATTTATGTAAGATAGTGTTCCTTCTTTACTTTCCGCAATATTTGTAGTCTATGCGCAGAACTGAGCTAGGAGTTGTTAATTTCCGTTAGTATCGGATGAGTAAAGCAGCGGCGGTATTATTACGCCTTGCGACCTGTTATACAACATTGTTGGGGTTAGGACATTGTGATGAGCGAGGCTTTTTAATAAAAGCCTGGGAGCGAGAGAAGAACATAGAATTTGCCATCTGCATTTCCTCCCGGGCATGCAGTAAAAACCAGCTAAGGGATTCGATGGTTGCAGTATATTGCAATTTTGGTGATGGGCTGACAACCTGTCACTACAGTAATGTTGTTTATTTCCATTAGTATCGACGGCGGTATTATTACACCTTGCGACCAGTCATACAACATTGTTGGGGTTAGGACATGGTGTTGAGCAAAGCGTGCGCCCGAAAATGGCTGACGTAGCCGCTTTCCGCCGTGAACTTACTTGCGCACTTGGGCCACGTGACCACACCTTATTCATAATAGTATTGAATTGCAGTAGGTTGGCGGAACTTCAGCTTAATACTTGTACCAACGCGGTGCCAGACAGCAAAAGTTAAAAATACTCGTAGTATTGAAAAAAAAACAAATGAGAAATAATAATGTACATATGTACATGTAATTACGCCCTAATCCCTAATAGGGTACGCAGAGCGTAAACGACATGAAAAAGGTTGTACGTCTGACAAAGTTTTGAGGGTTATTTAATATAGATCTGTAAGTATATATCTGTAGTGATAGCTTATCAGCCCATCGTGTAAATTGTAATATACAGAATCCTTCGGATCCCTTAGCTGGTTTCCCGGGAGGAAATGCAGCTGGCACATACTATATTTTTCTTTTTTTTAATGGTATAAAAAAGCAATTAATGGCTAATAATATTGTACTTTGGTATAATCTTTAAATCCAAGTTATAATCAAATCAAACGCAGCCAATTCGCACAGAGGTAATTGGTTTCGATTTTTTTAAACTAGGGTGTATGTATGTCTATTGAAAAGAAATAGGAGCATTTTGAAATATTTGCCAGAATGGCACCTTTGTATGCCTTTTTGTCAGTTTTTGCATAATATAAAGCGTTATAAAGCCTTGTCCTATGTAGTTGGTCCAAAACTGTGCCCTATAAAAAACCTTAAAAAGGTTGATGTCCTTCAGTAGATATTTTGAAAACTGCCTCCATGGTCTAGTGGTCAGAGCCATGGGCTTACGATCTGGAGATCCTGGGTTCGATTCCCAGGGGGGGGACACAAAGTTGATATTGGTCAAATTATGACTTTGTGAGGTTTTTCCACAGTTTGGTTAAGACATTGCAAGCTGAATCACCTGGTTGTCCGAAAAGAAAAAGGATTCCGTGCTTCGGAGAACACGTTAAGCCGTCGGTACTGGTCGTTGTCTTTGATAGTGGTCGTTACTCAAACCATGTCAGAGGCCTTATAGCTGTGCTACTAGGCGGTTTGAAAACTCTGACACAAGGGTTCATCGCGTCGTTAGACTCGAGAATCGACTAGCTAAGAAGAAGTTTATGCATAAATTTTCTCTTCACTACATAGTATAAAACAAAGTCGCTTTCTCTGTCCCTATATCCCTATGTATATCTTTAAAACTACGCAACGTATTTTGATGCGGTTTATTTTAATGGATAGAGTGATTCAAGAGGAGGGTTCATATGTATAATACATGCATAATATCGTAGAGAAACACTGATCATTTCCGTGCGAAGCCGGGGCGGGTCACTAATCATTAATAAAATAGCTTTCTTGATCAACATGTGTTAAGCCTTACTCCGCTTATAGGCCGCACTGGTTGGATATTGAGGAAATGACACAGATGTTTCGGATCACATAATTCTACAAAATTCTATGATGACAGCCTTTAAGGAATTTACAACCTCTTCCTCTACTGTTTTGCACATTTTGACCGGAAAAATCAGTTGCTGGAAAATTATAATTATATGTTTCTATCGCTCCCAGTCTAACATGAAAGAAGGCAGCTATTTCCTTTTCATAATACATACGTATACACGTATTGTTGCTGGTATAAATAAGGCTGTAGTGAAAGGTTGTCAGCTCATCGCCTAAACTACATTATACTGAAACCTTCGGTTACCTTAGCTGGAATTTACAGCATGCCCAGGATGAAATGCAGCTGGCACATTCTATATTTTTCTTTCGTCCCAGTCCAGCATGAAAGAAAATTCAATATTCTTTCTGTTCAAATCCTAGGCGCATCAAAAATCTTGGATTTTAAATATTTCATGTAATTTTATTGTGACGGATTGTTAAATAGGCTTAATACTAGGATTTTTCGTCAAAGCTTAATACAGACGAAATGTTTTACTGGTCGATAATAAATAACAGGGTAGGTATAAATCGTCACGAAGTCTATCTTTCTTTGGACCTTTATTCCGAACCTTTTCTAGAGAAGCAGGACCGTGGTTTAAGAAATGATTTTATTGACTAAACTGACTTTGTTTTGTTTTATCTTTTAATTCGTTTTTTCGAAAACACTGCTGTATTTTGTAGGCAAGTGTCCTTATAGGGAAACACTAAAAAGACACGACTATAATATCATTACTGATGTATGCAAAGGATCAAAAGGACAAAATTTTGTAAATCCGTTTATTTGCGTGTTTTTAGTGTAAATGTACAGAGTCAAAATAAATTAAGTTACTCCAAAATTAGTCCACGATTGAAATAACTTCAAAAATACGTCAAAGACAGTGATGGCTATGATGATCTACCAATTCATAAAGAACATGAACAGTGAAGAAAGTACAAGAAACAAGCGGTCAAATGCTTCTTTGACAAAGCCCCGCACCACCCCAACTCGCTCGTAGTTAGCGCCACTGACTATGTCCCCCAACCTACGACTCGTTACAAACGAAGACCTAGGCATGTCCTTACCGACGGCGAAGATCCAACTACTCGTGCAATTAATGCTGCTAATGCTAGTTGAGCCACACAACAACAACACAAACTCTTCCAGCAACCGCGCATCCCGCCGGCGGAGTCGCCGTGGTCCCTCCTTTGCTCCCCACTTTGGGCAATACGGCTCGCTCCGGGTAGATTCTCTCCTATAAGTGATTCCCAAGGCAACGCGGTAATAAACGGTTTTCTATTCTATTCAAACACCATAAGCCGAGGTTCGACCCTAGTGGGGCGCCTTTAGGCAGTTACCATTTGCATTTAAGGGTGTAGATTGCGTGTAACAACTCCCTGCCGTTAGTCCCGTGACGCGTTATATACACTATGTAGTATGATGCAAATAGGTCCAACAAAAAAAATAAAAGAAAGTTAAGAGGAAAATACCGCTATTCTCCTTTAAATTGAGACAAACTGGGCGCAATGTTGTGATCGAGAAGTTTAAAATCCCTTTGTGGGCGCATCAATCTTGCTTTGCATTCCTTTAGGCCGGCCGGCTCTTTCCCGGGGACTAAGCACCCAGGGGAACGTTTCATACAAGGTCTTTTGTAGGCTGCATGCCTCTCGTTGGGTAGCTCAGCCTATGTTTCTAAACGACCTTTTTGTCTAAAAACTTCAATAATTAAGGTTTTTGAAAAGTCGTAGAACATAAAGTTGTTCAGAAACATGACCTGAGATCTACAACGAGAGGTTCGACAGTCTAACAAATACCCTGTATTTATGAAATAGACCCCTACCGTCTTATTGGCTAGCTTTAGGTAAATAACCTCGGTAAATAACAGTATTTACGTTGAGCTATTAAGAGGTACAAACAGACATTCAAAGCTTTGCATTAATTCACCGTAATGACAGAAATATAAAGAAATATTTTAACTTGAATATGTAGATAAAAATAAAAAAGGCTTAATACCTTGATTTAACCACGCAAATTAACACTGCTGGAAAAAAAATGTGATAGGTTGTTACCATTTCGCCTATATTGCAATGCAAATACGTACCTTAAAATACAAATTTACCTACTTACTGTGTACAAAATTATGATGTGTTACCTTTATAGGTAAACATACGTTAACAAATGTTTGACTCATTTTAACATACATACATACATATAATCACACCCTTATCCCTAATGGGGTAGGCAGAGCGTGAACGACCCAAACAAAGATCGTTCCGCCACGTCTGACAGTTTTGAGGGTTATTTAAGATAGATTTGTACGTATATTGCTGTAGTGACAGGTTGTCAGCCCATCGCCTACATTTCAATATACAGAAACCCTCGGATCCCTTAGCTGGTTTCTACAGCATGCCCGGGAGGAAATGCAGCTGGCACATTCTTTGTTTTTCTCTCGCTCCCAGTCCAGCATGGAAGACTCGCTCCCAGTCCAGCATGGAAGACATACATACATACATAAAATCACGCCTTTATCCCTTACGGGGTAGGCAGAGCATAAAACGCCTTGTGAAAGACGCTTTCGCCACGTCTGACAAAAATTGAGGAAAATTTGAAATTGTAATGTGTATTGCTGTTGTGAATGGTTGTCAGCCCATCGCCTAAATTAAAATATACTGTAACCCTCGAATCCCTTTTGCTGACTTCTACAGCATGCCCGGGAGGAAGGGCAGCTGGAATATTCTATGTTTTCCTATCTAATTAAATACAAGACTTATTAAAAAAGTAACCAAACAACCTTTTTTGTAAAAAAAAATACGCTTCTAATCATTTACCCTCGTATCGGGTGAATGAGGGCTGTTAGGTTCAATCATGTGTTTAATTGGCTTATCGAAATCAAATTCATTTGACACTCTTTTTAAGCACGTGGTATCCCATACATATGATGACAGGACCATTATGTAAGTATAGGTATTACTATTTTATAATGATAAAACTGCTTCCGTGGTCTAGTGGTCAGAGCCATGGGCTAACGATCTGGAGGTACTGAGTTCGATTCCCAGGGGAAACACAAAGTTGACATTTGTCAATTTATTAGTTTGTGAGGGATTTCCCAGTTTGGTTAGGACATTGCAGGCTGAATCACCTGATTGTCCGAAAAGTAAAAAGATTCCGTGCTTCGGAGGGCACGTTTAGCCGTCGGTCCCGGTCGCTGTCTTTGATAGTGTTCGTTACTCAAAACCATGTCAGAGGCCTAATAGCTGTGCTACTAGGCGGTTTGTGAACTCTGACACCAGGGTTCGTTCGACTCGAGAATCCACTTGCTAAGAAGAAGAATGATAAAAAAGAACTTCCATACAAGTGATGGTAAGTTATGCAATTAGTTGAGTATACTGCCCGCCCGCACGCAAATAAAATGCACATGCACATGTAATGCACTTGCCGGGTGTAAGGATACGGGTTGCTCTGTCAACGAAACTGAACAACTTTCACCGGGAAATTCATTTAGGAGATAAAGTGAAAAAAATACTTACCATACAAAATTATCGCAATTTGTATGGAAAACCAAATTATTTTTATTACTTCCTGAAAAAAAACCTGACGATAGTTGTTCAGTTTCGTTGACTGAGCAACCCCTATTTGTTTTTGGGACGCTGTCTACTACACCCCTTATATAAAAAAAAGTATTTAAGGGGCTTCCCTGGGCTAAGTGGCGCCCTCATCAGTCAAAAAATCATAATTAACTGAAAACAAAATCAATCGAAAATCCGGTAGATCAGATTGAGGTTAAAGCAATAAAGTTCATTTGAAACTTCATAAAGTTGCAACTTATAGATCGTTGCAGTTACAGATAGGAAATTTGCGAAAAACGGCCACTTTTAGCACTTTTACTATCTGTAACTGAAGTGAACACTGAATTATTAATTTATAATGCTTAAAAAAAACTTCAGTACCCATACTTCAATCTGATCTACCGGATTTTCGATTAATTGCGTTTTCGGTGAGCAATGATTTTTTGACTGATGAGGGCGCTGGCGTGCACCGGGGATCCCCTTAAGGGACAACGCTAAACTCTCAGATGGTTAAATATTTTTTTACGAATAAAGCTTTTCGTCGCTCCCAAGTGAACTCTTTGTTATTAAATTATTGGACTATCTTTTGTGTTTTTTATTTATCTTCTTATTAATAAACTTTGCATAATCTTATCATTGATTACATTCGATATTGTAAAAAAATATTAAATAATAATATGATACATACATATCATCACGCCTTTATCCCTAATGGAGTAACCTAAGCAAAGGTCGTTCCGCCACGTCTGACAAACTTTTAAGGGTTATTTAAGAAAGATTTGAGGTATATTGCTGTAATGACAGGTTGTCAGCCCATCGCCTAAATTGCAATATACTTTAACCCTCGGATCCCTTAGCTGGTTTTTACAACATGCTCGGTAGGAAATGCAGCTGGCACATTCTATGTCAGCTCCCAGGCCAGCATGAAAAATTCAATTCAATTTTCAGATTGTTAAATAAAAGGTACAACGAAAACTCTAATTCTCACTTAAACATAAAAACTCGTAGAAAACCCTCCGTTTCAAATGAGAAATACAGGCAGCTTAGAAAAGACGTTTAGCGTGGCAAAAGTTGCTCGCTCCGTCGGGATATAAGTTGGAAACTTGTCTGTGTTATACTGGGACAAATGAGTTCCTTTGGCAGCCTGTTAGAAGATCAATTTTGTCTACTATTGACATGTGTGACGGAGATGTCTTGCGCTTTTCGTCGCTCCCAAGTGTACTCTTTGTTATTCAATGATTGGACTATCTTTTGTGCTTTTATTTAGTTGTCTTCTTATAATTAAACTTTCTATAATTTTGTCATTGATTGAATTTGATATTGTAAAAAATAAATAAATAATAATATTATACATACATATAATCATGCCATTATCCCTAATGGGGTAGGCAGAGCGTAAACGACCTAAACAAAGGTCGTTCCGCCACGTCTGACAAACTTTAGAGGATTATTTAAGAAAGATTTGCTGTAGTAACAGGTTGTTGGAAACCCTTGGCTTTTACATCGTGCCCGGGAGCAACTGCAGTTGGCAAATTCTATGTTCTTTTTTCGCTTACAGTCCAGCATGGTGTTGTCATAATAATTATGTGTATAAGATAAATTGCACATAAAGAGAGTGTCACATAAATTTTATTTGAGCCAATCAAACACATCACTGAACTTAACAGCCTTCATTCACCCGATGTATGTAGGTTAACCATTAGAAACGTATTTCTTTGTAAAAAAAAATGGATCTTTAGGGTTTCGTACCCAAAGAGTAAAAAATGGCACCCCATCACTGAGACTTTGCTGTCTGTCCGTCCGTCTCTCCGTCCGTCTGTCCGTCTGTCCGTCTGTCACCAGGCTGTATCTCATAGACCGTGACAGCTAGAGAGTTGAAATTTTCGCAGATGATGTACTTTGTTGCTGCTATTTCAGCAAATACTAAAAACTGTAAAAAAAAATATATATAAGGAGGGCTTCCAAACAACACAATTTTTCTAAATATATTCTTTATTGCATTAAAATACATAAAATTAAGTTTACAGAAAGGTATGCAAGGGCGTACTTATCTCTATGAGAGAGATCTTCCAGCTAACACACTGGCAGTTGAGAGAATGAGAAACATTTTAAGGGCAAGACAAATACAATGCAATAAAAACAAAATATATTACAGGAAGTACAAGTATTAAACGTAAAAATAATAAATCAATAAGATTAAATCGAACAATACATACATATCGTATATATATACGTACGTGCATAATAGGTACATAAACTATAAAACATAAATACATAATACATATATTCTTTAAATTTTCATAAATACAAACTTGTTCAGATAAGAAGTACTCTTTTACTCTATTTATAAAAACGTAAATAGACGGACTTTGTTGAATACATTTTGGAAGTTTATTCCATAGCTGCACAGCTCGTACAGAAAAAGAGTTAGAAAGAAATTTAGTTTTCGCACTAGGGCACTCCAGCACCTTAGTGACACAGACGCGCCTAGAGCGAGGATCTGGAGAAAGGCAATGGAAACGGGAGCGGAGATAGTCAGGAGTGGCAGGATTGTGAAGGATGTTGTAAAGAGTGGTCAAGATGTGCACATCACGTCGAAGTCGGATCGGAAGTCACTTAAGCTGAGCACGAAATTCGGATACATGATCATACTTACGAAGTCCAAATATAAATCGAATCGCCAGATTTTGTAGGCGCTATCTATAACCGCAGGCTGTATCTCATGAACCGTGATAAAAAGACAGTTGGTATTTTCAACGATGGTGCACTTTTAACGCGTTTATAACTATAAATACTAAAAACAAAATTAAATAAATATTGAAGGGGGCTCCCTAGGGGGAGCCCTACAACAAACGTAATTTTCTGTCTAAAACCGGGCTGTATCTCATGAACCGTGATAGCTAGGGAAATTAAATTTTCGCAGATGATGTATGAGAGATACATACTTCTAGAACAGACATACATACATATAATCACGCCTTTATCCCTAATGGGGTAGGCAGAGCGTAAACGACCCAAACGAAGGTCGTTCCGCCACGTCTAACAATGTTTTGAGGGTTATTTAAGATAGAATTGTAGGCATATTGCTGTAGTGACAGGTTGTCAGCCCATCGCCTAAATTGCAATACACCAAAACCCTCGGAATCCCTTAGCTGGTTTTTACAGCATGCCCGGGAGGAAATGCAGCAGGCACATTCTATGTTTTTCTCTCGTTCCCAGGCCAGCATGGAAGAAACAGAAAATACTAAAAAAATAATAAAATTAATATTTTAGGGAGGCTCTCATACGAAAAAAAGTGATTTAAAGTCTGTCACTGCGTCACTAAGCTGTATCTCATGAACCGTAATAGCTAGACAGTTGTAATTTTCAACAACGATGTATTTCTGCTGCTGCTATAACAACAAATACTAAAAATTAATAAATATTTTCGTTAGGCTCCCATACAATAAACGTGATGTTTTTCCCGTTTCTTGCTCGATATTAAAAATGCCAACAGGTAAACATTGAAATACTCGCAAAACATTGAGTTGTAAAATTACTTTGAAAATAAAAAATAAAAATAATACAAACATTTATGGGGGGATCCTATAAAAAGTCGTGTTTTTTATAGTTTTTTGCTTAATATTAATAACCGTAACTGGTTGAGGGGATGAGTGAAAGCAGGATGACCAAACAGATATATATGGCGAGTGTGGATGGAAATGTTGGGGAAGGCTTCGACGCACGTACTTGGATCAAATCTGGGACGTCCTAAAGAAAGATCAGGTCCAGAGTACCCTAAACCGACGAGCATGAATGAAAATATTATTGAATGTGGATGAAGCGAAAGAAGTCTGTAAGGATCGTAGCAAGTGGAAAGATGAGGTCTCTGCCTACCCTTCCGGGAAAGAGGCGTGATTGTATGTATGTAACTGGTAACAAATGTTTTAAATATAGTGTCAAATATTGTAAAGATTATGATACGAATCCCGTGCGCGAGTCCGACTCGCACTTGTCCGGTTTTTATTTAATTTTAATGGGTAAAAATACAGTGTTAGAAACTTTACCAATATATCATTGCTGATTGATAATCATCATTTCCCTAGCCTTATCCCGTATCTCAAGGGGTCGGCTGCCTAATAAATGTGATTGAACATGGGCATTGGTTTTTACACAGAGCAACTGCCATCTAACCTCCGCAACCCAAAATAGAAACCAGACCCAATCTGAGAAGCCGCCAATGCTTAGCATTGGCCTCTGGCATGGCTTAATATCTAAGGTATTAAACAATATTAACCGGGCAAACGTCTTAACGTGCGTTTCAAAATGTAAGGTTGCCTGGTAGAAATTGCTACCATAACAATAAGGCCGCCTTCATTGTACTTTAATTTTTATTTAATTTGTTCTCAATTATTGTTGTTTTTGTTTTATGTGCAATAAAGAATATATGTATCTATCTATGTTAATCGATTCCTAACTGCCTCCGTGGTCTAGTGGCTAGTGCCATGGACTCCTGATCCGGAGGTCCTGGGTTCGATTCCCAGGGGGGAACACAAAGTTGATATTTGAGAATTTATCACTTTGTGAATTTTTCCCTAGTTTGGTTAGGACATTGCAGGCTGAATGAAAAAGATTTCGTGCTTCGGAGGGCAGGTTAAGCCGTCGGTCCCGGTAGCTGTCTTTGATAGTGGTCGTTACTCAAACCATGTCAGAGGCCTGAGAGTTGTGCTACTAGGCGGTTTTAAAACTCTGATACCAGGGTTCATCGGGTCTATAGACTCGATACCCACTCGACAGAAGAATCGATTCCTAGGTTATTTCTGTCCTTCTGTTTATTTCAACCTCTAATTAAGTGATTGGCCTTTCATCTTTGTATTATACCATAACGGGGAGTTATTATCTATACAGGGTCTTCTTCTTAGCGAGTAGATTTTCGAGTCAATCGACCCGATGAACCCTGGTGACAGAGTTTTCAAACCGCCTAGCAGCACAGCTATTAGGTCTCCGACGTGGTTTGAGTATCGACCACTGTCAAATACAGAGACCGGGACCGACGGCTTAACGTGCCCTCCGAAGCACGGAATTCTTTTTCTTTTCATGCAATCAGGTGATTCAGCCTGCAATGTCCTAACCAAACTGGGGAAATCCTCACAAAGTGATAAATTGACAAATATCAACTTTTGTGTTCCCCCCCTGGGAATCGAACCAAGGACCTCCGGAACGTAAGCCCATGGCTCTGACCACTAGACCACGGAGGCAGTTATAGTAATGCAGGGTGTAAGTGACAGCGTCGCGCAAACTGATAGGGGTAGCTCAGTATACGGAACTGAACAACTACCAGTAGGTGTTGTTATCAGGAAGTGTTCTTTTAATTTTTTCATACAAATTGACTGATATATACATACAGTCACGCCTTCATCCCTAATGAGGTAGGCAGAGCGCAAACGACCCAAACAAAGGTCGTTCCGCCACGTCTGCAAAGTTCTGAGGGTTATTTAAGATAGATTTGTACGTATATTGCTGTAGTGACAGGTTGTCAGCCCATCGCCTAAATTGCAATATACTGAAACCCTCAGATCCCTTAGCTAGTTTCTACAGCATGCCCGGGAGGAAATGCAGCTGGTACATTCTGTGTTTTTCTCTCGCTCCCAGTCCAGCATGGAAGAGACAAATTGACTGATTGAGTGGATCATTTTGTATGGGAAGATCAATTTTAATTTCATATCCTGAAAGAGCTTCCTGGTGATAGTTGTTCAGTTTCGTTGATTGAACAACCCCTTCACACCCGTTATGTGAATCACTAAGGTCCATACATACATACATACATACATACTATCACGCCTGTATCCCTAATGGGGTAGGCAGAGCGTGAACAACCCAAACAAAGGTCGTTCCGCCATGTCTGACAAGTTTTGAGGGTTGTTTAAGATAGAACTGGATATTGCTGTAGTGACAGGTTGTCAGCCCATCGCCTAAATTACAATATACCCTCGAATCCCTTAGCTGGTTTTTACAGCATGCCCGGGAGGAGATGCAGCTGGCACATTCTACGTTATTCTGTCGCTCCCACTCCAGCATGGAAGCTTAGGTACATTACACACATAATTCGAGTAATTATTCGATTTAAACAGATCTTCTGTCAGTAATAATTAGAAATAAATTCACGTGATTGAGAATTAAATAAAATTATAAAAAAATCATGAAGAGCTCTAAGGTTCGTATTTATAAAGTGATCTTAAGATTGAGAGCAATATTAAGTGTGGATTTGACCGTGTATTTTGTATCTTAATTACATTTCTGATACAAACTCAAACTCGCTGTCAGTGTCAAGTACCGTTTATAAATACGGGTCTATGTCATGTTATGAGTTTTTTTTTAGAAAGTATTGTCTATGAATCTTTGTGATCGGTTGTCCAATGCATAAAGCCTTGTTTCCCTCGCTGATTTCTACAGTATTACCGGGAAGAGAATCAGCTGGAACATTCTATGCTTTTATTACTCTAAGGCCTGTAGTTATAATCTACACTTGAGATAGACAGCTAGTTTGAGTTCGTATTTGAAATGTCATTTCAGTACAATATGGCCTGTCAAATCCATAATTGATATCGCTCTCAATCTTGAGATCGCTTTACAAATACGAGCCCTAGTCCATATTACGGATTCTGACAAAGTATATTTTATTATCTTTGTCCGTGAACTATAAAAACGTTCAAATTATTGAACTTCTACGAAATATAGTTATCGTAGCATGTTCCGTAGCAATTTCGGAGCTCGTTGCTACGATTATATTATTGCTACCGAAGGTCAGCTGGAAGTTTTTTTTTTTTTTTTTATTAAAAATGGGTTTGCTTTTGACTCCAGTCTAGGTCGGGAACGACTGAGACGGAGTCGACGGTGGTGCGAGCTCACCCAGAAGATGCCTGTTCACTCTAACTTTGAAATGTTGGGGGTTGAAGGCGTTCGGAAACACAGACGCAGGTAGTTAGTTCCACACTTTTGCCGTATGCATTATAAAAGAGTTTTGGAAGCGCTTAGTACGTATTGGTGGAATATCAACCAAGTATGGATGGTATCCTGCGGTGCGTCTAGATGTCCGAAAATAGAAGGGAGCTGGCGGGATAAGGTCGTGGAGCTCTTGAGCACACTCACCGAAGTACAGCCTGTAGAATACCGACAAGCATGCAACCTTACGGCGATGTTCCAGGCTATAACACTTGGCTTCTAGCAGTTTTTCGTCACCAATAAGCCTCTTGGCTCTGCGTTCCCCCGAATCAAGTGCGACAAGTTGGTATTTGGCTGAGCCATCCCAGAGGTGACTGCAATACTCCATGCAGGATCGGACTTGTGCTTTGAAATTTGTTAGTAGAAATAAGCTGTACCTGTTGTGTCGTTATTCCTTGTGTTTGTCTGTCTTATGTTACTTGAGTACAATAAACAGTAAAAAAACAATCAATTATAGGTACATGTTGTAATTTTATCAACAGACAGAGCCCGATGGTGCAGTGGCTAGGGCCGCTGCCTTCTGAGCGGGAGGTCATAGTTCGAATCCCACCACGTACCAATGTGTTTTTCGGTTTTCGAATTTCATATGTACGTTTATTACTTCCATGCTGGCCTGGGAGCGAGAGAAAAACATAGAATGTGCCAGCTGCATTTCCTCCCGGGCATGCTGTGAGATCCAGCTAAGGGATCCGAGGGTTTCAGTATATTGTAATTTAGGCGATGGGCTGACAACCTGTCACTACAGCAATATACCTAGAATTCTATCTTAAATAACCCTCAAAACTATGTCAGACGTGGCGGAACGAACTTTGTTTAGGTCGTTTACGCTCTGCCTACCCCATTCGGAATAAAGGCGTGATTATATGTATGTATGTATGTATGTTTATTCGGCGCTTTTTCCGTGCTTCGGAAGGCAAGTTAAGCCGTTGGTTAGTTGGCATTGGCGGCTTAAAAAGTCTGACCTTATCTAGGATTGGGACTGGTTTATAGAGAGTTTATAGAGCCCGATGGTGTAGTGGATAGGGCCGCTGCCTCTTGAGCGGGAGGTCGTGCTTCGAACCCCACCACGTACCAATGTGTTTTTCGGTTTTCGAATTTCATATGTACGTTTATTCGGTGCTTTTTCCGTGCTTCGGAAGGCACGTTAAGCCGTTGGTCCCGGTTAATATCGTTTAATACCGTAGATATTAGTCGTTAAGCCATATCAGAGGCCACAGTGCTAAGCATTGGCGGCTTGAAAACTCTGACCTAATCTAGGATTGGGTCTGGTTTCCCTTCTGGGTTGCAGAGGTCAGATGGCAGTAGCTCTGTGTAAAAACCAGTACCCTCGTTCAATCCCCTAGATTAGGAAGCCGACCCCGTGAGATACGGGATAAGGCTAGGGAGATGATGGTCTGGTTTCCCTTCTGGGTTGCAGAGGTCAGATGGCAGTCGCCCTGTGTAAAACCCTCGTTCTTCTTCTGTCGAGTGGGTATCGAGTCGATGGACTCGATAAACCCTGGTGTCAGAGTTTTTAAACCACCTAGTAGCACAACTATCAGGCCTCTGACATGGTTTTGTGTAACAACCACTATCAAAGACAGCGACCGGGACCGACGGCTGAACGTGCCCTCCGAAGCACGAAATCTTTTTCTGTTTCGGACAATCCGGTGATTCAGCCTGCAATGTCCTACCCAAACCGGGGAAAAAATCACAAAGTGATAAATTCTCAAAACTCAACTTTGTGTTTTCCCCCCTGGGAATCGAACCCTGGACCTACGGATCGGGAGTCCCTGGCACTAGCCACTAGACCACAGAGGCAGTTGCCTCGTTCAATCGCCTAGATTAGGAAGCCGACCCTGTGAAATACGGGATAAAGCTAGGGAGATAATGGATGTTTTAATGTTATCAACGTGTATAAACGTTCCGGCATACACAAAATAAAATGATATACCTTGTTAACTAAATATACATAAAGTCACACCTTTATCTCTTACCGGGTAGGCAGAATATCATCGACCTCATAAAAATCCACCACGGCTTGAGGAATATTTTAGAAAGAATGATAAAACCATGTATTTTTTTAGGTTGGTTATTTAATTCTATAGGCAATAGCTTAAAGTTGTCAGCCTACAGCTTAAAATGCAATATACTAAAACCTTCGTCTTCCTCTACTGATTTCTACAGTGTGCCCGGGAAAAGTAGAAGCTAGTTTCTCTAGTATTCCCAGTACAACATGGAAGATTTACAATATAAGTCATCATCATCATCATCTCCCTAACCTTATCCTCACAGGGTCGGCTACTTAATGTAGGGGATTGAACGGTTTTTCCACAGAACGACTTCCATCTGATCTCCTCAACCCAGAAGGGAAACCAGACCTATTTCTATATAAGGGCAGGGTTTTTAAGCGCCAATGCTTAGCACTGGCTTCTGACATGGCTTAATGACTAATATCTATGGTGTTAAACAAATGCTTAATGTGCTTTCCGAAACACGAAAAAAGTGCCGAATAAACGTACATATATAGAAAACCGAAAAACACGTTGGTACGTTGTGGCATTCGAACCACGACCTACCCGCTCAGGAGGCAACGGCCCTATCCACTACACCATCGAGTTCTCTCAACAAAATACAATTTAATAATTATAAAATTAAAAATAATAATCCTTCACGACAATCGAATAACCCGCCCCGTGCAATTTGTAACATTTAAGTTATTTGGAAATTAAATATAAATAAGTTTTAATTCCAAAATCAAATTACGGATGTATTGAAAATCTTGGAATTCTTGTATTGTTCTCCAATAAGAGCACAATAATAAAGAGAGTAACTAGATACTCAAGCGATTGAATCTCAAGTAAACTCAAATAAACCAGAAGTGTTTATTGCTCTATCGACGCTCGAGAGACTCTCTTATACCTTACGGGGTAGCTAGAACGTAAAAAATGTTAAAGAATATGAGAAACTTGTAAAAAAAATAGAAGAAGGCATTTTCGCCTCATCGAGCAAATACCGATTATATTTCAGATTGAAAATGTTTATCGTTATAGTCACGCGTGCAATAACAGAACCTACAGGCATATTCTATGTTTTTATATCTCTCAGTCCAGCATGAAAGAAGACCAAAGAGAAATCAGGCGCAGAACCGACTATTTACATGCCCATCCGACTGCATGGATCATCTTACTTTTCGGACAATGAGATGATCAGCCTGCATTATCCTAACCAAACAGGAAACAACAACCCAAAGTCATTGTCCCCCGTCGGGAATCGAACCCAAGACCTCCAAGTCGAGAGCCCATAGCTCAGACCGCTAGACCACAGGCAGTTTAATTTCTCTTATACCTAACGGGGTAGGCAGACCGAAAAACTCTTGCAAAAGGCATTACGCCTCGGCTGACAAAATATATTGGCGGAAATTTTAGGCTCGTATTTATAAAGATTGAGAGCATTTTGTACTGAAATGACACTTCTGACACTTCTGATACGAACTCGATCCCATTGTCAATCTTGAAAGCTGACTATTAATATCAGTCATTTGACTCGAGAATCCATTCGCTAAGAAGAAGAAATACGGGCCTTAGATTGAAATATGTATCGCTATAGTGATTAAGTTGTCAGCCCATCGCCTAAATTACGTACACTAAAACTTTTATATACTTAATTTTTAAAGTATGCATGGGAAGAGAAGCAGCTGGTATATGCTGGTACTTCCAGCATGGAAGCTCCAGTCCTGCATGGAAGTCTTATCGCTCCTAGTCCAGCATGGAAGTCCGTAAATACAGGCCGTATAATGTCAGCGAATACAAAACCTAAACCAACGCAAAAATTGTACGAGAAAATCCTATCGACAGGGTGATTTCTTCGAGAATTTTGCAGTCGCAAATTTCAACGGGGCTAAATAACTCGAGCACCGTTGAAACAGTATCTAAGTATCTAACTTACCCTCCAGGCATAGGGATCCGTTTTTTCTACACTCCGTCCTCACAGCGCATACTTTATTTCTATTTGCAGGGGCTGAGGTGTGCGGGAGGGGGAGGGCTACGGACACGCGCGGTAGAGCCTGCCCAGGCAGTTCAGGCTGCGGCAGCAACCAGATCACATGTCCCTGCCAGTGATATTTAAAAAAAGAAAAACTGTGGCTGTATGAGTGACGTGCAGTGCCTAAAAATGATTGTTTAAAAATTTAAAACTGGAATCGTCGAGTACAAAGTGCGTGTTTCTTTACGAATTTTACGAGTGACCCGTGACTTGTGAGTTTACAGTGAGTGTGAGTTGCGTTCGAGTTTCGCAGTGGTACTAGTGGAATTGTTTCCGGTAAGTCTTGGTGTTTTCTGTAGTATAATTTGCATGGTAACGGGATTGTGGTTATAATGCCGACGTTTTTCCTGCGGCCGTGATTTTCTTGGCATTATTTGACGCGCTTTCGTCGGAAAATTAATCAAGATTTATTATGGTGTAGCGGCATCAAGACGTCTGTTCCTCGCGTAATTAGAATGAAGCAATTAATCGTTAATTGCCGTTTGAAAATGGGTTACCAAGTTTAAGTGGAACTTAAAATGAAGCTATTATGTGAAATTACGTAATGAGTGCTTTTAAAGCTTCTGTTTTTAATCGTCGAATACTATAACGACTTATTTTTTCAAAAACTTTCAACTCTTCGCGTAGTGCTGTTTTTTTTTTACGAAAAATATTCTTCCAACAATTTATTGCTGTAATAAATACTTTTAAAGGTGAAAGGTTACGAAAATGAAATAAATGGTACCCTGAAAATGAGCTCCATTTAGTGGCTAATCAAAATTTTACGATTCATTGGGCATTAAGTGGCCATTGGATGAGTTAAGGTCTACTGATAACTTCAAAGTAGGTCGGCGTGGTAGTAAATTATTATTTTTAAAACTCACGCCTATAACCATTACAGGGTGGCTAGAACTTAATGTACCTGTTGGTTTTACTTAAAATATAAAATACCTCATCCGTATTCACCGCATCAAATTTCTGGGATACTTTGTAAGGCCCGTATTTATAATTAGCTCTGAATGGTAACAGCCAGTTTGAGTTCGTATCAGAAATGTTATTTCAGTACAAAATGGCTTGTCAAATCCGTTCTTGATATCGATCTCAATCTTAAGATTGATTTATAAATGCGAGCCTGAAATGATTTTATACAGTAATATACACCACGTACAGCGAGGAGTTTTTCAAAAAGGATTGTCTATTGAAATGGACATCGCAGACTATTTCAAATGAATTGTCTACAGCAAGAAGAGCTGTCTCACGCCAAATTTCGAGAACCATTATAACGATTTTTTTTATATTACCTATTTTCTGTAGAGAAGACTTTAGCTCATCGTCTAAATTTCAACCTAACCTTTGAGTTTATCTACTGCATGCTACTGTGTGATAGGCAAGAATAACTGGATATTTTATGATTTTGAATATTTTCAGACCTATATGCAATCATCATCACAATCAGCCCCGTTCACCCATTGCTGGGTAGATATAGGTTTCTCTTCTCTAATATGCCAAACCTCCCGGTTATGAGGTATAGGCCGCTCTAATATGCCAAACCTCCCGGTGAAGAGGTATAGGTCTTCTCTAATATGACAAACCTCTCAGTTATGAGGTATAGGCCGCTCTTTTCTAATATGCCAAACCTCTTAGTCATGAGGTATAGGCCTCTCTTCTCTAATATGCCAAACCTCCCGGTCCTGAGCTAGTCTCATCTAGTTTATTCCCGTCTGTTAAATGATATCCAATGATTTGGTACTGGTCTGCCCCTGACTGGTCTGTCGCTCGTCTTGGTCTTTGAAGGAGGCATGGAATATGGCTCTTGTTATAGTGAAGTTGTAGTAAATTCTTCTTCTTTGGGTGCCGATGAAAAGTATTCAAAATATTTAGGACCAGCGAGTAAATAAGCGACATGACCCACTATTTTTGTTGTAGGGTTTTAAGCTTCACTACATGTTCACTAGGTCATTTTAAGTTTTTCTAGTCAAGACAATTTTTTTTTATACTGGGTGACCGAGCGGGGATAAAATTTTAGACTGTGAGTTATTATTATTTTGTTCGAAAACCTAGCGTGTGTAGTATCCAATAATAATAAATAAATCATTTTATTTCAGGCAATATTTACATTAGTAGATGATAAATAATATCACTTCCATGCTGGTCTGGGAGCGAGACAAAAACATAGAATGTGCCAGCTACATTTCCTCCCGGGCATGCTGTAAAATCCAGCTAAGGGATCCGAGGGTTTCAGTATATTGTAATTTAGGCGATGGGCTGACAACCTGTCACTACAGCAATATACTTACAAATCTATCTTAAATAACCCTCAAAACTTTGTCAGACGTGGCGGAACGACCTTTGTTTGGGTCGTTTACACTCTGCCTACCCCATTAGGGATAAAGGCGTGATTATATGTATGTAGGTATGAAGAGGCCCATAGAATGTAAACCTTACAGACTAACACACATATTTATAAAACCTTAAATACTACTTCGACGTATGGACGACGGAGTTTTGTAGCGTCGAAATACGACGAATAAAAGGGCGTTTTGAGCTGATTCTAAAAATATATCACACTGTCATATTATAACTAGCTGTTATTTATAAAATAAATAACTATGACCATTAATTTCAGAAACGCGCCATGTTTGGGCTTTTTTTGACAGGAAACGGATGAATGTTTTTCTCTAAACTATACGCGAAATGACTTGTGACATCTTCAAAATCTCTTCTTCTTAGCCTTCTTCTACCATTTTCTTGGTGTAGGCCTCATTTCTGTTATGCCAGTGTCTTCTATCCTGAGCCACCTGTATCCACATCGATCGGGCTTCTCTCTTGATGTCGTCACTCCATCGCATTTGCGGTTTTCCTACCGGGCGTGTCTCTCCCCATGGTCTCCACTCAACAACATCCATCTTCAAAATCTATGGGAGTGAAAAAGAAATAAGGGAATACTAATGCTTACAATTCATTTTCTAATATTAAAAACAGCATTATTTCCATATTTTGTATGGATAAAAAAATTATCTATGAGTCTTGGACTAGAAATACTTAAAATGACCTAGCAGTATGCAGTGAAGTTCAAAACCCTACAACAAAAAAAGTGGGTTAGTTAGTTGACGACCCGCGCAGACTAGTTGGCAGTGTACCTGCCTGCTACGCAAAGGGCCCCGGGTTCGATTCTCGGCCAGGGCAGACATTTGAATGATGAGTTTAAATGTCTGTTTCTGGGTCTGGGTGTTCTTTGTGGTTGTATCTGTGTTTGTCCATGACACCCCGATACAGGAAATCCTAGTGGGGGCTATGAGTGTGATCGTGTTTTTTTTTAGTATGGGAGCTTGTTTTTTACTTCCTGCAGGTGCTTCAACATACAGATGTCTGAGCATGCTGAGCATACTTAGGCTCGTATTAATAAAGCGATCTCAAGATTGAGAGCAATTTAATGTATGGATTTGACAGACCATTTTGTACTGAAATGACATTTCTGATACAAACTCAAACACGCAGTCACTCTTGAGAGCTGACATTGACTGTTGAGTTTGACAGCTAGTCAAATCCATACTTAATATTGCTCTCAATTTTGAGATCGCTTTATAAATACGAGCCTTTGTTTGCGAGTTTGCACCACTGTCGCTACTCGTAGTGCTACTAAATCGACCGGAAAATACATTGCTCAATTATCTGTGACCGTCTCACGAGATTATTGATAATTTATGGATAGTTATTTCTACATACATAAAATCAAGCTTTTATTCCGTACAGGGTAGGCAGAGCGTAAAAGGCCTCGTAAAAGGCGCTTTTGCCTTGTTTGACAATAATTGAGGGCAATTTTAGATTTTAGTGTAAATGTGCATTGCTGTAGTGACAGGTTGCCAGCCATCACCTATTAATATATTACAAACATCTCGTTATTTCTAACACCTCGTAATATATTAATGCAAAACAAGACTGGCATATAAGGCATTGAATTGATAAATAAAAAAAATCCAACCGATTTTCGGTCAGGGCGGCCATTTTCCCAGATATTAACTTTAATAATATAATATTAAATGATAAAGATAGGACATTTTTTTTATTACACATAAAAAATCAAATCATACAACACAACAGATACCAACAAAAGAAAAGTACAACATAGGCGGCCTTATTGCTAAGGTAGCAATTTCTTTCAGGCAACTTTTGGGTGAAAGAATAATGCGCAGCGTTAAGCGAGATAGTGCAAACACAGTCAAATAACTATCCTAAATTACATATAATTCATAAAGTAAGTACAAGCTACTACATAGAAAATTTTAAACTAATATATAATAAAATAATACGTAAACTTTTTAAAAATAGGATAATGCAAACTGCAATCAGAACTTGATGAAGGAAATGACAGCAACAGTACCTACAGAACAGGAAGGTGAAGGCAACAAAAAATAAAGATCAGAAAGTAGTTATTTGTTCCAAGTATCTACGTATATGCGGCACTTTAGTTTAGTGCCCAAGTGTTCGCACAATTAATTATCAATTTTACTGACATGCCCAGAGAATCGAAGGTTTGCTCTTGATCAATGCTAAGGGATCCGAGAGTTTCAGTGTGTTGCAATTTAGGCGATTGGCTGACAACCTATCACTACAGCATATATACCTACTAAATCTATCAAATAACCCTCAAAATTTTGTTAGACGTGGTGGAACACCCTTCGTTTCGGTCGTATAAAGGCGCGGTTATATGTAACTTCACCTTAAGCATCAATGAGTTTTGTATATTTAAAACTAAACGGAGACAAAGTCAAATATATTGCTGTAGTAGCATGTTATAAGACCATCGCCTAAATTACAATATACTGAAATACTCGGAACCCTTAGCTAGCTTTTTACAGCATGCCTGGGAGGAGATGCAGCTGGCATATTCTATGTTTTTCTCTCGCCAAAAGTCGAGCATGGAAGAAGGCCCGAAAATCTAGTATCAAAATGTACAGAATAACATTACAAACATTATTTTCCATTTTACCGATTCAATCTCAAAGATTAATACCAACTTTATACAGGCTGTCGGAACGCTGAATAATTTACAAGTTTCAGAAACGCTTGCTCCGGTCTCGTATTGATCTTACTCAAAAATATAACCTTTGAATGTTTTATGAGGGAAAAGAAAACACGCTTTGCTAGTTTCCCTTTATCTGTGCGTACTAATAAAGATGAAAGATTGGAATATTTATTTATTCATACAATACAGTCATGCCTGTAATGTTTTTGGAGGTAGTAGACGGAACGGCAACAACTTTAGAGAAGGTCGTTTTCGCCGCATCTGACAAAGTTTTGAGGATCATTTCATTTTAGAAAGGAAAAGCAGCGTATTGCTATTAAACTATATTGATAGTTATCTGTCTTTCGCCTGAATTGCAATACAATGCGACCCTCGTTTCATTTTCCTCGGAAGAGAAACAGCTGGAACATTCTATGTTTTTGTTTGTCGTTCTCTAATTCAGCATGAAAGCATCTCTATAGCCTTGGTTGGTCCTTTAACAGCAGTATCAATACACACTGGACTAGGAGCGGTAGAAACACAGAGATGATACCAACCAGCAGCGTTTGCTTCCGGGCATGCTGTGAAAACCAACGGAACGATTCAAGAGTTACAACATATTGTAACTAAGGGGATAGGCTGACAACCCGTTATTATAGCAACACACATTTCAATCTAAAATTGCCCTAAATACTTATTTATCAAACGTACAGAGAGTGTCTTTGTTTTTCTATCACACCCATCTCTCTCTCTCTCTCTCTCTTTGCGTGTCGATGGAAATGAAAATAAAATATTTTCAACCATTTTGGATTGGAACCAACTTCCATACTGGACTGGGAGAGAAAGAAAAACATAGAATGTTCCAGTTGCCCTTCCTCCCGGGCATGCTGTATAAGTCAGCAAAAGGGATTCGAGGGTTACAGTGTATTGTAATTTAGGCGATGGGCTGACAACCTGTCACTACAGCAATACACATTACAATCTAAAATTGCCCCCAATGTATGTCAGACGTGGCGAAAGCGCCTTTTAGGAGGCGTTTTACGCTCTGCCTACCCCGTAAGGGATAAAGGCGTGATTTTATGTTATGTTGTGTTTCACTATTTTGCGCTCACTTCAATCGCGTAACGAATTCATTCTAGTTTCGTGCAATTTGCCGCTCGCTGATTTTATGTATGTATGTATGTAAACCATTTTGGACCAGTGCGCATATCACACCCATCAAAGATAAAATAATCTTCCTAGGTCTTTAGTCCTTCATTACTTAGCAAGTCTAGATAACCATTAACACGGAAAATGAATAGGCAGCTTGCTTCCTGAAAAAAATATATTAGAATATGCCAGTTGCTTCTTCACTCCTAAAATTTTTTCAGTTGTTACTGTGTATTGTAGTTCAGGCGATGGACTGACCATATTTCTGTATAATGGCGATACACAATTTCAAACGCCTTTTAATTTGTTTTACGTGCACCAGCCACAAAGATAGAAACGAAATCCAACTAACTACAAAGAGATAATAATTTTCCTATGCTTTTAATCTTTCATTACTTAGCAAGTCTAGATAACCTAGACCTTTATCATGGAGGGTGAATAGGATATACAATACAGACTTGCGTGTGGCAGTTTTGCTACGTCACCACTTTCAATTAACTGCGCAATCAAGAAATGACTATTTTTGTTTGTTTATTAGAGCTTTAAACAAATTGGTACACGTGTGTGAACTTTCAATAATTCAGTTCAGTAAAAATGTATTATAATGCACTTTTTTTTAAATAAATAGAAGTTATAAAAAATACTTTGTAGTAAATATATACTCGCTTCTAATTTTGCCCTACCATAGAAACAGAGAAAATTTTGTATTTGTTGGAAAGTTATTCAGTTTCATTGGTATTGGTTAAATTCATAATCTAAGCTTTTTTACAGCAGAATAAACACGAAATATAATTCATGCATATAAAATATTTTCGGTGTCTGAACATGTTTTCAGAAAATATTCAAAATTATAATAACATCAATTATAATAACAGAAATAAAATAGATCGACAAATCACCGAGATATACCATTACAAATCTAGTCTATCTCCCTCTCTCTTTGTAACAACAATTTTCATGGAAGTAGTATGGCGCTCCTGTCATCTGACGTCATATGCTAGTTCATACATACATATAGTCACGCCTTTATCCCTAATGGGGTAGGCAGAGCGTAAACGACCTAAACAAAGGTCGTTTCGCCACGTCTGACAAAGCCTTGAGGGCTATTTAATATAAATTTGAAGGTATATTGCTAGTTCGGACCTCTCTTTTTAACCAACCACTTTAAAGCATCATAACTCGTCAACTAATTCGTATTTTTCGGAAATTCTTACACATTTGTTTATTATTGGTAATAATAATACATACATACATATAATCACGTCTTTATCCCTAACAGGGTAGAAAGAGCGTAAATAACCTAAACAAAGGTCGTAACGCTACGTCTGACAAAGTTTGGAGGGTTATTTATGGTAGATTTGAAGGTATATTGCTGTAGTGACAGGTTGTCAGCCCATCACCTAAATTAAAATAAACTGAAATCCTCCGGATCCCTTAGCTGGTTTCTACAGCATGCCCGGGAGGAAATGCAGCTGGCACATTCTATGTTTTTCTCTCGCTTCCAGTTCAGCTTGGAAGATAATAATTCTTATTAATAATTATAAAAAGTTATATACACTATTATTATTATGTGACTCCTTAGCATAATAGAAAAGGCCTATACTCAGCAGTGAGTAGATACAGGCTGATTAAGGGCCGTTTTTATAATCAGTTCTCATGACTGACAGCGAGATTAAGTTCGTATCAGAAATGTCATTTCAGTACAAAATGACCTGCCTAATCCATACTTAATATTGCTCTCATTCTTCAGATAGCGTTATAAATTCAGCCCTAAGATAGATATAAACTTCGAATTCGTAGCATGTTAGGTTAAGTTGAAGTTTATGCACCCGATAAACCAGAGTAACATAGTTTATTACACGTCCATTAGGCCTTTAACATTGTAAATGTCATACTACATTGGAGTAACAGATGCTATTATCTGATTTATTCCACGTAAAGTTTTCTCATGCTCCTCCACTCAAAAGAATAATGGAAAAACTATTTGAAAAAATTCTTCTATACTGGCCAGATAGCGAGGGAAAAACATAGAATGTGCCAGCTGCATTTCCTCTCAGGCATGCTGTACAAATCAGTTTAGGGATCCGTGGGTTTCAGTATATTGCAATTTAGACGATGTGCTGAGAACATGTCACTACAGCAATATACAAGTCTATCTGAAATAACCCTCAAAACTTTGTCCGACGTGGTAAAAAGACCTTTGTTAAGGCCGTTTACGCTCTGCCTACCCCGTGAGGGATAAAGGCGTGACTTTATGTATGTATCTGTAATGTTAAATTTTCTTAGAGACCACATATAAGTTACAGTTACATAACATTATGCAGGGAACACGAGGGGCGTATTCAAAACGGGCCCGGTCTCGGCGAAATGCCAATCTGTAAGAGGTACATTCATATAATCACGCGTTTATCTCGAATGGGGTGAGCAGATCGTAAACAACCAAAAAAAAAAACGTTGGGCCACGTCTGACAAATGTTGAGGGCAATTTTAGACTGAAATGTGTATCGCTATAGTAACAGGTTGTAAGTCCATTGTCTAAATTGCAATACATTGAAACCCTCGAATCCCTTAACTGGTTTTTACAGCATGCCCGGGAGGAAATGCGGCGTGCACATTATTTTATGTTTTTCTCTCGCTCTCAGTCCAGCATAGAGGTAACCTTATGCAGGGAACACGAGGGGCGTATTCAAAACGGGAACGTTTCGGCGAAATGCCAATCTGTAAGAGTTACAGGCGCTTTTGAGCACTGTATGTGAACTTATACTTTCTTCCATGCTGGACTAGGAGTGATAGAAAACATAGAATGTGATAGCTGCATCTCCTACCGGGCATGCTGCAAAAACCAGCTAAGGGATTCGAGGGTTACGTATTGGAATTTTAGGCGATGGGCTGACCTGTCACTATGTAATAAGTTAATTAGTCTCTAAATTTTTTAAAGGTGTTAGAACGACATTTGTATAGGTCGTTTTCGCTCTGCCTACCCTATTAGGGGTACATTCGTAATTTTATGTCTATGTGAAATTATGATTTTATGGGCATTGTGTCCAGTTTTGACCAGTTTCAAGTTCAAGTTAAGAAAGTAAGCTCTTATTGCCGGCATAATAACTGAAACTGCAAATGTTGAAACTAAAAAGTATGTAGACAGACGGGTAAAATAAGTCTCAAACATAATGTTGGAAAATGGACTCATATTTCTTAGAAGTAGGACTTAAATTCCTTTGCTAAGTATTACTAAGGGACCAGGCACTGTTAACCTAAACCTATAACATTTATAACCCCAACATTTATTATACCCAATGGGAATTGTCTCACTAGCCTAGCTGCGTTATTTCTCTAATGATCATAAGATTATTTCTTCCATGCTGGCCTGGGAGCGAGAGCAAAACATAGAATGTGCCAGCTGCATTTCCTCCCGGGCATGCTGTAAAAACCAGATAAGGGATCCGAGGGTTTCAGTATACTGCAATATAGGCGATGGGCTGACAACCTGTCGCTACAGCAATATTCTTACATATCTATCTTAAATAACCCCTTAAAACTTTGTCAGACCTGGTGGAACGACCTTTGTTTACGTGGTTTACGCTGTGCCTACCCCGTTAGGCATGATTATATGTATGTATGTATGTAAAGGCGTGATTTTATGTATGCGTGTATGTATGTATTATTTCAAATATTTAGATTTTTAAATAACGAAGATGCAAATTTATCTTAAAAGTGTTTTTGAAATTATTATTTGATATGTTATAATAAAATGTCTCAAATAATGTAAACCGAATATCGCAAACATTAACAAACTTAACGACCCACTTTAGCCAATATTCGCTGACCGAACTTCGCGAGGGCCAAAATTCGGAAGTCCTCGGACCGAATTTGATTTCTCAATCGGCCAAAATGCTAATAAACTTGCAAACTAAGATTACATCGGAATTCCAACTCCATTCCCACGACAGAAAGTGTAAAATGAAATTAATGGCTCATTAGTAGCCCGTTATGTAAATTTTAAGCACGTTACCATTTTAATTTCGCATTGTTTTTGTTATTTATTTTGTAGTTAATTGTACTTTTTGTCGTGGAAATGTTTTTAGATTCCATTCACGTAGTCAATTTGTTTTTAACGAGAAAGGGTTGTTCAGGCTGTGAATTTGTTTAATGGCATTGCTTATTGAGGTGTTTTTTTCCGAATTTGTAAACAACTTTAGGTTATCAAAAGCTTTGACAGACTATTACTTATCCAGCAAACATCTTGAGCAATTTACTTTGATTTTGAATCTTTTGGGAAAAGAAATAAGAGTGTTTTAGATGAACAAACTTTCTCACACTACGACATTCAATGCTCCAGAAGTTTGCCGCTGACTATACTGTTAGCCCAACATTTAAGTTTTGAAAATTTTAATTACTTTCACCACCGTTCCTTTTACCACCGAACCTGTGCAGACAAGATGCAACCTTTGGCAAGAGAAAACATCATCCTGCACATGAACTACCCTAGTTGACCTGGAAGTCTTTAAATAGACTTCGGATTCAGGTTGGCAGAAGCAAAGGGAACATGGATAGATAGATAGATAAAACGTTTATTTGCTTGCCCTTATCCCATTTATTTGGTACTAAAGTCACAAATAATTTACACAAGAATAAAAATTCTGAAATTAAATCACAACAAACAAAAATAAACAACAGATAAGATGTACATGTAAACTTAAGACAATGTGTGCTGTAGCAATGCAAATAGGCAATAGCTCAGAGTCAAAATTTGCTCAAGAGCAAAGCGCTGGTTTTCAGCTTCAACCTAGACGAATTCCACATTCTTAATGCGAACGGCTAAGGAGTGGAACTCCCTGCCGGCGGATCTGTTTCCGGAACAATATAACCTGGGCCTTTTCAAGGCGAGAATGAATAGGCACTACATAGGTGAGTATGCTTCAACATAGTCCGCATCGTCACTTTCCACCAGGTGAGATGGCGGACAAATGCTCGCCTATATATATTAAAAAAAAAAAAAAAACGAAGACGAGGTTGCGACATGGCTAGGTTGGAATTCTCGAAGAACTCCGATGTGAACTGTATTTGCGGTGCAGGTAACATTTAATATCGTGCCCTGCGTGCCCTAGTACGTACACGCAAGCGGATCTATCTAATGATTGCCAATCGATCTGCAATACAAGTGGCAGAGTTCTAAGCCACCACATTGTAAGATTTCTGCCCTGTGTTCCATCGACACGATAAGAAGAAGAAGAATTACTTTCAAAGTAGCATTGTAAAAAAAAAAAAAAAACACGATCACACTCATAGCCCCCACTAGGATTCCCTGTATCGGGGTGCCATGGACATACACAGAAACAACCACAAAGATCACCCAGACCCAGAAACAGACATTTCTCATCATTCAAATGTCTGCCCTGGCCGAGAATCGAACCCGGGACCCTCTGCGTAGCAGGCAGGTACACTGCCAACTAGGCTGCACGGGTCGTCAAAAAGTAGTAGCACTAACAAATAGAAGATATTTGTATTACAGCTAAGAAACTTACGCAACGAGAAAGCATTTATCACTTTGCTTTTAGTAAAATAAAACATTAAGTAAAGTCGACAGAAAATTCTCAAGATTTATACCACAAATGGTTGCTGCAAATTCAAATGCTGAGCAGAAAATTCTTTCATTCTTCTTTGGTCTTTATTATGGATATCTTTTTGATTAACTGCCTTTCGCGTTTGATTCTATAATGGACTCTATTGCCAGTGAAATAACGGTAATCTTTTTCTGTTAATGCGATGAACCGTAAATGAGTTTTTTAATGAATGGACAAGTTTTATTTCATCTGGTGGTGAAAATTATGCTATGAGGGAAATCAATTGCGCACGAGGAAAATGTTATCAAAAAGAAAACCATACAAACTCCAAAATGTAGGTACCTTCTACATTTTGTAATAGTACCTTCTTAAGTTTTGGTAGGGTTGATTTTAATAATTTCTGGCCGAAACAGAGTTTAGGGCAGTTCGAGCAATTTAGAAGATATGTGCCAAAGCTCTATGGAATTATAGTTTTCTTAGAGCGTTTCGGGTAAAATTATACCGAAATATAATACCTGATCATATTTTACTTCCATGCTGGACTGGGAGCGAGAGAAAAACATAGAATGTGCCAGCTGCATTTCCTCCCGGGCATGCTGTAAAAACCAGCTAAGGGATCCGAGGGTTTCTGTATATTGCAATTTAGGCGACAGGCTGACAACCTGTCACTACAGCAATATATCTACCAATCTATCTTAAACAACCCTCAAAACTTTGTCAGACGTGGCAGAACTACCTTTGTTTAGGTCGTGTACGCTCTGCCTACCCTATTAGGGATAAAGGCGTGATTATATGTATGTATGTATATTTTATGGTGTGCTCTACCCATGAAACTGAACAACTGTCCCCAAGGAACATAAGTCACTTTACACCCTATATAATCAGTATGTTAAGATCCTTTCTCCAATATAAAGCTACAAATAATAAGCTTACATAAGCTCAAATAACAACAGACAAAAGCATTTTCCCGGTAAAATTGTTCCGGCCAACAATTCACCGATTCCCGATATTCAATTAAAACGACTGTTTCACTCGAGAGCAATTATCCTGAAGCCTGGGAGAGGCTACGAATAGAAAAAAGGAGAGGCGTAAGTAACGTGGGAGGTGGTGGTTCAAATTCCACCACAAAGGTACCATCTATTTTTCGGTTATCGAATTTCATACATACATACATACAGTCACGCCTTCATCCCTAATGGGGTAGGCAGAGCGTAAACGACCAAAACAAAGGTCGTCCCGCCACGTCTGACAAAGTTTTGAGGGTTATTTAAGTTAGATTTGTAGGTATATTGCTGTAGTGACAGGATGTCAGCCTATCGCCTAAATTACAATATACTGAAACCCTCGGATCACTTATCGAATTTCATATGTAGGTACGTTTATTCGGTGGTTTTTCCGTTCTTCGGAAGGTATGTTAAGCTGTTGGTCCCGGTTGATATCGTTAATAGCCTAGACCATTAAGCCATGTCAGAGGCCAGTGTTGAGCATTGGTGGCTTAAAAACTCTGACCTAATCTAGGATTGGGTCTGGTTTCTCTTCTGGCTTGCGGAGGTTAGATGGCAGTCGGTCTGTGTAAAAACCAGTATCATTGTTCAATCTCCTAGCTTAGATAGCCAACCAATCAATCCCCTAGACAGATAAGGCAACGGGAGATGATGATGATACATTAAAAAACTTCCTTCTATGGTGATCTGGGAGCGATAGAAAACGTAGAAGTGCCAGTAGCTTCTCCCGTCCCGTTACATAGTACTGATTTTGAAGCGATGGACTGACAACCTATCACTATAGTTAGATCCTTTTTACTATTTATCTTCGTCGTCGTCACAGCCGATATAAGTCTACTGCAGGGCGTAGGCTTCCCCCAAGGACCTCCAAGATGATTGGTCTAGCGCCTTCTGCATCCAGCGCGACCCTCACCAGATCGTCGGTCCACCTTGCCTAGGTAGGTACTACAGAACTTTCATGCCCCAGCGGGAGTCGATTCTGCGAGCAATATGCCCCGCCCACTGCCACTTAAGTTGCGCAACTCTTCTCTTTTCTCCTCGTTTCGGATTCGATCGCGAAGGGAAACGCCGAGCATAGCGAATTCTATTGCCCTTTGAGTGATATTGAACCTTCTTATGAGGCCAATTGTGAGTGGCCACGTTTTGGTTACGTAGGACTTCACTGGCAACACGCACTGGTCCCAGACTTTTGTCTTAAGATGTTGCGGTAGTTGTTGGGATGAGAATATGTTACGCAGCTTCCCGAACGCGAATATTTATCAGACTTGTTGAAAAAAAAGTTTTTGCGTACATACAAGTAGACAAGGGTGTAGTTAAGGTACATTCATACATACATATAATCACGCCTTTATCCCTTATAGGGGTAGGCAGAGCGTAAACGACCTAAACGAAGGTCGTTTCGCCACGTCTGACAAAGTTTTACGGATTATTTAAATAGATTTGTACGTATACTGCTGTAGCGAGAGGTTGTCAGCCCATCGCCTAAACTACAATATACTGAAAAAAAACCCTCAGAACCCTTAGCTATTTTTTCAGCATGGGAGGCAACGCATTTTATGTTTTTCTCTCATACCCAGTCCAGCATGGAAGAAATAGTTAAGGTATCCCTACATATATACAACAACAGTGTCGCTATTGGTTCATAATCAAAAACATAAACCATTTCCGAAACAAATCCCCTTTCTCCTTTGAAATAAGAAATCAGTTCGTTCTTCCTTCACGAACGATTTGAAAATAGAACTGCAGAATGACGAGGCGGAACACTGGCTGGTTTTACCGTACGACGACTCTTTAAATGAATGCGGGCGAAAAAAGAAACTAACGCCGCCATCTTGAGATTTGACAGTTCTCCCTATACTGCAGCGCCCTCAACCACATTCATTTAAAGCCTTGTTGTTTATTCGTGGTTTATTTGCACAGTCACGCTGTGACGTCACGTTCCGACCGAACACCAATTTGTTTGTATTTGAAAAAATGGAAATTAGGTTGCCGTAGCGTGTTGGAATGCTTTATCAAAATCTACCGCGGGTGTACATTATGGATGGTACGGATTTCAACTTCGTACAGGCTGAAATATGATAGGAGGAAGGCGGTTTGGTATTTACACTCTTGACAGTTATTCGTAATTTTTATACACAGCGCTTCCATGAATGAAATTATGGCATTAAAATAATCATTCATAAATTCATCATCATTAGAGAAAATGAAAATTGTAACCAAGTAACTACATTAATTAAAATTAGATCTTTAATTAAATATGCTGAAACCCCGAAATTCAGACCATTTATCACGTAAATCTATAATTTCACTCTGTAAAAAAAAAACGAAGAATCCCTCAGCAATATTTAAAAAGTAAAACAAAAACTGCGAAGTAAAATATTTTCTCTAACAGCTTAAAAAGTAACAACACACGTGTACTAGGATAGCATAACCGGGCAGAGCTGGCGAGTCACGAACAAAATGCCCGATCGGGCTCGCCCCCGGGTGCCATTACTTCTAACGCCTGCAATGCGCTTCAAACAAGAACTTATTTATGACTTCCTACTGTGTTCTGTTGACCTAGTACGAGATATAAATACGGGGAGAATTCTACGCATTTTTTTTTATTTATTATAACAGATGTTGCATTATTTTCTTAGGACTATTATAGTGAGTTAGAGTTCGTATCAGAAATGTCATTTCAGTACAAAATTGCCTGTCAAATCCATACTTAATATGGCTCTTAATCTTAAGAAAATCTTAGGCTCTTAGACTTGTATTTATAAAGCAAACTCAAGATCGAGAGCAATATTAAGTATGGATTTAACAGGCCAAATTGTACTAAAATTACATTGCTGATACAAACTCAAACTAGCTGTCAATCTCAAGTGCTGTTTACAAATACGGGCCTTAAGCTCGCATTTATAAGCCAACTGAAACTTGTGAGCAATATAAGTATGGATTTGACAGGCCAGATTGTACTGAAATTTCATTTCTGATACGAACTCAAACTCGCTGTCACTCATGAGAGATGATTTAAAATACGGCCCTTGCTTATAAAGCGATCTCAAGATTGAGAGCAATATTAAGCATGTATTTGACAGGCTGTTTAGTACTGAAATAACATTTCTAATACGAACTCAAGCCTGGCTATCAGTCTGAAGTGCTTATAATATAACGAGCCTTAATTTGTTCATGTTTGTATTTAATTCAGAGTATGGAGTATTTAAAAAAAAAATCATACCTTTTTTTATTAATTCGCTGTCTCAGCTGGAAACTAACGAAGGAATGGGAAGTGACGATGCTTACGATGATGGAGAATGTTTGCCTACAAAATGCTTTTTCACTCTTGCCTTGTCCAGGTCATAATGTTTCGGAGACAGATGGGCAGGCGAGGCGTTCCACTCCTTAGCCGTTGGCATTGAAAGTGTTGAAGCAATGCGCTATAGGCGAATATTTGCAATGTAATGAAATATTGTTAGCCCACAAACTATGTAATAATAACAGTCTTCCCACTGATTTTCGGTGATGGCGGCCAATGTCCCAGAGATCGGCCAACTGCGCAGGATTAATTTTTAGTGCCAAAGTGTTTGCGCTACACACAGGTGCTTCTCTATTCCTTCAATCTCTTATTCTAATGGGACAGATTGACTGACTCGACCAGAGAGAAATCAGGCGCAGGACTGACTATATACATCCACCCAACAGTATGGATTATCTTACTTTTTGGACAATCAGGTGATCAGCCCGCAATGTCCTAATCAAACTAGATACAACAACACAAAGTCCTTGTCCCCCCCGCCGGGAATCGAACCCGGGTCTTCGGATCGAGAGTCCATGGCTCAGACCGCTTGACCACGGAGGCGGTTACTAGCCCACAAACTCTGTATAGTGGGAGGAACCAGTTTAAATTGCAAAACACCGAAAGCCTTAGATCTCTTTACCTTATGTTCAAAAAGAAAAACAGCTGATATACTCGTACGTTTGATTGTGTTTTATAGCTCCCACGCCAGTTTAATAGTATAATTATGTCGTCAATTACATTTCAACCGAAAACTGAATTACATATTGTAATAATGATTTAATTTTGTGTTTCCAATGAAACGCCCGGACAAATGAGTAAATAATATTTATTCATACAGAACAGTCATTTTCCTTTATTATTTTATAGTCATGGTTTGTACAGGTGGAAATTTCAATTATATTTCGAAAGTTTATTGAAAAATTAAACCTTGACACATGAGTTTAATATGATAATGTAATTTACATATCTCTTGCTCTATAAGTGACCATTGCTAATCTAAAAGCTGAGTTGTTCAAGGTTATAATATCCCTGTGACAAAAATTACATTCATTTGAAAATAGAACTGTCATTTCACAACATGTCAAAACTATAGTTAAAATAAGTTTTATTTTTCTTCCATCCTCGGAATATTTACTCGAAATGAAATCTTAATTCGAAACGTAATTGTTTTGGACATTAAGTAAAAAATATTTTTAATATCGAACCGGTCAGTATTATTTGTGTCGCATGGAATAACGCGACAAAAAATATATTATCAATAAATATATATTTTTAATCTGTGCTTTTTATAACCTCAAAATTTGAGTTTGTCGATTTACTACTCAGTATTTTATAATGAAACATCAAAATATTTAAACAATCAGTATGATGTACCAAATGCCTACTGTGTGTTATAAAAAGTATCTTAAGCGAATGGAGATGTTTTGTTACGTATGAAATCTTACTATATTTTCATACTATAATTTTCGTATTTTTTTCCTTTATTTGAACTTATTTTTCACGCGATATGTAAAGCATAGTAATAACGTTGGTTTTAATTATCAATTGCATACTCGTACTACGAAATCACTCATATGCAATTGATGTATAGCAACCCTTGGTTACTATAGTCTGTCAACGTCGTGCTTACCGCGCCCTAGGGGTACAGACGTTGGCGGGGACGCGGTAGCACGCGGCGATTGCGAACATGAACACATTGCGTCGTGCTCGCTCACCCTCCTGCTTCACCGCCCGCACCCCCGTTACCGCGTCCCCGCGCACGTCTGTACCCCTAAGGCGCGGTAAGCACGACGTTGACTTGACAGACTATAATGTACTGTTCTTTCCATATTGGACCAGTGATAAAGAATATATGAACCTACTAGCTTCTTCTTGGCCAAAAAAAATTCAGTTGAAGTTAAAGTGACCTGTCACTGCAGTAATGTACCCAGTGTACCTGATAAACCTTTCCTTAGATATTTCCGCTAAATATTTGACATACGCCTTTATCCCTAATAGGGTAGGAAGAGCGTAAACAACCTAAACCAATTTATACTTGCGATTGTCGGCACTTGGTGAAACTTAATAATAAGTGAAACAAGTAGAAGTGTTTGTCATAACAACATTATAACCTAAACAAAGGTCGTTTCGCCATTTTGACAATGATTTGATGGTTATTTAAGATAGATTTGTAGGTATATTGCTGTAGTGACAGGTTGTCAGCCCATCGCCTAAATCACAATATTCTGAAACCCTCGGATCCCTTAGCTGGTTTTTACAGCATGCTCGGGAGGATATGCAGCTGGCACATTTTATGTTTTTCTCTCGCTCCCAGACCAGCATGCAAGAAGAATGGAAGAATTATATTAATTATAATGGTTTTTTGTTGTTATGTGTTGTGTTATATGATTTGTTTTCTAATGTGCAATAAAGTATTATTATCTTCATCATCATCATCTGCCTATATCAGTCCACTGCTGGACATAGGCCTCTCCCATGGTACGCCACTCAGCTCGGTCTTCAGCCGTTCTCATCCCATTTCTGCCCGCTGTTTTACGAATATCTTCGCTCCACCTGGTACCACGACGTCCTACACTACGTTTTGCCTTGTGGTATCTACTATAGAATTATTATCTTATCGTAAATATTTGTCTCAAATTTTGAACAATCTACGTTTTCTTTTTGCCCTACACGCTCAATCATGTCAGAACATCTGAGATGTACATGACAAAACATGGCATACTGGAGTTGTCTCTATGATTTATGCATAAGACACTTTGTCTCGCAACTGCATAGTTGGTAGTAACTATTACATAATGGCTCCTGTGAGGAACTAGATACTTAATTAAACTGGCTTATATTATTCAGACGGGTTCCAGTGAGAACCGGATCCCTCATTATTATTTTGAGCATTATATTATTTAAATTGAATATTATAGTATATTATTAGATGTTATTATTTACTTACTGTCTGGAAATTGAAGAACTAAGAGAAGGTTTATAAAGAAAAAATATATTTGTAACTAAAAGGAAAGACAAAGAAAACTAGAAAATTAAAATAGTATTATTTAAAATTTTCCATGTTTATTGTATTATAGTCTAAAAAAATATACAGAGCAGAATGGCATTGATAACGCATACACATAACATAAAAATGCTTAACAATTTAAAAATATATTGAAATATATTAAGTACATAGCATCAATAGGACTTCCTTCTCCTATCGCTCTGTCAATTTTGAAGAAAATAAAAATCTTAACGGATATCCTTTTTAAAATAGAAAGAGTAGAACTGTAAATGTTAAAATGTTTCTAACTCTGTTTTTTTTTAAATTTAAAAACCAACTAAAAATTAAGACTTATTTTTTTTATTGAGGTGAATGAACCTGAAGAGATCTACCCCAAAAGCAAGTAGTATAAATATTTTAATTATTTTATGATGTGTATGAGTGTTCAAAGAAACTCAGATACTTTTGGCCAATAAATATTGTAACTTTTAAAATGAATAGGTATGTATATTTGTGAGTGGATAAAAAAATATGGAACAAAATTAATAAAGTATTTAGAAATAGGTGCTTACTTCGAAATTTCGCATGATAATATAAAATAGTAGATACTTTTTAGCTTGGCACAAGTTTCACGAACACTTTTATGTAAAATCACATTGTTAGCTACGGGTTGAATGTCTCAAATACGTGCCGATATCTATAGTTGTAATAGTGATGCCAGCGTAGACTGTTTACGATGAGTAGAGGTTGAAGAATTGATGAAAAGGCGCAGTTTTTTTGTAAATCGTGTAATACATACATACATATAATCACGCTTTTATCCCTAATGGGGTAGGCAGAGCGAAAACAACTTAAGAAAAGGTCGTTCCGCCACGTCTGACAAAGTTTAGAGGGATATTTAAGATATATTTGTAGGTATATTGCTATTGTGACAGGTTATCAGCCCATCGCCTAAATTGCAATATAATGAAACCCTGGGATCCCTTGGCTGGTTTTTACAGCATGCCCGAAAAGAAACGCAACTGGCACATTCTAAGTTTTTCTCTCGCTCCCAGTCCAGCATGGAAGATTTAAAAAAAAAAATTAAGTAGGGTAATTTTTAAACGATCGTATAGATTCAATTTTATACTCTGTATGACCCGTACATACAGGGTATAATATTGAATACTCATCATCATCTCCCTAGCCTTATCCCGTATATTGAATACTACGGGTACGTATAACATACGAGCCATGTCTTGTTAAAACTTTGCCGTAGCGGGGCGCAGGTTGTCGTTCAAAGGGATAAAATTATCCGCCCTTGTACTCATCCGGCCCCAGGCAAAGGGAAAAATTGTGCGCTGCCGCTGTTGTTTAAAAAACTGTAGCAATTAAATTTCAGTATATACATATAACCACGCCTTTATCCCTAATGGGGTGGGCAGAGCGGAGGTCCTGGGTTCGATCCCCAGGAGGGAGGGAACACAAAGTTGATATTTGTCAATTTGTGATATTTTCGCAGTTTGGTTAGGATAATGCAGGCCGAATCACCTGATTGTCTGGAAGAAAAAAGGTTCCGCATTTCGGAGGGCACGTTAAGCCATCGGTCCCGTTCGCTGTATATGATAGTGGTCGTTACAAACCATGTCAGACGCCTATTAGCGGTTTAAAAACTCTAAAACCAGGGTATGTCGGGTCGATTGACTCGATACCCACCCGAAAGAAGAAGAAGTACTATACTCCGTTTTTTTAACGTTCCTCTCAAAAGGTCGGTCGGTCGGTTCGGTCTGCAACATGTTATGTTTGTAACAAAGTTATGATTGCGGTTCCGAAAAATGAACCTCTGCTAAGTTGCAAAGAAAAGTAGTTAACGGGCAGTGAAACGCGTTGGTATAGTAGTAGTGACAGGTTGTCAGCCCATCGCCTAAATTACAATATACTGAAACCCTCGGATATCTTAGTTAGTTTTTACAGCATGCTCGGGAGGAAATGCAGCTGGCACATTGTATGTTTTTCTTTCGCTCCAGCATGGAAGAATTCACAAGCTTGCATCAAAATGTAGTTTCAATTTAACCTCTCCAATCGATCGAAAACTATATAATGACGAATATAATGACGTTGCGGGCTCAAAATTGGAGGGGAACCAAGTAGATATTTTGCTGGCAATATTTTAGATCGAGCGATAAATTGCCCAAGTTAATATTGTACAAGTTAATATCGCTAGAGATTAAGATCAAAATGGATTGGCGGGGAGTGGTGAGGGGAGGAGGGGAGAGGGGGGAGGGGAGAGGGAACCTGCTACTGGAACGCTATCTTGGTAGAAATTTTAGGAAGTTCGTTATTACATACATACATATAATCACGCCTTTATCCCTAACCAGCGACCCGCACCAGCTTCACACGGAAATCATCAGTGTTTTTCTACTATACTATACGTGTATTATACATATAAACCTTCCTCTTGAATCATTCTATCCATTAAAAGAAACCACATCAAAATCCGATGCGTAGTTTAAAAGATCTAAGCATACATAGGGATATAGGGACAGAGAAAGCGACTTTGTTTTGTACTATGTAGTGATGGGGTAGGCAGAGTGTAAACAACCTATACAAAGGTCGTACCGCCACGTCTGACAAAGTTTCGAGGGTTGTTTAAGATACGATTTGTAGGTATATTGCTGTAGTGACAGGGTGTCAGCCAGTAAATTGCAATATACAGAAACCCTCGGATCCCATAGCTGATTTTTACAGCATGCCCGGGAGGAAATGCAGCTGACACATTCTATGTTTTTCTCTCGCTCCCAGTCCAGCATGGAAGTTGAAGTGGAAGTTCGTTATTAATGTCGTGATTCTGTTGATATGGGTTTTGATTGGGGCAATGTTGTATGTATTTTGTCATTTGAAAAAAGAACAGACAGTAATTCGATTTAATCTGAAACGGAACCAAAAAAGCTTTACTTTAAACTTAATAATAAGTAATTTTATTAAATATATACATACGTACATATAGACACGCCATTATATATAATGGGTCAGGCGGTACGTAAGCGATCGTTTCGCCACGTCTGACAAAGATCTGAAGGCTATATAAGATAGATTTCTTGGTAAGAATATTGCTGTAGTGACAGTTAGTCAGCCCATCGCCTAAATATAAAATATTGTAGCCAAAAATTTACTAGTTATAGTTATTTAGTTGTCAGTATTATAATTATTTATTGGTGTACTTTTCAGTATCACGGGTCCATAGGGACCCAGTTTTTTGAGGCATACGTGGGACCAAAGCCAACAGCGCAGAGGCGTTTTTATACCAAATAATGTTTTGTACTGTGTGCATCATGCGGGCTATTATTATTATTTTACTTAGCCTAGTATAAAATATTTTCAATATTTTCTAAGTATATCATTTTTTCAACACAAAATATCGATTAAATCAAGCATTGAATAATACACGACAGAACTAACAAAATTAATAAAACCCACAGATAAACAAGACCTCAATGAATTAGCAGCAGATATAATTAAACACCAACTTATATTTACAGTTCCAACAAAATATCGATTATATCAAGCATTGGGTAATACACGATAGAACTATAGAAATTAATAATACCCGCAGATAAGCACGACCCCAATGAATTAGCAGCAGATATAATTAAACACCAACTTATATTTACAGTTCCAACAAAATATCGATTATATCAAGCATTAGGTAATACACGATAGAACTATAGAAATTAATAATACCCACAGATAAGCACGACCCCAATGAATTAGCAGCAGATATAATTAAACACCAACTTATATTTACAGTTTCAACAAAATATCGATTATATCAAGCATTGGGTAATACACGATAGAACTATAAAAATTGATAATACCCACAGATAAGCAAGACCCCTATGAATTACCAGCAGATATAATTAAACACCAACTTATATTTACAGTTCCGACACGAGTACCTTCCTGCTACCTGGCACTCTAATAACTTTGTTTTATTCACGCGGGGCGGGGCGTGGCGGGTCCGAATAATGTCTGTTATTCTTGCGAGCAGATGAGTACACGAGCTGAATTCGTAATGTCTCGCAGTTTGTTCAGGAAACTCGCGCAACGAGTATTTTTTTTAACTGTGCTTATTTTTCTCTTCAATATTAATTGGATTTTCGATATTTAAATGCTATTCAGGTGTTTTTTTGTATTTTTGACGATTCTTTGCTTTTTTATATCACTTTTGAATGGAGTGGATATTGGGCTCGATTCTAGATGCCACCAACTAAAGCTAAAATTAAAATTCATCTGTCACTTTAAAATATAAGATTAAAATTATTAAGTTTGAAATTAAGAAAGAGAGACACAAGGCGGCTCATAGTCTATGGTTTTTTGCTTTTTCCGCAAGATTATCGCAGGTATTTGACAATTCCACTGTATTTTATCCGCCATCCTTGGACATGGTGGCTAAATTTGACAGATAACGCGGAAGTCGCAGATTATAATCGCAAACCATAGAGAAATAAATCGCCTGTCCTTTTTCAATATTTTTTCCTAAAAGTGAAAGATGGGTACATTTTAATTTTAAGTTAAGACGGTAACATCAAGTGTATTTTAAAATCGAGCTCACTATTGTATTTTGGTACCTATACAGCCAAAAACAGCGACTATATCTAAAATGTCCCTTAAAATTCGATTTTGTGTGATTTTATACTTGATGCCATGTAGGATAAAAGGACGTGATAAAGTGTGTATATTTGTAATGCTTAGAATATATAGGTAGCATTTACTAAAATGTACAGTTTAACTTAAACAACTGGTATAAAAACATACAGCGAGTGTTCCCATTCGTCCACTTTGAGAAAAAGCGATGCCAACTTATGTCGTACGCTGCTCTGTGTAATGGGTTCGTCCCACTTCGCACTGAATGGGCGACGTGACCGCTTGCAGCCTATACACTAGTCTTTCTGTCTAACTTTGGTGCATGGATCTTTATAAGTTACAATTCATACATACATATAGTCACGCCTTTATCCCTTATGGGGTAGGCAGAGATAGGTCGGTCCGCCACGTCTGAAAAAGTTTTGAGGGTTATTTAAGAAAGATTTGTATTTATATTGCTGTAGTGACAGGTTGTCAGCCTATCGCCTAAATTGCAATATACTGAAAAACTGGGATCCCTTAGCTGATTTTTACAGCATTGCATCATCATTGTATTTTTTCTCTCGCTGCCAGTCCAGCATGGAAGATTACAATTCAGCAGTTCATAAATATGAATGCTGATAAAAGTGCTCATATAATATTTTTGAGGATTTTAACACTCAAAATTATTTTCTTTCTTTCGTATTATATGCTTTTGTAATCTCTTTTTTTATTATTGTAAAATTACATACATACATACATATAATCACGCCTTTATCCCTAATGGGGTAGGCAGAGCGTAAACGACCTAAACAAAGGTTGTTCCGCCACGTTTGACAATGTTTTGAGTGTTATTTAGATAGATTTCTAGGTATATTGTTGTAGAATTTTATAGTCAAAAACACAAAATGACTATAAATGCGGGTCACCTCTCGCAAATAGTAAATTTACGGTTCACCTGGCGAGCGAGCATCGTAACCCAACACTATAGCTACTCTGTCCCACTAGCCAATCTCTTCTCTGGGGACTCTTTGGTTTGGGAATTACATACATACACATAATCACGCCTTTATCCCTACTGGGGTAGGCAGAGCGTAAACGTCCTATATAAAGGACGTTCCGCCACGTCTGACAAAGTTTTGAGGGTTACTTAAGATAGATTTGTAGATATATCACTGTAGTGGCAGGTTGTCAGCCCATCGCCTAAATTACAATATACTGAAACCCTCGGGTCCCTTAGCTAGTTGTTACAACATGCCTGGGAGGAAATGCAGCTGACACATTCTATGTTTTGCTTTTGCTCCCAGGACAGCATGGAAGTCATTTAATTGGGAATTTCTAAATTAATAATAAGACCTCCCACCGATTTTGCATCGAATCTCCCAGAGATCGGTCAACTGCACAGTATTAGTTTTTAGCGCCCAGGTGTTTGCGCTACACACTGGTGCACTTTCTATTCTTGCAAATAGGGTTTCAATCTCTATTCTGATAAAACAGGCTGACTAACACGACCAGAAAAATCAGACTATCTAATTATTATATATTTACTTGCCCATCCGACAGCATGGATCATCTTACTTTTCGGACAATCAGGTGATTAGCCTGCAATGTACTAAGACAAACTAGAATCAACAACTCAAAGTCATTGTCACCCGCCGGGAATCGAACCCGGAGCTCCGGGTCGTGAGCCCATGGCTCAGACCACTAGACCACGAAGGTAGTTAAATTTCTAAATTAGTGACATAGTAAAGCATTTGTTTACGTTTGTCTACGTTGATTGTTACGCATCGTAGGAATAATGTTAGATTGTCTCAATTACCAGTTTTCGCGAGTCAGACAATAAATCTATTCAATACATAATATTTGTAAAGGAAAACGTACGAGAAAATGTAACCCAGCTTTGGCCTTTTTATGGGTCACCGGGCAGTGAGTGAGTATCAAGATGAGCTGTTCCGTATTTCGGAAGTCTTTATAAGGTTCAATATTTAGTTCATATTGTTGTGAGGGATACAGAATCAAAGGAAAATGTTCTCATATTAAATCTTTTTAATATAGGGTGATGCAGCTATCGGAATTTTTCATCGAAAGATGTAGGTCGATAAGTTTGTATTGGAAATTACAAAAGACTGTTACTGTGTTTGCAATTTGTAAGAAAATGCCTTAGTCCTAACATAGGCAGGCTTTATTTCTAACATAGATTTGTTAGATAGTATCTTGTGATTGCTATTTAGAAAAAAAAAGAGTGATACGCAAGTATTTAAAAGCGAAACCTAGTGCCACAACATAAAAAAAAAAGTACTAAAACTTGACAAAGTTAATTTGAACCCATTTGATGTACAAATAATATGGCATATAGCCCCTTTGACATATAAATCAGCTCAAATTTATATAATCCATTATTTAAGCTAGAAGAGTTTTTAAACCGCCTAGTAGCACAACTATCAGGCCTCTGACATGGTTTGAGTAACGACCACTATCAAAGACAGCGACCGGGATCGACGGCTTATATTTATTCTATTCGTAATACGAAAACAAATTACGCAGCCCTACGGCGCAGCACGCACGCACACTACGACGTTCGCCGTAGGTACACTGCAGCCGCGTATGTATTGTGTTGTATATCACTAATAAAAGATAAGACAAGATAAGAATATACTGTATTGCACAGAAAATACACAAGAGAAAATAAAATTCAATGAAACAAATAGTAGAACAAATAGGCAGCCTTATTGCTAATATACGTGGTTTAAACGAACGCAGTACTTTTATTTACACCCTGTATACCTAGAGTACAGTACTGTATCCTTAGTCACCGTAGAAAGAATAGAAAGCTAACTCTATTTATAATTTAGCAACGCGAAACCACATTCAAGAGACTGCGACCCCGGTCCTTCTGATTACATTACCAGATAACAAACTAGATAACAAAGGAGAATTACTTCCATCTTATATCCACTCTGTTGTCTTGACGTTGTTTAGAAGTTAGTTCTGTAAATTTATTAGTCGGAGCTGTAGCTAAGTCTTCGCTATCTTTTCTACTGCAAGTTTTTTCTTTGCTACTTTCCGAGGAACCCCACTTCGCTTTTCCCCTATTGTGGTAGGTTTTTTTATCCGTTGTATTGTTGTGTTTCCTTCACTTTGTAATTGGATAAAGGTATAAAAATAGTAGTTTTTACGACAAGGACTGCCTCCGTGGTCTAGTGGCTAGTGTCATGGACTCCTAATCCGCAGGTCCTGGGTTCGATTCCCAGGGGGGAAACACAAAGTTGATATTTGAGAATTTATCACTTTGTGCATTTTTCCCCAGTTTGGTTAGGACATTGCAGGCTGAATCACCTGAATGTCCGAAAAAGAAGAAGATTTCGTGCTTCGGAGGGCACGTTAAGCCGTCGGTCCCGGTCGCTGTCTTTGATAGTGGTCGTTACTCAAACCATGTCAGAGGCCAGATAGTTGTGCTACTAGGCGGTTTAAAAACTCTGACAATAGGGTTTATCGGGTCGATAGACTTGATACCCACTCGACAGAAGAAGAAGACGACAAGGACACACGATATACGATCCTGCGGCGAGAGCTGTGATTAAGTCGAAGATAAAAATGGTTTTGTGTACGAGTTATAAACTCTGCTTTTCACTTCGATTGCGAGGAAAATTGAAGAAATTCTTGAAGATTTTTTTTTAAGAGAACAGTATTTATTCCCACTATTTAACTTTTTAAATCTTTCGACATGTAATATCAGGCTTTGGCTGGAGACCTTTCTTTTTTTTTTTTTTTTTTTTTTATCATATAAAAGTAATACAATGCTATTATAAATATATTCTCCCAAACTTCGTAAAAGTTTAACGGGAGATCCGTTGCTCTGCGCAATACAACTTACTTATACTAAAACATTAAAAATTAACTTAATTATTATGCTAATTTGAATTTAAAAATATATATGTTTAAAATAATATTATAGTAACACTCCTAGACCTTACTTGCTACTTTATCCAAAATGTACGATTTGATTCTATTCTTTATTTATTTTTTCGACACATGCATTGTTTTTAATTCGCTAGGCAACTCATTAAAAATAGTTGGAATCATATTTATTTATTTTATTTTTATTTTTATATGCTCTAATGATCGCTTACCATACACATTGTTTACTCGCGGCACCTCGAGTAGGTGTTGTAACGCTAGTCTCGTGTTGTGGCTATGTTGTCTGGGCACTTTGTGTTCATCACTCGAATACTGCTGCACTGCGTGGTACAACATATACTTCTTATCCATCGGTATTATTTTGAAATGTTTAAATAGGTAATAAAAACATGAGAGCAAATAATTTAATATAAATATTTTATAATAACAAGTTTTATCTATGAACTTCTTATTGTGTTTGGCTGTACGGCATAATTCTTTCCCTTAGAAGAAATGCATTTATGAGTAGATATGTTTTACTCTTGAGCACATAATTACATTTTGTGCAGCCCTGCACAAAATGGCGATTTGCAAGCAAAGGAAGTGAAAAGTACCTTTTATGTTATCAAGGGCCGTTCTTTGCATTATTCTTCTGATTACGATAACAGGCATTCTTCTTGGAATATGGTTTATAACGATTTAATTCTCTTGGATGAGAGATTTATTTTATTTACAGTGAATGTATAATTAAATTGAATATTCTTCTTCTGCCGAGTGGGTATCGAGTCTATCGACCCGATGAACCCTGGTGAGATAGTTTTTAAACCGTCTAGTAGCACAACTATCAGGCCTCTGACATGGTTTGAGTAACGACCACTATCAAAGACAGCGACGGGGACCGACGGCTTAACGTGCCCTCCGAAGCACGAAATCTTTTTCTTTTTAGGACAATCAGGTGATTCAGCTTGCAATGTCCTAACCAAACTGGGGAAAAGTCCACAAAGTGATAAATTCTCAAATATCCACTTTGTGTTTCCCCCCTGGGAATTGAACCCAGGACCTCCGGATCAGGAGTCCATGGCACTAGCCACTAGACTACGGAGGCAGTTAAATAAAAATTAAATATTAATAATGGTTCATATTTTCTTGATAAAGTATTGTTATGTAACTCGAAAAAATAAATAAAAACACGAGTAAATGCAAATTATTCTGATGAATGAATGGAATAAGTGTGTGAAAATTTTTCATATTTTTAACTGAAAGCACGTTGACCTAATTCAAGCACAAACAGGTTCTTTTAGACACAGTTTGTTACTCAGTCCATTTAAATAGAACCTCAGAATAAGGTACAGGAATCAAAGGCGTGTTTTTTTGTAAGAAAATGGCGCTGAACTAGATGACTAAGCACAAAATACAACCGTCCGGAAAAAATAACCCGTCATCACATTATGGGCACATTACGAACGAAAACCGAATTCTATTATCGAATATAACAAATTGCAAGGCGAAATGGACGCTGAGCTTGTATATTACTGGCATAGTGACTGAATAGTATTATTTCGAATTTAGTATAAAGCAAAAATAATAGGATAAAAAAATGTTTTTAAGATAAAAACAAGCTAATAAACCCCAATCTATATAAACGATAATATTTCCAAAATATGAGAAACAACTATCTACCTAGCCTTATCCCGTATCTCAAGGGGTCGGCTACCTAATCTAGGCGATTGAACGAGGGTACTGGTTTTTACACAGAGCGACTGCCATCTGACCTCCGCAACCCAGAAGGGAAACCAGTCCCAATCCTAGATTAGGTCAAGAGATTTTAAGCCGCCAATGCTTAGCACTGGCCTCTGGCTTGGCTTAACGACTAATATCTAAGGTGTTAATTGATATTAACCGGGACCAACGGCTTAACGTGCCTTCCGAAGCACGGAAAAAGCGCCGAAATATGAGAAACAACAAATCAAAAATATCAACCGTAGATAGGATTTGAACCAAGCGCGTTTGGAAAACCATCCCGAAGCCAAAACCAACTAGGCCACCATTGGTCTACTCCTCAGCGGTGAAATTGGTGATCCGTTGTTTTAAAATAGTTCTTAAGGTGCAAAATCACATATAAAAACTATAATATTAGTTTTACGAATCTTTAACTACACGGGCTTTTTTTATTATTTATAATATCGTATAAAAGTTGTACAATGCTATTATAATATATTCTCCCAAACTTCGTAAAAGTTTAACGGGAGATCAGTTGCTCTGCGCAATACAACTTACTTATACTAAAACATTAAAAACTAACTTAATAATAGGTCTTTTATGCTCCAATCGATTTGATATTCCGAATTTGAACTTTCGCTACGCCGTAGCGCTACGCCCTCTACAGCGTTATGAGACCGCTACGAGACTCCGTCATTGTAGCTTAGCTACCTGAACTGCTACGATTAGATAGTTACGTAGTTAGGTAGCTATTAGAAAAGCCTTGAATTATGTATCTGTGCCACAGATGTACCTAATTCTCTGTACATGGAGAGATCGATGGTGTAGTGGATGCTTCCTGAGCGGGAGGTCGTGGTTCGAATCCCACCAGGTACCAATGTGTTTTTCGAAATTCATAAACGTTTTTTTGGTGTTTTTTACGTCCCGGTTAAAACTCTAACTTAATCTAGGATTCGGTCTGGTTTCCCTGTTGGGTTGCGGAGTTCAGATGGCGGTCGCTCTGTGTAAAAACCAGTACCTTTGTTCAATCCTCTAGGTAAGGTAGCCTTCCCGTGAGATACGGGTAAGAAATTTCTGTTCTATTCTGTTTGATGGGCTAAACAAATTAGTAGCCATGTGAAAGTATACTTAAAGGTTTCTATTCCGTCAGTGGTATTTGTACGTTTTACATCACAAAAAATACTTCAATGCTGGACTGGGAGTGGGAGAAAAACATAGAATGTGCCAGCTTCATTTCCTCCCGAGCATGCTGTAAAAACCAGCTAAGGGAACAGAGGGTTTCACTATATCTTAGTTTAGGCGATGGGCTGACAACCTGTCACTACAGCAATATACGCACAAATCCATCTTAAATAACCCTCAAAACTTTGTCAGACGTAGCGGAACGACCTTTGTTTAGGTCGTTTACGCTCTGCCTACCCCATTAGGGATAAAAGCGTGATTAGTATATCACAAAAGCAATAACTATTATCCAATATTAAACTTTGTCTGTTTCTAACCTTTGCTGGAAGTTGCCAGGGCATGTTTGGTGTTGCTCTATTGATGGACTATTATAGAACATTGATTAACAATATTTTACCTATCCACCTTCATGCACCCCTGTTTCATTCCCTCTGTTCACCCAATGAAGCGTAAATGTCACCCTGGATTAGGCCGTTTAAACACGTTTAATAACCTCTCAGAGCTATTTTTGGAGTAGACTACTCAAATCGGCCTACAATACAATACAAAAATTCTTTAATACACCAAAATTATTACAATTTAATTTTATAGATTTAATTATGTACTCAATAAGCTACCGCACTGCAAGCGGATTACTGGGCATTATTATCACGCCTTATCCATAATCCTTATTGCTATTTCCTATTGTGTACAAAAAAAAACGGTATTTTGAGGTGACTTAAAACCAGAAAGCTGCTGTTAATTTTCCTCCGTCGTCGCTGCAATTTCGAATCGGTCAGTGGAAAAAGAAATATAGAGTTGTGAAATACTCCGATCAGGAGTGGATCACAAAATAGGATTATTTCCTTTCATAGCAGATATGAAAGAAAATAACCCTAGTCCCCACGGGGAATTCTAGTTTGAAAGCAATATTATATTTTTGGCAGGTGGCATAGTAAAATGTGGTAAGTTTAGTACCATTTCAAGTATGGTTGTATTAATCATTTATTCTTCTTCTGTGGTGTGGGTATAGAGTCGATCGACCCAATGAACCCTAGTCAGAGATTTTAAACCGCCTTATAGTACGGCTAATAGGCCTCTGACATGTTTGTGTAACGACCACTATCAAAGACAGCGACCGGGACCGACGGCTTAACGTGCCCTCCGAAGCACGGAATCTTTTTTCTTCCCGACAATCAGGTGGCCTGCTTTATCCCAAACAAGATGGGAAAAATCTCAAAATGTGATAAATTAACAAATAACAAATGTGTGCTCCCCCTGGGAACCAAACCCAGGACCTCCGGATCGTGAGACCATAGCTCTGACCACTAGTCCACGGAGGCAGTCATTTAATCGTATTTTTCAAACTCTCACAGTTAAAATGATTAAAAACGGGAAATTTACAGTGGTTTTCCATGTTTGTATGAGTGTCCGATATTTCAACGCAGTTTCATGCGTTATGATCACGGAGTTGCTCCGCAGCCGTTTTTAATCATTATAAGTCATTCAATCGTTCATCCAATTTAACATACATACATACATATAATCACGCCTTAATCCCTAATGGGGTAGGCAGAGCGTAAACGACATAAACAAAGGTCGTTTCGCCGCGGTTGACAAAGTTTTGAGGGTTATTTAAGATTCATTTGTAGGTATATTGCTATAGTAACAGGTTGTCAGCCCATCGCCTAACTTGAAATATAAAGAAACACTCGGATCCCGTAGCTGATTTTTACAGCATGCCTGGGAGAAAATGCAGCTGGCACATTCTATGTTTTTCTCTCGCTTCCATGGCAGCATGGCATCATTGAATCGTTCATACAATTTAAAGACGTTGCATAATCTACTGTAATCTAGGTCTGAGAACTTCCCCCTACGTCGTCGTACCATGTTGATGTAATAATAAAAGCTCCTCCCCTCTATTCTGTGCTATGTAGACCGGAACGCTGAAAGTCTTACGTTATGAGTGTTATGACGTTATGATATTTATAAAAAAACTTGGGCGATAAATGTTTCAGTTTGACAATTAAATATTTAGAAAACGATAACTAATTATTCCACGCTGGACAGGGGGCGAGAGAACATAGAATGTGCCAGCTGCATTTCCTCCCGGGCATACTGTAAAAACCAGCTAAGGGATCCGAGGGTTTCAGTATATTCCAATTTAGGCGATGGCTTGACAACCTGTCACTATAGCAAACATACAAATCTATCATAAATAATCCCCGAAACTTTGTCAAACATAGCGGAACTACCTTTATTCAGGTCGTTACTCTCTGCCTACCCCATTAGGGATAAATGCGTGATTATATGTGTGTATGCCAAATCAGTTTTCCTTCGCGGCCCAACTAACCCTGGACCGCAATTGGTACCAAGGCAATTGACCGAATCAGGGACAAAGGGTCAGTGAATAGCACCAATGGACCGTAAAGTAATTAGGTGAGGATGATAATTACTCCACCATTTAGCTTTCGTTGTAGGAGATGGCGATGTGATCACTTAAACTGCTAATAGAAGTAAACGTTTATCGGTCGATGTATTTTTAATAGTTTTTAAACATACTTATAATCACGCCTTTATCAAACATGGGGTAGGCAGAGCGTAAACGACATAAACAAAGGTCGTTCCGCTACGTCTGACACAGTTTTGAGGGTTATTTATGATAGATTTGAAAGTATATTGCTGTAGTGACAGGTTATCAGCCTATCGCCTAAATTGCAATAAACTGAAACTTTTATCTCGTTTTTACAGCATGCCCGGGAGGAAAGGCAGCTGGCACATTCTATGTTTTTCTCTCGCTCCCAGTCCAGCATGAAAGAGATATATTAATTGTTTCATTTCACAAAATCCATGATTAAGGGTGGTTTTGCACTGCCCCGTATCCGGTTCGTATCAGAATCGTTTCCGTGAAATATCCATATAAAACTTATATGGGGTGGGCAAGCTGTCAAACATTTACTAGGAAGGAAAATTAGATTCAGAAAATATTCGGGTACCCTCAAAGCTGTTAGACGTTGCGTAATGACCTTTGATTGTGATGTTCACGCTCTGCCTACCCCATTAGGGATATAGGCGTGATAGCATGTATGTATGTAAATATTTGGATATGGATTCGGACCGGTGCAAAAGCGCCCTAAAGCGACGTTATAAAATACGTGATTTTAACCCCCAAGTCCTAAGCAAGATGAAATAAGTTTCACACATGAGTAGGTAGTGTCTTTGTATCTAATTCTATCTGTCACCGTAATATTGCCAATTCCATTTGAACATAATCCATCTCGCGAGATTGTGAATCGCGACTCACTTATTGCATTATTTTTCGTTAGATTACAATGTATGCAAGAGAAACAGAATGAATTGATGAACAAGGCGCCGTGTGACAAGTGGTGCGCAACCAATCAGCGCGCGAGATTCGTTCCGTTGAATGCCAGTTCACAATTTGGCGGTTTCTCATGGACATACTGTGTCTAGCGAAAAATAATGCTTTATATTGCAGTTCATAATCTTTCGACAGATTGCAATCTCGCGAGATAGATTATGATCAAACGGTATATGCAATATTACGGTGACATATACATGTGTTGTCTTAGCTTGACTACGAGGATACTTACTCGAACGCGTTTTTTAATTAAAAAATATAAAAATCGCGATGGTTTTACCAATGTTTTAAATCTAGCTGTTCAAAAGTTATTTTAAGAGCATTATTCCGGACAGTGTCCTCAATTCATCCTGGACTGGGAGCTAGAGAAAAACATGGAATGTGCCAGCTGCATTTCCTCCCGGGCAAGCTGTAAAAACCAGCTAAAGGGTCCGAGGGTTTCAGTATATTGTAATTTAGGCGATGGGCTGACAACCGGTGACTTCAGCAATATACCTACAAATTTATCTTAAATAACCCTCAAAACTTAGTCAGACGTGGCGAAACGACCTTTCTCTATGTCGTTTACGCTCCGCTTATCCCATTAGGGATAAAGGCATGATTATATGTATGTTTGTTATATTTTACATTTATGAATATACCTCATAAAAAAATGTTGAATAATCATTTAATGTATCTACGTTTCTTTTTGTTTCAGGTAAGTAAATGGATATGGCATGATTGGTGGCAATAAAACTTCAATGTAAGGTAACTTTATAGACAGCTAGTACATGACTTCCCCATTCTTTACTTGCTTTAGCCTCGAAACTTATCCTTCGCAGAAACAATGTACTTATGTAGATATTATACTTATATCGACTTAAGGGCAGAAACACACAGGCGTCACTTACTGCGCGCAAGGTTGCGCTCAACACGCTGTCAATACTTTTTGAATTGCCTACAACATACATGCGTCACTTTACGCTTTACGCGCGTACTGGCAGAGGGATGTGCCGAAGTAAAGTTCATCGCTATGAGCGCGTGGTCCGTAAGGTGACGTATGTGTGTTGTAGGCAATGCAAAAAACATTGACAGTGTGTTGAGCGCAACCTTGCGCGCAGTAAGTGACACCTGTGTGTAGCTGCTCTTATGTGTTAGGTACTTCTAAGAACTTATATATTTCTCGGGGCGAAAATTTTGATATCGACTTGTATTTTTCATTTACTAACAAACAAGAAGCTTAAATCTAAATGAATTAGATTTCTAAAGCTAGATTTTACTTTACGCCAACATTAGTCAGTGAAAAGACCTATGAACCCAAAATCCGAATAACAACTCACAAACGAAAATAAAAAAGAATAGATTCAGGTGAAATACCTGGTAACAGAAAACAAGACCGAAAAACAGCATAAAATACGACTTAGCCATGAAATATTCAAGAAATATCTGTGTCTACGTAGGCAAGTACAGTACGTCAAGGTTCGTAATGAAAGTGGCCAAAAAAGGAACTAACGCCGCCAACACAATATATCCTAGATTTTCCAACAAACAGCGCCCCCGTCCACGTTCATTTATATCCTTGCCGTAAGTACTGTAGCTGTAATATCTTCGCGTAAAATGACACATTTATTTAAGTGGCAGTTATGCTTATGGAGATCGTTATGTTTACATCAGTGAGTGCTGGCAACACTGGTGCCGATTCGGTGAAACACACGACCTAGGTAACATAAGTCCACAACAACATAAAATTTCCTGTCATAAGTGAACAGAAAGGGATATTTTGATCCACTAATTTCAACAATCTACGGATATAACGTGTGACTATGTAAAGGGTGACGATTCAAGTGTAATCTAAATAGTTAAGTTTAAAATGAATTCTACCTGACAGGATCAAAATAACTTTGTCCATACTGCCACCCCTTTCTGTTTTCTCATGACAGAAAATGACAGACATTTTGTGGACTTATTTTAGTTATGTCGTGTACATATACGAATCGAGGCCACTGGCAGGCTTATATGTATAAGGAAAGGCTGGTGTCTATGGAAATGAAGGTATTGAGCTGGAAAAAGCAAAAACAAGCTTTGAAGGAAAACACGAAAATGGGTACAGTATGAGGCCGTAAAAATTACACATGAGCACTTTTTTCACTCTGCCGGTTTTTGTTCATGTGCTACAGAGGTAATGCTAAACCATATTTAGCTGATTTGCATTATTTATAGAATTTTTTGTGTATATTTGCCCATACGTTTTAGGATTTTATTTTTTTACTTTGGGAAAATATCCTAAAATTTAAATTGCTTTAAAATTTTGTACTTGGTTAACATTTTCAAATCAAATCTAATTAAAAGCATACATATGATTTATATGGTCATGTGTACCGAGTTTGGTTTTACTGTTTAGGAATAAAAGCGAAACTGCGTTGTAATGGGATTTCACTACTCCGACAGACCCTTAAGTACTTACAAAGTATGGTTTACACACGTTCCAACAGATTCTAGAACGAACAATATAATAATCGTTATTATTGAATATTCAACCTTCAACAACAAGGTAGAACTATCGTATTAACTTAGTTTACGATAGTGATGGGAAATACGCATCATCATTGAAAATGTAATTCGTTGCAGAGATTTGAATCACTCCTTCATATTTTTTTAAAACTAAATCACTTAGTAAAGGATAGTAAAGCATGTATACTAAATTTCACATGAAGTGATTTGCTTTGTTCACAATTTTTAACTGTTTTTTTTTAAACAAAGCACTGAATTTTTTAGGGTCTACACATGAAATTAAAAAGTTTTCCCAAGGACACAAGGTTGAAATATAAAAAAATAATGGAAGGAACATTGTATGGAAGAGGCAATTATATTGTCATATTTTGTTCTTTGGAAAAAGATGTTCAGTTTAATTCAGAAGGTTATATACATTCTATGGTATAGGGACTTACTTATGTGATTCAAAGAAGTTCGTTTGACTCCTTTTACCCCAATTTCTACTTTGTATCAAAGCGCTACGAGTATCCAATGGGTGTGCTGCTTATTTTTCTTCTTTCACTCAAATACCAAACTTCTGTCTGTCGGAGGGAACGTTAAGCCGACCAGTATGAAAAACATAACATAACATAAAAATACTTTGTTGCACGTAATTAATCTTATTTTATCCTATATGTTTAATATATATGTTTATCTATTTATATATGTAGGTATATATGAATGTAAGTATGTGTATTTTTATATGTGATATGCATGTTTAATTAAATTTATTTATTATAAATAATTATTTATTTATATTCGGAATTTTTGTTTATCTATGTATATTAGTATTTAATATGTACTATTATGTAGATCTTAAGTGTTGATAGTTATTTAAGTGTTTAGTTAGTTCTTTGATGTTGCCGCAGCTACTTGCTATGTGTAATTTTTCTTTTTAAATGCAGGGTTGTCTGGAAGAGATCGCTTAAAGCGATAAGGCCGCCTTTGCGCACACTGTTATTTTTAAGTTTTTCAAACTGTACGATTTATGCGCAATAAAGAGTTTATCTATCTATCTATCTAAGAATACAAATCATACAACACAACAGATAACAACAAAAAACAAGTACAACATAGGCGGCCTTATTGCTAAGGTAGCAATTAAAACCATATCAGAAGACTATTAGCCGTAAAAATACTTTGTTGCACGTAAGAATACAAATCATACAACACAACAGATAACAACAAAAAACAAGTACAACATAGGCGGCCTTATTGCTAAGGTAGCAATTAAAACCATATCAGAAGACTATTAGCCGTACAACTTGGTGGTTTAAAAACGCTTACACAACCCATTCGATACTAAAAGAAGAAGAAATAAGTTCCTTTGAATCGTTCGCTCGCTACACCCCAGCTCTAACGTCTCGAAGCGCCACGAGCTTCCAATCATGTGGATCCAATTAGATAAGTATGGGTGTGCTGCTTATTAGAAAGTTGGCGCTCCAATATCAAGCTTCAATGCATGAATAGTTCAATAGGTTAACTCTACTAATTAAATAAAGATCTTGGATGTTGCGTAGGTAGTAGTAGTAGTTATAATATTTGTCTCATAATATTAGTTGCGGAGTATCGAGTATGAACTTTCCAGACCGTGAAGAACACGTGATTTAATGAGTTTTCCCGCGAGATTTTCCCAAGGTAAAAGATATAATAGGGCCGTTGCCTCCTGAGTGTTTTGAATCCCACCACGTACCAATGTGTTTTTCGATTTTCCATTTTTCATATGTACGTTTATTCGGTGCTTTATCCGTGCTTCGGAAGGCACGTTAAGTCGTTGGTCCTGGTTAATATCGTTTAATACCGTAGATAATAGTTGTTAAGTCATGTCAGATACCAGTGCTAAGCATTGGAGGCTTGAAAACTCTGACCTAATGTAGGATTGGTCTGGTTTCCCTTCTGGGTTGCGGAGGTCAGATGGCAGTCGCTCTGTGTAAAAACCAGTACCCGCGTTCAATCACCTAGATTAGGTAGCCAACCCCGTGAGATACGGGTTAAGGTCAGGGAGATGATGAGAATGAAAAGATGTTTCGCTGTCTGAACAACCTCTATATTACGGCACGCCGTGGTGGTAAATTTGTAGTTGCTCGAGCATCATGGAGACCTACTGGGTTTTGAAGATTAGACAACTTACAGAATAAAAGATTTATTAATGTTTTTCCATTTAGCCGTGTGGTCGGGAGCTACAGATCTCCAAAGTTATAAAAATCAATTATCATATCAACTGCGTCAGATTAACAAAAATGCTGATACACGTGTTTTGTTTTTAATCATTAGCCTTAGGTAACACAAAATTGGAAGATTCTTACTTTGCGGAGAGCTGTCCCTTACACTCTATAAAAAAATTAGAACAACATAACGCTCTGGAATGCCGTACCATCACTCTACCAACTGAGCTGCAGAAACGGTAGCGGGAGTGACGAATTTATCATGGTCTTACTTATGCACACGTCATAGCGACGTTAGCGACATCTAGCCATGTAGTGTAAGAACTACGTGGGGCTTTTCCTGAAACGAATTAATCATCTTCTTTCTTTCATATTATATGAAATAAAAATAGCCCGAGCCCGATGGTGTAGTGGATAGGGCCGCTGCCTTTTGAGCGGGAGGTCGTGGTTCGAATCCCACCACGTACTAATGTGTTTTTCGGTTTTCGAATTTCATATGTACGTTTATTCGGCGCTTTTTCCGTGCTTCGGAAGGCACGTTAAGCCGTTAGTCCCGGTTAAAATCGTTTAACACCATAGATATTAGTCGTTAAGCCATATCACAGGCCAATGTTAAGCATTGGCGGCTTGAAAACTCTGACCTAATCTAGGATTGGATCTGGTTTTCCTTCTGGGTTGCGGAGGTCAGATTGCAGTCGCTCTGTATAAAAACCAGTACCCTCGTTCAATCACCTAGATTAAGTAGCCGACCCCATCAGATACGGGATAAGGCTAGGGAGATTATGATATGAAATAAAAATAGCATTAGAGCTCAAAACATCCTCAAAAGAAAACATAACGCTCGACTTTAAATTTGCACTCCAACTCGTACCAAACATTCTGATACGTGAGGTATTACGTGACGTGTTACGGTATTACGTTTATGAAACTCGAGTTAAGGAAATTGCCTTGCCGAGTATCCAAGGAGAAAATTTGATGGTCTATAGCTTTGATAACAGAGAAGCACACGACGGGGAAAATGCATGCTTGGCTCATTTTTAGGCTTTTAGGGAAATTGGGGTGCGAATTAATTTTGTGATTGAATTCTGTTGTGCAAAAATGTTCTTACCATAATTTTATCAGAAGCTCACCACTCTGTTCTAACCAAACGGAGAAATAAGAATCTCACAGGTAGTAAATTGTATCCTAATACCCGATGGTTGTATGGTTGAAATTGCTGCTTTAGCAATAAGGCCGCCTATATTGTACTGTTTTGTTCTTTATTTTTCTGCTGTACGTATTTGTGTTTCTTTGTGCAATAAAGCATCTTGTATTGTATTGTAAATTGTCAAAATATTGACTTTTTGTTCGTGGGAACCGAACCCACTATCTTTAGACCACGGAGGCGGTTACAAAGCTTCACACAAATACAAGAGACTGCGGTACCATTACCCTTCCGCAAAACTTTACTGTCACTTTCATGTCCGCCGCGGGGCAGTCTTTTGTTGGCCGGTTTGAATTTCCAACATTTGCCTTTACGGTGAACGCAGAGCATAGGTGGCGCTCTCAATAATAATAAATTAATTGTGTCTAAAATACAAACAGTTTTTTTTTTTTTTTTTTTTTTTTTAGGTAAGCTAACAGCTACAACAAGTTGGTAACAAAATAACAATAATTAAGCCAATTATAAGCTTCCACAAATAAAAACAAACTTATACAGAAGAGAAAAAAAGAATGACTTACGTCATATCAGAAAAGCTACAAAATAATTAATAATAAAGAATTACAAAATACACTCAACTAATTAGGTGCACATTATCTGTCGATGACACTACTGTTCAACCCCGTACCTGTTATAGAACTCATTTGAGAGAACCTTTATAATATTTGATTGCTGCTACAGAACAGATCAATGCAACTATTGCTATTCAAACTATTAAATAATCTAGGTGATCTTGTCAGAAAACTATTTTTCCTATAATTGACCTTGGAGACGGGTACATCAAGTAACACTTTATGGCGTCGATTTCTAGAGGGGGTAACGAGGCCAAGTTTCATGAATATATTACGATTGGCGACAATCGCAATTGATTCTCCATATCATAATCTAGTATATAATAATTTATATTAAGCATAGGTAAGCTATGTATAACGAATAAGCTACAAATGGTCACTTCACAGCTTTTATGCATAGTGTGAATTATTATTTCTTCCATGCTGGACTGGGAGAGATAGGAAAACATACAATGTGCCAGCTGCTTTTCCTCCCGGGCATGCTTTAAAAACCAGCTAAGGGATCCGAGGGTTTCAGTATACTGTAATTTGGGCGATGGGCTGACAACCTGTCACTGTAGCAATATACATAGAAATCTATCTTAAATGACCCTCAAAACTTTGTCAGACGTGGCGGAACGACCTTTGGGTCGTTTACGCTCTGCCTACCCCATTAGGGATAAAGGCGTGATTATATGTATGTATGTATGTATGTATGTGAATTATTATATTATTGATTATAAAATGGAGAATTACTTGCGATTGTCGCCAATCGTAAAATATTCATTATAATGTTGGTCTTTCAGACACTATTAATTTAAAACTGATGGCGCCACTGTCGCAGCTATTACAAACCAATGTTATTACTATAAAGCTACGCTGTTTGTACTATTGTGTTGTTTGAGGAGTAAAAGTGTTGCCTCTACCACAACATTGTTGAACAGATTTTTACAGCCATAATTTCACATTTTACTTGGCTTTAAATTTTATTTACTAAGGAAGCTTTCAGCTACATAAGTTTTAGCTTCGGAATGGGATAGATAAATTAGCTTGAAAAATTGACAAAACTGATCTGGCATTAAAACAGAGAATTTTCTAAAACGTGTCAGCAGTAACCGTCTACTGTTTCGGAAGCCTAGGGTTTAAAATAAGCACAAGACATTTTTCTTCCATCTTTGCATGTCAGACACACAAACAGATAAGAGATACATTTTGATTAAGGTACGTATGAAAACAACAACAAAAAACACATGAAATGATTGCTAGGGCGATGAAAATGGGTCAAGGCTCAGTGCATTTCTACCCAGCGCGGGTGAAGCACTGGTTAAGCCATCACCCAACAAAACTAAGGAAAGTGACAAACTGTCATGATAATTAACGATGAGTGCATTTGCATACGTACATACACATAATCACGCCTTTATCCCTAATGGGGTAGGCAAAGCGTATACGACCTAAATAAAGGTCGTTCCGCCATGTCTTACAAAGTTTTGAGGGTTATTTTGTACGTAGTAATAGTGATTTCTAAAGTTGTCAGCCCATCGCCTGAATTGCAATATACTGAAACCCTCGGATCCCTTACTTTTTTTACAGCATAAAAAATGTCTGAGCCTTGTATAAATACAGAAAATATTCGCATCGAGTCAAGAGTTGTTTACATTCATTCATTACTCATTATTACTGTAATGAAATCAATTTTAGCGTCACGCGATTACCGTATTTGTTCGGCGTAAAAAAACTAGTCGTCATAGACTGTTATAAACTTTCATAGACTTTAGGTGGAGCTTCGGTCACCTAGGTTAATTTATTATCATGTGCTGGATTACACCTTTTAATACTAATTTATTATCCTAACTACTCTCCCGACGGCGGTTTTAACCGCTACTTAATAAGAATGAACGATTTTCCGTAGGATATTATTTTCCGTTTTAAATACGAGCAGTCAGTCTTGTGTGTAATACAAAATTATACAATTTCAATAAAATTTGTTTTATTTTATATGAAATTAGCGAGCAACAAACTTCAGTAATATTCAAATATTGACTTCAATAGATGTACGGTTTTCATACTACTTTATTCTCTTTCGATTAATCTTCTTTGTGGTATAAAACCTATCTTTTTTTTATTGACTGTCAAGACATCCTGTCATACGGATGGTACGTGCAAAACACCGACAAATAGAATCGTATTATAATAGGTCCTCCCACCGATTTTCGGTGATGGCGGCCAATCTTCCGGAGATGGGCCAACTGCGCAGGACTTGTTTTTAGTGCCCAAGTGTTTGCGTTACACACAGGTGCACTCTCTATTCCTTCAATCTCTTATTCTGATGGGACAGATTGACTGACACGACCAAAGAGAAATCAGGCGCAGGACTGACCATTTACATGCCCATCTGACAGCATGGATCATCTTACTTTTCGGATAATCAGGTGATCAGCCTGCACAAAGTCATTGTCCCCCGCCGGGAATCGAACCCGGGACCTCCAGAGGCAGTTCCATCGTATTATTATCAGTGTTACCTTGTGTTTGCAATTATCCAGAAGATCCAGGCGCCTGGGAAGGACGGATTCAACGTGAAGTTGGTATTGTACTTGTATAGCAACAAACTTAGATATATTTTGTACCACTTCGACCACATGTATTTTTAACCGGAGCAGGTTATCTCATCATCATCGTTTATTCAAAAACAGTTACAAGTGTCTGCGAATCTTAAAATACTAATAAAACGTAGTTTACAATTACAATCCATAAAAGTATTCAATTATCAACATAAATCCTACAAATGTCAAGGAATTATCAGACTGAAAAAGTCATAAAGAGTTACAAACTAAATTATCAATATTACGAAACAGGAAATTCCTAAAAATAATAAAAAAAAACAATGAAATGTAAATATTAATCAGTGTGGCAAAGAATATAAATAATAATTCTAAATCACAACTCAATAATATTGTATAATGTTTTTTTCTGAAAGAAATAACTTTAGTTTCTTCGTAATAATATTACACTATCGATACATTTCAATTCAGCCGGTAATTTATTAAAAAAGGCAACAGCTTGATATTTAGGGCTATGCTTAACTATTTCTCCTTGTGCATAGTTATGCTTGCATAGTCGTGCTACTGCGACCCATGTTCCTTTTATCCGTTTAGGATACAATAGGTAAATAGTGTGAAATTAAGTTTACTTTTTTTCAAAGTGCATATTTCAATCTATCGGGCAATCTTTTATTACTCAAAGCATAGTCCATTAAATGACAGGTCTTTGATTTCAATATAGTTTGCTTTGAAGGCAAGCAACGAGCCGGTGACAGTAATCACCCACTTTCGTGACCACCTCGTCAAGAACAAGAGGCGTACTCATGGCTTTGTCATGGATATTAATAATGGTTTCTTCCATGCTGGACTGGGAGCGAGTAAAAGCATAGAATGTCTCAGCTGCATTCCTTTCCGGGCATGCTGTACGACAAGCAAAGGGCTTCGAGGGTTTCTGTATATTGCGAGATAGGTGACTGGCAATCTGTAACTGTGACTGCAATAAACCTACAAATATATCTTTAAAAAAACCTCAAAACTTTCACAGACGTGGCGGAACGACCTTTGTTTAGATCGTTACGTACGCTCTGCGTACCCCATTAGGGATAAAAGCGTGATTATAAGTATGTTTTAATAATGGAAGGAAAATCCTATGAAAAAACTAATATACAGGTCAATTATTGTAATTAAGGCGATGGGTACCTGTCACTTTTTATGCCACCCTAAAAATGTTGTCCACCTAAAATCTTTGTTTGCGTGTTAAATATACATTAGCTGTCATAACAAATAAACAGTACAGACACCGTTTGTGGTATAACCTGAAAAGTGTCCATTACTACTGATTACCAATCACGTTTAATGGAAGTGAGCGTAAGCAGTTCGTGTAGTCCGAACGATACGACAACGCTTTAAATGAACGTGACGAAAAATGGAACTGACTACGCCACCTTGAGATTTGACAGTTCTCTATACAACGTGTAACATAAAGGGTATATGCATCGTGAAATGTGTAAATCTACCAATGAAATTGAACAACTTTCCCTAAGGAACATAGGTCGAAATAGGAAAAAAAAAATCTTCCCATAATAAATACGCATTTTGTAAGAAGGTCCCTTTTCTTTGGTTTTTGACCTATGTTCTTTATTGAAAGTTGTTCAGTTTCATGAGTAAATTCACACCTTTCGCGATGCATATACCCTTTCTGTTACACGTTGTATACTACAGCGCCCCCGACCACGTTCTTTTATAGCCTTGTCATAGTGTAGGTATGTAGCACGATATGTTTATGTTAGCAGCGTGAAGGTAGTAGTGTGGCAAAGGCGTTTTTGTGATACATCGCTGGGGTAGATTTCTACAAGATTTATGGACTGGGTGTTAAACCGGTAATGAAACGTAAAGTCACTTTCGTCACGCAACTCAACTCCTCTGGCGTAGATAACTAACTCTGGCAGACAATTTCTGTGAGTGGACCAGAGAATAAGAAATTTGTAGCTTGACAATTTAATGGCTGATTTAAATTGCTGATTCATTTTTGGAGTTGATTTGTTATTCCTTGCATGCTGGACTAGGAACGAGAGAAAAACATAGAATGTGCCAGCTGCATTACCTCCCGGGTATGCTGTAAAAACCAGCTAAGTGATCTACAGGTTTTTGCATATTGCAATTTTGGCGATGGACTGACACCCTGTCACTACAGCAATATACCTACAAATCTATCTTAAGTATCTCTCAAAACTTTGTCAGACGTGGCGTAACGACCTTTTTTTAGGTCGAATACACGGTTAAAGGCGTGATTATATGTATGTATGTAGTATTTTGTTGTAAGTTTGTCGGCCCAGGTGGATTTTGGACAAACGGTTAATCATCATCAATCAATATTCATAAAATGGTTGCAAAGTAAACTCTGCAACAATAGTTGCATCTTCAAGTCCAACACTCATCACGGTAATCCGGAATCCTTTAAGTAGCTGCCGCAAGCAACTACCCCCATTCAGCTTGCTCCGTGTCTCAAAGGTTTGCAAAAAAGTTCAAGCGGGGAGGTAATCGTGACAGGACGAAGCGACCTATTTCTGACGTGTAACGTTTGCAAAAGCATCTTCTTATTTTGAATTTCATTGCTAGTGCTGTAGCATTGCTATTCAGCTAGTGTTAAATACTATTGGGTAATCTAATTAGGTAAAAGAAGGTCATCAAAATATTTAATGTATTTTAGTGCTTTATTTATTGTTTATTATATACAAGTAACATGAGAAAGACACAAGGAATAACGACACAATAGGTACAGCTTATTACTAAAAAAAACTTTCAACTGACCTACGGAAGTGAGACTTAAATTGAGAGGCAGATTAGGCGTTCACAAATAAAAAATAAATTTAAAATAATACCAGCATACTCGTATATACTCATATGATATTATATTATGCTTTATTAGATTCTCTGTAAATATGTAGAAATATAGCCTATGTATTTATCTTGTTAAAGTAGATGTGTAGAAAAGGTGACTTTACTTTTGGCATAAAAAACTTAATATCCAAAAACATCTAGAATATAGAAAATTAAATGATAACTGCCAAAAACAGTTCATTTTGTAGTAGCTGTAAGCGTCTTGACTGTATGCATATAGGATATGTAGGCTGTTGATACACTTCTTCTTCTGTCGAGTGGGTATCGAGTCTATCGAGCCGATGAACCCTGGTGTCAGAGTTTTTAAACCGCCTAGTAGCACAACTATCAGGCCTCTGACATGGTTTAAATAACGACCACTATCAAAGACAGCGACCGGGACCGACGGCTTAAAGTGCCCTCCAAAGCACGAAATATTTTTCTTTTCGGACAATCAGGTGATTCAGCCTGCAATGTCCTAACCAAACTGGGGAAAAAATCACAAAGTGATAAATTCTCAAATATCAACTTTGTGATTCCCCCCTGGGAATCGAACCCAGGACCTCCGGATCAGGAGTCCATAGCACTAGCCACTAGACCACGGAGGCAGTTGATACACTCAGGAGTAGGTTGTCCGTACACTGAGCCATATTATGTCATGGCAAATATGTATTCTGCGCGTGAATACCACCCTAGTTCTGACAGGTTCATACCACTATAACCTCTTTGTAAGCTTACTGAAAAATACTTGTTCAGTTTTTACTAAGAAATTCGACAGGTGAAAGCATATTTGGTTTAAGTGTTATTTTTGGTTATTTTTGGAACTTTACAGAAAAACATTTAAAGTATTTATATTCGGAAAAAAATATCATGACAAAAAGGTTGACTGAGTAATTTTTTTTAACTATTTCCGGCGGATCTAGTACTTAAATGTTTTATAATCTTCCTGCCCAGCATCAGTATCATTATGTTTGAAAATCCTCTGCAGTTGGTAGTATTTTTTTTAATTTATATAATAAAAGGACACTAATGGCTAGATAACATAAGATATAATAAAAGACCGCAAGACCGCGAGACTGAAGCGGGATTGGGCTAGACATGTCGTCCTCATGAGCTCCGAAAAATTGACAAATGCTGTCACCGATTGGATCCCGGAGGATGGTCGCCGACGACGGGGAAGACCCCGTAGACGGTAGCAAGCTGACCTGGATGTGGGGAGGCCTTTGCTCAGCAGTGGGACAACCTAAAGCCTATAAAAAAATACATGAAAATAATATACACAGTCATGTCTTCGTTTCAAATAAAGCAAATGCTGTCTATTGTATCTTCAAGTTGTGGTTGCGTAACTACAGGAATAATGAGGCAAATTGCTAAGCAACCAATTAAGGGTAGACTATAACTTCCTTTTCATCTTTTCTAGCATCGTTTTCAAATCAAATACCCATCGAAAACAAGACTGAGTAGGTACAAAAGAAGGTATTTTCTCCGATGCACTAAATCGGTATCTTATTTTAATTTCCTGTTTCCGTCGTACAGTACCTGATCTGCAGGGCAAATGTTGCATAGCAAAAAATATAAAAAATAAGTGACAAAATAAAAAAAAAAAGGTTTATTTGCGTTTACATAATGGTTTGAATGCGCTGATCCTTGAAATAAAACCATGAATATTTTGTGCTACGGGTCTCAGTTCCTATAAAAATTCAAGAAAAGAACAAAAGTATGCTGCACTAAATTGGCGTCTTATTTTACTTTCCTGTTTCCATCAAACAGTTTCCTAGGCAAGTCTGCTACCCTGGTTCATACGTAACTACCGGAATGAGAAAAAAACATCAAACAAAATTTATTGCATCGTTTCCAAATCAAATTAGGCTAAGAGAAATATAAAAAAGTATGCTGTAATAAAACTAATAAACTGGCGTCTTATTCAAGTCTTATAGTATAACTCCAGGAAAAATCTACGACCCTGGTACATACGTAACCACTGGAATGAGAAAAACATAACTCAGCGCAAACTACAATATTTTCGGCATCATTTTCAAATCAAATAGGGCTAAGAGAACGTGTATGCTACCAAATTGGCTTCTTATTCAGGTCTTATTTTACTTTCTTGTTCCCATCGAACAATATATCTCCAGGGCAAGTCTGCGACCCTGGTACTTACGTAACTAGCGGAATAAGACTTAACGAACCGTGCTTGCCAGGGATTCCATCAAATCAGCGGTAAGGACCAACTTTACTACGGATTCTTTAAGGCACTTAGTACACAGAGTGTTTTAGGTTAATTTTGTAAGCATCTTCTAATGAGATTTTAGTCTTAAGTAATACGCTGTTATGGAATTATGCTGTAAAGGATATTATGAAATTGTTTCCAACAAGATTTATGTGTTTTTCGGCGCTTGAAGAGAACAATGAAGTGGTTTTCTTCTATTGGAATAGGAACAACAAAAATAAAAAGGGCAGCGTCCCGCAAACTGATAGGGGTTGCTCACTCAATGACACTGAACAACTATCACCAGGTTTTTTATCACCAGGTGTTTTTTCAGGAAGTGGAAAAACTACTTGCTTTTCTATACAAATTGTCTGATCGAGTTGGTCATTTTGTATGGGAAGGTAAATTTTTATTTCCATCTCCTGAAAGAATATCCTGGTGTAAGTTGTTTAGTTTCAGCCGGTATAGAATGCTGTTGGACTTTCACATAAAGTATGTGAAATAACATAACATAATATCTCTAGAATAAATAATGTGTTATAATATATAAACCTTTAACAAAATGTGCCAATATGGCCAGCCATCAGATCTTCGCAAGTAGTTTCATCAACCATCAACCAATTATCTATTACATGTACTGTAATAGATAATTGGTTGATGATTGATTCTATTATTTTCTTGTGCAAGTTGTGCAAATATCTCGATGAATTTTGATGTCAGAATACGAACTCATTTAATTACAGCTTCCAAATTATACGTATCAAGTTATATTTTTTATTAGACATTTATAAGTTTAATTATACAATTCACATTTTTATAAATAGAAAATGTCACATCGACACAGGGTTCCCAGGAGGCTGGCAGCATTGCCTCTCTGAATACCTAGGCTTATTCTTTGTATCAATTTATACTTCCGTAGAAATTTCTACTTAAGCCGAGCAAACCCAAAGCTATCTCAATTCTCATCTCAAGTGGCAGCTGATATCAAATCTTGCAGGACTAAGTAAACCACTTACAAGTGACAGAGTACACTCTCAGCGATGTATCCCCTTAAATTGGCCTAAGTTAAGGCCGTACGGGATCAGTCTCGAGTTAAGAAGCCGAGCCGATTGAGCAAGTTAAGCCAAGCTTAGTGTCAGAAGTTAAGTAGGTGACGTTGGGTGTATGCCAAGCAAGTTCTGGAAGATGATATTTTTAAGGCGGAGGAATACTTGCGATATTGACAAGTTGTTGAGCGGAAAGTGGAATTAATGTTAGCATTTGGGTGATGCGAGACTTGTAATTTACTGAATTAGTCATTTTAATAGTATAAGAACAAAGATTTAAGGAAGATGTACATATACATACAATATATAAAACATATAATTACGCCTGTATCCCTAATAGGGTAGGCAGAGCGTAAACGACATAAATAAATGTCATTCCAGCACGTCTAACAAAGTTTTGAGGGTTATTTAAGATAGAGTTGTAGGTATATTGCTGTAGTGACAGGTTGTCAACCCATCGCCTAAATTGTACTGTATACTGAAAACCTTCGATCCCTTAGCTGGTTTTTGCAGTGTGCCCGGGAGGAAATGCAGCTGGCACATTCTATGTTTTTTTCTCGCTCCCAATCCAGCATGGAAGGAGGTTGGTTTAGTTACAGATATATAATTGGAGACAGAGCGAAAGCTTCGTACAACCCTTTAGGTCGTTTACGCTCTACCTACCCCATTTGGGATAAATGCGTGATTATATGTATGTAACTAAACCAAAACCGAGCTAATAACAAATCCATTAAATACATTTACAATCTGCTCAAGCAGGCAATCGCTGTAAATGTTGCCCAAAGATACCAATCTTGAAATTCTGCGGCAAGCCTGGAATTGAACCCGTGACCCAAATAGAACATTAATTTGCTGTTATGTGGTTGACATTGGATGCACGCCAATGCACAGAACGGCGAGTGCATTGTTTCAGCTGACAAATTTTAGGAGTTTAGGTTTGAAACATTGGTCTAACTAGTCGTAGTTAATATTTAGTTGGAATTAACTGTTCTGCATTGTTCTGTAATGTGGAAAATTTGGGTTAGAGGATTGTAGTATGTATATCAAAATGTTGACAAAAAACATCGCGTAATCGGATGCAAAAGTAGAAAAATGCTTACTCCACAGCCGCCGTTATGTCGTAGATCGTAAGTTACATTTCTAGTGTAATTAAGTTTAGAATGATTCAATAAACATCAAGCTTGGACAACAGACGTTTCCTTCAAGACACCTTTCTTCACTTTTCTGCCAGCCAACACCATAACCAACACATCTTTTCAGTTTAGGATTGAAGTTTAGTTTTAGTTTATAGAAGGAAGCATATGCTAGGCATGGTACGTCAATTATCATGCAAAATCTCTAGCACATGCTTCCTTTTCAGACCACTTTTGCTGCTTATATTACTATAAGGATACGTTTTAGAATAAATTTTGGACTTAATGCAAAGTAACTATTTAACAGGTTATGATTTTCAAATTGTCCCTAAATTATTAAATTTATTTATATATTTAACAATTTATTGTACATAAAAACATCATATAAACAGGACATATTGTGATAGTTACGTGTTCCATCGACACGATAAGAAGAAGAAGAACAGGACATACAAAACAAAGACAAATAGCTCCCAGTCCTATTTATACAAATATCTCATGAAAGTCATTTTGTTCTGAAGGACTTATGTTAAAGAATAAGCTAATTGAAATCCTAACGAAAAAAATGGTTCCAATTTACTTACGTCTTTTGTTTACCAAGGCTGTCTTTGTAGAGCACAAATGTTGGGCTGGAAGCCAAAGTATTGAAATTTTATATTAGGGTTGAGCTTTTTGTGTTACGATAAAATAGGTACCTTCTACTACATCTACACTAATAAAGAGGAAAGATTTTGTATTTTTGTGTATGTATGTTTGTTACAAACTAACTCAAAAACTACTGGGCCGATTCCAAAAATCCTCCAAAAGTTTTGAGGGATATTTAAGATAGACTTGTTGGTATATTGCCGTTGTGACAGGTTGTCAGCCCATCGCCAAAATTGTAGTATACTGAAACCCTCGCATACGTGATTTTTACAGCATGCCCAGGAGGAAATGCAGCTGGCACATTCTATGTTTTTCTCCCACTCCCAGAGATTCTACGTTTTACTGTATAACATATTACATTATTATTTAGAACTTTGTCTTTGGTACTTCACGAAAACTGGAATAACGATACAGTATTTTCATTTCAAACCTTTATAGACTTTTTTGATACTTGAATTTGTCTTTGTTCTTTTGTGCTTTGTATAAATAAAGACATATTGTATTTTGGATATCTTTCTTTTGATTCTTTTGTCTGAAATACAGGTCTACTTTTATGTCTACTAGTACACTTGAACCGTTATATTGTTATAAATATATAAAGTAAGAATAATTGAGAGAGCTGTGTAGTGGATAGGGCCGCTGCCTCCTGAGCGGGAGGTCGTGGTTCGAATCCCACCACGTACCAATGTGTTTTTCGGTTTTCGAATTTCATATGTACGTTTATTCGGCGCTTTTTCCGTGCTTCGGAAGGCACGTTAAGCCGTTGGTCCCGGTTAATATCGTTTAATACCGTAGATATTAGTCGTTAAGCCATATCAGAGGCCAGTTCTAAGCATTGGCGGCTTGAAAACTCTGACCTAATCTAGGATTGGGTCTGGTTTCCCTTCTGGGTTGCGGAGGTCAGATGGCAGTAGCTCTGTGTAAAAACCAGTACCCTCATTCAATCACCTAGATTAGGTAGCCGACCCCGAGAAATACGGGATAAGGCTAGGATAATGGAAAAAATGGATATAAAGTAAGAATAATCTTTACATACGTAAAATTTATTATTATACCTACCTAACTCAGGGTCGTAGTTGTAAATCAATTTCAAGATTGAGAGCAATATTAAGTATGAATTTGACGGGCCATTTTGTACTGGAATGACATTTTTGATACAAACTCAATCTTAAGATCGCTTTATAAATACTAGACTACTAAATTTTTCGTGGGTTATGGGAATGATCAATAAGTGATGTTTATAGGCTTTTTCAACCGTCTACCTAAGGAGCTTCTGTCATATTTTTTTAACCTTTATACAAATTATTGACATAGAATTTATACGTAGTATGTAGTCTGTGCCTCGACCAGTTTTGGCAAGAACTAATACGTAATTTAGATCAGCGCTCTTAGTCATTATAATAATAATAGTCCTCCCACCGATTTTCGGGGGTGGCGGCCAATCTCCCAGAGATCGGCCAACTGCGCAGGACAAATTTTTATTTCCCATGTATTTGTGCTACAGATAGGTGTACTCTCTATTCCTTCAATCTCTTTTTCTAATGGGACAGATTGACTGACACGACCAGAGAGAAATCAGGCGCAGGACCGACTTTTTACATGCCCATCTGACAGCATGGATCATCTTACTTTTCGGACAACCAGGTCTGCTTGCAATGTCCTAACCAAACTAGAAACAACAACACAAAGTCATTGTTCCCCGCCGGGAATCGTACCCGGGAACTCCGGGTCGAGAGCTCATAGCTAGACTACGCATAAGTCATATCATAGACTGCTCAGCATCTTATTTATCATAAAAACAGACAATTAAGAAAAAATAAGTTAATGATATTACAGTACCTATTTCGCACGGGATACGAACCTATGACCTAGGTTTGCAAGCCCAAGGCTATTATTTTGATCTGGCGACAATATCACAGAGATACTTTAGGTGATTTAAACTCCGTTTTCGGTACTTAAAGCACCACCCGCAGAATATTCTGGTTTTAATTAAACATTGTCAAGCGTACAACCTTTGAACACAAACGTTTTCACCCACCTTAAACCTGAGTTAATTAATTTTAATTAAACAGCTAATAATTAGGAGATATAGGGAGAATAGAACTTTGCAGTTTAACACGCTTGTCAACCCTTTCATTGAAAATAATTTCAATATAAAATATAAAGGGTGTGTAAAAAGTAGCTGACCATATTTTAGGGTGTGGTGGTTCTACCCATCAAATTGAACAACTTTCACCAACAACATAGGCCGAAAAACATTTATTGAACCTACCACACAAATTGATTCGAGCCGTTGACACCTTTTTTATGGGAGGGCAATTTTTTTCGTATTTCGACCTCCTTTCTTTGGGGAAAGTTATTCAGTTTCATGGGTAGAATACATACATATAATCAAGGCTTTATCCCGAATGGGGTAGGCAACGCGTAAACGACCTAAGAAAAGGTCGTTCCGCCACGTCTGACAAGATTTGTGAGCTATTTTAGACTTAAATGTGTGTCGCTATAGTGACAGGTTGTCAGCCTATCGCCTAAATAGGTATAATCAATAGGTATAGGTAGAATCAAACCCTAAAACATGATTAGCTATTTTTTTTTACTCACTGTGTAGTGACTACTGTACCTAACCCTATTAGGGTAAGTACAGCGTCAACAAACTAATAATCTAGATCGCCTTTCACGTCTGAGAAGGTTTAAGGGTCATTTTGAATATAACTGTGTTTTGCTATAGAGATATTTCTTCCATGCTGGACTGGGAGAGATAGAAAAACATAGAATGTTCCAGCTGCCCTTCCTCCCGGGCATGCTGTAGAAGACAGCAAAAGGGACTCGAGGGTTACAGTGTATTGTAATTTAGGCGATGGGCTGACAACCTATCACTACACATTAGCAATACACATTACAATCTAAAATTGCCCTCAATTTTTGTCAGACGCGGCGAAAGCGCCTTTTACGAGGAGTTTAACGCTCTGCCTACCCCGTAAGGGATAAAGGCGTGATTTTATGTATGTATGTATGTTGCTATAGGGATGCCAGCCTTTTATCTAAATGACAATACATCGAAACCCTCATCTCTCTCTACTTATTAGATAGATAAATAATACGTTTGTTTTCACTACTACATCATACACAAGATAAGAGATACATTTTAATAAAGGTACGTATGAAAACATACATACATACATACATACATAAATCACGCCTTTATCCCTTACGGGGTAGGCAGAGCGTTTAACGCCTCGCAAAAGGCGCTTTCGCCACGTCTGACAAAAATTGAGGGCAATTTTAGATTGTAATATGTATTGCTATAGTGACAGGTTGTCAGCCCATCGCCTAAATTACAATACACTGTAACCCTCGAGTCCCTTTTGCTGACTTCAACAGCATGCCCGGGAGGAAGGGCAGCTGGAACATTCAATGTTTTTCTATCTCTCCCAGTCCAGCATGAAAGTAAATAACGTATGAAAACAACAACAAAAAACACATAGAAATACAAGTACTTCGAAAAATGATTGCTAGAGCAATAAAAATAGGTCAAGGCTCAATGCATTTTCACCCAGCGAGGGTAAAAAACCATTAAAACTAAGTAAAGTGACAAACTACAATAATAATTAAACATGAGAGCATTTGACGCTAATTTATTAATCAATATTTCAATTTGTGTTGTGTAAGATAAATAGCAGTGTTTGTGAAGTGAAAGAACAGTAAAGAAAAATGAATAGTAACACGGTCGGCAGCACTCGGTTTCTATAACTCGCCCGGTATAACTCGCCCGCTATAACTCGCCCGCTATAACTCGCCCGCTATAACTCGCCTAGGGTATTACAATGCGAGTGTGGCTCGCTTCGCTCGTTTCACAATGGTATCACGAGCATTGTAATACCTAGTTATGTGCAGTTGCATACACTATTTTATCTACTCTCATACACATCTCATACGCATTTTTTTGCATTTTCCACAGCCTGAATTCTTGGTAGCATTTCTCGTACAGTTTTCTTGACTTGGCGGGCAATAAATTATTGGTAATTTCCGTAGCGGCATCTAAAATATCCGGTGGAGTTTTAATATATTCCTCACTAGAGTCACTAGAGTCGCACATTTTTAGCAAACAGTCAATTAATTCTTCCTTGAATTGCGCGATAAACAAACAATAAAAACCTTTCACCGTAGAAAATTGCGGCAAAATTAAGCGCGCAGGAAAACCGTCACCGCGCATGCGCCGTTACCATAGATTATTATAATTTTACAGATTTTTGGCTTGGGATCGGGATTTTTTGGTATTTACTGTAAGATTTTTATCTTTCCTTACTTCCAGCAAATAATTTTTACTTTTCGTTGCATCTTTGTTAGAATTTGCTAGGGCAGGTGCAATGAAAAGTAAACTAAGATGCAACGAAAAGTAAACTTTTTAATTTTTTCATCATTCTGTTTCAAAAGTATGCTATTATAAATTCGTTTAGAAGTTTATAATTCGAACATTACTATATAAGAGTAGATAAAGCATTTATCAACTTGTTTCAGAAATATAAAACTAAAGAAATAACAATTTTTGAGTTGAGATAAAGTCAAAAAATTCAAAATTTTAAAATATTTGTGAGTATTTACGTTTTTTATTATATAACCTATGTATAATAGGTATTTTATGTAAATGTAATTTTTAAAATCAGTCTTACAATAATTTATTTTGATTTTTCCCCTTGCCCGGGCCGGCCGAGTTAATAGCGGGCGAGATGAGGAACTCAATATTTTTACGATTATCTACCGCTTCCAACCTATCATGGAAGATTAGGTACAATTTACCCAAAGGGTAGCTATTGTTGTATTCTAATTAAAATTTATCCCAAGACGTAACCTTGTGGAAGGAAAACAACATTACTGGGTCCCCAAAGGGATTGTAAATCTGAGATAATTTATATTAATAGTCGAATTCGGGTTAGTTCTGGTATAAGTAGCTATTTGGGGACCGATTATACCTAACTAGATGATAGTAAATCAAAATGTATCGTTTATTGTCCTTGGAAGAGACCCTTAAAGTATCGTAAATTGGACATTATGTGGACCAGATAAACGCCTATTTATCAAAATCTTGTTAAAGAAAATATAGGAGCTACAAACTTAATACTTATCTAGTACAAAATAAAAATAAATTCTTCCATGCGGGCCTGGAAGCAAGAGAAATACATGGAATGTGCCAGCTGCATTTCCTCCCGAGCATGCTGTAAAAACCAGCTCAGGGATCCGAGGGTTTCGGAATATTGTGATTTAGGCGTTGGGCTGACAACCTGTCACTACAGCAATATACCTACAAATCTATTTTAAATAACCCTCAAAACTTTGTCAGACGTGGCGGAATGACCTTTGTTTAGGTCGTTTGCGCTCTGCCTACCCCATTAGGGATAAAGGCATGTTTATATGTATGTATGTACAAAATAAAAAAGCACGAATTCAATTTTTTTTTCGGACAATCAGGTGATTCAGCAATGTCCTAACCAAAATGGGGAAAACCTCACAAATTGACAAATAGCAAGTTTGTGTTCACCCCCTGGGAATTGAAACCAAGACCTCCGGATCGTAAGCCCATGGCTCTAGCCACTAAGCCTCGGAGGCAGCTAAATTAAACCACGTTAGAGGCCAGCTTAGAAACTCTAAAAACACTAGTGTTCGTTAGGTCGTTCAATTCAACAACTCACACAACAGAAAACAACTTGAACGTTTTGAAAACTGCATTGTCATTACTATTTCTCTATTTCAACAAAGCTCGGATGATAGACTATGAAAAGCCTTTTCATATAAAGGCATGTGTCCCTTGTTAACACAGCAACGCTCGCGGCCAAACGGAAATTCAGAGGATATAACCAGTTTATTTTCCCATGTCAGGGGAAACAAAAACTACATATATACGTTTAAGTCATGCCTGTATGGGGATGCACGGGGTTAGACAGAGTGAGGACTCAACGACCTTATAATAAGGCATGTTTGCCACGTCTCAAAAGGTTTAAAGATCTTTTTAGGACTGTGTGATTGCTATATAGTGACAAGTTGTCATCCTTTAACTAATATTGCAAAACAGTGATGGTGAAACCCTTGTCTCCTCCTTTTTATAGTACCTACTTATGCCCGGAAAAAGATACAGATGTAATATTTATTTCATGTTTTTCTATTCCAGTCTAGCAGGAACAACTTCCAAAAACGTACGTTGGCTTCTAACTTACATTTTTAACTCATTAAAACTTTGCGCTACTTATTTACTTCAATAACATTTTCTCATACACCCACACGTCATGCCAACTCTCAAGCTTATATCGCAGCCAACAACCCCATATCGGAATTGGCATATAAACTATCACTTAAAGCCAATAAAATTATCATATCAGATCTTGAAGCCAAGTCAGCGATGTCAAAGTTCATTGACTTGTGAGAGTTCAAGCATTGTCTGCTGCTGATAACGATTGGTTTGAAGACTGGAGTTTATTGTTCTGAATGTGTCGAGCTGAACTGATAGAAAACCATAAAAAACTGGCTGTTTCTTCTCCCAGGCCTGCTGTTAAATCCAGAAAAATAAATACTATGGTCTGTATTGGAATTTATATTGGCGATAGGCTGATAAACCTGTTACTATAGAAATATATATGTGAAATAACTCTTCAAATGTGTCAGACATGGCGGAACGACCTTTTTTGGTCGTTGGCGCTGTGCTTAACTCATTAGGGATAAAGGCGTGATTATATGTATGTATATCTGTTGAAGACTTGAATTTATTGTTCTGAATGTGACGAGTTGAATGCGAGAGCGTTAGAAAAACATAGAAACCGGCTGTTTCTCTTCCTGGGTAAGCTGTAAAACCAGATAAGATAAGAAATGCGAGGGACACAGTCAACTCGATTCTTGATTTGCCGGCTAAAACTAAAATTAAAATCTATTTGTCACTCTCAGACTAATAACATTGCCAAAGGGCAGAAGATCTATTCTCTCCAATTTCGTATCTTCCCTGCTGGACTCGGTGCTAGAGAAAACTACAGCAATATACCGTTAAATAACCCTCTAAACTTTGTCAGACGTGGGGAACGGCCTTTGATTAGGTCGCTTACTATAAATAGGGTAATGTATGTATTTATTTATTTTCATCTCCTGAATGAATTCCTGGCGAACTTTGTTCAGTATCGTTGACTGAGCAACCCCTATCAGTTTGCGTGACGATGTCCCTTACGCCCGTTAAGGTACCTAATTTACGTGCACGCTTGCCATCAATCGTAGCATTACTTTTGTAAAAAGTGGTTATAATTTGAACCTTTTTCCTCGTCTTTAAACTGTAAAACCATCTTTGTTGGAGCTTTTTTTTCCCACAAAAGTATATAAACAATGAGACCGACCGCTTCCTAACACAAAGCTTACAAAACGAGGTCCGAATCCTGATGCTATTGTTAAGAAAAATGGCGTAAAACAACTTTCTTTGCCTTTCAGTTTATTTCAGGAAATAAATGGATTCAGTCTTTTCAGTGCGGACAATAAAAACATTGAATTTTAATAACAGTTCTTCCGTTTTCTTTTATCTTTTATAATAATGTGAAAAATATTATTAAACGTTTTATGAGTCTATTTTCTGTCTGCAGGTTTATTTTTAAAACATTATGGTCACTACAACATGACAGAAAGAAAATATAAATTCTTTTCTGGCAGGACTTGAACCTTCATTTCTGGAATGCCGGTCTATCACTCTACCAACTGAGCTACAAAAACGGTAGAGGGGTGACAAATTAATCATAGTCTTTCTTAGGTATACGTCATAGCGACGTTCGGACCGACATTCCAGAGACGCAGGTTCGAGTCCTACCAGAAAATAATTTATTATTTTTTTTAATTCATATTATATGGAATAAAATAGTATTGTAATTGCTAAAATCCTTAAAAAAATATGGTCACTCTTCATCGCATCATTACTTATCAACGAATGAAGACTGTCGAATCATTATGTTAATACAAATATATAAGTACAAAACATACAACATATATATAAGTTTGAAGATGGTAAGGTTTTCTTCCATGCTGGACTGGGAGAGATAGAAAAACATAGAATGTTCCAGTTGCCCTTCCTCCCGGGCATGCTGTAGAAGTCAGCAAAAGGGTTTCGAGGGTTAGAGTGTATTGTAATGTAGGCGATGGGCTGACAACCTGTCACTATAGCAATACACATTACAATCTAAAATTGCACTCAATTTATGTCAGACGTGGCGAAAGCGCCTTTTAAGAGGCGTTTTATACTCTGCCTACCCCGTAAGGGATAAAGGCGTGATTTTATGTATGTATGTATGTAAGGTTTTGTGCAAAGCCCTTCTGGGGAGTACTACCCTCTTGCTTATTTTTGCTGCCAAGCAGAAGTGTTCAGACTTCCGTGTTTCGGTCTGAAGGCAAGAGAACCAGTGAAATTACTGGCACAAGAGATATTCCACCTTCGGTCTCACGGTGTGCAACGCACTCCACTTTTTCACTAGGATCTAGTATGTTAGTAGTAGGTGTTATAGGATACGATGCTGCTTACCATCAGGTAGGCCGTATGCTTAGTTGTCCCCGTATAACATAAAAAATATATTTTCAAATGTTATTCACCTTTCACAATACTTTACTGACACAATTTTGGGAATATTTAGATCTCTTCCTACTTCCATGCTGGACTGGGAGAGATAGAAAAACATAGAATGTTCCAGCTGCCCTTCCTCCCGGGCTTGCTGTAAAAGTCAGCAAAAGGGACTCAAGGATTACAGTGTATTGTAATTTAGGCGATGGGCTGACAACCTGTCACTATGGCAATATACATTACAATCTAAAATTACCCTCAATTTTTGTCAGACGTGGCGAAAGCGCCTTTTACGAGGCGTTTAACGCTCTGCCTACCCCGTAAGGGATAAAGGCGTGATTTTATGTATGTATGTATTTAGATCCCTAATTTTCCCTGAATCCTTAATAATAGACAGCTATTTCTAGAAATAACTTACACCCACAGATATAATAATTGATACCCAGAAGGTAGTTGACCGGTAGTTATTCATAGCTTAGTAAATACATCTTGAACTCTCCATTCATTGGTCAGTATTCATAGAGCATATTCTTAGATCTAAAACCATGTCCATATAGCTACAAACATACGTTAAGTCTCACCTTTATTATTCAAGTTGATATTTGTCAATTTATCACTTTGTGAGGTTTTCCCCAGTTTGATTATGACATTGCAGTCTGAATCACCTGATTGTCCAAAAAGAAAAGGATTCCGTTTTTCGGAGAGCTAGTGAAGCCGTCGGGCCCGGTCACTGTCTTTGATAGTGGTCGTTACTCAAATCATGTCAACAGCCTAATAGCTGTGCTACTAAGCAGTTTGAAAACTCTGACACCAGGGTTAGTCGGGTCGTTTGACTCAAGAATCCACTCGCCAAGAAGAAGAAGCATTTATAAGCTCTAATACTCGTTAATAAACTCCTTGCTAGTGGTATCCGCCATCAAAATTGTCGTCATCTTCATCAAAATTTCTTATTACTAAGCAACTACAAAGTAAACAAACTTACATACATACATATAATCACGCCTTTATCCCTTATGGGGTAGGCAGAGCGTTAACGACCTAAACAAACGTCATTCCACCACGTCTGACTAAGTTTTGAGAGTTATTTGAGATAGATTTTTATGTATATTGCTGTAGTGACAGGTTGTCAGCCCATCGCCTAAATTTCAATATACTAAAACCCGCGGACTACTTAGCTGGTTGTTACAGCATGCCCGGGAGGAAATGCAGCTGGCACATTCTATGATTTTCTCTCGCTTCCAAGCCAGCTTGGAGGCACATCATAAACAATATAATATTTCAATTGATAAGCTCGTTAATAAACTCCCTGCTACAGGTATCCGCCATCAAAATTGTCGTCGCCTTCATCAAAATTTCTTATTACCAAGCAACTGCAAAGTATACGAAACGCGACCTTATTACATCGTTGTTATAATTAACAAGGTTAACTTCACGAGCTTATCCTGAATTAAAGTGACGCTGCCTACAAAACGTTATTACATAATGATGAGTTCTCGAGTTAATCCGAAAAGACTTTTCGCCTTCAAGAAATTTTGTGTAAAGGAAAAATACTAACATGTGCAAAGGAGACTCAAAAGCAATTTTTGTTCTTCTTCTTAGCGAGTGAATTTTCGAGTCGAACGACCCGATGAATCCTGGTGTCAGAGTTTTCAAACCGCCTAGTAGCACAGTTATTTAGGCCTTTGGCATGTTTTGAGTAACGACCACTACCAAAAACAGCGACCGGGACCGACTTTTTCGGACGAACAGCTGATTCAGCCTGCAATGTCCTACCAAAATGAGGAAAAACAAATAGCAACTTTGTGTTCCCCCCTTGGGAATCAAACCCAGGATCTCTGGATTGTAAGCCCATGGCTCTGACTAAACCACGTAGGCAGTGTTTTCATTTTTGTTAAACTTCGTATACTTACCTAATTAAGCTACAACATTATAATTAACATTTTGAGAATAGTATGAAGAGGTATATATATTTAATACTTACGTTCTTTTGTTCCAATTTTATTTAATGTTAATTAACTCTATTTAACTCATATTGTTCTGTTCATCGAAGCACTCAATAAATTATACAAATAACAAAATATTACAAATATAATTTTCAACTGTAACATTATTTGCAATATCCTTCTTTATTTATTTCTAATTAATAACACATTTTAAGCCTTGCAACTCGTAATTTTTTTTGAACTATGACAAAAGTCGGTCGTTCTCTTACCAACCTTTTTTTTGAACCCAATCTTACCAACTGAAATACAAAATAATGAATTTGACTCAAACTTTTTAAAAGCTGAAAAGGAAAGTTATTCGTGTGGGCGTCAACATGAGACATTACCGTCATTTGAGTAGGAGAAATCTTCAACTTATACAGCTGAAATTAATGAGTAAAATAAGCATTATGATGTAATATTATAATGGTTTGTTTTAGTATTCGTCAGTGTCATAATAAGGTATGTTTTGCGTTCATGAGTTTTGTGACACGAATCGCTACAGTGCTTTAATAATGATACTTACACCTAACTGCCTCTGTGGTCTAGCGGTCAGAGCCATGGGCTCTCGACCCGGAGGTCCCGGGTTCGATTCCCGGCGGGGGACAATGACTTTGTGTTGTTGTTTCTAGTTTGGTTAGGACATTGCAGGCTGATCACCTGATTGTCCGAAAAGTAAGATGATCCATGCTGTCGGATGGGCATGTAAATAGTCGGTCCTGCGCCTGATTTCTCTCTGGTCGTGTCAGTCAGTCTGTCCCATCAGAATAAGAGACTAAAGGAACAGAGAGTGCACCTGTGTGTAGCGCAAACACTTGGGCACTAAAAACAAGTCCTGCGCAATTGGCCCATCTCCGGGAGATTGGCCGCCATCACCGAAAATCGGTGGGAGGACTATTTACACCTTACTACGTATTTCTTTTTTAAAGTATGTATACTTTGAAAAGGAAAAACGTGACACTTGGAATGATATTTGTAAATCAATTTGATACCATTTACAGTTTATACTTAAAGTAACACGCTTCTTCTTCTTCTTCTTCTGTCGAGTAGGTATCGAGTCTATCGACCCGCTGAACCCTGGTGTCAGAGTTTTTAAACTGCCCAATAGCACAACTATCAACTACGTTTACGCTCTGCCTACCCCATTAGGGATAAAGGCGTGATTATATGTATGTGTGTATGTACTACCACTTGTGGAATTGTTTATTGTACAAAAAAATATGTTTTTTAACAGTATTTTGAAACTGTAAAAAACTCAAAGTCTATATGACTTTGAGTTTCTTATTGGTGGAGACAAATTGTTCCGCAAAAGTTCTACAATTTCTCAGTGATGACCGAACCACGCCTATCCAAAAAGAAAGCCATCGATTACCTAAGATAACATAATCCGATGGCCAACAACGGAATATGAAAGGAATACAAACAAGTATCATGTTATGATGTCAAACATCACGATATGACAGGATGACATCGAGTAACCAGGGATATAAGGTCAAATAAATATAAGTAGGATTTCTACATACATACATATAATCACGCCTTTATACCTAATGTGGTGGAGCAGAGCGTAAACGACCTAAACAAAGGTCATACCGCCATGTCTAACAAAGTTTTGAGGGTTATTTAAGATACATTTGCTAAAGTGACAGGTTGTCAGCCCATCGCCTAAATTGCAATACACTGTAACCCTCGAATCCCTTAGCTGGTTTTTACAGCATGCCCGGGAGGAAATGCAGCTGGCACATTCTATGTTTTTCTCTCGCTTCCAGTCTAACATTATGTCTACCTAGATTTATCACCGGACTATCAAATATATTTATCCCTGATAGGGTAGGCAGAGCGTAAACGACCTAAACAACGATCGCTCCGCCACGTCGGACAAAATGTTGAGGGTTATTTATGATAGATTTGTAGGTATATTGACAGCCCATCGCCTAAATTACAATATACTGAAACCCTCGATTCCTTCAGCTGGCAGCTGGCACATTCTATGTTTTTCTCGCTTCCAGTCCAACATGGAAGAACATGTTAATTTTTATATTTCATGTGATTGCTTAAATCACTACATCATCATAAAACAAAGTCGCTTTCTCTGTTCCTATATCCCTATGTATGCTTAGATCTTTAAAACTACGCAACGGATTTTGATACGGTTTCTTTTAATGGATAAACTGATTCACGAGGAAGGTTTATATGTTTAATACATGCATAATAAAGTAGAGAAACACTGATTATTTCCGTGCAAAGCCGAGGCGGGTCGCTAGTGAATGATATAATTCGAAAGCACAACAATAAAACTTTCATGAATCACAGACTTTCGTTGTTATTTCCTCTTTGCTCAAGGAAATGCAATCAAACTGTGAGAATCCGTGTGTTCCATCCGGTGTGTCAACAGAGCACCGTCTGGTTATCCGGTTTCAACCGGTTTCTTCCACTTGGTATTCCGGTTTTGTGCGGGCCTGATTCACGGGTAGGGTTGCCAGTTGACGATTCGCGCAGCCAAGTTGGCAGTGTACCTGCCTGCTACGCAGAAGGTCCCGAGTTTGAATCTCGGCCGGGGCAGACATTTGAATGATGTCTGTTTCAGGGTCTGGGTGTTATTTGTAGTTGTTTCTGTGTAAATCTCGATACAGGGAATCCTAGTGGGGGCTATGAGTGTGATCGTGTTTTTTTTTAATTACACTGTAAAAGAACGCACTGGCCAGCAAAATGAATCCAGAACTTTTGGCGCAAAATAACTAATCGTGATTATAATTATAAAAGAATTATATTAATTTACATCTTCAGCCTTAACGTGGATCCTCCCTCAACTATGGGATATTAGCCATACTTACTCCTTACGCCATACTTTCTTCCATGCTGGACTGGGAGCGATAGAATGTGCCAGCTGCATATCCTCGTTCTGCCCGGGAGGAGGGATTCGAGGGTAATGAGTAAATTGCAATTAAAGGCGATGGGCTCACAACCGGTCACTTTAGTGATATACAATACAATACAAAATTCTTTATTGCACAAAGAAACAATACAACAGAAATAAAAAGGAACAAACGTGACAGTACAATATAGGCGGCCTTATTGCTAAAGCAGCAATTTCTACCAGGCAACCTTTGGGTATAGAAATTGTACAAGCAGAAAGCGGGATAGTGCATATTACTACATATAATACTTAGACAATATTTACACACTATTAAATAAATATTTCAATAAAAACAAATATACTGATACATATCTTATGATAAACTAATACATAATATATGCTACATAAGATAGGATACTCTACGTTATATATCAGAGAAATTGGTAGATAGAATATCACTACATATACTTACTTAAATGATACTTATAAATTAGACAGCTACACATTAAACATTATTAGCCAGATAGAAATTTCTTGTTTGCTCCTTAAACGATTCGATAGACGGAGCTCGTCGAACATTCTCGGGCAAGGAATTCCACAGTTTAATTGCCTGTACTGTAAAAGATTTAGCGTAGAAATCAGTCTTGTGGGAAGGTAGGTTTAAGGTGAGATTGTTACTGGAGCTCAGATTACGCGTCAGAGTAGAGGAGTGGAAAATGAAGCGGTCTTTAAGGTAAGGAGGAGAAAAGGGATTGGAAAGGATGTAGTAAAGGAGAGAAAGGATATGGCAGTCCCTCCTACGGGATATTGGCAGCCATTGAAGCTGGGATCTATAGGCAGAGACATGGTCATACTTCCGCAGACCAAAGATAAAGCGAATACATAGATTCTGCAGACGTTCGAGCTTGTTCTGAAGTGCAACACATAAGTCAGGATAACAAACATCTGCATAATCCAGTATCGGAAGAAGAAGAGAATGTGCCAAGGAAATTTTAGTTTTGATTGGCAGAAGATTTCTGAGTCGTTTGAGCGAACCGTACGCGGCAAACACCTTCCTGCTTACCTCCGACACATGAGAGTTCCACGAAAAAGTATCATCAAAAAGAAGACCGAGGTTCTTGACCTTGTGACTATATATACATCTATGATATACATCATAATCATCTTTAATAACCCTCAAAACTTGTCAGACTTTTCGAAACGTCCTTTGTTTAGGTCGCTTACGCTCTGCCTACCCCATTATGATTTTATGTAATGCAATTATGATTTACTTCTCACGTTTTGCAGGCGCTTAGTAAGCCAATTCGGCTCTACAGAGGCATTGTATGTAAGTAAGGTACTTTCTAAGTTTTAGGTATTAAAAATATAATTTTATCCGATGATGCTACGCGCGCGTTCTGGCAGAGGGATGCGCCAATGTAGAGTCCCTTACTACGCGTAAGGTGACGCATGTGTGTTGTAGGCAATGCAAAAAGCATTGACAGCGTGTTGAGCGCAACCTTGCGTGCAGTAAGTGACACCTGTGTGTTGCTGCACTTAGGTATGTGAATTAAAGAATTGAGGGTAATTATGCCACATCGGATAAAATTATATTTTTAATACCTAAAACTTAGAAAGTACCTTACCTACATACAATGCCTCTGAAGAGCCGAATTGGCGCGCGTTCTGGCAGAGGGATGCGCCAATGTAGAGTCCCTCATTACGCGCGCGTATCTCGTAAGGTGATGCATGTGTGTTTTAGGCAATGCAAAAAGCATTGACAGCGTGTTGAGGGCAACCTTACGTGCAGTAAGTGACACCTGTGTGTTGCTGCACTTAGGTATGTGAATTAAAGAATTGAGGGTAATTATGCCACATCGGATAAAATTATATTTTTAATACCTAAAACTTAGAAAGTACCAATGCCTCTGAAGAGCCGAATTGGCGCGCGTTCTGGCAGAGGGATGCGCCAATGTAGAGTCCCTCACTAGGCGCGCGTATCTCGTAAGGTGACGCATGTGTGTTGTAGGCAATGCAAAAAGCATTGACAGCGTGTTGAGGGCAACCTTACGCGCAGTAAGTAACGCCTGTGTATTGCTGCACTATGTTTGATTTTTCACATTAGATTTCTTCTATGCTGGTCTGGGAGAGAAAGAAGAACATAAAATGTGCCAGCTGCATTTCCTCCCGGGCATGCTGTATAAACCAGCTAAAGGATCTGAGGGTTTCTGTAAATTGCAGGCGATGGTCTGACTACCTGTTACTACAGCCTACCTACAGATCTATCATAAATTACCCACAAAACTTTGTCAGGCTTGGCGGAACGACTTTTATTTGGGTTGTTTAAATCTGCCTACCCCATGAGCCCATTATGTGTTTCCTTTAGAAAGACTGGAAACCGTATCTAAAAAGCTGGACACACAAAATCCCAACACTATCTAAACGCCTGGCAACCCTACTCTCGAGTAAAAATTGACTCGTCACGTCCAACTGTACCCAGTTTGATATTCAGGATATGTATTTCCTGCTTGACTGTACTTTTTGAATTTTATCGCGTGTGATGTAACGTAGGATATTGTATGTGCGCTTCCTGTAGCGAAATAGCTTTATGTCACAGCGGAAGGAAGAGCGAATATTTTGTGTCACGCAAACCCAACATGGTCTTGTGTAATCTCGTGTGTTGTTTTTTAATAATCGAATAAGTCTTCTAAGAGTTTTTTTCATAAAGATTTTAATAACGGGCACTCACTTTGGAAAATAAGTCGCGTACTTCACGACATGATTCGGGACATTCGGAGTCCCTTCATCAGGTTCAGTTTGTCGGCTGCGGGGAAGCGTATCCGCCGGTGTTTTGCCTCGCACTGCGGGTCCGAGCTTGCAGCGCTTTTTAGTTTTTTTCATATTTAACGATTTAGTCGGGCTACCAATTACCGCTACAAACGACGAACCCTTCTCATTACAGCGACTGCGGCCCGTCTGGAAGGTAACCATGCGCTACAACGCGAAGAAGTGGCTTGCTATTGTTAGTGGTACCTATAAGAAAGCTCAACCGACCCTTGGCGAGCCGTCTCAGAAGAAACATTGCTACCAGGATGCGGATGAATTAACCTTGGTCGAAAAAAGCGTAGAAAGCGTTTCAGCAGGAACAAATGCGGCACTGCGTCGGCGGAGCCCAACCTTCTGCTGTTCGCCGCTAAGCCAAAGACATCGCTTTATATCTCTCGCCTGCACGAGACTACCACTGCGCAGGACATGCAAGACTACTTCTTTGCGAAACATTAAGCCGGTGTCCTCTAGGATTCGCCGAGACTTGGCATTGGAGCTTCAACTCGTTCGTGGTGCGAGTTCCGACTGAACATCTGGGCATCTTAACCTCCTTGATTTTTTCCGCTTCCGTGGGAACATACGACGCACAACTCCTGAGTGAGAATAGCGTATGTTTGTTTATGTAAAGGGTTTTAGGTTTAGTTCATATTTGTAATGTATTTATACATACATACATATAATCACGCCTTTATCCCTAATGGGGTAGGCAGAGCGTAAACGACCTAAACAAAGGTCGCTCCGACAAAGTTTCGAGAGATATTTAAATTTGTAGGCATATTGCAATGTATGTAATGTATTTATAGTATTGTATATTAGACATCGATCTTGAATAACCCTCAAAACTTTGTCCTTTTGACCTTTGTTTAGGTCGTGTACGCTCTGCCTACCCCATTAGAGATAAAGGCGTGACTATATATATGTATGTATATTAGGTGTGATTAGATTTAAGTTTATATTGTATAGTCAATACCATGCAATATAAACTTAAATCTAATCTAAATTACAATTAATTTGTATCTAAGTATCTTATATGAATCTAGTTGCCTAAAATAAAACAATAAATAAAATAAATTACCTAAATAAATATACGACCTTAAATGGCCCAATTTTTTTTCAATAATATCTGAGTCCCGCTGGTTACCTAAGTAAATATTTAATAACCTTTTTATAACTCTATTCAAAAGCACTTATGAAATTCAGAACTCTACACTTACAAATAAACAGACTGTAATCAAAATTCCTCTCACCCTCTCGCTAGCCCACAGTGTATCTAAAATTCTAAACTCAAACTGGAAACTCTGGAAGTTTAAGGAAATATCATCATAGGTTCAGCATCCAACTGACTCCCAACAAAGTTATAAAGACCTGAGTATGGAGTCCTGTGTCGACGAGATCTCAAACAAACAGCTTTTGCATATGGGCGAAAGTTATAATGAGTTGACTGGGTGATATTTGCATATTGAGTTATTTTAGAAGGGATTTTAAAATATCACGAGTGATTCTGAGTGCAATACATTATAAAAGGTTTTTATTTGTTTTTATTAGAAATGGGTTTGCTTCTTCCATGCTGCACTGGTAGCGAGAAAAAAACATAGAATGTGCCAGTTGCATTTCCACCCGGGCATGCTGTAAAAACAAGCTAAGGGATCCGAGGGTTTCTGTATATTGCAATTTAGGCGATGGGCTGACAACCTGTCACTACATCAATATATCTGCAAATCTATCTTAAATAGCCCTAAAAGCTTTGTCACGTTTGTTGTTCACAAACGTTTGTTTAGGTTGTTTACGCTCTGCCTACCCCATTAGGAAAAAGGCGTGACTATATGTATGGGTTTGCTCTTGACTCTAGACACTAGGTCACGACGGAGTGAGCTCACGCGGAAGATGCCTATTATGGCACTGGCAATCTCACGCATCGACGGAACACAGCAAGCTGTCTTGGAGCCGGACTCCATTGAGAGGGTGGTTGCAAGCCAGGCGGCTACTTGCAGAGCCTACGACCACTTTGTTGGGAGCATTCACCTGGACGTATTCACAGGCAAGCCTGTGTTTCCGTTGCCCGGGGTGGACCACAAGAAGGTAGATCCCATCCCACCTCAAAAATTGTGACCTAAATTATATTTAAGGTACTTTGGGTCATCATTAATAGTCATCGCATCGCTCGCTCAGATCTGCATATGGGCGAAAGTTAAAATGAGTTGACTTAAGAATATTTGCTTTTTGAGTTATTTTCGGGGAAACAATTAGGTTTCAGTTTGTTTAGGAGAGATTTCAAAATATCAAAATTGGTTTTTATCGTATTCATAACCCCGTAGCTAAATATATTGGATATTTGAGTAATTTTCGAGGAAACAATTAGGTTTGAGTTTATTTAGAAGCGATTTCAAAGTATGAAAATTGGATTTATCGTATTTATTACCTTGTTCCTAAATATTTATACTATTAGTTGTTAAATTAAATGGTTAAAAATGCTAAATCAAATGTTAATATCTCTTAGGTTTATTTTTATTTAGTAGGCCATAGATTAATTGGTTTATAAAAAAACACAAAATATCACGTAGAAAAATACAATTCCTTCCATGCTGGCCTGAGAGCGAAAGAAAAGCATATAATGTGCCAGCTGCTTATCTTCCTGGGCATACTGTAACAACCAGCTGAGGGATCCGAGAGTTGCGCTGCTGACATTGATTCATTTTTTGTTATGCAAAAACGGGCTATTAGAGCAATTTACAAACTCAGATGTCATGATTCCCTAAGAGAATTGTTCAAAGAGATAAATATTTTAACTGTACCATGTCAACTTATATATGAAAATATTATGTATGCAAGGAAAAATATTCATAGTTTTACCAAAAATGGTGACCGGCATAACCGGAACCTTAGAAGCAAAAATTAAATTGACCAACCCCCGTTTAGGTTAGTTAAAGTTACATACATACATACATACATAAATCACGCCTTTATCCCTTACGGGGTAGGCAGAGCGTTTATCGCCTCGTAAAAGGCGCTTTCGCCACGTCTGACAAAAATTGAGGGCAATTTTAGATTGTAATATGTATTGCTATAGTGACAGGTTGTCAGCCCATCGCCTAAACAATACACTGTAACCCTCGAGTCCCTTTTGCTGACTTCAACAGCATGCCCGGGAGGAAGGGCAGCTGGAACATTCTATGTTTTTCTATCTCTCCCAGTCCAGCATGGAAGAAAATATACATAGTTAAAGTTAAAGTAAAAAAATCATTTTTAGGTCTAAGTATACAATACTATAACAAAATACCTGACCATATATTAAATTTGTCAAAAATCAATTTAAAGATACTAATAAAAACACATTATGTCGGAAAGCCTATTATAAGTTAGATGACAATACTAATGACAAAGACAAAGATGTATGACAAAGATGTATGAAGCTCTGATATTTCAGTGAAGCCTAAGAAATTTGCACAAATTGCGGTCACAAACCCTATTTTGAACAAAAAGAAGGACAAAAGTAAGAATAAGATAAAACGAAGGGAGGGGCGCAAAGTGCGAGTTTGTCATGCTTCTTCTTCATTGTGATATAGTTTTATTTTATTTTGTGACACAGATAAATTGAATTTTCTTTGTAATAGACTCGCTTGTGACTTTCTAAAAGTGTTCTTAGGAATCTATTTAGAAATAAATGATTTGACTTTGACTTTGTTTCGGTAAATTGTAAATTAGGCGATGGGCTGACAACCTGTCACTACAGCAATATACCTACAAATCTATCTTAAATAACCCACAAAACTTTCTCAGACGTGACGGAACGACCTTTGTTTAGGTCGTTTACGCTCTGCCTACCCTATTACGGATAAGGACGTGATTAAATGTATGTAAAAATAACAATATAATGTTATTTGCGTTATCTTTCGACATGTGTTAGGCCGCATTCAACTCTATTATAGTTTCAGTTTGAATTTAAACATCACACGTAAGCCGCAAGCTTTTAATATTTCAATCCCATGCAATTAAGTCTACTGCAGTATAAATCCAACATGACTTGAAGCACGAAAACATACATCATTTTCGCACCATAAACAGTCACCGTTTATATTTAGTGACGTGCAATTATCGATAGTTTAGATTTCGTCGTTTTATCGATGAGAAACGTGACTGAAAAAGAAAATCAACGAAATGTATCCAAGAACATTTTATTTTTAAATATTTCGACGTATTGGATACCAAAAACTTGATATCGAGATTTATATCCATAATATGCGATAATCTCACTTCTGTAGGTCTACTGTAAGAAATTCCTTCATAGAAATAAGCAGAGCCTGTTGTGTTGTTTTTTGTGTTTGTGTTTATTCATGTCTTTTAGTGTGTACAATAAATTGTTGAATAAATAAATAATCTAGCACCAAATAAAGTCAGCAAAATTACTGGTGTGTGGAGACAATCCACCTTTAAGACTCAAATACTCATATCGCCTATCATGTCTGCTATTTCACTAGAATCTAATAGAACAGAATAGTAGTTAGGTATTATCTATAAGCTATGGTACTTAACACAGTACTTACTACACTAACCAGCTTTATACTTATGCCCTAAGCTGGGTTGCTACCGTATAAAAAAAACACTTGTCTTGTTATCACTACTAGTTACGAATACGTAAAAAGATAAAAAGAATGCAGAATAGGTACGTATTCCCAACATTCTTGCAATAAAGAATTACATACATACATATAGTCACGCCTTTATACCTAATGGGGTAAGCAGAGCGTAAGCGACCTCAATAAAGGCCGTTCCACCACGTCTGACAAAATTTTGCAGGTTATTTAAGATGGATTTTGTTTGATATTGCTGTAGTGACAGGTTGTCAGCCCATCGCCTAAATTGCAATATACTGAATCCCTCGGATCCCTTAGCTGGTTTTCACAGCATGCCCGGGAGGAAATGCAGCTGGCACATTCTATGTTTTTCTTTCGCTCCCAGTCCAGCATGAAAGAAGAATAAAGAATTAAAATATTAAAAAATCATCATTGTCACAATATCGATAATAATATCATGCGCTACGCCAGCACTAGTTTTCACTACTACGCATATAAACGTCAAAATACAGAACTTGCAGTAAACGTTGAATTGCTAGTCTGCAAAAGCCAATAAATTTAAGGTGATCTCCGTTGCACGCCAGCGCCCTCATCAGTTAAAAAACCATTAACAAAACATAGCAAAAAAATACTTTATTGCACGTAAGAATACAACATACAACACACCAGATAACAACAAAAGACAAGTACAACATAGGCGGCCTTATTGCTTAGGTAGCAAAAAATCATAATTCACTGAAAACGCAATAAATCGAAAATCCGGTAAATCAAATCAAATTTATAATTCAGTGTCCACGGGAGTTACAGATAGCAAAAGTGCTAAAAGTTCTCGTTTCTCGCTAATTTTCTGTCTGTATCTACAACGAACTATAAGTTGCAACTTTATGAGGTTCTAAATGACCTTCATTGCTTTAACATCAATCTGCTGTACTGGATTTTCGATTGATTGTGTTTTCAGTGAATTATCATTTTTTGACTAATGAGGGTACCACTTAGCCCAGGGAAGCCCCTTAAGAAACGTTGTAGCAGTGCAGAATGTGTGAATCGTCTACCATGGTAAAGTTTCACAACATAATGTGACATGGTATAGAGTTACCGAGTTAATAAGTTTGCTCTCTGCAGACTAAACCAAGTTCTAAGCTGTATTAAATCACTTAGTAATATGGAAGTAAGATAATACCCAGAATATTGCATGTTTCTTTTTTTTTCATTAACTAAACAGTTTATTGTACACAGAAGCATACACAGAACAGTTTATTTACTTAGGAAATCAAGACACAGAAGGTACTGCTTATTTATAAAATGACTCTACAGCAGACCTCAGTAGTTGAGTTTTTTATTTTTTCTTCTAAAGCTGTGATATGGCATAGTAACAGGAGTACAGGACGCAGTAGGTAGTAAAAGAAGGAAGAGTCAACCACTTCTTTCTGGCGATTTATTTATATTATGAATTCGGATATTTTCGGTACTATGATAGTATATTTTTTTTCTGTATCACAAAATAACCGTTTTTCGACTAGACGACACGGCGACGGCTACGGTGACGGAACGTAACCGTCCACGGTATCGTGGAAAAGATAATTTATAAAAATAAAATATGGAACGCTATTCCACTTGCCGGAACGGCATTGATTCCCACCGGTACCGTCGCCGGCCTGCTAAACTGCATGTGTTTTGTATTTGTACGAAACATGGGCGTGTGTGTGGCTCTGATTAAAACTAGGTGAACGTTATCGGGACTTTGCTGTGTCGTTTCCGTGCCATCTAGTGGAAAAACAAAGCCACGGCATCGTGACGGTACCGTTGCCGTGCCGTTTACTGGAAAAACGCCCAATAGTATGAGATCATTATCTAGATTTTCACAAAACTGTTGATATGCTCTGTCATGAGAAGCCGTAATCCGTAGACATAATAATTTGAAAGATTTAGAATAACGAGAGGATAAAAAAAAAGTGATGTAGGCGTACAAAAATGCTAGGTTTTGAATACATGAATAAAATATGAATAAGTTAATGTTAAACAGATGGAGACAAAACACAAACAATTTAGTACAACAGCTTTCGTTACATGAAACGAAAAATTCAGGATGGCTACCGAGCGCTTTTTTTTGCAAGAAATGGGAAAAGAGCCTGCAGTCTCACTCGTGAAGCTGGACTTAAATCAAGTTTAAGTATGGGGTATTTGAAAACGTTTTTTTCTGAAATGAATTTCATTAGTTTGGTTTCTATTCAATGAAGAATACAAAATGTGTTAGCCCGGTAGAATTTCCAATATCTCTTGCAATAAATTTATTTCGTAAATGTTTAGTAAAATAATTGTGTTGTACAAACTTGTATAGTGTCTAAATAATGACCACAAGTATAAGAATCACACGCTAAAATATCGAATTGATAAAGATTATGAGAATGTTAACTGCCTCCGTGGTCTAGTGGCTAGTGCCATGGACTCCTGATCCGGAGGTCCTGGGTTCGATTCCCAGGGGGGAAACACAAAGTTGATATTTGAGAATTTATTACCTTGTAAATTTTTCCCCAGTTTGGTTAGGACATTGCAGGCTGAATCACCTGATTGTCCGAAAAAGAAAAAGATTTCGTGCTTCGGAGGGCACGTTAAGCCGTCGGTCCGGTCGCTGTCTTTGATAGTGGTCGTTACTCAAACCACGTCAGAGGCCTGATAGTTGTGCTACTAGGCGGTTTATAAACTCTGACACCAGGGTTCTTCGGGTCGATAGACTCGATACCCACTCGACAGAAGAAGAAGACGGGAATGTCAGTGCCAGTAATAATGGAGATCGGTGATATTTTGTTTTGCAATATTGCGTAATTGTACATTGCTGTTATGGCCGAAAAAAATCAATGTATGGTCAAGTAATTTTGGAATCCCAATGTGAACGAGACCATACATTACTACTTCGGCTGAGAAAAGTATTTTACTTTTCTCTCATTTTGCGAGAAAATTATTACAATACACTTGAAAATAAACATCAAACTTGCGATTTCTTTAATTACATTCATTCAGTCATTCTTTCTTTTTTTTCGCATTCTACCTTTATAAAAAAATATTGTGAACTTAAAAACACCTAATCCATACTAGTGTATACTTTAAGGACTTCGCTTGGCGGTCGGTAATGGTCATTATTGTCGCTTGGTGAAATTTACGGCCGCTACGAACTCGAGTTCCGCAAAGAGTGAATGTATGCTTTATTGTTTTAAATAATGAAGCTACTTCCAAGCAAGTAAGAGTTTTTTTTTTAATAAAGCTACAAAATACAAATTCCTGACACCGTAACTACATAAACCTGAAAAATACATTTTTCCCAAATAAATCTATTTAACTGCCGCACCATCAAGTTTTTACATTACCTCCAGTTACAACGTAAATGAGTTTTGCAACTCCGAGGTATTTTGAGTTAGTTGAGTTGAGAAATTCTGAGTTAGGGTTGTCACTGTAAATCTTTCCCAGTTTGTGCTCCCTGACGGGTTTAATCTTGAGGGTAGTTGTGGGATAATTAAACAGAGGGTTCAACTACGGTTCAACTAGCGTAGTTAAGTGCATGCCACTGTGACTGGCTGGTTAGTGGTTACAAATGTTGAAATTAAGAAGGCGACGTTTGGTTTTAGATGTCTTATATGTCGACTGCAGTTTTGTCATACTTGTGTGTATAAATGTACCTACACACACATTGCCTTAGTGTGCGTGGGTTAGCAAAAGTAAACCTGTTGTTATGCAAACAAATGGACTCGTGTCTGTACGTATGGCCACAGGAATGGACATTTTTTTTTTAAATTATTAGTACTAGCGGCAATCGTGAGATAATACATCTGTGATTGTTTCATTTTTCTAAGTTCCATGCTGGACTGGAAGCAAAAGAAGAACAAAGGATGTCCCACTATACTGTAAAAAACTGTAACTGTAAACTATATTGTAATTCAGGCGAAGGGCTGACAACCTGTCACTACAGCAATATACCTACAAATCTATCTTAAATAACCTTCAAAACTTTGTCAGACGTGGCGGAACGCTCTGCCTACCCTGTTGATAAAGGCGTGATTATAAGTATGCATGTAAGTGTTTTAAATTAGGATTTTCTGAAACCATCTCTCATCGTCTACTGTAAAAGTTCTAATATAAATACAAAACGCTTTTCTTTCTTTTACCTCTTATATCAGATAATCAGTTAAATCTTCGAAACCTCTTTCTTGGAACTTTCTTATAACAAGGTAGCTATCATTTTCTAATGAGATCTCGTGTCGTTTATTCTGGATTAATACAATTCCTTAGCTTTGTCCTTACCTGGATTGTCGAGTATGCGATTCAGTTTCCGGGAATAAGCTAAATACATAGAGAAGTTTCGGCTTAACTGTAAGACAAGCGCGTTTGGCTTGAGATAGAAACTTTGGGTATGCCTTCGCTGAACTAATAGTAATAGTATTTGTACTGAGTAATATTTGTTTTCACTTTCAGTTAACTACCTGAATTACAAATCTAAACCATTCCAAACTTAGATGGTTAAAAAAAGCCGTTAAACCGCGCTTAGGAGGGCATGTTAAGCCGTCGGTCCCGGTCGCTGTCTTTGATTGTGGTTGTTACTCAAACCATGTCAGAGGCCTATTAGCTGTGCTACCAGGCGGTTTAAAAATTCTTCGGGTCGTTTATTTATTTATTTAATATTTTATTGTACACAATAAAATACAAGGAACATATACATATAAAACAAAGACACAACGATACAGCTTATTTCTAAAAAGAAATCTCTTCCAGCAGACCTAGGCTAGTGAAATAGCATTCTGTCGGTGTTCGACCTGAGAATCCATTCGCTAAAAAGAACAGAAGATCACGGAATAATACGATTCCTTATCTTTGTCCTTACCTGAATCGTCGAGTATGCAATTCAGTTTCCAGGAATACGCTAAATACATAGAGAAGTTTCGGCTTAACTGTAAGACAAGCGCGTTTGGCTTGAGATAGAAACTTTGGGTTTGCCTTCGCTGAACTAATAGTAATTGTATTTGTATTGCGTAATGTTGGATTGTCGAGTATGCGATTCAGTTTCCGGGAATATGGTAAATACATATATGCCTTCGCTGAACTAATAGTAATAGTATTTGTACTGAGTAATATTTGTTTTCACTTTCAGTTACCTAACTGAATTACAAATCTAAACCATTCCAAACTTAGATGGTTACAAAAAAAACGTTAAACCGCGCTTCGGAAGGCACGTTAAGCCGTCGATCCCGGTCGCTGTCTTTGATAGTGGTCGTTACTCAAACCATGTCAGAGGCCTATTAGCTGTGCTACTAGGCGATTTGAAAATTCTTCGCGTCGTTTATTTATTTATTTAACAGTTTATTGTACACAATAAAATCCAAAGAACATACATACATACATAAATCACGCCTTTATCCCTTACGGGGTAGGTAGAGCGTTTAACGCCTCGTAAAAGGCGCTTCCGCCACGTCTGACAAAAATTGAGGGCAATTTTAAATTGTAATATGTATTGCTATAGTGACAGGTTGTCAGCCCATCGCCTAAATTACAATATACTGTAACCCTCGAGTCCCTTTTGCTGACTTCAACAGCATGCCCGGGAGGAAGGGCAGCTGGAACATTCTATGTCCTCGAGTCCCTTTTGCTGACTTCAACAGCATGCCCGGGAGGAAGGGCAGCTGGAACATTCTATGTTTTTCTATCTCTCCCAGTCCAGCATGGAAGAAACAAAGAACATATACATATAAAACAAAGACACAACAGGCACAGCTTATTTCTAAAAAGAAATCTGTTCCAGCAGACCTAGGCTAGTGAAATAGCATTCTGTCGTTGTTTGACCTGAGAATCCGCTCGCTAAGAAAAAGAGAAGATTGCGGAATAATACGATCCTTAGCTTTGTCCTTACCTGGATTGTCGAGTATGCGATTCAGTTTCCGGGAATACGCTAAATACATAGAGAAGTTTCGGCTTAACTGTAAGACAAGCGCGTTTGGCTTGAGATAGAAACTTTGGGTTTGCCTTCGCTGAACTAATAGTAATAGTATTTGTATTTCGTAATGTTTGTTTCCAATTTCAGTTACTTACCTGTATTATAAACGCTAAGAAGATGAAGAAGACTTATGCACTCTCACTACCGTAGGTCAGCTGAAACAGATTTCTTTTTAGAGATAAGCTGTACCTGTTGTGCTATTTTTTTTATGTTAGTGTCCTCTGTATGATCATGTGTGCAATAAATTGTTAAATAATAAATAAATAAATAGAACCATTCCAAAATTAGTTGGTTAAATATATAAAATGTTTCTTTAGAATCATCATCATCTCCCTAGCCTTATCCTGTATCTCACGGGGTCGGCTTCCTAATCTAGGGGATTAAACAAGGGTACTGGCTTTTACACAGAGCGACTGCCATCTGACCTCCGCAACCCAGAAGGGAAACCAGACCCAATACTAGATTAGGTCAAAGTTTTAAAGCCGCCAATGCTTAGCACTGGCCTCTGATATGGCTTTACGACTAATATCTACGGTATTAAACGATATTAACCGGGACCAACGGCTTAACGTGCCTTCCGAAGCATGGAAAAAGCACCGAATAAACGTACATATGAAATTCGAAAACTGAAAAACACATTGGTACGTGGTGGGATTCGAACCACGACCTCCCGCTCAGGAGGCAGCGGCCCTATCCACTACACCATCGGGCTCTTCATAGGGCTTCTTTAGAATCATAATAACGTTAAATTATTAATTAGTAGAACCTCGAAAAAATATGGTGCCTTTCTGAAGCGCGACAACAAAAAATAACTGTTTGTTCGAGCAATCGGCCGGACTATATCGAATCGGGCCAGTACAGTTATCTCTTCCACTAGCCATCCACCTGCGTTGTCAGGCTCACGCAGACCACACAATCTATCGACCCATTCGGCGTTGGTTTACTTAGTGATGGGACACTGTCGATACAAACTATCGATATGTACTTACATCGTAGTATAGTGCAGTTATCTCTTCCACCTGCGTTGTCAGTTAAATGCAGGATACACAATCTATCGATCCATTCGGCGTTAGTTTAATTAGTGATGGAACACTGTCGATACAAGCTATCGATAGATACTTACATCGTAGTATAGTGCAGTTATATTTGTCACCTGGTTGTCATGTTCACGTAGACCACACAATCTATTGATCCATTTGGCGTTGGATTACTTAGTGGTGGGACACTGTCGATACAAACTATCTATATATACTTACATCGTAGTATAGTGCAGTTATTTCTTCCACTAGCCATCCACCTGCGTTGTCAGGCTTACGCAGATCACACAATCTATCGATCTATTTGGTGTTATTTTACTTAGTGATGGTAAACAGTCGGTGCAGCTACGTTATCGATAGATACATTGAATGTCGAACTTTTATAAACAAAATGATTTAAAACAATAAAAACACAGAAGACAGGACATTTAAAAGAAATAAACAAAAAAGAAACAAACGTTTCCTTAAAAACAATAGACTAGAGCAGACTTACCGAAGTGAGATTGCAACCTGTTAAAAGTTGTCGAAATAAAATTGCTACCGTTTTTTTTTGTATAGTTTAAACGTCTCAATATGCTTTATTTATAACTTTTTTTTTAATTGAGGTTTTACTACAAAATACAAGTAAATTTTACATAAAAGAATGTAACATAAACCCGATCGGGTTAAAACCGGTACGGTATACCGTACATTGTGTATATGTAAAAGCCAGATAATCTAAGATCCTTCTTGGTAAAACTCCGAGAAATGTTTTGAACACCGTTTATTTTGAACTTTTACCATCATTAAATTTAGTACGGTGCAAATATACCTAAACAGGGTAAAACCATAACATTCAAAGTGAATGTATCATTTAAGCTTCATATTGTCCACTTGATGATAAGTAAAAAGTAAAAGCATTTTGTGAGTCGATTTGTAAGGGGAAGGAGAAGTTGGGTTTTTTCAGTTCATTTTAAATGTTTACAAAACTTTGGAGTTTAGCGCAAAATTGTCGAGAGCAAAAATAATTGCTGTTAAATTGCAAATAAAAATGTTGTACAAAACTTTTTTCTAGGGTAAATACTTAAAAAGTTACGGAGTAAAAAAATACACAAGATAATCTAAAATTAATGCCCTTACCCACAGAGTGATTGACCATCTCGTCATTGTTGAGCCTAAACTACTAAATCTTGTATTATACAATTTGGAAAGCAGCTTCCTCTTATGATGTGTGACGTCCATATGGGAAACGATATTTGCATTTTTACCCTCATGGGGTTTAAATAGGGAATGGCAGTTTGTACGGAAAAGTTCCCGTTTTAAAAAAAAAAATGTTGGTAACCGTGACAGTTTTAAAATTCACAGTTGATTTGAAAAACTAGTTAAGTATTTGTTGCCAATACCTTTAATACGTGGCAGGCATTTGTGCTTGCTCTACATATTCCTTCACAAGTGACTTTCCGTTTTTACACGAACGACGTCGTCACTTGAATATCGATAAAATTACTCTTTCGTTAGAGACTTTCACTTTGCTACAATCGACGTCGTCACTGCCATATCGACAAATTCAACAGACATCCCTAGACCTACTCCTATTGTGGGAAAACAATCTCCGGTGGCACATAAACCACTTTATGTTCAGCACAAAACTTGTCTTTATAGCGTGTTTATATGGCCGGCTGAATGGAACGTCGAATTGACGGATGTCACCGATCTTGTATTTATTTTCCAATTTATTTTAGGGGAGGATACTATTTTAGGGTTAGTGTGTTGTGTTGTTCTAGGTCTGCTCAGTAAGCCAAGGCTATAAAAGCTTCAACGCCCTTTTCAGTGTATTGGACATTAAGTTTCTACAGTTTTGTATTCTTCCATGATGGACTGGGAGCAAGAGAAAAACTTAGAATGTGCCAGCTGCACTTCCTCCCGTGCATGTTGTAAAAACCAACTAAGGGATCCGAGGGATTCTGTATATTGTAATTTAGGCGATAGGCTAACAACCTGTCACTGAAGAAATATACCTACAAATCTATCTTACCCTCAAAACCCTTTCAGACGTGTCGGGGCGACCATAATTTGGGTCGTACACGCTCTGCCTACCCCATTAGGGATTAAGGCGCGATCATAATATGTAGTTCTATATTTTGGTGATTGATCTTCAAAATCTATTTCATTGTCCCAAATATCTGACATACATGCATACATATAATCACGCCTTTATCCCTAATGGGGTAGGCAGAGCGTTAACGACCTAAACAAAGGTCTATCCGCCACGTCTGTCAAAATTTTTAAAGGTTATTCAAGATAGATTTGTAGGTATATTGCTGTAGTGACAAGTGGTCAGCCCATCGCCTAAATTACAATATACTGAAACCCTCAGATCCCTTGGCTGGTTTTTACAGTGTGCTCGGGACGAAATGCAGCTAGAACATTCTGTTATTCTATCGGTCCCAGGCCAGCATGCAGGTAACATTTGAGTATACTTATTTCAAAAATAAAAAACCGTTTATGTCTAGGTTATTTTATAGTCGTCATACGTACATTGAGTTTTAGCCAGATTTTCCGTCCCAAAATGTCAAGTACGGTTAAATCAGATTTAGGACGAAAGAGAAAAACCAAATTATTTAAGAGCTTACAATCCTAATGCTAAAGAAAATATATATTTCCTGCTGTAAGCAAACCATCAACAGAAGTAAAGGGAATTCCCACTGCTTGCATTAACATCTAAGCATCTAAGACAAATTGGAAAAAAGATTATACGGGCAAAGAAAATGATAGGATTTATTCTGTCTCCTTGAGTAATCACAGGACCGCCTCTTTATTTCTAGGGAATTATTTTTAGTACGTCATTAACTGGATGACTACCAAGACCTTTTTGCGTAATGGTAATGACATTTTTAAATACTAAAGCTCGCATTGTCTACGGGTATCAAAATAAAAGTATCTTTGAAGCTTCTAGGTACATCTTTAGTTATCTCGGGTTTGTTATCGATTTAAGAGAAATCCCGATTTTGAAAAAAAAAGCTTTTTAAGGCGTGATAATTTTTTTTTGTGGTCTTTACCAAAATGACAGCTAAAACAAAAATATTAATTTAATGCCATAAATCGTTAACTATAATAAACGTAAGACGGACATAACTGGGATCAAAATAAAATGAGAATTATATTGGACTGTAATATATAACCTGATTTTTATTGAAATAAATAAACTATCATTGTTTCTAAAATTATTATGACGTCTTTATTATATCATACATACATACATACATATAATCACGCCTTTATCCCTAATGGGGTAGGCAGAGCGTAAACGACCTAAACAAAGGTCGTTCCGCCACGTCTGACAAAGTTTCGAGGGTTATTCAAGATGGACTTGTACGTATATTGCTGTAGTGACAGGTTGTCAGCCCATCGCCTAAATTGCAATATACTGAAACCCTCGGATCCCGTAGCTGGTTTTTACAGCATACCCGGGAGGAAATGCAGCTGGCACATTCTATGTTTTTCTCTCGCTCCCAAGCCAGCATGGAATTATAATAAATATATTATTAATGGTTTATTATATCGACAGCTACATTATTGTGCTCATTCGTATTTATGTAACTAGTACGTCGATAGGCTAGATAAATAGACGCACATAGTTTATGTATTCTATTTAAATTTATAAGTATAGTAACTGCACTATCAATATGATCAATCTACTCCTTTACTTGCAGCCTTGCGCCTTAGCTTGCCTGGCAGAAATTGCTACCCTAGCAATAAGGCCGCCTTATTGTACTCTGTTTGTTTTGTAATGATTGTTTCTGTACAATGTGTTGATTATGTGCAATAGTTTTTTTTTTGTATTGTATTGTACACTAGCGACCCGCCCCGGCTTCGCAAGGAAATTATCAGTTTTTCTCTACTATATTATGCATGTATTATACATATAAACCTTCCTCTTGAATTATTCTATCCATTAAAAGAAACCGCATCAAAATCCGTTGCGTATTTTTAAAGATAAAACATAGGGACAGAGAAAGTGACTCTGTTTTATACTATGTAGTGATTTATTGAATCCAATACGGTAAACTTATTGTACTAAATGTGACCTAGTTCAAAATTATTTTATTTTTCCTTAAAAGACTATGTATTTACAGACAGACAGGCTCTCGAAGCAGTCGAGGCATTAAGAATAAGTATTTAAATTGCAAATCCGCTAAGTGAATTGCAAGTACGGAATAACTGTTGCTTTTTGGGTCGCGCAAATGCTAAAATTTAATCCTGATGTTTTAATAAAAGTTCTAGAGGAAATCTTAAATGAGGTATTGTTTTACTTGAAAAGAAATTGTTGTATTCATAAAAGGAACACAAATTTGTCTTAACTTATTTAGAGGATTGAACAATCGAATCAAATCCAAAATTGATCTGACCTCAGCAACCCAGTGCAAACCAGACCCAATCCTAGATTAGGTCAGATTTTTCAAGCGGCAATGCTTAGCACTGGCGTCTGACATGGATTAACGACTAATATCTACGGTATTTAACAATATTAACCTGGACCAACGGCTTAACGTGCCTTCCGAAGCACAGGAAAAGCGCCAAATAAACATACAATATGTGTAATTCGTAGTCTGAAAAACACATTGGTACGTGGTGGGATTCAAATCACGACCTCCACTCTGTGGAGGCAGCGGCCCAATCCACTATACATACATACATATAATCACGCCCTATCCACTATAACATTGTGTTTTGTTTTTTTTTTTTACTTAAGGCAATGTACACTACATTTTATACCTGAAAATTAAATTCGACCATTGATGCTTTTAAATTAATTGTCAAAATGTAACTGTATGTTACTTAGATAAGATCCTAGATCATTGAATTGTCTTTAATGGACCACGTTGTAGATTTGATCTTAAGGCGTAAAACACACTGCTCAACGTGCTACGCGACGGAGCGCGTGATTGTTGCGCGACGTAGCGCGTAGCGCAGTGTGTGCACCGCGTAATGGAAAAGATAGAATATAACATGTCAACTATTAAATTGTTTTAACAACTTTCAAAATAATTGCAGTTTTGCGGGACGCTGTCCCTTACACCCGATATTTCCGTGCAAGAGATTTCAAAATGTGAACGACGGGACGTGGCATATTTACACCTCCTTATAACTGTTACCAGCGAAATAATTATATCTTAAGTGCCATTACTTGAACTCACGCATCGCATTACGCCCCCTTGTCGCGTTTTAAGAGCGTTTATACCGCGATAGTAGCGCCACGCATGTTTTTAAAATCGATATCAAAAGTATTACACTTACTGAGATTTAGGCCCGTAATTATAATTAGCTTTGAAAGTGACAGCGAGTTTGAGTTTGTATAAGAAATATTATTTCACTACAAAAAAGGCTGTCAAATCCATACTTATTATTTCTCTTCTACTTCTTCTGTCGAGTGGGTATCGAGTCTTTCGACCTTTATATTTATTTCTCTCTATTTTGCGTTTTATAAAGACGAGCCTAAAAGTTTATAAGTAGTCCTAATTCAAGTTAGTTTTATTTAGAAACGGTCAATCTTAACAAATAATTAAATTATTTCAAACGATTTGGTCAATTTCTAAGGTAGTGTAATTTAGTTCTTTCTAAAATTACCCTCATACCTCAAACCTTGTCAAAGATATCTTATAACGATTTAGCATGGTATTAAGAAGTCATTGAAGATCTGCCTTCCCTTATTTAGGGATAAAGGCGTGTATGTGTTTTTGTTTATGAAAAAATGCTTAAGATTTTCGGACAATCAATATGGCACCACTCTTACAGCATAAATGCTTAACAAAAACTTAAGACGTTCCGTACAGCTATACCATTCAACTTTGAACCTTAGACATAACTGGTCCATGAAATTGTAACTTCTCGCGCCCTCATTTGCAAGATAGGGCGTTTGATGGAGTGCTTCTCCAATTGTCTTTGTGAAATAGGATACTTATATTTTCCTGTTTTGATATCTAATTTCGCTTTTATCTTTGAGTGATGTCTCCAAGTATTGCCTAATGAAAAACAACGTGAGCACGTGTTGAAATGCGATACTTAAAAAATATAGGATAAAAATAAGACTGCTCTAAAATAAAAATAAAACAACCACTTTTACACAAAGATAAAGTCACATCCTTACCCCTGCAGGGTAAGCAGGAGCTTACGTCACGTCGTTAAGTAACTTTGCCAGGACCAGGACGTTAAAACCTTTTTGTTTTTAATTTTATTTAGTTATTGTAAATACCGTATTGTATAATCATACCAACAAAAATATATCTGTAAAAAGGTTCCCTAACTTCGTAGAATGTTTATTTTTTCTTAGACGTTTTTACAGAATATCTCAGAATAAGTTAAACCACAGAGTAACTAATCTGTTAAACAATCTTTAACGGTTCAGATATATAATGATTCCGGAGACTGGTAAGGTACTGACCACATAGAAAACCAAAATGGCATAAACTTTTATGACCAACGCCAAAAGCATTGTGTGTAAAACCTTTATCAAGATATGCAAATCGTGAAAGATTTTATTTGATGGTTATCGGCGCTGTTTTGGCACAACATTTTGTAGCTACGCTTTTCAGTAGATTTATCAAGACATTTTCATGTAGGAGAAAAGCAAATTCCGGATTCGTTATTCTGTGCAAGAAATGAAGCTGTATGAAATTACATACATATATTCACGCTTTTATCCCTAATGGTCTAGGCAGAGCGTACTCAATCTAAACAAAACTCGTTCCGCCACGTCTGACAAAGTTTTGAAAGTTACTTAAGATAGATTTGTAGGTATATTGCTGAAGTGACAGCCCATCGCTTAAATTGCAGTATACAGAAACCCTCGGATCCCTTAGCTGGTTTTTACAGCATGCTTGGTAGGAAATGCAGCTGGCACATTCTATATTTTTCTCTCGCTCCCAGTCTAGCATGGAAGTACTGAAAGAAATTGTATGGCTTATTTCCCTTCTGGGGCGAAATGACCAAAGTGTTAAAATGACCAAAGTGTTAAAATGACCGAAGTGTTAAAATGACCAAAGTGTTAAAATGACCAAAGTGTTAAAATGACCAAAGTGTTAAAATGACCAAAGTGTTAAAATGACCAAAGTGTTAAAATGACCAATCATACAAAAAATCTTTAATTTAATGTTAAATTAATGCTATATGTAATTTGTTCCTGTACTAAACGCTAAATCAAAGTAGAAGTTGTTGAAACCCAATTCTATACAACCGATTCGAAATCGATACGTCGTATCTACAAAGAAATATACACCAGTCTTGTACGACGAAGTCATCAATATTATCCGGTGGAGAAATATCGGTACAATTAGTACCGGTTCTATCGGCGTCCCGATACATTGCCTCATCAATTAGCGGTATCCATTGTGGGACGTCCCGTACCGAATTTATTATCTCGTCCCGAAAATCAGGTTAATTATGTTAGCGTTTGTAACGACCATTACTCTACACTTATCCAGACTGATTGCGATGGAGTTGACTGACGGTACATATTACATTGCATTACAATGAAAGCTTTGCAGTAATTTACGTTTTGATACATACATATTATCACGCCTTTATCACTATTGGGGTAGGCAGAGCGTAAATGGTCTTAACATGAGTCCTTCCGCCACGTCTGATCAAGTTTTGAGGGTTATTATAGATAGATTTGTACGTAAATCTGTAGTGACAGATTGTCAGCCCATCGCCTAAATTGTAATATACTGAAACCCTCGGATCCCTGAGCTGGGTTCTACAGCATGCCCGGAAGTAAATGCGGCTGGCACATTATATGTTTTTTTCTCGCTCCCACGCCGACATTGAAACGAAATTTTACCAAAAACCATACGTTTTAATGTATGGAAGAAAGACTTCCTGATTTCAGATTGGATAGGAAGTAAATATTGGTCAAGTTTCACAGGAAGTACCTACCATTCTTCATCGTCTTAAAGATGGAAATTCATCAAAATTTTCCGAATTGTATAGTGTATTTCAGTGTATTGCTGTATGTTTCACCCAACCCAAGTATTTTATCACTAAATGACGAATGATGCAGTCAAAAGTCGCATTTAACACGCGAAGAAGTGTGAATTTCTTTTCTCCTGAAGAAGATCCTTGTAAAGGGTCGAAACGTCGAAGTGAATACCTCTATCAAACCCACAAGTCAGTTGCCTGATATTTAACCCACCCAAGCATTTATTTTTATTGTTAATGTGTGATAAAATATGCAAAAATAAACTCTCTATTTAAAACAACGATGAATTATTGAATTCAGTGAGAGCTTTCTTTTATTCACCTTTTGAATAATTCTATTGAAAGCTTCTGTGTTGTGTGGCTTCGGATAAAAAGATTCATTGCAAAAATACTTTTACCATTTCGTAAAAATATAAAACGGATTTTTTCAACGAAATGTTAGGATAATATTATCGAAGCTGCTTTTCTTCGAGGACGTACCTATAACAGAAGTTTTTCGTGTATTGCAATTTTGACGATAACCTGTTAATACGATAGTATACAAAAGCAGCGGGGTCTAAAATCTTGTTTGTTCCATGCTGAACTGGGAGCGAAAGAAAAACATAGTGTGCCAGTTGCATGGCATAGTGTAAAAATCAGCTGAGGGATCGTTTTTTTATGTATATTGCAATTTAGGAGATGGGCGGACAACCTGTCACTACAGAAATATACCTACAAATCCATCTTAAATAACCTTCAAAACTTTGTCAGACGTGGCGGAACGACCTTTGCTTAGGTCGTTTACGCTATGCCTACCCTATTAGGAATAAAGGCGGGAATATATGTATGGAAAAGCAAGATAAAATTACAGCACTACCTAGATTTAAACATTCACTCACAATTTCCATTCAAAGGAATCATAATGTAACCTAACAAACTAGAGCTAACATTGTTGTAGACAAAAGGAAACCAGTGACACAGTATAAACGCCGCTAAACACACACCTTACCTGACACACAAAGGCTAGACACGACAACAATTTAAATGAACACGCAAAAGGAAGGAATAGAAGGGTACCCACGTTCATACAAAGCCTTGTACAGACGCGACAGTCGCATAAAGAGTGGTGCACAATACATTTTCTACAAAGATGTCAACGTGAATAAGGATGTACGGTGTGATATGAATAATGAGCATTACGGTGTGATATGAGTCCTGTAAATAATAAGCATAGGGCTAAAACTAAAATTAAAATCTGTCACAGTGACAGGTTGTCAGCCCATCGCCTACATTACAATATACTGAAACCGCTGATTTTTACAGCATGCCTGGAAGGAAATGCAGCTGGCACATACTACGTTTTTCTCTTGCTCCCAGTCTAGCATGGAAGAAATCTTGCTCATACCTGATTTTTATTAAGAATTAATACGCAGATAATAAATACGCAGAGAGTTTTTTAAACCTGTTTTTGGGTTGGGAGCAGTATAGAAAATATACGCCAGCTGCTTCGATGCATTGTACTATTAATTTAAATAATAATCTGAGAACATGTCGTCACATTTCAATATAATATTACGAACATAAATAAAATAATGCTTAACAATTCAACAGATGTTTTGCAACAAAAGGAGGATTATATTTCATTATTTCGAGCCTATTTCTCGGAACTCTCGACATTATACAAATAACTTACATTCTGAACAATACTCGGTATTACAATACAACAAGGATTTACTTGAATGTGGCACATAAAGGAACTATTGCCGCCACCATACTTGATTATATTATTGATATTATTGTTGATACATAAAATCACGCCTTTATCCCTAATGGGGTAGGCAGAGCGTGAATGACCTAAACAAAGGTCGTTCCGCAACGTCTGACAAAGTTTTGAGGGTTATTTAAGATAGATTTGTACGTAAATTGCTGTAGTGACAGGTTGTAAGCCCATCGCCTAAATTGCAATATACAGAAACCCTCGGATCTCTCAGCTCTGGTTTATATTTGACAGTTCTCCTAAAGTAACCTCCGTGGTCTAGTGGGCTCCCGATCCAGAGTTCTTTGGTTCGATTCCCATGGGGAACACAAAGTTTATATTTGTAAATTTACCCAGTTTGGTTAGGTCATTATAGAGTGAATCACTTCATTGTCCGAAAAGGAAAGTATTCCGTGCTGCTTAGGACACGTCAATCCCTCGGTCCCAGTCGCTTTCTTTGATAGTGGTAGTTACATAAAATCATGTCAGAGGCATATTATCTGTGCTATAATACTGTTTAAAAACTCTGACACCAGGGTTCATCGCCACAGTTGACAATTGGTACAATACAATACAAAAAATATTTATTGCACAAAGAAACACATACAACAGAAATACAAAGGAACAAACGTGACAGTACAATATAGGCGGCCTTATTGCTAAAGCAGCAATTACTACCAGGCAACCTTGGTACCCACTGGACAAGAAAAATAACAGTTCTCCTTGTATTCCAGCGCCCTCGTCAACGTTCAAATAAAGCGTAGTCATACGTCCTCAGGTATTATACCAGCGAAGACTTACTGTACTTCAGAAGGATTTAGTTTAATTTAATTACAGAAGAACTGATTATTTCTTATGTCTGAGAGCTTACAATGAAATGTGTACCTTGTTGTAAATGTGGATTGTTTTCTTATTAGGGTGTGGCGAGTAGCTTATAAGGGGTGTAAGGGACAGCGTCCCGCAAACTGATACAGGATGTTCAGTCAACGAAACTGAACAACTATCACCAGGAATTTCTTTCAGGAAGTAAAAAACATCTCGAAAAAGATGATCGAGGTGGTCATTTTGTATGGAAAAGTTTTTTTTTTTATCTTCTAAAAGAATTTCCTGGTGGAAATCGTTCAGTGCCGTTGACAGACCAACCCCTATCAGTTCGTGGGACGTTGTCCCTTACACCCGGTATATATCTGATGTAGCACGGATTAGTTTTTTAAATATTTCTTGACTTTTAATAATTTGATAATTTTTAAAACCTAGCAGAAGTAATTTACTTTACACTCATATGTAAGTACCATTATTTGGTAGATTACACATCCTTTCTCTTATTAGTGGTGTCACAAAAGCCAACTTAGGCATAATTTATACATCCGAAGAAACTCTATCTAAAATTATCTTCTCTGTCCTCATAAAAATATAAACTTTGAGATCGTTTGGCAAAAATATCCCAATAAATTACCCTTTTTTGGACAGCCTTTTCACCCGATTCCACAATAACCTCAATCATTTCTTGTTTCAGATGTGAAGTGACGTCCGAAGACCGTAACAAAAGTTCGCCACCGGGACAATGAGGGCGCCACCGTCAACGTCACAAAGAACGATGCTCGCTCAGTGAAATTGCACGTGAAATAGAATAGGGAAAAAAATAAAATGCCGTTAAAAGCCAGTGTGGGTTAAAGGACAAAATGGCCGGAAAAGGTTTTGGGAGTGAGGCGATCGGTTTTTTCCTAGCAGTCGCTGTCTGCGTTACATACCCCGAGTATGGTGAGTTATTTCAATTTTTGTATCTGTTGCCGGTCGTTCTATTGGACGATCTAAAAATCAAACACGTTTGGCTGACTATGTTTGCAATTGAAAAATATGGGTCAACCGTTCTAAATCGAAGGATTTCTTCTTCTTTTTATTTTTTACCAACGACCCGCCATCGTTTCGCATGGAAATTATAAGTGTTTCTCTACTATATTATGCATGTATTATACATATAAACCTTCCTCTTGAATCACTCTATTCATTAAAAGAAACCGCATTAAAATCCGTTGCGTAGTTTTAAAGATTTATGCATACATAGGTATATAGGGACAGAGAAAGCGACTTTGTTTTATACTATGTAGTGATGAAAGAGGGAAGCAGACGAGAAGTCGGGTCACCTGATGGTAAGTAATCACCGCCGTCTATGGACACTTGCAACACCCGGGGGGTTTAAATGCGCTGCCCGACTTGAAAACTACCATGTTGTAACGGTCCAGAAATACCTGGACAGATAATTGATTCCACAGTGTAGTATTGCATTGTAGGAAGTTTCTTTTGAAACGTTGGGTGTTAGACTGCCAATCAGTTTGTTGCAAGTAGTTCGATGGTGAAACTCTGCAGCAGGTATATGAAACAATTCTTCAGAGCTTTCTCCTTGATATGTGCGATAGAAGATGCATAGGGTTGCAATGTCTCTCCGCATGACAAATGATCGAGTCGGGCAGTGAAATCTTCGTCACCAACGATTCGAATCGCACGACGTTGTTCGCGGTTAAAGTTTTACAACCTTAATAAAACGGAACAAAAACACTGTGATGTCTGAAGAGAAACGTGGAGTCTGCGATACCTAGCTCTGTTTTCATATGTTAACCTATATTTTATTATCGAAAATAAAAAAAAAACATGATTTCTGAAAATTTTCATTTGCCCGGTGGGAAACCTCAGACTTCTAGAATACTTTGTTGTAAGCTTTTGTTAAACACTATTTCTAGACACACTGAAGTGTTTTATAGTTGTTTTTACTACATGGACGCCTGTAATCCATATAGTGAAGGTAGTGGGCTTGATCCTAGATTCCACCGGCTAAAACTAAAATCTATCTGTCAATTACAAAATAATAAAATTGAAAATGACAGACGGTTTATACTATATGATTGATTTTACGGGCTTTTGCACATTTCTCCTGTATTTCTGTTAATTTTATCCGCCATATCATATGACGGCGGATGAAAATGACAGATAACGCATAAAACCACCGACTATGAATGAAAAACTAGAGAGAATAGATCTCCTATTCTTTATCAATGTTTTTGTCTGAAAGTGACAAATAGATTGTAAAAAGTTTGGTTTCAACAATCATATTTCTGTGTTCCAGTTGTAATGAAATATATGAATACCTACTATGGATACGAGTAGTTCCAATCATGTGAATCGACCAAACAATTTGCATTCCAATTGTTGAAGCAATTTATTGTTGTGTAGCCTGCACCGTGTTTACTGTGGCGGATATACCTATGTATATTTAATACAGGGTGTTGTTAATTTAGGGAGTTGTTTCAGTAATCATATATAATAATAATCAAAAACATTTAAATAATGCACTTACTTATTTAACTGAACAACATTCATCAAGAAACATGTGTCGAAATAGGACTAGACTAGGTAATTTGAATTGACAGCGTACTATGCGGGAAACAACTTTTTTATCATTTGACTTTGATTCTTTGAAACAGTTGGTTTAGCTTCATGAGCATTATACGCTTCTTTAAACTTAAATTTCATTCTTTTTAAATATGTCTCTAAATGAGTACGAACAAGACCTTTTACCAAAGCGTGAAAGAAAGGCCTTTGGGCTTTTCAGGGATGAATGTCGAATTACACAAAACGTAAAGGTTCTTTGTTGACTACTGTTTCGTCTTCATTTTGACTAATCAGTTGCAGAAATGTCCGCATTACAGTTGGTTCGCGAGTGCTATGCTCTTCCGATCCAAACAAGCAAAGCTCACAAGAGCAAAGCAAAGTTATTACTAAATTCTGCATTATGTGTAAAACAATATTATTGAATCTAACTTTCTATGAATCGTTTGCTAAACACAGAAAGGGTTTTAACACAGATTAAAATCAGAAATAGTACAGGCGCGTCCGTTTGTTCTTCTGTAAAATAACTTTACCATTCGACCTAACCCAAAACTATTCAAACAAAGCTTTCATTCTATTCGAAAACGCCTAATAATAAAACCAACTTCAAACAAACATGGTATACTATACGTGTACCAACAAGTATTGGTGCCGATTCGGCGCCGACACGGTAACTTAAATAAGACCATCATCTCCCTAGCCTTATCCCGTATCTCACGGGGTCGGCTACCTAATCTAGGGGATTGAACGAGGGTACTGGTTTTTACACAGAGCGACTGCCATCTGACCTCCGCAACCCAGAAGGGAAACCAGACCCAATCCTAGATTAGGTCAGAGTTTTCAAGCCGCCAATGCTTAGCACTGGTCTCTGACATGGCTTAACGACTAATATCTACGGTATTAAACGATATTAACCGGGACCAACGGCTTAACGTGCCTTCCGAAGCACGAAAAAAGCGCCGAACAAACGTACATATGAAATTCGAAAACCGAAAAACACATTGGTACGTGGTGGGATTCGAACCACGACCTCCCTGCTCAGGAGGCAGCGGCCTTATCCACTACACCATCGGACTCCTTAACTTAAATAAGACCATAGCTGTATATTTTTATATTGAAAGAACTGAAAGGATGGCACTACAAACGAGTAATTGAGAATTAGTTCAAAAATTTCATAGAATTTTGGTCAATATTCTTTCAACTCCCCAAGTTGCTTATTCGTTGAAAAAAGAGATATTTCGCGAAAGGTGCGTCCTCCTACCTGGCGTGGCCACAGTCACAAATGAAGGTAGGCGATGAATCTGTACGCCAGTGCACCACATAGTACCAGACAAGAAAAGTTATATCTAGCTTTATATCTATATATGTATCTAGCTAAAAAAATCGACATTTCTAATCGTTTTGTAATGCACAATTCGCGCGCTCTCTTCCTGGCGCGGCCACGTTCACAAATAAAGATAACGGGTAGGCGAGGATTCTGTACGCCAGTGTACTACATCCTTCCATGCTGAACTGGGAGAGATAGAAAAACATAGCATGTTCCAGCTGCCCTTCCTCCCGGGCATGCTGTCGAAGTCAGCAAAAGGGACTCAAGGGTTACAGTGTATTGTAATTTAGGCGATGGGCTGACAACCTGTCACTATAGCAATACACAGTTCAATCTGAAATTGCCCTCAATTTTTGTCAGACGTGGCGAAATCGCCTTTTTCTAGACGTTTAACGCTCTGCCTACCCCGTAAGGGATAAAGGCGTGATTTTATGTATGTATGGAAGTACTACATAGAACCGGAAAGGAAAAGTTATTTATTTAGCTACTTTACTAGATACAGATATTTTTTGGTGATCGCGCTATGACGTACCCTTCCTAGCGCGGCCAATCTCGTACCATCGGTCACAGACACAATACCACGATATCAACTAGGCGAGCACACTGTACCTCAGTGTAGCTGTTGGTAACAGAAAAGACAAGTAACTTCATTAGGTATTTTACTAGACATAGCGTATTTTCAGTTCCAGTAATTTTGTACCTCATAAAACATATTCCATAAACTATTTATAACACGAATTTTATGCAATATATTTTATGGGGTACGAAAGTATAGAAACCAAAAATACGCTATGTCCAGTAAAGTACCTGATGGAATAACTTGTTTTTTCTGGTACCAACAGCTACACTGGTACAGTATGCTTGCCTAGCTGATATCGTGGTGCGGTGTCTGACCGCTGGTACGAGTGGCCGCGCTAAGAAGGGTACGTCATAGCGCGGCCACCAAAAATGATATGTATCTAGTAAACAAGCTAGTACATAACTTTTCCTTTCTGGTTCTATGTAGTACACTGGCGTACAGAATCCTCGCCTATCCGTTGTCTTTATTTGTGACCGCGGCCGCGCCAGGAAAGAGATTGCGCGAATTGTGCATTACAAAACGCACAATCCACGAAACGTCGTTGTTTTTTAAATTCATATTCTGGGTGCGAGCGCGAGGACCATTACTAGTATATATTTTTTATTGCATTAAAATACAAGAAATGCAGTTTACAGAAAGGTATACAAGGGCGAACTTATCTCTATGAAGAGATCTCTTCCAGCTAACCCACTGGCAGTTGTTATATTATTACTTGTTATTCTTTATTCTTTTTCTATGCTGGACTGGGAGCGAAATAAAAAACATAGAATGTGCCAGCTGCATTTCATTCCGGGCTTGCTGTAAAAAACAGCTAAGGGATCCGAGGGTTTCAGTATACTGTAATTTAGGCGATGGGCTGACAACCTGTCTCTACAGCAATATACCTACTTAAATAACCTGTGTTTAGGTCGTTTACGCTCTGCCGACCCCATTAAGGAAAAAGATTATATGTATGTTATTCGTAGATTAGTTCTTCAATACATCCGAACCATTCCGTTGTCTCATGCCATGACAGAAAATGACAAGTATGGTCTTAATTTAGATGGATCGCGTTTTCGCCGAGTTGGGGCTATTTCCAACCTCCTTAACTCCTGCAAACAGTTTGGGAATCCAATTACTGTGGGTTGAAACTTCCTTACCTACCTTTATATTTAATCAAATACCTAGTAGCAATTTAAGATTAGGAAAGTAGCTATAGAATTTAGTGTATTTTTAAACACGTTCATACCCATTGCCCCCACCGGGATTTCCTGGTATTGCGGTGCCGTAGACAAACACAAAAACAACCACAAAGACCAAACACAGGAACAGAAATGTAAATTTATCATTCTATATTTATGCCGCTTCTGGGAATCGAACCTGGGACCCTTTGCGTAGCAGGCAGTTACTCTGTCAACTAGGCTGTGCGGGTCGTCAGTTCAATTACCCTTTTTAGGTAGGTAGTTGTTCTTCTTGAGTCGATGACTAGTCCAATGAACCTTAGGCCCGTAGTTATACACAGTACTTGAGACTAACAGCTACTGTGAGTTCGTATTAGAAATGTCATTTAAGTACAATGTGGCCGGTTAAATCCATACTTAATATTGCTCTCAATCTTGAGATTGCTTTATAAATACGAGCCTCAGTGTAGGAGTTTCTTACTAGGTAAAGGAAAGGTAATGAGCGTACAGTTTACGTCCAAGTAAATACCGCACATTGGCTAAATAGGTTTTCTAGTGCGATATTCCTGTCACAATTTGTACAAAAATACGGTAAATACGTCACAATTGGCCATTACCTCTATCCAATAGAGTCAATATGCAATATAACCACATAATACTGTACTTTTTTTAAATAGGTATTTACTTATTTTGGAAAACTAAACATTTCTTTCTGGGTTGACATATTTCATAACAATTATCTAGGTCAGCCATCAATTTCTAAAGAAACGGCTTCAAATATTTCATCTGATTAGTATTCTAAAGGCTCCGAGGCTGAAAAGAGGTGAACTTGTAAAGGTCTCCTTGTTGTAGATTCGAGACCCGGTTTATTTAGAAGGAAAAACAAAATGTAAAAAAGAAATGCCAATTTGACTCTAGCTAAAATTGCTAAACTGTAGAAGTCATTTTTTTTTTTTTTAATTTATATAGGTGAGCATTTGTCCGCCATCTCACCTGGTGGAAAGTGACGATGCGGACTATGTTGAAGCATACTCACCTATGTAGTGCCTATTCACTCTCGCCTTGAAAAGGCCCAGGTTATATTGTTCCGGAAACGGATCCGCCGGCAGGGAGTTCCACTCCTTAGCCGTTCGCATTAAGAATGTGGAAGCGAACCGCTTCGTGCGAATTTGTGGTATATCCACGACATAAGGGTGGAACCCCTGTCCACGCCTCGTGCTCCGGAGATGGAAAGGGGAGGGGGGTATAAGGTCATGAAGTGCTAACGCGCACTCCCCGAAATGTATCCTGTAAAATACCGACATGCACGCCACTCTGCGACGGTGCTCAAGGTTCTGTAGTTTTGCCTCAACCAGTGCTGAGTCTCCAATGAGCTTCTTAGCACGTTTCTCGATTGAGTCTAAGGCAGCCAGCTGGTATTTAGCTGAACCGTCCCAAAGGTGGCAGCAGTACTCCATACACGATCGGACTTGAGCTGTGTACAACTCCAATAGCTGTCCCGGTGTGAAGTATCGCCTCACCTACCACCACCATTATATAAAAGAAGAAAAACGCAGTGTACACCACCCAAAATATTATCACTACATAGAATAAAACAAAATCGTTTTCTTTGTCCCTACATCCCTATGTATGCTTAGATCTTTAAAACTACGCAACGGATTTTGATGCGGTTTCTTTTGATGGATAGAGTGATTCAAGAGGAAAGTTTATGTGTATAATACGTGCATAATCTAGTAGAGAAACACTGATGCTTTTTGTGCGAAGCCGAGGCGGGTCGCTAGTATATTATAAACACAACTATTCCAAAATTGTGAACCGCAAATTTAAAATCTAGGAGAATTAAGTACTTATTATTTTGTCTGCAAAAAATATATTTTACTACAATATTTTATATAACTCATTATTTCCCTAGCCTTATCCCGAAACTAACATGATAATATTAATTTACTCAAATAATAGGTATGCAAAACTTATAAAAACAATAACAAATAGGCAAGAAATAAATCAAAGCCTAGACAGGCATCAAGAGTGTAATTTAAATGCATGTGATTGGTTTAGATAAGATAGAAAGAGAGTTTAAAAAGAATTGTATGGGTTCATAAATACAACATTATGGGATGCAAAGAGATTAACACGTCATGTTGTACCGATCCATATGTCTTCTCCATTGATGGAAATTCGGTAAGATCACGACCTAAGAACATTTTAAATGCTTACATATAGTCACGCCTTTCTCCCTAATGGGGTAGGCAGGGCGTAAACGACCTAATCATAAGTCGTTCCGCCGCGTCAGACAAAGTTTTGAGGGTTATTTAAGATAGACTTGTATTGCTGTAGTGACTGGTTGTCAGCCCATCGCCTTAATTACTAACGTAGCTAAGTATCTACCAAACAAAATTTTAGGTCTATCACTACATAGTATAAAACAAAGTCACTTTCTTTGTCCCTATATCCCTATGTATGCATTAATCTTTAAAACTACGCAACGGATTTTGATGCGGTTTCTTTTAATGGATAGAGTGATTCAATAGGAAGGTTTATATGTATGATACATGCATAATATAGTAGAGAAACACTGATAATTTCCGAGCAAAGCCGGGGCGGGTCGCTAGTAATTTACTAATTGTAGGATCTTCTGGTCATAAACTTTCTATAAACCCTGCGTAGTTCAACTTTGACTACATCACACACACGAACACACAACAATGCGTACAAAACACTACAAAGCAACTACCGCGTATTTATTTTGCTTACAAATAAACTTGCTTCGCTAATTATAACAAGGAGCTACTCAAAGGCTTTCAACGCTACTAACTAAACAAAGTAACCCTCCAACTGTTAATTAAGAGAATAACCACGCTCAATTTGTGTAGAATACTGAATATACACTGTTTTATTAAGTAAATTATACTGTTTGTATTTTGGCAATATGTATGTAATAATAATATTATGGATATCGGTTGTGGTCGATTACATACATACATACAAATGATCACGCTTTTATCCCTAACGGGGTAGGCAGAGTGTAATCAACTCTAAACAAAGGTCGTTCCGCCATGTCTGACAAAGTATTGAGGGTTATTTGAGATAGATTTATGAGTACAAATGCTATAATTTACTATTTTTTTGTATCTTCTGGTCAAAAACTTTGTATAAACCCTGCATGGCCATATTCTGAAAGAATATCCTGCTGATAGTTGTTCAGTTTCGTTGACTGAGCAAACCCTATCAGACGCTGTTCCTTGCATCCGATATAATATTACAGTCTGATGGTTAGTTTGTACAGTGTTATGTTCGTGTTTCGTAACTTAGGGATATGAAGTTTGTGTTGAGTTTTCAAGTTGTATGGGTTTCAATTCAAGCTGACAATGGTCGAGTAGCATCCCATTTATGGCAACTTGTTTGGCTTTATAACACCCTTGTTGATGTTATAAAGGCAAACAAGTTGCCAGAAATGGGATAGTAGAACTTGGATCAAATAATTTTGGCCTAATCAAACTTATTTACAACCATTTCATAAGAAATTGTTTAGAAATACTTTATACTCTTTTTTTGTGTTTTGACCGTGCTCAATCCTCATACGACATGACAGATATATTTTTTTCATTTCATTTCAATGTCAATAAAGTATTTCGATAGTAGCAAGCGAAAACTGCTAACATGCCACATGTCAAACATGTCAAATTGAACTTTATTGACTGTACATAAAGATCAATTTCACATACAGATGATGATGTGGCGCTTTAGCAGTATTCGCTTTCCACAGTCGATTTAAGTAGATTTACCAAAAAAAAAAATTACGATCCTATATTCTATGATCCTATATCTTCTAAACTTTGGCATGCAATTAAATTAACAACCTGTATATAACAGTTTTATGTTCGGTTAGTACAGTGTTGTTTTGTTTTGTAACTGAGGGATATGAAGTTTGAATGTTTGCGTTGAGTTTTCAAGTTGTATGGTTTTCAATTTAAGCTGACAATGGTCAGTGACCCTTGTTATAAAAGCAAACAAGTAAGACGCCATAAATGGAATAATATGATTAGGGTAAAATAATTTTGACCTGGTTGTATTGTCTACAGCCATATACGTACAAATCTTTCTTGAATGGCCCTCAAGACTTTGTCAGACATGGCGGAACGGCGTTTGTTTAGGTTGTTTACGGTCTGCCTACCCCATTAGGGACAAAGGCGTGATTATATGTATGTATGTATGTTGTATTGTGGAATGACCGACCTACTTTAAAAAAAAAATAAAGATATTCTATGAATATTAGCATGCTCTGAAATGAATATTAATTTGATCCGATGGTAAATACAGTTATTTATCAACATACATAAAATCACGCCTTTATCCCTTACGGGGTAGTCAGAGCGTCAAACTCCTCGTAAAAGGCGCTTTCGCCACGTCTGACAAAAATTGAGGGCAATTTTAGATTGTAATGTGTATTGCTATAGTGACAGGTTGTCAGCCCATCAATAATTAACGATATATTTAATTAAAGAAAAACATCCTTAACAACTCCTTATCCTCTGGTGTGTTTCCGACCGTATGGAAGGAAGCACAAATTATTCCACTGCCCAAAAAACCTAATCCTAAATCTCCTTCTGACTACCGCCCCATCTCCATTCTACCCTTCCTCTCCAAAGTCCTCGAGAGGTTGGTTCAACAACTTACATCTTTCCTTTCCACGAACAACCTTTTGAACTCCTTTCAATCTGGCTTCCGTCCCGGTCATAGCACGACTACTGCGTTGGTACACATCTCCGATGACATTCGACTGGGGATGGAAAGTCAGAAATTAACAGTGCTAACGCTGCTTGATTTCAGTAATGCATTCAATACAGTAGATTTTGATATTCTACTCTCTATCTTGCGTTCTCATAACATATCTCCAACGGTGATTGACTGGTTTCATAGTTACCTGTATGGGCGCCGACAGCGCATACGCATTGAAGATACCTTCTCTGCGTTGTGTGATACTTCTGCTGGCGTTCCGCAGGGTGGCGTCCTGTCACCTCTTCTGTTTTCTATTTTCATAAATTCTATCACTCTTCCTCTCACTTCTTCCTATCATTTGTATGCAGACGATCTCCAAATTTATACACAAGCTCCACTTTCTGATATCTCAGTCGCTATTGAGACAACCAACAGAGACCTCATCAGTATTGCTGAGTGGAGTCGTTCCTTTGGCTTAAAAGTTAATCCAACTAAAACACAAACCATTATAATTGGTAGCCATTGGTATATTGCACGAATTAAGCATGACCTGTTACCCCAGATCATGTTTGATGGAACTCCAATTCCCTACAGCCGCAAAGTCAAAAACCTGGGCGTTATGTTTGATGACTGTCTCTTGTGGAATCACCCGGTATCAGAGGTAAGCAGGAAGGTGTTTGCCGCGTACGGGTCTCTTAAGCGACTTAAAAATCTTTTGCCGACCAAAACAAAAATCAGCCTGGCACATTCACTTCTTCTTCCTATACTGGATTATGCAGACGTTTGTTATCCTGACTTATCTGTTCAACTATTAAACAAGCTCGAACGTCTGCAAAATCTTTGTATAAGATTTATTTTTGGCCTGCGTAAGTATGACCATGTCTCTTCTTATAGGTCCCAACTTCAATGGCTGCCTATTACCCGCAGAAGGGACTGTCACATCCTCTCCCTCCTTTACTCCATTCTTTCCCACCCTAACACCCCTCCTTATCTTAAAGATCGGTATATTTTTCATTCGGCCACTCTGGCCCGCAATTTGCGAGCCAGCTCTAAATTGACGCTTAACCTGCCTTCTCACAAGACTGACTTCTATGCAAAGTCTTTCACAGTGCGAGCTATCAAGCTGTGGAATGAATTGCCCGAAGATATTCGACGTGCACCGTCTCTTGAGACTTTTAAGAGCCGAATTAAAAAACGTTTCTTGGAACAAATAATTACTGTCTGATCTTTAGTTTCCTTCACTTTTATCCTGTGCTGTAGATACTGTTGCTGTCATTTCCTTCGACTAGTTCTGATTGTAGTTTGGATTATCCTATCTTTTTTTTATTTTTTTTTTTTTTTTATATATATATAGGCGAGCATTTGTCCGCCATCTCACCTGGTGGAAAGTGACGATGCGGACTATGTTGAAACATACTCACCTATGTAGTGCCTATTCACTCTCGCCTTGAAAAGTCCCAGGTTATATTGTTCCGGAAACAGATCCGCCGGCAGGGAGTTCCACTCCTTAGCCGTTCGCATTAAGAATGTGGAAGCGAACCGCTTCGTCCATCTTCCATTAGTTTATGTATTAGTTTATTATATATTATGTATTAGTTTATTTTACAAATATCTATGTAGTAGCTTGTACTTAATTTATGTATTATATGTTATGTAATGTATTTAGGATACCTATTTGACTAGGTTTGCACTATCCCGCTTACCGCTACACTTTTTTCTTTCACCCAAAGGTTGCCTGGAAGAAATTGCTACCTTAGCAATAAGGCCGCCTATGTTGTACTTGTTTTTTGTTATCTTTTGTGTTGTATGTTGTATTATTAAGTGCAATAAAGTATTTTTATGTTATGTTATGTTATGTTATGTTAAAGCTATAATTATGGGTCATAGAGTGATACAAGCAGTCTAATAAAGGTCTGACATATTCATTCTTTAAAAATCAACCCAAAATTGCTGACAAAAGAATCGAATCGGTAAAATCCACCAAGTAAAATCAAATTATGCTCACTTTACTTTGTCAATATAGGTGAGTATTTTTAGAAACACTTTACAGTCTGTTTCTTTCCTTCCATGCTGGACTGGGAGTGAGGAAAAAACATAGAATGTACCAGCTGCATTTCCTCTCGAGCATGCTATTATCGGTTCGTATCCGAGAAAACTTACTGTGTATTGGTGCGAAAATTTATGACAGCTTCCATATTTTTTTTTACGGATACGAACCAAATACGGAGCAGTGCAAAACGTCAAAAGTGCTTTTTTCACTATAAACTCTCCTCCCATTTGTTGGGATCCCGAATATCCAGTGTACCTACGCGGGATTACCGATCCCCGGGGCATTTAGCATCTTACCCCGTCTTACCATCTTACCCATACCTAAGGCATTATACCACGACAAAGATTTAAATGAACGCGGCCAAAAAAGTAACCAACGCCGCTCCAGCGCCAGAGGCATTTTTGTCATGGGCTCGCAATCCGTAGTTCCCAGGTTTGATTCCCAGGGGTCCCAGCTTGGTTAGAACAATGCAGGCTCAATCACCGATTGTCCGTAAAAAAAATGGATTCAGTGAGGTTCTGAGGGCACGTTAAGTCGTCGGTCCCAATTGCTGTAATTGATAGTAGTCGTTACACAAACCATGTCAGAGGTTTTATAACTAACACCAAGGTTCATCGGGTCTATCGACTCGAAACCCACACGACGAGAAGAAGAAGAATATTAAGTGTAGTTTTGCACTTAAAAATCAAAATGGCGGTCTATTCCTCAAAGACTTGGGTTCTAAGAGGATCCAAGATGGCGGCTTGGTTTTGGCTGTAATCCACACGATAAAAAGAAAATATGATATATTTTTTGAATGCAAGCGCCCCCATTCACGTTCAGTTTAAACCTTGTCGTCCTATATCCGGTCTTACAGCGTTGCCCTGGGTACTCTTTAAACCGGTCACGTTCGGGTGCAGGCAAAGGATCAATTTTTAGAACTGAGCGAAAAATTAAAAGGGTATCCGTGCTTTGGAGAGAATACTTGAGATAAGCGATATGTCTCAGACAATTTGTATGGAAAAGCCTTTTTTTTCACTTCCTGATAGTTATTTAGTGTCGTTGACTGAGCAACCCCAATCAGTTTGCGGGACGCTGTCCCTTACACCAGGTATGGTTTTTCATGTATCGATCGCTTTATTTTGTAGTTAGATCGAAGATATTTTTAACAATAAATTGAAGTGCTTATTATTTTGTTAGTTATTAATAGAAGTAGTACCTACATTAGCTTTAGCTAATATTATATTTTCTTTGCCATACAGTAGAAATCAAAAAAGGGGAAAAATAGACTCAGTTGGTTGCAATTAAGGCACATATTATTAAAACCATATTCAATCTTAAACTACTCTCATTTTGTCGGACGTGGCGAAATCTTTTACTATGCGATGCGCTTTACCTACTCCCTTAGCGATAAAGGGATGACTATTACGTATGTACGGTACATATGTAAAGGTGACCTTAGGTGGATGACCCTTTAAACCAAAATTACCTGAAAATGTTTAGAAACTGCAAAATGTTTACTCTCAACACAAAAATACCGTCCTTTGTAGCAAAAATAATTTAGAAAAACACTTTTATCGCAGACTTCTTAATAGCTCAGTTTAAAAACTCCCCTTGCCTTATCTCTAAGTTGGAGTTAAGTAAAAGGGCCTTAGGGCCGTTTACTTATTTATCTTACCGTGTTATTTTTCCCTTAGGACATAACATAATGAGCGTTTGAGCGCTCCTTGCCACAGGCTCATAAGTTGTTCAGTAACAACGTTATTTCAGTAATAATATTGTTATTACGTAATCAGTGGAAATAAATGGTGTGCCCACAGAAGAGTAAAAGCTAGCGCCGACTTCTTAAATCAGTGTGTTTTGGAAATAATTGTTTTGTGTTTCGAATAAGTACTGAGTAGGTATCTTATTACAAAATAGTAAAATTTTTTGATGTTACCAATTTTTTTTACTACAAATGGTTGTATTTTCATAGTAACGTCACGGCAACGATAAACGCCGTGGAAGCGAGTAAAGGTCGACTGAAAAAATATCATGTGGGTACTTGATAAGGGACCTGGCACTTTATTATTGTTTAAAAATAGATAAATAATCTTTAAGTACAATGTCACTCAATCGTGCCTCACATAAACCTGTAGGTTAGGTTTTCTGAGGTACGTCTCATCTTTAAACTTGTACAAATGAATTGTTTTTATTTTGAATACACTTCTTAAAAAACGTATCCTTTAACGTAAACGTAAACTTTTAAAATATTATATAATACAATACATAATTCTTTATTGCACAAAGAAACACATACAACAGAAATAAAAAGGAAGAACCGTGACAGTTCAATAAAGGCGGCCTTATTGTGAAAGCAGCAAAATCTACTAGGAATCTTTTGGGTATAGAAATTGTACAAGCAGAAAGTGGGATAATGCATATTACTAGATATAATACTAAAATATTTTGAAGTATTTCTCCCGCAGCGAAAACCTTAAAATAAAATAAAAACCTAGATAGATCCTATTTGTTTGACCCTTTGACTCAGTTTAATTTTGCTCTATAATTAGTTTACAAAAAAACGCTGTATTTACTTGATGTTTAATGGCACGTTCAAAAGCATAATAAGATGGCAATTTCAGTAATTACAAGTCTGACTAGTCAAATAAAACTTTTGATTGAACTTTGCCTAATTATTTTCAAACTCTGATGAACAAGTTCTGAGCGAATTATGGTAAACCACTGTATGTGCCAATCAAAAACATAAAGTTTTGAACATACATACATATAATCACGCCTTTATCCCTAATGGGGTAGGCAGAGCGTAAACGACCTAAACAAAGGTCGTTCCGCCACGTCTGACAAAGTTTTGAGGGTTATTTTAAGATCGATTTGTAGGTATATTGCTGTAGTGACAGGTTGTCAGCCCATCGCCTAAATTACAATATACTGAAACCCTCAGATCCCTTAGCTGTTTTTTACAGCATGCCCGGGAGGAAATGCAGCTGGCACATTCTATGTTTTTCTCTCGCTCCCAGGTTAGCATGGAAGAATAAAGTTTTGAACGAATGTTTAATTGATTATTGGAGTATTTTCTTGCCGTCATCTACAAGTATTTCAAGTTAGTGAGTATGTTTACACGTAAGAAAACACAACAATTTTGAATACTAACTTACGTGTGTAGTATGATATTGCATATTTTTGTAGGAATTGGAGGATCCTAATATGCGAAAAAAAAATGTTACTATAATTACTGCAATTTCCTTGCTTATTAACTAATTCTTCCATGCTGGCCTGGGAGCGAGAGAAAAACATAGAATGTGCCAGCTGCATTTACTCCTGGGCATGCTGTTAAAACCAGCTAAGGGATCCGAAGGTTTTAGTATATTGCAATTTAGGCGATGGGCTAACAACCTGTCTCTACAGCAATATACCTACAAATCTATCTTAAATAACCCTCAACACTTTGTCAGACGTGGCGGAATGACCTTTGATTAGGTCGTTTACGCTCTGCCTACCCCATTAGGGATAAAGGCGTGATTATATGTATGTATGTGTGTAGTATGAAATTGCATATTTTTGTAGGAATTGGAGGATCCTAATATGCGAAAAAAAAATGTTACTATAATTACTGCGATTTCCTTGCTTATTAACTAACTGTACCAGAACCAAATCAGGTATAACACAGTAAATAACAAATTCCCACAGCTATGTGCAATAAAAAAATCCTATATTTATTAATAGACTTCGCTCCGATTTTCGGTGATGGCAGCCAATTTCCCAGAGATCAACCAACTGCGCAGGACTAGTTTTTAGTATACAAGTGTTTGCGCTAAACATAGGTGCACTGTATTTTCGTTCAATCTCTTATTCTGATGGGACAGACTGACTGACCAGGTAGAAGTCAGGCGCAGGACGACTTCATACATGTCCATCCCACAGCATGGATCATCTTACTTTTAGGACAATCAGGTGATCAGCCTGAAATGTCCTAACCAAACTAGACACAACAACACAAAGTCATTGTCCTTGGGAATCGAACCCAGGACCTTCGGGTCGAGAGTCCATGGCTCAGACCGCTTGATCACGGAGGCAGTTACACGTGTTATTATTATTATCATACAAGGTCCCAACCCTACTCAGTTTTAATTTCTGAAATACATTATTAATGAAAGGATCATTAATCATAATTTCAAAAGTATATGCTGTGTTAATGTTATACTGGGTGTTAATAATATAAAACACGAAAAGGAAAGCTCTGCTGTTTATTTGACCCTGAGATAGTCTATTTTTGGTAAATAATGTTGGCTATAGGACAGACGACATTAAGGCCCGTATTTATAATCAGCACTTGAGAATAACAGCTAGATTTGAGTTTGAATCAGAAATGTTATTTCAGTACAAATATTGCTCTCAATCTTGAGATAGCTTTATAAATACGGCCCTAAGATAACATACTTATTCCGCTGGCTCAGCGACCCAAACTGAACCTAAGATTGGTGATATTATTTAATAATAAGTATTATAAGAAACAAATTTTGGATCTTAGTAGGTTATGAATATATTTGTAATTTAGGCGATGGGTTGACAACCTATCGCTACAGCAATATACCTACAATTATATCTTAAATAACTCTCAAAACTTTGTCAGACGTGGCGCAACGACCTTTGTTTAGGTCGTTTACGCTCTGCCTACCCCATTAGGGATAAAGGCGTGATTATATGTATGTAGGTATGTGATGAAAATATTTGTTATGTACAAATTAAAAATTCAACCGCTGACGGGATTTGAAACCGCGTCATTTAAAAACCGGCCCAACGCTTTAACCGACTAACCTAAAACTGTTCCAACGCTCTTAGCCACTGGGAAACTTTTCTAAAGATACATACATACATACATACATATTATCACGCCTTTATCCCTAATGGGGTAGGCAGAGCGTAAACGACCTAAACAAAGGTCGTTCCGCCACGTCTGACAAAGTTTTGAGGGTTATTCAAGATGGTTTTGTACGTATATTGCTGTAGTGACAGGTTGTCAGCCCATCGCCTAAATTGCAATATTCTAAAACCCTCAGATCCAGAGGAAATGCAGCTGGCACATTCTATGTTTTTCTCTCGCTCCCAGTCCAGCACGGAAGAAAGATGCGAGATTTTCTAAAGATGCGAGTTCAAATCTCGTCAGCGGTTGAATTTTTGATTTGTTATTTCTAATATATTCAGAAATAAAATAGCATTGTGAGTGTCAAAAAAGCTATTATAAAAAAATAGTATGTTTGTTTGTAATTAACGAATAAACTCTTCACTTTTGTAGAATTAAATTATAACTACCTATAATTAAATTTTACTACAGAAAAAAACCTCTGTGGTCTAGTGGCTAGTGCCATGGACTCCTGATTCGGATGTCCTGGGTTCGATTCCCAGGGGGGAAACACGAAGTTGATATTTGAGAATTTATCTCTTTGTGAATTTTTCCCCAGTTTCGTTAGGACATTGCAGGCTGAATCACCTGATTGTCCGAAAAAGAAAAAGATTTCGTGCTTCGGAGGGCACGTTAAGCCGTCGGTCCCGGTCGCTGTCTTTGATAGTGGTCGTTACTCAAACCATGTCAGAGGCCTGATAGTTGTGCTACTAGGCGGTTTAAAAACTCTGACACCAGGGTTTATCGGGTCGATAGACTCGATACCCACTCAACAGAAGACAGAAAAAAAACATCCTAAGCTTTGAACAAAATGATCAACCAAAGTGTAAATCTTTTTCCAAAGAATTTATTCAAGCCACGATCAGGGCTTTACAAAAAAAAAACTAAGAGTTTGTAGTTATCCTTTGTCAGATCGAAGTCACTGACCTCCGTATTCAAATCCTAAGGCTCAGACGACCAGACAAAGCTAAACATTGTACCTAACTATTACAACATTAAATATTAGCATAGAAATTTGAGTGTTAGTTTCAAATTATTGTTATTATAATAACAAAGAAAATCGTGCGAGTTGTATTGTTTTAATTACGTCAAAAATAAAAGGTGAAAAGGGGATCGTTAATACAGAGAGTGCTTCCGTGGTCTAGTGGCTAGTGCCATGGACTCCTGATCCGGAGGGCCTGGGTTCGATTCCCAGGGGGGAAACACAAAGTTGATATTTGAGAATTTATCACTTTGTGAATTTTTCCCCAGTTTGGTTAGGACATTGCAGGCTGAATCACCTGATTGTCCGAAAAAGAAAAAGATTTCGTGCTTTGGAGGGCACGTTAAGCCGTGGGTGCCGGTCGCTGTCTTTGATAGTGGTCGTTACTCAAACCATGTCAGAGGCCTGATAGTTGTGCTACTAGGCGGTTTAAGAACTCTAGTCACCAGGGTTCATCGGGTCGATAGACTCGATACCCACTCGACAGAAGAAGAAGAATACAAAGAGTAAAGAGTAACGGTTTCTAGCATAAACCACCACTTTTCAAAGAAACATGTTAAAATGAACTACTCTTCATATTTTGTAGAAGCTTTACTAACAATTTTATTGAACTGCCATAAATAATAACTATTAAACGTAAATTTCCCATTGTTGTATTACAAAACCACGATAAATTCTCATGTTAAATTAGCTTCCAAAATAAATGATCAACCACTTTAACCTTAAATTAAGTTCTAAAATAATGTATTAATTACATACACGTGTAGTTTAAAACTGTTTTCGAACACTCGTGTTTACCGGTTTTAGTCGAAACGACCGGTTATCAAAAATTCATAAAAATACCACTCCACAAACCAATCCATTTTACAACCAAATCAAACGTAGGTAACCTACAAAAAAGTCGTACTGTGTTTTACGTGCAGCCCCTTTTTATTGCCATACTAAAGAAGTTAGGGGTTGGAGAGGCGAGTAAAAATATATAGGATGCTTTCAAAATTGCCCGCAAGTAAAAACGAAATTCATAAACACTCTAAACTTATAATAACCATTTACAACTTTTTCGGCCATAAAGTACCCAGATAGATAATGTTTTATTTTTATACGGGTAGTTTACCTACCATGCTGGCCTGGGAGCGAGAGAAAAACAGAATGTGCCAGCTGCATTTCCTCCCGGGTATGCTGTAAAAACCAGCTAAGGGATACGAGGGATTCAGTATATTGCAATTTAGTCAACAATGCTGACAACCTGTCACTACAGTAAAATACCTACAAATCAAAAAACAATTAAAAATTTGGCAGACGTGGCTGAAAGACCTTTGTTTTGGTCGTTTATACCCTGCCTACTCCATTATTGATAAAGGTGTGATTATATGTATGTATTTCAAAATATCTACGCTCCCGACCCGAAATACTGACCAACGGAACGAACAGCCTGTACATAGTAGTATTTATAACTTGACCAATAAATATAATTAAGGCCAAAGTAAAAATATGAGTGGTGAAGCTCACGCAATCTAGCGATTATACTTCGGGAAGTGTGTGAGGGTAGTCAGTCATATTTATTTCACTCTTAGCTGATACTTTCTTAGAGTTTTGATGCATTGTGAGCAAGGCGAATCATATGTTGACAACATACTGAGTTTTACGGTATTTTCTTCGGTAAAACTAGTGTTAAGATCAAACCTGTTAACCGCTCTGTATTTCAAATTCAACACAGTTCAAATTCATAACCATGGTTATGAAAAATACTCACTTTAATATCAAGAATTACTATATAATAAGTATTAACATAGCTGAATGATTATTCGAGCTGTACGACACGTTGTTGGTTTTACAATTTGGAATAATATATTGTATTATTTTTTTAGCTAAGCATTTTTTGATTGTAAACTGTTGTGTTCGTCTCAATAAATAAATAAATAAACCGATCAAAAGGAAAATTAAATTTAAAAAAATATAGAGAGAGAGGTCAATTTAGGTTTTTGAAAGACAAGTTTTTAGTACCAACCCAGCTGGTACCTAAGTACCTGAAATATTCCTAAAAACATGTCAAATAAAATCTAATTTACGAAATTGATCTCTCATGTCAAAAGCTATAGCTATCATGATTCAAGTATTAAACCAGCTTTAGACTACGCATAATTTGCGTAATTAGCATTATTTTGCGTAACATTTTTGAAATAAAATAAATAACTGTTAGTTTATACGATTTCCTATTTTAAAAGTGACCTAATAGGAATATATTTAATTGGGTAGGTCTTTTAAACATTCAAAAAACATACATACGTACATATAATCACGCCTTTATCCCTAGGCGATAGGTTAACAACTTGTCAGTACAGCAATATATCTACAAATCTGTCTTAAATAACCCTCAAAACTTGTCAGACGTGGCGGAACGACCTTTGTCGTCGACCTTTATCATTACGGATGGTGGTGTGATAGTATGTATGTATGTATATACCTAGGAACGATAAAAATTGCCATAGTGTGCGGAAGCTTGAAATAGTAAAGTTTTAGTAATGCACTCAATAGCGCACAACCTCAAGTATGGCCTAGTTGCACTCCTAAATTACTGCAACTGCCTCCGTGGTCTAGTGGTCTGAGTCATGGGCTCTCTACCCAGAGGTCCTGGGTTTAATTTCGAATGAGGAAAAAACAAAGTTGAAATTTGTTAATTTACCACTTTGTTAGGTTTTACGGTTCGGACATTGCAGGTTGAACACCTTATAGTCTGAAAAGAAAAAAGTTTCGGTGTTTCAGAGGAGACGTTAAGCCGTCGGTCCCGGTCGCTGTTTTTAATAGTGGTCGTTACATAAACCATGTCAAAGGTCTATTATTGGCTGCGCTATTAGGCGGTTTAAAAAATCTGTCACCAGGGCTCATCGGGTCGAACGACTCAAACTAACACGACAGCAGAAAAAGTCCTAAGTTTAAATAACTATAGTAGGAGATTGCTAAATTCTTCTAAGATCTAGTCTAGACTGATCGCGTCTACGCCGCTACGTGTCGCTACGCCGTAGCATAATGCTACGCCCAGTGCTACGCTCGTAGCGCTAATGCAGTTACAGTCCACAACTTGTTTAGAAGACGCGATGATATTTTATCGTCTCGAGATAAATTTGCTTTTAACGTGATAAAATAAGGTCGTTTTTACCTTGTGTTTGAAAATATTCGGTAATTGGACAGTTGCTCAGAAAACAAACTGAAAAACTTTCGCTACCCAATTCTTCTTTTTCTTCTTCGCGATGTTATTTTGTATTTAGAAGCCCGTTTTTGACAAAAAGTGAAATATGATCACTTTTGTTGCCTGAAAATTGCCTTTCTTTTGCCCTGTATTTTACCTATACTAGGTCTATATCTATACTAATATTATAAAGTAGCAATTTGTATTTTTGTGTGAATGTTTGTAATGAATAAACTCAAAAACTACTAAACTGATTTGAAAATTTCTTTTACAAATAGAAAGCTACGTTCACTCTGAGTACCATAGGCTGCTGTTTGAAGCGATAAAATATCCGAATCCCACGGGAAAACTCATTAAGTAAGCCGCGGGTGTAACAGTGGATACTAAATACATACATACATGTAATCATGCCTCTATCCCCAATGGGGTAGGCAGAGCGTAAAAGACCTAAGCAAAGGTCGTTTCGCAACGTCTGACAAAGTTTTGAGGGTTACTTAAGATATATTTGTAGGTATATTGCTGTAGTGACAGATTGTCAGCCTGTCGCCTAAACTACAATACGCTGAAACCCTCGGCTCCCTTAGCTGGTTTTTACAGGACATTCCATGTTTTTCTCTCGCTCGCCGGCCAGCATGGAAGCACTAATACTAAATACATCTAGTAATCTGTTTATTTAGATGAATTCAATTAGCACCTGGTTATTGTACTAACCCGCAACAAATAAGCCCTAATTGGATCTCGAATTCCACTTAAACAGCTGACGAACAAACACACATTGCCCAATAATTGCACTTGTGCGGTTAATTACTAACAACACTAATATACCCGGTTTTGTTGTGAACGAATTAATGTGTTTTGGTTAGATTAATTCGATATTATGTTATTGAATATAATAATGATTGGCTAAACAATCGTATAATTTATCAACCATAGTCAAAATACTGGTGAAAGCACTCGCAGTGATAATTAATGCTATACATATTACGCTTTTATCCCCAATGGGGTAGGCAGAGCGTAAACGACCTAAATAAAAGGTCGTTCCGCAACGTTTGACAAAGTTTTGATGGTTATTTTAGATAGATTTGTAGGTATATTGCTGTAGTGACAGGTTGTCAACCCATCGCCTAAATTGCAATATACTGAAACCCTCGGATCCCTTAGCTCGTTTTTACAGCATGCCCGGGAGGATCTAGCCCATCACAAAAAAATATTTCACTAAAAACATATGAATCGATAAAATCGTCAAACAGACTGAAGTAATAGTAATTCCGATAATTTAGAACCTTTTAAATTAGCGATTCATAGTTCGTTGCAGTAACAGCAAGTAAAATTGCGAATAACGTCCTCCGACGGCAATTTTTCTACCTGTTACTACAACGAACTAAGAACTGATAATTTATGCATACATACATAATATAATCACGCCTTTATCCCTTATGGTGTAGGCGCCACGTCTGACAAAGTTTCGAGGGTTATTTGAGATAGATTTTTTGGTAAATAAGGTTCTAATCTATTATCTTGATAACTATAACTATAACTTTAGAGTGAGAGAAAAACATAGAATGTGCCAGCTGCATTTCCGCCCGGGTTGCTGTAAAAACCAGCTAAGGGATCCGAGGGTTTCAGTATATTGTAATTTAGGCGATGGGCTGACAACCTGTCACTACAGCAATATACTTACAAATCTATCTTAAATAACCCTCAAAACTTTGTCAGACGTGGCGGAACGACCTTTGTTTGGGTTGTTTACGCTGTGCCTACCCCATTAGGGATAAAGGCGTGATTATATGTATGTATGTATAAATTGAGTTTGTTCGAACGGATTTTTGATACATTGTGTTTTTAGTGAATTATGTTTTTTTTTACTGATCGTGGCGCCACTTAGCTTCTATAGTCACCTTAATGTCACACAACACAGTAGCTAACACTGACTCTTGTATTCGGTATTACGTAACTTCAAATTGTTTACCCAACTACAATAGTTAAGTATGTTATTCCTTAGTAGTAACGTCTAATAACGTCGATGTAACTACAACGTCAACTTAATAACAACAGTTATAGCTGTAGTTACTAGTGTGCACTGGCAGGTGTAATTCTGTGGAAGTTTGTGCTAGTGTTGTTGTTGTTAGAATATCGGTATTTTATCGATAGTTTGTTGAAAGTATATAATTAGCATTTACACAACAAATATTAATGGCCTACACTCGGTAGATGAAGGCTTAAATAATGATTGTGAAGATGATAATTATTAATTTGGTGATTCAAAATCAATGTCTGATCTTTGAAACTACATCATTTGATACAATCGCACGTTACACTGCCACATTGCACGTTTGAAACACATTTCCGATAAAAAGAAACTCATTTATTTTACAAAGCGATATTGTTTATAGTTTATTTGGTTCTGTGGTGTCAATTTTGGTATGTGAACATTTATCTTGCAGAAAGTTTTAGGCCCGTATTTATAATCAGTTCCAAAGATTGACATCGGGTTCAAGTTCGTATCAGAAATGTTATTTCAGTACAAAATGGTCTGTCAAATCCATACTTAGTAGCGCTGTCAATCTTAAGATCGCTTTATGAATACGAGCCTTAGATTTTAAAACAATATCACAGTATTAAAAACCAATAATTTCTACCAATACGAACTTACAATCAACAACAAACAATCGATACATTTATGAACAGCACTACTGTAAGTTTGTACCGAGTCACGCAGCCCCCCCTCCCAAACCCCTGGCCTCACTTCCCCACCCCCCTTCTCTCTGGAGGCGATTAACCAAATTGTAGGGAAAGGCTTACGGCAGTGCGCCAGTCTGATTACCTATTTAGTGAACACGCATCTACAATATAAATAAGGATGTCGGTGCCAATGTACTGTTTAGGCTAAGCGTACTGTTGGGTTGTTCCATTTCCTGCTTTTAACAAAAATACCTACCAATGCTTTTTTTAAAGACTTGATGTTTTTCTTGATGACCTTCCATACTGGACTGGGAACGAAAGAAAAACGTAGAATGTGCCAGCTACGTTTCCTCCCGGGCATGCTGTAAAAACCAGCTAAGGGATCCGAGGGTTTCAGTGTATTGCAATTTAGGCGATGGGCTGACAAACTGTCATTCATTACAGCTATAAACGTACAAATCTTACATAACCCTCAAAAATTTGTCAGACGTGGCGGAACGACGTTTGTTTAGGTTGTTTAAGCTCTGTCTACCCCATTAGGGATAAAGGCGTGATTATATGTATGTATATGTGTGATGTTTTTCGTCCTTTGCCGGATCCATCTTTCTATGAACTAAGCTAGCGCTATCAAAGTTCTAGTATGCAATCTTGACGTCTTGTGGAAATAAACACATAAAAAAAATCCACGCTGGACTGAGATTAATAGAAAAACATAAAATGCTTCAACGACTTCTGTTCTCCTGCAAACTGTAGGAATCAGTAGACAGAGAAGAGGCTGTTGTAATGAAATTAAGGCGATAGGCTGGCATTTTATCAGGTAATCAGCAATAAGAATAAGCGGAGCTGTTTACTTTTACTTTAGTAAACGGAAAAAACGTCAAAGAAGCTAAAACAAAACTCTACTCTCCAAAGCAAATCTTACCAAGACAAAGTCGTTCACGACCCTGTATAAATAAAAGGCAACCAATATAAATATAAACTTTTCCGGTTTACTAACAACACATCGCAGCCATCTTGTTTGGACTGAAGCAAATCTAACTTCTTCAAGTTAATATAACTTTATATAAACTTTGCCAGTTTCGTCCGCGCGAACATATTTCATGGCCTCATGAATAATGATATTATGGTAATGGCAAATAGTCATTACACTTGTAAATGTTATCGAATGTGATGTTAGAATTTATGCATGAACGAGTGCCAATCTGGGTCAAAGTTGTTGAATATACTGCTAATTATATTCTCTGTGACTGAGATTTTAATTATTATTTATTTTGATAGTGGGCGCGATTCTAGATTTACCGGCACAAATTAAAATTTTAGTCTATTTGTTACTTTCAAATTAAAAACATTGGAAAAGTAGAGAAGATCTATTCTGTCCAGTTTTTGATCTACGCGTTATCTGTCATTTTTATCCGCTGTCATATGATATGGCGGACAAATTGTCAGAATTACTGGGGAAACGTGCAAAATCGCGTCAAAATCTAGCGGACAAAATGTAAAACCAAAGAATAAAAAGACAGGTCAATTCCATTATTTGAAAGTGACAGATAGATTCTAATTTTAGTTTTAGCTGCTGGTATCTAGAATTATGGTATCGAACCCAATTATTAATTTGCAATCGCAATTACGTTATTTATAAAAATTAAAATCATCCTAATACCTGGTAATTTTGATTTACCTTCAGCTTTAATTAAAATTTTGCAAATTTTTCCATTTCTTTCTTATCTAAATTATTTCTCTACTTTAATTTAAATTATCTGCCTTCATTATCTTTTTGAACACTTTGAGCTAAAAATTAAATATGAATGGATACATCATACAAACTTATTTGTTACCTTAGCAAACGTTTGTCTTTACAAGTTTCACTTTACATTGTGAGGTATTTAAGTATTCATTTTCAATTTAATCTGCTCAAAGTTTCTATTTATCGACAGTCGTAAATTGAATGAGAATCGCGTTGATTAAGTGTTTCTAACCGATTAAGTGTTTATTTATGCCCTAGTTGCGAAACATCTCGAGTATAAAAGCTCCTTGAGTGGCAATATTTAGCCTCAGTTGAAAGCTGTGGTGTAATGTTAGTTTTATATAAGATTTTTCCAAGCTAAATGTATTTATATTAAGTAACGTAGCGTTCTAGTGGGCGTCTTTCGACTAGACGGCTCGACGGCAACGGCGACGGCACGGCATCGTCACCGTCCCATGGAAGAGATTATCTATAAAAATCAATCAAATTATATGGAACGCTTTTCCACTTGCAGAAACGGCAACGACACGGCATTGATTTCCACGGGTACCGTCGCCGGCCTGCCAAATTGCATGTGTTTTGTATTTGTACGAAGCATGCGCGTGCGTGTGCGCTTAGATTGGAACTAGGTGAACGTTATTGGGACGTTGATGTGTCATTGCCGTGCCGCTTAGTGGAAAAAACAGAGCCACGGCATCGTGACGGCACCGTCGCCGTGTCGTCTAGTTGAAAACGCCCAATTGAGAAGGAATTTCTAAATCCATCGCATAGTTTTTGTCTACTATCTCAAACAAACTTTCTTCTTAACTTAATTAGTAACGAGAAGCTTTACTTAAGTTAGTGTAGGGCTAGTTGTAACAATACCGGGTGCAAGGGATAGCGTCTCGCAAACTGTTAGGGGCTGTTTAGTCAACGGAACTGAACAACTATCACCAGGAACTTATTACAGAAGATAAAAAAATAAAAAAATCCCATACAAAGTTACCACCTCGATCTGACAAATTTGTATGGAAAGTCATGTTTTTTTAAACCCCCTAAAAAATACCTGCTTCTTCTTCTTCTCAGCAAGTGAATTCTTAAGTCGAACAACAATACCTGCTGATAGTTATTCTGTTCCGTTGACTGAGCAGCCCCAATTAGATTGCGGAACGCTGTCTCTTACACCCGGTATATTGGTGGGCAAAGTACAATTTTTCCTACAAAAGTGGATACTCAGTCAATACGTTTGCTGATTCCAAATCGAGGACTAATGACTAAATCACCCTCGTTATAAGGGCTTCCTAACGACCCTCAAGGGATACATAAAATGGGACATTTCGAACACCAAAGTACTTTACTGGGGCCATGTGGAGTTAGCTGTTTGAAGGATACAAATGTTTTTAAGAACGGATACAAGGGCTTATTTATTTCTGACTGTTATCCTTACGAGACCATAGGGTCGACTATACTAGGAGTAAAAGATAGCGTCCCGCAAACTGATAAAGGTTGCTCAGTCAACGACACTGGACAACTATGAGCAAGATTGTTTTTTACAGGAAGTAAGAAAAAAAATGATTTTTCATACAAAATGTTCACCTCGATCAGACATTTTGTATGGAAAATACATATTGTTTCACTCCTCGAAAGAAAAATCCTGGTGATAGGCGTTTAGTGTTGTTGACTGAGCAACAACTATCAGTTTCCGGGATTTCAGGAGATAAAAAAGACCTTTCCATACAAAATGACCACCTCGATCAGACAAGTCTATAAAAGCATTATTTTTCCTATCCTTAAAAAAAATACTGTTGGAAAAAAAAAACTTCTGTTTTGTTTCCTGAGCATCAGTTTGTGGGACACTGTCCCTTCCACCCCGTATTTCATTTTTCAATCAATAGTAACATAGATAATCACGCGGTTTGTCGCGTAGCGCGGAGCCCAGTGTGTATTTCGCCTCATAAGCCCCTCTCGTAGCACGCCACTGCTACCCTTGTTGCCCTTACAAACATCTTCATAGTTTCAGAAATCCTATCACCGTTTGAATGAGTACTGTCGGAATATATAATTAAGCTCTAGGCTTAATTATTATTAATATTAACAGCCTGAGGTGTCCCACTGCAGGGCAAAGGCCTCCCTAACCTTCTTCCATTTCTCCCTGTCTTGAGCCTCTTCTAACCAGTTTCGCCCTCTCTAGCCAACTTTTCTTGGGACGACCTAGTGCCGTAGAGTTTAATAAATAAGTAAATTAGCTAGAGCTTAGTAAACCTTCCAAGCTGGACTAGGAGTGAATGTAAAACATAGAATGTGCTACCTGGACTTCCTCCTGAGCATGCTCTAAAACCAGCTAAGGGATCTGAGGGTTCAGCATGTTGTAACTCAGGCGATGGGCTGACAACCTGTCACTACAGCAATAAATACAGATCTATCTTAACCATAACTCTCAAAACCTTGTAAGACGTGGCGGAACGAACTTTGCTTAGGTCGTTTACGCTCTGCCTACCCTATTAGGGATAAAGGCGTGATTATAAGTATGTATGTATATACTAATAAATAAGTCTATTTAACCACTGCATCAATAATATTTAAAATGCAATTTCTTTAAAAAAAGAATACGATTTAAAATTCTTAAAATGAAATGTGTTTACGAGAGTCATTACCTTTGAATAACGTTTAAAATCAACACTGAATGTTTGATACCATCTTCTAACGGCAATTAACAGGCATGGCTGCGTGTCTAACGATTTCGGTTTGTGTAGGCTTCTAACCTGACAACCACAGACTGATAAAATATTACCTTTAGCATTAATAATAGGATAAGATTCTTCCATGCTGCACTGGGAGCGAGAAAAAAACGTATAATGTGCCAGCTGCATTTCCTCCAAGGCATGCTGTAAAAAGCAGCTAAGAGATCCGAGGGTTTCTGTATATTGCAATTTAAGCGATGGGCTGAAAACCTGTCACTACAGCAAAATCTTAAATAACCCTTAAAACTTTGTCAGACGTGGCGGAACGACCTTTGTTTAGGTTATTCGCGCACTTCCTACCCCATTAGGGATAAATGCGTGATTATATGTATGTATGTAATATTCTTCTTCTTATCACTTACGTTTTCAAGTCAATGTTCGTCTCCATGAACCACCAGAGCTTTTAAATCGGAACAATTTAAAATATAAACAGAGACTGGGATGTGATTTATCTAACGACATACATACATACATACATAAATCACGCTTTTATCCCTTACGGGGTAGGCAGAGCGTTTAACGCCTCGTAAAAGGCGCTTTCGCCACGTCTGACAAAAATTGTGGGCAACTTTAGATTGTAATATGTATTGCTTTAGTGACAGGTTGTCAGCCCATCGCCTAAATTACAATACAATGGAACCCTCGAGTCCCTTTTGCTGACTTTAACAGCATGCCCGGGAGGAAGGGCAGCTGGAACATTCTATGTTTTTCTATCTCTCCCAGTCCAGCATGGAAGAAAACTAACGACGACCATCAAATATAGAGACCGAAACCGACGGCTTAACGTGCCTACCGAAGCACAATTTTTTCTCACTATGAGGTTATTCAACTTGTAAAATCTCAGAAACTAATATTGGACCAGCAATTTTGTATGCCTTCTACAACAAAAAGGCTAGAAGTGCATTTTGTGACTCTCCTGTTACAGGTCCATGTGTGGCGGTGATAATGATTACTTTTTTTTTTTTTTTTTCTATATATATAGGCGAGCATTTGTCCGCCATCTCACCTGGTGGAAAGTGACGATGCGGACTATGTTGAAGCATACTCACCTATGTAGTGCCTATTCACTCTCGCCTTGAAAAGGCCCAGGTTATATTGTTCCGGAAACAGATCCGCCGGCAGGGAGTTCCACTCCGTAGCCGTTCGCATTAAGAATGTGGAAGCGACTTAGTATCACTGGGACCCGCGTCTTGAAAAGCACGTCAAGCAGTTGGTCCCGGTTAATGTCATTTAATACCGTAGATATAAGTTAGTCGTTAAGCCATGTCAGAGGCCAGTCTAAGCAATGGCGCCTTGAAAACTCTGTCCTAATCTAGGACTGGGTCTGGTTGTTTTAGGCCGTTGTGGAGGTTAGATGGAAGTCGCTCTGTGTAAAAGCCAGTACTCTCGTTCAATCACCGTTTATTTGGTGCTTTTCTCTTGCTTCAGAAGGCACTTTAAGCCGTCGGTCCCGGTTAATATCATTAAATACTGATATTTATGATAGCATTCGCTCTGTGTAAAAACCAGTAGTCTCGTTCAATCACCTCTATTAGGTAGCCGACCCCGTAAGATACGGGATAAGGCAACGCAAGATGATGACTGTGACTGGCCTGCTCATTTGCCATCCTCTCAAAAAAAAACATGCTTACAAGTCTATACACATTGTTTGTCTGTGTTCAAATCCCGTGCGATCAATACAAGCAGCCGAAGTGGGGCAATGATTAATTAATGGGAAATCTTCACATAATTATGCTGTGGTAACCTTCATAAATCTTGTGATGAATACCGCCTACACGTTAACGTGGAACTTGGTACAAGCAATCACGCCTTTATCCTTAATTGGGTAGGCGAAACGTTAACTCTTGATCTTCCATGCTGGACTGGGAGTGAGAGAAAAACATAGAATGTGCCAGCTGCATTTCCTCCCGGGCATGCTGTAAAAACCAGCTAAGGGATCCGAGGATTTTAGTATGTTGCATTTTAGGCGATGGGCTGACAACCTGTCACTACAGCAATATACATACAAATCTATCATAAATAACCTTCAAAACTTTGTCAGACGTGGCGGAACGACCTCTGTTTAGGTCGTTTACGCTCTGCCTACCCCATTAGGGATAAAGGCGTGATTATATGTATGTATGTATGGAACGTTAACGACCTAAACAGAAATTGTACTGCCACGGCTGACAAGTTCAGGGCTCTCACATTAAATAGGTTAGGAGATATTTTCGTTTCCACCTATATCACTTGATTTCACCGGTATATTAAAGTAGACTCAGGCCAATATTTAAAAACAGCACTTGAGACTGACAGCGAGTTTAAGTAACTATCAGAAATGTAATTTCAGTTCAAAATTATCTGTCAAATCCATACTTAACATTACTCTCAATCTTGAGATCGCTTTACAAACACGAGCCGTAATGCTACCTATTTAAATTTAATATCATGATGATGAATGAAATATTACAATGTAGACTGCCTTAAATAGGCAGCAGTAGGTATTGTCAACTTTTAGCATAGATAAAACATTCTAAAATAGAAATAAGGACATAATAAATAATAATAAGTCGGCAACTTTGAACATTCTTCTTCTTTTGAAGTTCTTCCATGCTGGACTGGGAGAGATAGAAAAACATAGAATGTTCCAGCTGCCCTTCCTCCCGGGCATGCTGTAGAAGTCAGCAAAAGGGACTCGAGGGTTACAGTGTATTGTAAATTAGGCGATGTGCTGACAACCTGTCACTATAGCAATACATATAACAATCTAAAATTGCCCTCAATTTTTGTCAGACGTGGCGAAAGCGTTTTTTTACGAGGCGTTAAACGCTCTGCCTACCCCGTAAGGGATAAAGGCGTGATTTATGTATGTATGTATGTAACTTTGAACATGACTACCAAAATAAGATCCATATCATTAATTGATATGAATGCAAAAAATAGATTTTCTTAGACTGGTTCTTATTTATATCTGATCGGAAATATTGTAAACAACGGCATTAACGGCTCCTCGTTCTGGTTTATCGGTTTATCATTCAATCTTTCCCCTTTTAAGCTCTTTTGATCCAACATGAAAAAGCTGTTCGATAAACAACTAAGATGGTTTAAGCCAACGACCATGAAGGGTGCTATGGGAAAATATTACATAAAATATTATAATATTTTGGTAAGTAGATACTACATACATACATACATATAATCACGCCTTTATCCCAAATGGGATAACAGAACGTAAAGTCCCGGTCCAACAAAATAAATAGATACTAATCTAACTTCCATGCTCGCCTGGGAGTGAGAGAAAAACATAGAATGTGCCAGCTGCATTTCCTCCCGGGTATGCTGTAAAAACTAAGGAATCCGAGGGATTCAATATATTGCAATTTAGGCGATGGGCTGACAACCTGTCACTACAGCAATATACCTGTGAATATATTTATCTTAAACAACCCTCAAAATCTTTGTCAGACGTGGCGGAACGACCTTTGTTATGGTCGTTTACGCTCTGCCTACCCCATTAGGGATAAAGGCGTGATTATATGTATGTATGTACTAATCTAAGTACATACATTTTTGTGAGATTGTTGACGCTCTACCAATCCCGTTAAGACATTAAGGCGTACCTATTCACATGCCAACATAAATAATGACAACCATAATCATTTACAGTCAGTTCATGATTACGAAACACTTGTTAACAAAAAATATGGCAATACATTTTTTCTTCGCTAATTATTTCCTTCCATGCGAAACATAATAGCGAATTTATCTTGAGCACCATTATAATATATCTTCATTTTCGGAGATAATAACTTTTTATGGGTTTTCCTCGTCTTTTTTTCTCGTGTGTGTTTCGAGCCAATCAGCCCGATGAGCTTTAGTGCCAGAGTTTTTAAACCGCCTTATAGAAATGCTAAGTGGCCTCTGGCTTGGTTTTGTCTATTAAACTCAGCGACCAAGTCCAACGGCTTAACGTGCTCTTTAAAGCACGGAATCTTATTTCAGACAATCATGTGATTCAGCCTATATTATCTGAAACAAACCGGGAGAAATCTCACAACGTGAATAATAAATATCAACTTTGTGGAAACATCAAATCAAAAATTCAACCAATGACGGGATTTGAACCCGCGTCTTTGGAAAACTTTGTGTTCCCCCTGGGAATTGAACCCAGGACCTTCGGTTCGGGAGCCAATGGCTCAGAGCACTAGACCAAAGAGGCAGTAAAACACCTATAATACCTACATCTCCATTTTCGTAGATAATAACTTCCATGGGTTTTCCTCGTTATTCCGAGCAATGAATGGCTTCGCACATTCAGTATCCGGTCGCAACGGAACCCAAAAAGGCTATTTGTATTAGTAATTGCATTGAAAAAAGGGATGTTTTTTTGGGACTTATACAGGGTGCTTGGTGCCATCCCAGTTCATACGAGTATTTCGAAACAACTTTTGTCCTACGACTTTGGAAAACTCTTTTGCGTTGCGCAGTCGGGTAAAAAATGGTAATATTATATTCAGAAACATGGGTCTTTCTGGTTGCGGGCTACTTGCGACGGATAACAGATGAGTTGTCCAGTGCATTTAAAAATACACTAAAATTGGTTTTACAGGTAGCGCTGCTGCCATGAATCTACGCCAAGTCGAGCTAGCAAGCATGGCGGTACCATTCTTTTCTCGAACCATTTCAGACCACTTTTGACCCCTTGCTATTTTATAAAAACGCAGAAAGCTCAAATTATAACACGTGGCGAGCTTGTAAATACTAGCTAAACTTTGCCAAGTCAATATTGTGGTTTAATTGAAAATATATACGTAGAGACTACGGAGATCAATGAATAAATGACCGTCAAAGAAAACACAATTGACTTGGCTCACCATTAGATCTCGCTACAACAGACCGCGAGACTTGGCAGAAACTTTACATAAAATGTTATTGATTGCATATAAATATCTCTTAGCGTTGGTCTGTAATGTATGACGTCACTGTTAAACGTATTGGAATAACCTTTTACCACGAAAACCAGCCATTAAAAGTTCTTATCCTAAACTCAATCCTATTCAAGATTATAGTTATTTGTGTGACCTTGACCTTGAAAGTCCAAGGTTCAGCTGTTTTCACTTTTACCAAATGCTTCATATAAACACTTCCTTTATGTCGTCATAACAGGTAAGATATAGAAAACTAAGGATATGGTTAGACATTTTAAATTTTGTGGGCCCATTTCTTGTGTCAATGATTTTTTTCATAGTTTTTACGTTTTTGCTCTGTGTGAATTGGCTATAGGGTGATCTACTGTAATCGATCGACTGTAAATCACTCTATCGTTGGTCGATTAGTTGATTGGTTTTAGGTATCGCACCATATCTGCTTAAAAAAATGTGTACTTCACTATGGAATTATACCTACCTGTTTTAAATTAACTGTGACCGACCAGTCAGGAACCTAAGTTTAGCTGAGATTGATTACGAAAATTTCGTTTTGCCCTCAAAACCTAGTTCCATATACTAAGGCCCGTATAAACAGCACTTGGGACTGACAGCTAGTTTGAATCCGTATTAGAAATGTCATTTCAGTACGAACTGGCCTGTCAAATCCATATTTGATATCGCTTTCAGTCTTGAGATTGCTTTATAAATACGAGCCTAAGTAGTAAAATATTTGTATCTTGGATGAGTAACATGATCTGCTGCCCACTTTCCGAATCCATACAAGGGGCACTGAACTTGATAGTGATATCTTCCACCCGCTTACAAAAATAACCTCTATCTGTAGAAAGAAAAATCCACAGACGCAATATTACTTACGTAAGTTACGTAACTATATTGTCTCCAAAAGGCTTAGCTTTGTGTTTGCCGCGCCTTTGATGTGGCCCGACTAGTTCAGTTTGAAAGTGAGTTGGTTGACTCGTTAATAATTAAGCGGGTACACAGATGCTCGGCTCATTATTTATTTAAAGATTGTTTCTAGAAGTTTACACAACAATGTTTTATCTTATTCAAAATGAAAGTTTTGAAGTGCCTGTTTTATTTTTGTTGTTTGAGAACTTGTTACGAAGACTAAAACGTGTTTCATGGTCGATAGCAGTCGTATTCTGGATTATAAATTTACATTTTCAAACCATGATAGGTTTGTTTAGATTAGTAAACAACCATTCTATTCTTTTGTTATTGCATCGGGTTCTTGCAAAAAGTCAATAAAACGCGTCGCTATAACCAAGTATGTTTCTTTTGTATTTTGACTCGCTCATTGATTCAAATCAATTTAGACACCATCCCTCAATCACAATTTGGCTCACTATTGCCACCGAGACAATTTCACTAAGATTTATCACGCCACATGTCTAGCAATGTTTTGACAAATATTTTTGAATCACTCATACATACATACATAATATCACGCCTTTATCCCTAACGGGGTAGGCAGAGTGTAAAAAACCTAAACAAAGGTCGTTTCGCCACGTCTGACCAAGTTTTGGTCACTCGTGGGAGATTTAATTTACCATTATCATGACTTTTATACTTCCATGCTGGACTGGGAGCGAGAGAAAAACATAGAATGTGCCAGCTGCATTTCCTACCGGGCATGCTGTAAAAACCAGCTAAGGGATCTGAGGGTTTCTGTATATTGCAATGTAGGCGACGGGCTGACAACCTGTCACTGCAACAATATACATACAAATTATCTTAAACAACCATCAAAACTTTGTCAGACGTGGCGGAACGACCTTTGTTTAGGTCGTGTACGCTCTGCCTACCCCATTAGGGATAAAGGCGTGATTATATGTATTTATGTATGTATTATCATGACTGGTTCAGCTCACTACTAGCGCTATTCCTATATCAATCACGATCGCCACAGAGGTATTTCAGAAGAAGGCCAATTATCACGACTCTGAAATATTTTCATGAGCGATTCAACTATTCTGGCCCCATCTCTATTACAATTTGACTTGTTTTCGCTATCAAGCTATTTTAACATAAGATTTATCACAGCTCAAGCAATGTACTGTAATTTTTACATGTGTATCAGTTTCTTCCATGCTGGACTGGGAGAGATAGAAAAACATAGAATGTTCCAGCTGCCCTTCCTCCCGGGCATGCTGTTGAAGTCAGCAAAAGGGACTCGAGGGTTACAGTGTATTGTAATTTAGGCGATGGGCTGACAACCTGTCACTATAGCAATACATATTACAATCTAAAATTGCCCTCAATTTTTGTCAGACGTGGCGAAAGCGCCTTTTACGAGGCGTTAAACGCTCTGCCTACCCCGTAAGGAATAAAAGCGTGATTTATGTATGTATGTATGTATGTTTCAGTGAATCGGTTCAATACTCACTGGTCCCATCCCTATATCAACCACAACTTGGCTCGCTTTCGCCACGAAGGCATTTCGGTTAGATTAATCATGACTCTAGCCTATGTTTAGACTCTTTTTTACTAGTGACTCAGTTCAGCTCATAACGTGTCCCATGCCTATATCAACCACAACTTGGCTCGTTTTTGCCACGAAGGAATTTCGGTTGGATTAATCACGACTAGCCTATGTTTTGACTCTTTTTCACTAGTAATTCAGTTCAGCTCATAACGTGTCCCATCCCTAGATCAACCACAATTTGGCTCGCTATCACCGCCGAGGCATTTCGCTTAGATTTATCGCTGCGAGTCTCTCCCTAATATTGTTTACTTCGGTAATGGTCAGTTTTATTGCAAATATCCGTCGTGACCGTTTATTTCATTCGGAGAATCGTGAACTGATCCAGATGTTTTGATGTTTTTCGAGCTGGTGTTTTTAAGCTTCTGGAATTGTTTCAGGAAAACATCAGTTCGATTCCATGTTTTACGGGCGCAATTAAATTGAAGATCACAATATTTTTGAAAATAAAAGAGATAAAAAATATACCTGATTGATTATGCTAGATGTTGTATGTTATATTGGGGTAATATCAGTATAAGATAAACCTCATCATCTCCGAAGCCTTATCTCGTATCTCGGGGTAGGCTACCTAATCTAGGTGTTGAACGAGGGTACTGGTTTTTTACACAGAGCGACTGCCATCTGACCTCCGCAAACCAGAAGGGACACCAAACCCAAGTTACATACCATAATTGATAAATTATACATATTCTTGAAAAAATTCTTAAGTTTAACAAAAGCTAGGTAGTTCATTTATATTTTAGATCTTGCTCTGTATTTTTTCATTTTTTCAAACTAATTATATAAACTATCAAAAGGTATAAATTTTAACCATTCTGTCTGAAATACAAAGATATAATTATAGTACGAATCGCTTTTCCCTCGCAGCCTTTTCGTTTGATCAATTAATTGAAATTTGATGTATTCATTCATCTTTGAATATGAAAGCGTTAATTGATTTCAATTTAATTATAAATATTGTTCGAACCAATCAAAAACAGCCGGATGATGATTCGTTATTTTCAGTAAGTTTTAATGGAACTGGCTCCGCGGTCTAGTGGTCTGAGCCATGGACTCCCGATTTGAAGGTCTTTAATTCGATTCAGGGTGGGAATTAAAAAGTTTATTTTTCATCATTATGTTAATCACATTGAAGGTTGAATATTCTCTCCTTAAGATAAAGGATCCCGTGCTTTAGAGGGCACGTTAAGCCGTATGCCCCGATTGCTGTCTTTGACAGCAGTCGGTACGCAAACCATGCCAGAGGCCTAAAAAAATGCTGTGCTGTGCTGTTAGTTCTTCCATGCTGGGAGCGAAAGAAAAACATAGAATGTAATAGCCGCAATTCCTCCCGGGCATGCTGCAAAAATCAGCTAAGGGATCCGAGGGTTTCGTATATGGGCTGATAACCAGTCACTACAGCATTATAGTTATATCAAACCTATCTTAAATAACCCTCTAAACTTTGTCAGACGTAGTGGAACGACCTTTGTTTAAGTAGCATACGCTCTGTCTATCCCACATCTTGTGGCGAGATATGAATGTGCTATTGTTATATCAAAACTCTGACACTAAGGTCTATCGGGTTGTTGGGCTCGATAACCCACTCGAAAAGACCATAGCAAGCTCATTGTCACCGTACTACAGTGAGATTTGATATCTTTGCACTATTTAAATACTTTAATACACACATACATACATATAATCACACCTTTGGGGTAGGCAGAGCATAAACAACCTAAACAAATTTTGATCCGCCACGTCAAACAAAGTTTTGAGGGTTATTTAAGATAGCTTTGAAGGTATATTGATGTTGGGACAGGTTGTGAGCCCATTGCCTAAATAACAATATTATACAGAAAACTTAGGATATCTTAGCTGGTTTTTACAGCATGCCCATGAGGAAAGCAGCTGGCACATTCTTTGTTTTTCTCTCGCTCCCAGGTCAGCATGAAAGAATTTAAATAGCCTATGAATATTTTAACATGGTTGAGTTGAGGCAATTTAATTCTAGCAATCCAAACTTAAATTCATACTTATGGAGAACAAAGAAGATAACAAAACACATTTCATTATTCTTAAGAGGTTTCTAAGATCACGTAGGTAGGTTCAATGTTCGAATAATATTTTAACCTTGTGAAACAAATAACATCATTTTAGTGTAAAGGCACTTAGGCCTTTGTGATGACTGTGAGAGAAAACGAATCGCATCGGTTTGTTGTTTGTTGACCACAGTTTCGTCTTCATTTCGACTCATCAGATGCGGAAGTCCGCATTACAGTTGGTTTGCAAGTGCTTCGCTCTCGTGAGCTTAACTTGTTTGGATCGGAACGGAGTCCAACTTTTTAGGAGCAGCCGTTAAGCATGATTTCCGCAGTCATACATTGCATTATCTCGACAGGGTTACACGTGGGAAAGACTACTCTGCGAAAATCATGATCCAAAAGAGTTGGATTCCATTCCAATTAAAACAAGCAAAGCTCACAAGAGCGAAGCACTTAAAACATAATCTTACTTGGTATACATGCATACTGCTTACATGCAATTTTACAAAGTTACATACTACTAACATAAAATTACGCTATCATCACAGATACAGTAGAAATAGCGACAAGGACTTAAACAAATGTTGTTCCGCCACGTCTTATAAGTTTTGAGGGTTATTTCAGACATAACTGTATGTATTTTGCTGTAATTCTTCCATGCTGGACTGGGAGCGAAAGAAAAACATAGAATGAACCAGCTGCATTTCGTCTCGGGCATGCTGTAAAAACCAGCTAAGGGATTGGAGGGTTTCAGTATATTGAAATTTATGCCATGGGCTGACAACCTGTCACTACAGCAATTTACCTACAAATCTATCATAAATACCCCTCAAAACTTTGTCAGACGTGGCGAAACGACCTTTTGTTTAGGTCGTTTACGCTCTACCTACCCCCATTAGGAATAAAGGCGTGATTATATGCATGTATGTAATGACGGATTGTCAGCCTATCGTCTAAATGACAATGTATTGATTATATCCTGTAACTAACCAATCTTTCCGGGAGGAAAAGCAGCTGACACATTTCATGTATTCAATCGCTCCCAGTCCAGCGTGAAAGAATATTATTGATATGAATACAGACATTGCGATTCGAATAGATAGGTATTAAATGATAAAGCCCGAGCTTTTGTCAGAGGTATTGGGATTCAAAATGGCCGCCGTTATTGCTGGCTGTAACAAAAACAAGACTGCGCCCGATACCCGTTATTGTGTTGCCGAAAACCTTTAGAATTATGATTGAGTAGAACTACAAGCCTGATTAAAGGGTGATTTTTTGCTATAAATCGATACAAATAGGTAACCTATGTGATATTTTTTCTTCTTAGCGAGTGGTTTCTCGAGTCGATAGACCCGATGAACCCTGGTGTCAGAGTTTTCAAACCGCCTAGTAGCAGAGCTATTTAGGCCTCTGACATGGTTTGAATAACGACCACTATCAAAGATAGCGACCGGGACCGACGACTTAACGTGCCCTCCAAAGCAGGGAATACTCTTACTTTTCGCACAATCAGGTAATTCAGCCTGCAATGTCCTAACCAAACTGGGCAAACCCCACACAGTCATAAATGATCGATTTTTTGTCCCCCCTGGCAATCGAACCCAGAACCTCCGGATCGTAAGCCCATGGCTCTGACCACTAGACCACGGAGGCATTTATGTGATAATGATATTGCGTAACAAACCCACCGTACCCCTGGCGATAATACTGGTGACATCGTGTGTTTTTTATATATATTAGATAACACCAAACATTATGTGACTAAAATTCGTGAAAGGTAATAAAAAATGTGAAACATAATGTGTATAATGCTGACTCGTCATCGCCTCATAGTAAAATATATTTAATCAAACTAATTTACAAAGGGTTAAAATGTGCTCGACTTTGTTTAGCTTAATCAAAATGTTGAATTTGCTGAAACGATTAACTTGAAACGTATGTTATCGTATCACTGAAGTTTTACTGCCTCCTATGGTCTAATGGTCAGAGCCATGGGTTCACGATCCTGGGTTCGATTCCCAGGGGCTGACTACAAAGTTGATATTTGTCTATTTATCACTTTTTGAGACTTTCCCCAGTTTGGTTAGCACAATGCATGCAACCTGATTGTCCGGAAGAAAAAAGATTCCGTGCTACGGAGGGCACGTTAAGCCGTCGGTCCCGGTCACTGTCTTTGATAGTGGTCGTTACACAAAACCATGTCATTGGCCTATCTATTTATTTATTTAGCTGTGCTACTAGGCGGTTTAAATACTCTGTCATCAGGGTTCATCGGGTCGATCGCCTCGATACCCACACCACAGAAAGAAAGACTGAAGTTTTATTAACATACATACATACATATAATCACGCCTTTATCCCTAATGTGGTAGACAGAGCGTACACGACCTAAACAAAGGTTTAAGGGTTGTTTATAATAGATTTGTAGGTATATTGCTGTACCCCTTAGCTGGTTTTTCCAGCATGCCCGGGAGGAAATGCAGCTGGTTCATTCTATGTTTTTCTCTCGCTCCCAGTCCAGCATGGAGGTTTTATTAAAATCCCAATAAATATAATATTATGTAGGTAAAGCTGGGGGACTAAATGCTAGTAAACACTTTATTTATTTACTTTGGATTCGTAATGGTAGTTTAATTACCAGCTTCGAACGGACGAATGATTATTTCCAATATCATGTCTATTTGTATAGGAAATAACACGTGTGTCCATTAAGTAGGTTAATTACACAGTTAATAACTTTTTTTATAGTATGAAAAGCTACAGTTATTTAAACAAAAAGATATGTTAAAATAAATTTAATACAAGGAGTTATAAATAGGCATATAAACGGGCCTGCTGTAAAAACCGGCTAAAGGATTCGAGGGTTTCAACATATTGTAAGTTCCGCGATTGGTTGACAACCTGTTACTACATCCATATACAGGCGTGGAGAAACAACCTTTATTTGGTACGTTGACACTCTGCCCACCCCATTAGGGATACAGGCGTGAGAGTATGTGTATATCACTAATAGTATAAAACAAAGTCACTTTCTCTGTCCCTATGTCGCTATACACTCACTTTTCACGTCTAATTTGAGTGTTATTAACGAAATAATATTATTAAACATCCCCATGTATGCTTAAATCTTTAAAACTACACAACGGATTTTGATGTTGTTTCTTTTGATGGATAGAGTGATTCAAGGGGAAGGTTTATTTTTATAATACATGCGTAATATAGTAGAGAAACACTGGTGATTTCCATGCGAAGCCGTGGCGGGTCGCTAGTGTAACTATAAAAAGAAAAGCTTTCAATAATATTACTAAGCCATATTGGCTTCAATACCAATATTGACTGAAACACGTGGGTGCCAGCTAAGGTACATAATATTATTTCGTCAATAACACTCAAATTAGACGTCAAAATTGAGTGTAGGTGGGCATTTGCTTTTCCTTATGTCATTCGGAAACCGTAAGTGCAATCAATTCCAGGATATCATAATTTATTTGTACAAGGAAATTTGTGGTTATAATTTATTAAGGAAATAGTAGGCTTGATTTTGGATTTGCCGGGAGCCCGATGGTGTAGTGGATAGGGCCGCTGCCTTCTGAGCGGGAGGTCGTGGTTCGAATCCCACCACGTACCAATGTATATTTCGGTTTCCGAATTTCATATGTACGTTTATTCGGCGCTTTTTCCGAGCTTCGGAAGGCACGTTAAGCCGTTGGTCCCGATTAATATCGTTTAATACTGTAGATATTAGTCGTTAATCCATTTCACAGGCCAGTGCTAAGCAATGGCGGCTTGAAATCTGTGACCTAATCTAGGATTGGGTCTTGTTTGCCTTCTGGGTTGTGGAGGTCTGATGGCAGTCGCTCTGTGTAAAAACCAGTACCCACGTTCAATCCCTTAGATTAGGTAGCCGACCTCGTGAAATACGTGACAAGGCTAGGGAGATGATGATTCTGGAATTGCTGGCTAAAACTAAAATTGTATTCTACTTGTCACTTTCAGACTAAAAACATTGAAAAAGGAGAGCAGATCTATTCTCTCTGGTATGATTATGTTTTTCTGGAAGGCTCAGTAGATTTATTATAAGTAAGCGTATCTGTTAACTCTTTGATGTTCTTGCTACTAATTGGATTGTATTGCAGGAATATCATTCAAGAGACGAAAGGATACTATTATTCTAGCAAAGCAGCTAAGGAGCTATTGCCTATTTGCACTGCTACAGCACACAAGTCTTAAGTTTACATGTACATGTTATCTGTTATTTCTTTTTGTCTGTTATAATTTAATTTTAGAACCTTTTTTGGGTACAATTTATGTGTCTGTAGTACCTAATAAATGTTTTATCTATTTATCTTCTAAAAATAAAAACATAACAATCCACAGAATATACCTGCTGAATATTCTCCCGGGCGTGTTGTAAAAGTCTAATAGGCCCAAGAGTTTTGGTGTATTACAATTTAGGCTGACAACCCGTCCCTAGAGTATTGCTCAAATTTAATCAAAATTTACATCAAAACCTATCAGACTTAGCGAAAATGGCTTTTAAGCTGTTGATACTTAGGGTCGTATTTATAAAACGATCTTTATTATTTATTACTATTATTTAATAATTTATTGTACACATATAGACGACACAAATATAAAAAAAACAATAGCACGACAGGTACAGCTTATCTCTAAAAGAAATCTCTTCCAGCTGACCTACGCTAGTGAGAGTACATAAGTGAGGCAGATAAGGCGTGTACAATTATAATATAGGTAAAATTACATTAAATAAAACTCTAGATTGAGAGCAATCTTGAGTTCACTCAATCTTCAGATTTGACAGTTTGTTTTGTACTGAATTGACATTTCTGATACGAACTCAAACTTGCTTTCATTCTCAAGAGCTGAATATAAATACGGGCCTTAGTTTGCTGCCTATACTAAACTGCTTTTATCTATTTATGTAGAGTAGCTAAGTACAATATCAGCTCTCGAGCAAAAATTACTGTGCAACGACCATGAAGCAAAAAGGGTGGAGTGTATACAACGTCATTATTTACTAAAAGGGATCGCGAGAATAGTAGGTAGGTAGTACCTACATATTTATAAGGGTAACGTTGCTACGCCAAGGAATACTTTGGGCGCATTTCCACTAGAAGGCACGTCTACGGCACGGTGACGATATCGTCACGCTACCGTTACTCTGTTTTTCCACTGGACGGTATTATCATAGTAGAAAGAGGGGAAGTGAGTTATGTTGAACTTTATCGACTAATGAATAATGGTCACTGAATCAGTTATACAGAGATGAGATGTTATATTTGGCAAAGGCCGGACCGGATTTGATGGTACTGTCAACTAATGAATTGGTTGACAGTACCATCTATCATTAACAGTAACCTACCGTTTACTCGTGCTTATCACCGCCCCGCGCCGTCCGTCTGTTGGCTCGTCGCTCTATTTTTGATCGTAGAAGATCATCGTTTAGGTAAAACCAACCTTACAAACCCTGTACCCAGATAATACAAGTAAAAAACACAACTTCCCGACCCTTACCAATTTATAGACATTGAATTAAAATTTAGCTAAAAGTGACAACCCTGAGACAGTAGGCAATTATATCGCAGATTGGGCCGGAGATAGCCTACTTCCCTCTTTCTACTATGGTATTATTGTCAACGGTATCGACCGCCTTCTCATTCACCGAGAGCGCACACACCCACGCGTAACTACGTACGTATACAAACCACATGCAGTTTGGAAGGCCAGCGACGATGTCGGTGGGAATCAATCAATGCCATGCCAGCTAGTGAAATAACGTGCCATATGATTCGATTGAAAGATTGTCCCTTCCACGATATCGATGACCTTACCATTGCCGTTGCCGTAGACGTGCCATCCAGTCATAAAACGCCCTTTGTAATACGAAGGCGAGTTTTTGCATAGGTATAGGTCTGTTACGACGGAATGTTGTTTGTTATTATTATAGTTCGCTGTTCTGTTTTTCTCTGATGTTATTTCTGTTTGATAAAAGGTAGCTAGTTTTATAAAGAAAATAATGAATACAGCGACTGCTTTGCACTATCTGGGGAAATTAGTTATTTTCTAGGCTACAATATTATATTTTAGGAAAATATATTATTATAGAACGTAAATAAAATTTAAAACAGCTATTTTATTACGTTTTTTTTAGAATTTATATTATTTAACAATACCCTTAAAATATTGACATCAGATAAGATGGAATAATCTAGCCGTGTAGTATTATTTGTTCAAATTCATGTATGTTCCTTCTTGGCACGGCAACAGATGTGCCATTTTGGAGAGTCACCACATTTGCAGGTGTTATTTGAGCTATAACCACAGAATATATAATAGTACTACATACAGAATGGCCACGCACCTCCCCTTCCCAGTCCGATATGCGTCATACTCCGCGCCGGATTGTGGGTCACATTGTGGGTACGCTTAGCGGGCATTGCGCGCGCATGTTTCCCAGTGTAACGTAAATAATAAAATTTTGTGTTCCAAAGACGGTTAGGTACTATTCCGTGTACAGAAGTCTTTCTACCACAAGATATGACTCCAATAGGAACTTATTTAGATTCCCAAGTGATGAGAGACGGTAAGTAACTTCATACAAAATATGTAACCTATTTAGTTACAGTGAACTACTTTAAAACATTGGTTTATTTAAGAACCACATTAATCAAATGATGATTATGACCGGTATAACAAAATTTTTCAACGCTTATAACACGCACACAAACACATGCCAAGTGCAACATGCCATCTGTCTATGTACGAGTATGACATTGTAGTTAGGAGTGTCTGAGCTGTGCTATAACCCTAAAGATGTTCCCTGCACCGACCAACTTGGGTCCAAAGTCGGTTGAGTGACTTCCTCGTTGGCCATGGGAGTTTGTGCTCAGGGGAAGACATTCTTTCATTGACACAGGAGTAGCTGTTAGATACCTCTCTTGTCAGAGCTTGCATCTAGCTTCGTGTGTATTGCCTGTGATTGGCACCGCGTGCTTTATGAAGCTATCTCGGCTTAACCCCCTGATATTACAGTACAGCTATCTATACTTCCAAATAAAAAAAATGAAGCAAACATTTGCCATTCATATCGCTTTATCTGCTGTCAAATACTCAAATCCAATTGATGAATATCCTTCACGAGCATTTATTGAATAAAGCTCTCAATGGATGCAATATTTCATCTCACAAAACAGAATGATTAAATTTTCCATGGGAATCGTTTAAACTCTATGGCGCTCTCTTAAACAGTTGAAATGTTTTAGAGGGATTTTAGGAATGGACAGATGCTTTTTTAGGGAAAAAACAAAGTTTTTCACAACATTCTCAAATCCACTCTCCAATATGGTATGGTAGAATATATATTATCTCACAACAAGGAGAATGTGTAAGAAAAATAGGCTTTATCATACAAATTGTCTGTTTGAGATGGACATTTTTTATGGAAAATCCAATATTTTTCTTCGGCTCTTAAAATAATTTATTGGTTGAAGTTGTTCAGTGTCGTTGACTGAGCAACCCCTATAAGTTTGCAGGACGTAGTCCCTTACACCCGGTATAAAATATTTTTATGTGATCTTAACTACTAACAATATTTTTTGAAACTTTAATATTTGTGCCATTGATAAAGACATTATAGTTAATACGATTTCACCTTTTCAGATGTTTGAACTCCGAAAACCAAATAAATGTATTTTGTTTTCGGCTGATTGCTTTGAGTACCATTCAAATAAAATAAATATTATGTTGTACTTGTATTAATAGTGTATTGACTACGATTATGCTCAGTGAATTAGGAAGATTGCTTGATTTGATTTCATTGAATAGACGAAGCCTTATATCGTCGGGTCAGCGACCGGTCCTACAAATTTAATATAATCCTAGACATGACATATTCTAAACCGCAAAATTAAATTATATATTGTACGAATATATACAGGGTGTAAGTGACAGCGTCCCGCTAACTGATAGAGGTTGCTCTGCTCAGTCAAGGAAACTGAACAATATTCACCAGGAAATTCTTTCAGTAGATGAAAAAAAAATGTCTTTTCTGTATGAAAAAAGCATTTGTTTTTAAATGTCCTAAAGAAATTTCCTGGTCCTTCAGTTTCGTTTATTGAGCAACCCCTATCAGTTTGCGGGAAGCTATCAGTTTCACCCGGAACGGTGCAGTTCAAAAGACAAAAGGACTGTATTTAAGATCCTGCCCGTGGATCCAGTATACTCTTTGCTTGATCATAATATTTAGGATTTGACTGCTATCATTTTACTATATGTGTATCAATCGTCGACTAAAATGTAAGTTTTTCTTTTTTATTATAAGAGGGTTTGCTTTTGACCCTATACATAAGGTCAGGGATGATCGTGACAGAGTCAACGATGGAACGAGCTCACCCAGGAGATGACTGTTATCTATAGCACTGGGACTCTCACGCACCGACGGAACACAGTAAGCTGTTTGTTGCCGTACTCCGGTACGTCCGTTTCTCCGTCCGTTTGGTGCCTACACTATGAGGAAATTAGGTACAATATCCCTAATAACATCGATAACCAGACATCTGTATTGAAAATTAGTATTCAATGAGAAATCCAATAACTTGGAGTTGGAGGTAAAAAAAAAATTTGAAGCACAAGTTTAAGAGCTTTGCTCTTATCGGTGGAGGTATTGCCAGCTTTAATCCTGTTCATATTACGGTTTCCATCTTGCCTTCCACACCGCAGTATATGAAGCGAAGCTAGTCCGCGTCATATAGTCTGGACACGAGCCCTTCCAGAATCCATTTCCTCGACCTCCTACCAGTACTGCAGCCATCGCTGCCTGACACCAGGGGAACGCTTATTTAGTGGGTGCACAAGTTAGCCTAGACCTTATAAAATCATGTTTCTTTCACTCAATTGAAGGTAACCTACTTTTTCTACCCAATTTGAGTTCTGTAATCACAGAATTACATGCAAATAACAGTATGGCCGCCATTTTGAAATTACCAACTCAATCTGTAACTGCCGTTAGCGTGTTTGAGTTTCAAACCTAGTTTTATACCAATAGAAACTGCAAGGAAAATCGTAATTGCTTTGTGTAAACACTAGAGATCCGATGTAAATTGTTTACGGTATACGAATAAGCGGAATATATGTACCTAAAACTAGGTAGTAACACAGAGTTTCCTTTTAGCTCTGAATATTTTAAAATCCATTTTAGTTTTAAAACTACTTTATAATTCGAAACTAATTGATAAACTACCTGACAATTTTAAACTATTCATTAAGGCGTTTTGTAGATCTGACATGATTTGAGAACTTAACCAAAAACAGTGTCTAATATGAGTCCAAGATATAAGATTCTCTGTGAAAAATAAAAATACATTTACTTTATATTAAATCACGCCATAAGATATCCCACAGCGGTAATCAGACGCTACACTTTTTCTACGGAGTTTAAGGGACAACGTCCCGCTAACTGATAGGGGTTGCTCAGTCAGTGGAACTGAACAACAATCAGCAAGAATTTCGGAAAGTGAAAAAAACTTTTTGGTTTTCCATACAAATTGTCTGGTCGAGGTGGTCATTTTGTATGGGATTTTTTTTCTGAGCACCCCCTCTCAGTTTGCGGGACGCTGTCCCTTACACCCGGTATATTCATCAATCGTCGATTATGCTTGCACGCTCGTCGGTTGAAGCACGTTAAAAGTATTCTTGACCTTTTTCAGAACGTTCCCGATTTAATCGGGTGACTTTCGTTGAGGCCTTCCCCTTATACTTTCAAAATACGACCTAGACGAAATACTCTTCAAAGTACTCACTCTTCTTTTTTGTTATTGTTTTTATATGTAATCTGTTGTGTGCTGTGTTAAGTGTGAATAAATGATATTTCTATTCATTCTATTCTATTCTAAATTTAATACCTAAATTCAATCATTATTATTTTAGAATAAAAACTTTGTGAAAGCAAGGAATCATTTGTCGTTTGAGTACGTAATATTTAGGACTAATGCATTTTTTTAATTGTTCTTGCCCCGAAAAAAAACATAAGTTTGTTCTTCTACTTAATTTGATCTGCGTGAGGTTTTACTAGGAACAGCATATGGCTAATATAGGCACTAGTAAAGAGTCAAAGTCACCTCGTAAAACCTTAAGTGGCACTAAGACATGTAAAAGTGGTATACTAAAAGCCTTGGGCTTATGCCAAAAAACTGCAGAAGTACCAGAACGTAAAATACACTAAGTGATATGGAAGAGAAAAACATAGAATGTGCCAGCTGGATTTCCTCCCGAGCATGCTGTAAAAACCAGCTAAGGGATCCGAGGGTTTCGGTATATTGTGATTTAGGCGATGGGCTGACAACCTGTCACTACAACAATGTACCTACAAGTCTATCTTAAATAACCCTCAAAACTTTGTCAGACGTGGCGGAGTGACCTTTGTTTAGGTCGTTTGCGCTCTGCCTACCCCATTAGGGATAAAGGCGTGATTTTATGTATGTATGTATAATTTGGAATCTTTGCTTTACCAATAAATTACTGTTTTTTTTTCATACATAAATACATATAAACACGCCTATATCCCTAATGGGGTAGGGAGAGCGTAAACGACCTAAACAAAGGTCGTTCCGTCACGTCTGACAAAGTTTTGTGGGTTATTTAAGATATATTTGTAGGTATATTACTGTAGTGACAGGTTGTCAGCCCATCGCCTAAATTGCAATATACTGAAACCCTCGGATCCCTTAGTTGGTTTTCACAGCATGCTCGGGAGGAAATGCAGCTGGCACATTCTATGTTTTTCTTTTGCTCCCAGTCCAGCATGGAAGAATTTTTCAACGAATAGAGTAAGACAAATAGAAGCATTGTTTTTATCAAATTACTAATGCTTTGTTTAGAGTGCTTTGACTTCATTTTGATTACAATTTTCTCCATCTGATTATTGAAACTCGTCTCCATCTACAACTTGGGAAAAAAATTGGTATGTCGTTTTTTTAAGCCTTTAACTATGAAAGTTAGAAATAGAAATATCAATATTGAATTTCAGTTTCCAAATTTGAACTATTTCCAATTTTGATTGTGTATTTTAAACTTTTAGTCTAGACTTCCAGACCTATTCTTCAAAAACCTTAGTAGATATTGACTTAAGGAATAACAACGCTAGATCTAATTGTTAAACAAGTCACAGGTTTCAATTTTCTCGTCAGTTAATAGTCTTATAACTATGTATAGATGAAACTAAGCAATTTTTGCCTTTGAAAGGTATTTAAGCAGCAACGTCAACACTTCGATGGTTTTAACGAAATTTATCGTAAGGAGTTGATTTTTTTATCTTGATAATAATTGAACAGTATCCTAGAGAAATGATTAAAGACTGCACCAGAGACAGGGTTTCAGTGTATTTGCGATTCAGGCAATGGATTGACAAACTGAAAATACAATGTAGACGTCGGATGATCACCTTTTTGACAGTTTCGACGCTCTGCCAACCCTGTAAGAGATAAAGCCATGCCGGTATATTATATTTCTTGCATGCTGGCCTGGGAGCGAGCGAAAAACATAGAATGTGCCAGCTGCATTTCCTCCTGGGCATGCTGTCAAACCAGCTAAGGGATCCAATGGTTTCAGTATATTGTAATTTAGACGATGGGCTGACAACCTCTCACTAAGCAATATACCATATAATATATAAGCAATATTAAATATAGGTACTATAGAAATATAATTAACGTATATATATATACATGTTAATTATTATATATATGTATATATATATATATATATATATATATATATATACAACTTTGTGTTTAATAATATTATAACTAACTAACATATCATACACACAACAAATACAGGCACAACACATACATGCACAACACAAACACACGCCGCAAGTACATTCACAACACGTTCATTCACAACACGTACACGCACAACACAACATTCATACACAAACACACCCGTACACAAATGTAAGCTTAGTTTGTAAATTCTAGTTTAGTTAAGTTTCTACGTTTTATTATATCCTGGAAGAGCGGTGCCTCCTAGCACAGGTTTTTATTAAACTTAAAAGGAGGCTCCGGCCACTGTAAATCTATGTTTAAACTTATCTAAAACAAATAAATTATTTTGCATTTTGTAAATTCAAATCTACCTTAAATAACCCTCAAAGCTTTGTCAGACGTGGCGAAACGACCTTTTTTTAGGTCGTTTACGCTCTGCCTACCCCATTAGGGATAAAGGCGTGACTATATGTATGTATGGTATATTATAGAGAGTGGCGTATTCGGCCACGTGGAAAGTGATGAAAAATAAATAAAAGTGTTATGTACCTATTTTATGAGACAAGAGAACTTATTATGGCGGACAGGAAAAAAATAATAAAATTTGATGAAAGAAAAACGAGTAATAAAAATATATTACCTGGTCTAACATTTAATACTTATTTATTTTTGAATTTTCTTACTCGTAACATTCTACCGATGAACCTGCCAGATTCTACGCTGACATGATTTAAGACTGTACACAGGGATAGGTTTAACGGCGTACATTCTAAGGCACGTAATTCTTGTACTCAGTTCACAGACGATCAGTATTTTAGCCTGCATTTTCCCAGTAGATACATACGTACATATAATTACGCTTTTATCCCTAACGAGGTAGGCAGAGCGTAAAATACCCTATAAAACTGGGAATACATACATAATGTCGTTTCACCACGTCTGACAAAGTTTTGAGGGTCTTTTTAAGATAAATTCTTCTTCTTCTTTGCGAATCAAACTCTTTAGGTATATTGCTGTAGTGACAGGTTATCAGTCCATCGCCTAAATTACAATATACTGAAACCCTCGGATCCCTTAGCTGGTTTTTACATCACGCTCGGTAGGAAATGCAGCTGGCACATTCTATGTTCTTCTCTCGCTCCCAGGCCACCATGAAAGGAAATTCTCATAAAGTAAGAAATTGACTTTTATGATCATTTTTTTGCCCCATCAATGATCCCATGGCTCAGACTACAAAACCACTGAAGCAGTTAGGTCTCCTTCAAATTATTTTTCTGTTTTTGTTGGGGGGCTTTGTTACAACGAGTACATGTCAGGCCTATTATTATTGTCCCCTAAAAGTTTTGTAACTAGAATAGAATGTCAACAATGTAATGCAAATGGGAACTGTCGCCACAACTTTGAACGAGTGTACCACTTGCTCTCAATCTTTATTTAAGCCGCTTATGTTAATGAGGGCTGCCCAAATCACGTTATTTTGCTAGACGGCTGGGAAACACAACAGTTTTGTTACACGAGTGAAAACAGGACATTTATTCACAGTTTTGTTTCTTTATTTGGAACGTACATGATAAGCTCTCAAAAATACTCCAAATTTTAAATTACTCTCAACGTTAGCTGCCATGCTGGACTGGGAGCGAGAGAAAAACCTAAAAAGTGCCAGCTACATTTCCTCCCGGACACCTGTAAAACCAGCTAAGGGATCTGAGGATTTCAGTATGTTGCATTTTAGGCGATGGGCTGACAACCTGTCACTACAACAATTTATAATTTAATTTAACAGTTTATTGTACACAGAAATATACACAGAACAATTACATAGGAATCAAGACACAACAGGTACTGCTTATTTCTAAAATGAAATGTCTTACAGCAGACCTAAGAAGTGATATACCTACAAATCCATCTTAAATTACCCTCAAAACTTTGTCAAACGTGGCGGAACGATATTTGCTTAGGTCGTTTACGCTCTGTGTTCGCGACGGCGCTTAAGTATTTTATATTTTAATTTAATTCCCTTATTAGTATTTTTTAAGATGGCAACACTAGAGAACTGTTACCCTGAATTTGGAGCCAAATTCAAATTAGCCAATCATAGCGAGTGATAGAACGAGATAGCAATAGTAAAATCTATTCTTGTCTTTTTACCAACTTGACGTATGATTAAGAATATTCGAGAATCGATATAATGCCATCCCTTTCTTACCAGTGACAGTTTGTATTTAGCTATCTCGATCGAACATTACAGAAGATACTTGACATTTCGAGAAAAGAGTTGCGAGCTGTTTCCCGAAAGTTCTACAGTACCGAGATTGGAGTATATTAGCGGCTGCGTAGGCAGCACCAAGTATAGAATACAGTACAGTACAGTAATACGGTTCAGTTTTAACAGTTCCGAATAGTGAAATAATAGTGGACAGTGAACAGAATAGTTACATTCTGTTTTAACATACATACATACATACATAAAATCACGCCTTTATCCCTTACGGTGTAGGCAGAGCGTTAAACGCCTCGTAAAAGGCGCTTTCGACGCGTCTGACAATAATTGAGGGTAATTTTAGATTGTAATGTGAATTGCCATAGTGACAGGTTGTCAGCCCATCGCCTAAATTACAATACACTGTAACCCTCGAGTCCCTTTTGCTGTCTTCTACAGCATGCCCGGGAGGAAGGGCAGCTGGAACATTCTATGTTTTTCTATCTCTCCCAGTCCAGCATGGACGTACTGTTTTAACAGCTCCAAATAGTGGAAGAATAGTGGACAGTGAACAGAATAGTTACAGTGACAGTGTTTTCCGTGACAGTTATAGAGTTCAGTGATACAATACATACATACATACATATAATCACGCCTTTATCAATAATGGGGTAGGCAGATACAATACAGTGATACAGTTTTCAGATTCAGTTTCGAATCAGTGATCGAATAGTGGGAAGAACTAGTGAAGTGAATAGTGAACAGTATATAGTAGCAGTGACAGTGATTCCATGACAGTTATCGACAAACAGTTTCGTAATCGTTTCGTACAGTGTTTCCGTGATAGTTCGTAAATAGTTATCGACAGAGAACTCCGTAAACAGCTTCCGTTTCGTATCCGTTTTCGAATAGTACTGAATGCTGCAAGAACAAGAATATCTGTGGAAATAACAGTGATTAATAGTGATAATAGAAGTGTGAAGTCCCGTTTATAGCTTAATTCATAAATATTTCACATTCCGCGCCATTCTGTTTCAAAGTGTTGCCAGATAGCTATAACATTTATTTTTTGGTTTAATTTCCGTTTTCATTCGTTCTTTTTTGACAGTTCGTCCATAGTGTTGCCAATAATTTCGTATATAGATTTGTTAGTAGTTTTTCGTTAATAAATATACACTTAATTTATAGTATAGTTTTATTTCGTGTACATTGAGGTAGGCACAGTTGGTTACGCCGAACACTATCTCGTACACTCTGCCTACACTATTAGGGATGGGGCCGTGATTGTATGTATGTATGTTGTTACTAAAGGCTCTCTGACTCTATAGATAATTTGGCATTTTAACTTACACTCTTTCTGAGTAATGTGTATGAACAATATAAATAAAATCAATAAAAGTAAAAATATCGCCAACAACTTGGAAATGTCGCATTTAAATCAGCGACCTCGCTTAAATTTACGATCTGATTTAACTTGAAGTCAAACCCTCAAATACCTTAGCTGGTTTTTACAGAATTTCCGGGAGGAGATGCAGCTGGCACAGTCTATGCTATAGCTCACAGTCCAGCATTAATGAAGAACTATGATTATACTTTTACATGATGATCTTTTCATCAATCTCTGGGACTTGATCAATGGCTCATAACATTTTGTGACATCAGAATGAGGTTGCGATATTCGTCATGGTCTTTGAAGTAATTGGGCTTAACTAGAGAAATTTTACACTGAAACAGTCATGTTTATACAAAATCAAGCTCAACTAAGTAATGCAAACTTTAAAAAAACTCTACCAAATTCACTATGCAAAATTCTTGTTAATAAAATATGAGAATTGGATCAAAAAACCTCCAGTTTTCTAAGGTCCGTATTTATAATCCACACTTGAGGTTGACAGCCAGTTTGAGTTCGTATCAGATACGTCGTTTCAGTACCAAATTGGATTGTCAAATCCATACTTAATATTGCTCTCAATCTTGTGATAGCTTTACAAATACCAGCCCAAAACATTTATGTAAATACATATACATATGTACATCATCATCATCATCATCTCCCTAGCCTTATCCCGTATCTCACGGGGTCGGCTTCCTAATCTAGGGGATTGAACGTATACGTATGTACATAATATGTGATAATGGCGGTTTTTCACTGCCCCGTATTGGGTTCGTATCCGTGGAAAAATATGTGGATTGGCGCAAAAACGTATAATAGCTCCAAAAATTTTTTCACGGATTAAACCGAATACGGAGCAGTGTAAAAACGCCCTTAGACTTGTCCTATAAACTTTGGATTATTCATCAAAAACTCATTTCCTCCATCAATTTACCCATAATGTAAGTGAGTATATTCGCCTAGCTACAGTTTCTCATCGGCCAACTTAACCTATGAATTATTTATGTAGCATTAGAGTGTTTTGAAAAGCCTTTGATTGGATTATGTTAAGGCCAACTTGGGCCGAATATCATTAGGCTAGTCATCAGTCTTTCTTGTTAGCAAGAAGAAGACATAATTTATTGGAACACATGTCAGCATTATCACTTTCATGGCCTTATTTTTACAAGGATAGAATTTTAAAAAGGTATTTAAACCGTTTTTTATATTAGAGATTAGTAAGCGTAAATTGGTCTTGTGCAAGTAGTTTTACTGCGTCTTACTTATTAATCAAATAATTTCTTATACTTGCTACCCAGCAGAAGAGTTTGGTTTTTTGTGTTACGGACGATTTAGACTGTAGGTAACACAAAAAACCAAACTCTTCTGCTGGGTAGCAAGTATAAGAAATTATTTGATTAATAAGTAAGTACGCAGCTTTAGTTACTTAGTTGTGTAGTCCTTGCGTTTTTACAGCGAGTATCAATTCCTTTTATATCATGCTAGCCTGGGAGCGAGAGAGAAACATAGAATGGGCCAGCTGCATTGCCTCCTGGACATGCTGTAAAAATTAGCTAACGAATTGGAGGGTTTCAATTATTGTTATTTAGGCGATGGGCTAACAACCTGTCACTATACTATAGCAACATACCTACAAATCTATCTTAAATACCCCCAAAACTTTATCAGACGAGGCGGAACGACCTTTGTTTAGATCGTTTACGCTCTACCTACCCCAAAGCGGAATGCAGGGAGAGTTGGTGTTCACTTCATTGTACTCAACCGACAAGAGCTTAGCTCTTGAATAAATGTTGATGACCCCATTAAGGATAAAGGCCTGATATATATGTATTTATCAATTCCTTGAAAAACTAATATTTTTCTTAACTTTCCCATGTCAATGTTTCCTATTTGCGAACTATTATACCACCTTAATAGTGAGGGTGAATTCAAAATGGACCCTCATTCAATAGAAGGCTATTTCGGTACGCATGCAAATAAAGGGAGAATTGGATACTTGAGTTGTGTATATTGTGAACAAATATGAACGACTTTCATCGCGTAAAGAACGAATGGGAAAACGGAATTGTATTTTTAGTGCAGAAGAAGAACCAACAATAATAAACATGATATTCGTTGAACCAAATATGATATTCGGTCGTTACTCGACGCTAATCAAATTTAAAATATTCTATAAGAAACGTACCTGGTTGATATTCCACCAATACGTACTAAGCGCTTCCAAAACTCTTTTGTAATGCGCACGGCAAAAGTGTGGAATTCACTACCTGCGTCTGTGTTTCCGAACGCCTTCAACCCCCAACATTTCAAAGTTAGAGTGAACAGGCATCTTCTGGGTGAGCAAGCACCATCGTCGACTCCGTCTCAGTCGTTTCCGACCTAGACTGGAGTCAAGAGCAAACCCATTTTTTAATAAAAAAAAAAAACCGTAAACATTGTTTTTCCTACTTTTCACAGCAAAGCTGTGCACTGTTGACAGATATAGATGCCATAATTAGGGTTTAACTCTATACGCTCTCAAGTTTCTTCCATGCTGGCCTGGGAGCAGGAGAGAAAAACATATAATGTGCCAGCTGCATTTCCTCCTGGGCAAGCTGTAAAAGCCAGCTAAAAGAACCGAGGGTTTCAGTATATTGTAATTTAGGCGATGGGCCAACAACCTGTCACTACAGCAATATACAAATCTTCCTTAAATAACCCTCAAAATTTTAACGAACTTTGTTTAGATCGTTTAAGCTCTGCCTTCACCATTAGGGATAAAGGCATGAATATATGTATGTATGTTCTCGAGTATAAGCTAGTTGAGCTTTGTTCTTTCTGAGAAGGTACCTAATCAACGCAAACGACGAATAAAATTGTTGACAGTGGGCTCGATTCTAGATCCACAGGCCAACACTAAAATTAAGATATACTTGTCACTTTCGAACTAATAAAATTGAAAAAAGACAGGCGATTTATACCCTATGGTTTTACACTTTGTCCGCTAGATTTTGACGTACTTTTACGTTTGCACATTTCCCCAGCAATTCTGACAATTTTATCCGCAATATCATATGACGGCGGATAAAAATGACAGATAACGCATAAAACCACCGACTATAAATCAAAAAGCCCTTTTCCATTTTTTGTAGTCTGAAAGTACCTAACAAATAGATTTTAATTTAAGTTTTAGCCGGAGAATCTAGAATCAAGCTCAATATATATATAAATTCATTTGATATACTCTAAAGTGTAAGCTAGCTGTGATTGTTTCTTTCTGAGTATCTGATCCACACCACCGACCAACTGAGACATAAAATTGTTGACAGTAAAAAAAAATGTCCTACACAGCTGTCCATCGAAACCTAAATATTATGTAAATCCGCGTAATATGTCCAATGTGTGTGACGACACAGTACACGCTTCGAAGTGTTAACTTACACGTGATTGGTTACTGAGTTTCCACACGAACACACCAGCGACAAACTCTACTCTATTTGTGTCAGATCATTTTCACCCAGTAGATAGGAAAATGGAGTCATATTTACTATTGAGGTCAAGGTTTATTTGTGTGTGTTTCTTTTATGCTGGACTGGGAGAGAGAAAAACACATAGAATGTGCCAGCTGCATTTCCTCTCGGGCATGCTGTTATAACCAGTTAAGAGCGATCTAAGGTTTTCAGTACCTATATTGCAATTAAGGCGATAGGCTGACAACCTGTCACTACAGCAATATATCTACAAATCTGTATTATATAACCCTCAAAACTTTGTCATACGTGGCGGAATGACCTTTGATTAGGACGTTTACGCTCAGCCTACCCCATTAGGAATAAAGGCGTGATTACGTGATTATATGTATGTATGTAGATAGGAAAATGGAGTCATCTTACCTTGTGTTGTATTGCAAAATAATCGACACTGTCATAACGAAAGATGAAAGAAACTTCTAGAAGTCATCTTCCTAGCCTTATTCCATATCTCATGGGTAGGCTACCTAATCTAGGGGATTAAACGAGCGTTCTGGTTTGTACGAGCCATCTGACCTCCGCAACCCAGAAGGGAAACCAGACCCAATCCTAAATAAGGTCAGAGTTTTCATGCCGCCAATGCTTAGCACTAGCCTCTGGTATGGCTTAACGACTAATATCTACGGTATTAAACGATATTAACCGGGACCAACGGCTTAACGTGCCTTCCGAAGCACGGAAAAAGCGCCAAATATACGTACATATGAAATTCGAAAACCGAAGAACACATTGTTACGTGGTGGGATTCGAACCACGACCTCCAGCTCAGGAGGCAGCGACCCTATCCACTACACCATCGGGCTCCTTATTATATGTATGTATGTAGATTAAGAGTTATCCAGCCATTATGTTACTTACTCAACTCCACTAGAAACATAACGAAACTCGAGTTAGTATAACAATAACAGTACTACAAAGAGCTTTCTCTGAGAGCACTCTACAGAAAGTTTCTAGTATACCCGTTGTTTACCAAAATTACTATTTAACTATACTGGGGCTTTCTAAAACTGTCGTATGGTATCAATTCTAGATTTGCCGGCTAAATCTAAGATTAAATCAATTTGTCACTTTCAGACTACAATAATTGGAAAAGGACAGGAGAGTCTATTCTCTTCGGTTTTTAATTTATAGTCGGTGGTTTTATGCGTTATCTGTTATTTTTATATGGCGGATAAAATTTACAGAAATACTGGGGAAACGTTCAAAAGCGCGTCAGAATCCAGTGGACAAAGTATTAATCCATAGAGTATAAATCGCCTGACCTTTTTCAATTTTATTATTTTGTAATTGACAGACAGATTTAAATTTTAGGTTTAGCCGGTGGTATCTAGATTTGAGCCCGATATCTGATAGGCTAACATTTGGCAGTAAAAATCACTACATAGTATAAAACAAAGTCGCTTTCTCTGTACCTATATCCGGATGTATGCATAAATCTTTAAAACTACGCAACCGATTTCGATGCTGCTTCTTTTAATAGATAGAGTAATTCAAGAGGAAGGTCTACATGTATAAAACATGCATAATATAGTAGAGAAACACTGATCATTTCCGTGCGAAGCCGGGGTGGGTCGCTAGTAACGCTTAATACAAAACGTAACAATGTAGGTACGAGTACGTCAAAAGTAGATCCGCCCAAACGTTAGTCAAAAAAGAAAAACAATATCGAATACTTAATGTTTAAAACAAAATTTTCCGTCATCTGAATAGTGAGTAACTTCCATGCTGGCCTGGGAGCGAGAGAAAAACATAGAAATGTGCCAGCTGTATTTCCTCCCGGGCAAGCTGTAAAAACCAGCTAAGGGATCCGAGAGTTTTAGAATATTGTAATTTAGGTGATACGTACATATCTATCTCAAATAATCCTCAAAACTATCTCAAATGTGGCGGAACGACCTTTGGTTAGGTCGTTTACGCTCTGCCTACCCCATTAGGGATATAGGCGTGATTATATGTATGTATGTATGTATGAACAGTAAGTCGCAATACGGTATCACAATCACTCTTGGATCATGGAAAACCCCACATGCTAAGATAAAAATATAACTTGGTATAAGACCCGGAATATCCCCAAAGTGGCCCACTACACAGCAGTTCCTCGGTGCTCGTATTGCTGTAGTTTCTAAATGTGTACACTGATATCATAGCCTAGGGACAACTGGCTTGGATGTGATGCCCTTGACTTTGTCGTTAAAGTGGAGCATATAGTTGCTCCACTACCAGTAGTATACCTACCACCACACACACACACACACACACACACACATAATCACGCCTTTATCCCGAATGGGGATTGCAAACCGTAAACGACCAAAGAAAAAATCGTTCCGCCACGTCTGACAAGTTTTGAGGGCTATTTAGACTGAAACGTGTATCGCTGTAGTGTCAGGTTGTCAGCCCTTCGCCTAAATTACAATATACTGAAACCCTCGAATTCTTTAGCTCTTATCAATTAATTAATATAAAATACAATATTTTTATTTTTACCGCCGATAGGCGGTAGCGTCTCAAAATCATGACTCATGAAATATTTCTTTTGATAGCCACTCTTTTCAGTCTATCTTTAAAAGATGAGACGAAAGGTGCATGTCGAACGTTTGTTGGTAGCCTGCTATAAAGTTTAGGGCCTAGGTGGTAGGTAGATAGACCATTCCAACTTAGCGAGTCTAATCGAAGGGTTACTAGTTGTTCAGTCTATATAATAATAATAGTCCTCCCACCGATTTTCGGTAATGGCGGCCAATCTCCCGGAGATGGGCCAACTGCGCAGGACTTGTTTTTAGTGCCCAAGTGTTTGCGCTACACACAGGTGCACTCTCTGTTCCCTCAATCTCTTATTCTGATGGGACAGTCTATATACATACATACATACATACATATAATCACGCCTTTATCCCTAACGGGGTAGGCAGAGCGTAAACGACCCAAACAAAGGTCGTTCCGCCACGTCTGACAAAGTTTTGAGGGTTATTTAAGACAGATTTGTAAGTATATTGCTGTAGTGACAGGTTGTCAGCCCATCGCCTAAATTACAATATACTGAAACCCTCGGATCCCTTAGCTGGTCTTTACAGCATACCCGGGAGGAAATGCAGCTGGCACATTCTATGTTTTTCTCTCGCTCCCAGGCCAGCATGGAAGAAAGAAGGTCTTTTTTCAATGCAATCTAAACTACTGCAATCCAATACAATCCAATCCAACCCGATCCAATCAGATCAGCAACTTTGGTGGTACTAATGAGACGTATTAGTTGTCCTACTACTTTATCACAAAGGTACTAGTGGTACAACTTAGTGGTAATAGTGTACCTGGAGGTTTGCTAATTGGGTGATCCGATTCCAATCCGGTCCAATCAGATCAATAACTTGGTGGTACTATTGAGACATATAAGTAGTCCCACTACTTTGTTACAAAGGTCCTTGTAGGGCGTAGATGTATCACTTTTACCACAGGTGGTACAACTTAGTGGTAATAGTGTTCCTGGAGGTTTGCTATTTGGGTGATCCGATTCCAACCCGATCCAATCAGATCAATAACTTGGTGGTACTATTGAGACATATAAGTAGTCCCACTACTTTGTTACAAAGGTCCTTGTAGGGCGTAGATGTATCACTTTTACCACAGGTGGTACAACTTAGTGGTAATAGTGTACCTGGAGGTTTGCTATTTGGGTGATCCGATTCCAACCCGATCCAATCAGATCAATAACTTGGTGGTACTATTGAGACATATAAGTAGTCCCACTACTTTGTTACAAAGGTCCTTGTGGGGCGTAGATGTCTCACTTTTACCACAGGTGGTACAACTTAGTGGTAATAGTGTACCTGGAGGTTTGCTATTTGGGTGATCCGATTCCAACCCGATCCAATCAGATCAATAACTTGGTGGTACTATTGAGACATATAAGTAGTCCCACTACTTTGTTACAAAGGTCCTTGTGGGGCGGTCTCACTTTTACCACAGGTGGTACAACTTAGTGGTAATAGTGTACCTGGAGGTTTGCTATTTAGGTGATCCGATTCCAACCCGATCCAATCAGATCAATAATTTGGTGGTACTATTGAGACATATAAGTAGTCCCACTTCTTTGTTACAAAGGTCCTTGTAGGGCGTAGATGTCTCATCTCTCTATCTCATCTCTCGGTAATAGTGTACCTGGAGGTTTGCTATTTGGGTGATCCGATTCCGATTGCGATTCCGATTCCAACCCAATCCAATCAGATCAATAACTTGGTGGTACTAGTAAGACGTACAAGTTGCCCCACTACTACGTCACGAAAGTCCTAGTGGGGCAATAGATGTCCCACTTTTACCAAAAATGGTACAACTCAGTGGTAATAGTGTTCTTGCTATTTGGGTGAAGTGCTTACTTGCATCCTATACCGTTGTTCCGCTTTGTAAAATGTTAAATGCATACATACATACTATCACCCCTGTATCCTTAATGGAGAAGGCAGAACGTCAACGATCAACACAAAGGTCGTTCCGCCACGTCTGACAAGTTTTGAGGGTAATTTAAGATATATCTGTATATTGCTATAGTGACAGTTTGCCGGCCCATCGCCTAAATTACAATTTACTGGGAACCTTTGTATCCCTTAACTGGATTTTAGACCATGCGCAGGAGGAGACAAAAATACGAGTACCAAGGAAGTGTATAGTAGGCCACTTTGGGGATATACCGGGTCTTATAGCTCTAGTATTGGTTTTATTTCTTTAATTTCTTAATATCGTTTATCATTTTTTTCCATGCTGGACTGGGAGCGATGAAAAACGTAAAATGTGCCAGGTGTATATCCTCCCGGGCATGCTGTAAAAACCAGCTAAGGAGTGATGTTTTCAGTATATTGCAATTTAGGCGATGGGCTGACAACCTGTCACCACAGCAATATACCTACAAATCTATCTTAAATAACCTGCAAAACTTTGTCAGACGTGGCGACATGACCTTTGTTTAGGTCGTTTACGCTCTGCTTACCCCATTAGGGATAAACGCGTGATTATATGCATGTATGTAGTGATAAATTAATCAATATAAAATACATTATTTTTAAGGTGTTGGCGGTAGCGACAGAAAATCATTAAAGTCATAAAATATTTATTTCAATAGCCACTTTTTCAGTCTGCCAGAACTAAAAGACCCGGTATATTCCCCGCTATACACTTCATTGGTACTCGTATTACTGTAGTTTATAAATGCGTACATACATACATACATACATACTTATAATCACACCTTAATCCCTAATGGGGTAGGCAGAGCGTAAACGACCTAAACAAAGGTCGTTCCCTTACGTCTGACAAAGTTTTGAGGGTTGTTTAAGATGCTTATGTAGGTATATTTCTGTAGTGACAGGTTGTCAGCCGATCACCTAAATTACAATATACTAAAACCCTCGGATCCCTTAGCTGGTTTTTACAGCATGCCCAGGAGGAAATGCAGCTGGCACATTCTATGTTTTTCTCTCGCTCCCAGTTCAGCATGGAAGAAATATAAATGCGTACACTGATATAATCCCCGAGGGACAACTGGCTTGGATGTGATGTCCTTGACTTTGTCGTAAAAGTATTCAGAGTTGGGACTCAAAGGGTTTCGCTGGTTTAGGACGTGACGGCTTTTAGAAATATGTTTTTGGGATAGACGAAAATAGGTATAATTTATGTATCTTTGCATATTTGTCTAGTGCGGCTTGAATAAACGACCTAAACAAAGGTCGTTCCGCCACGTCTGACAAAGTTTTGAGGGTTGTTTAAGATAGATTTGTAGGTATACTGCTGTAGTGACAGGTTGTCAGTCAGTAAAGTAAACTAGTGCAGTTAAAAAAATATGTTGAAACTTCCTTCTGCTACAAACGCAGGCTCCTACACACTTTCTCGCCGGCATCTCCGAGGCACAAGCGGCAGAAATATGCAAAACTTTTAAAACTATATTTCAAGGCGTTAAATAATTTAATTTTTTTACTGTTTATAGTACACAACAGTTTCTTCCATGCTGGACTGGGAGTAATAGAAAAACATAGAATGTGCCAGCTGCAACTTCTCCCGAGCATGCTGTAAAAACCAGCTACGGGATTCAAGGGTTATAGTGTATTGTAAATTTAGGCGATGGGCTGACAACCTGTCACTATAGCAATATACACCATAATCAACTGTGATAAATCCCAAAACTTGTCAAACGTGGCGGAATGACCTTTGTTTAGGTCGTTTTTGCTCTGCCTACCCCATTAGGGATAAAGGCGTGATTTTATGTATGTATGTTATAGTATACAAGTAACATGAGAAAGACAATACACAAGGAATAGACGATACAACAGCTACAGCTTATTTCTACTAAGAAGTTGTTTTCTTTAAGGAGGCTTTAAATACTCGTACGTCGGGTTATAAAAAAAATACTCGACCATTTAAATAAAGTTTTAAATGAGTTAAAGTTTTAAAGGTGTGTATATAATATAATAGTACAACCGAATGAAGTTGTTCAAATAGTTACACGAAACACAATGCTACGCACAAGTTTGATAATGTAATAAATGTCTCATCGCAACGTCAAGCCTCATTTGACCCTTAACCGTGCGTCACGAAATAAAATTATTATAAGAAATTGTTTTGTCGCAAGCCGATATTGTCCTTGTGGGTTTTCCTTCTGACCCAGACAAACGATTTCTCGGTCCATTGCGTCGACACAGAGGTAAATTTGCACGCACTGCCGCACACTTTACCAAATAGTTCGGTGTGAGCGGACCTTAAGTGTAGTTTAGCGCTTATTGTTGTGGAGATAATGAAGTAAAAGTTTCGTACGAAAGAATAAATCAGGGATTTTTGTATTATTTTCTTGATACTTTTATACTTCATTACATAGTATAAAACAAAGTCTCTTTCTTTGTCCCTATATCCCTATGTATGCTTAGATCTTTAAAACTACGCTAAACTAGTACAAATTTTGATGCGGTATCTTTTTATGGATAGAGTGATTCAAGAGGAAGGTTTATATGTACAATACAAGCATAGTGTAGTAGAGAAACACTGATGATTTCCGTGCGAAGCCTAGTACATAATAAAATGTGAAAAATAACTTTGTCTGTCTGTTTGTCTTTTTACTGCGCCTAATTTGAGTGATAAGACGGGGCAATAACAATTTTTATCGCGGGAAAATGCCCCTTTCGTTGTCTCTTTTTGACTTATATAGGTTAAGACTATTCACAGTACCAGGGGTGATCAAGATGTCGACCGCGGTTGACTGTTCGACAGCCGCAACAAATTCGGTAGCCCGCAGACATATTCCTCTTATAGGCAAAAAGTTCAATGCGACATATTTATCAAAACAAAAACATTAAAAACTTAGTTTTTTTTTAACTGATACTCTAAGGCAAGTTCCCATTGCATGTCTTAGAGAAGTAACCCGTTTCTGTTTGACAAATTAGCAGATAAATTGTGCAACACGACTTGAACACGTCTTTTTCGAAAATTATGTATCGTCATGTCAAGCATCCACAAGCCAAAAACATGGATAATTAAATAATAAACATTCAAATTATTATGTTTTTTGGGTCTTGACTTTAATTTTAAAAAAAGACATGACGGTGGGTAGACCCCAAGAAAATGGTGATGTTGAAATGTAAACCGCATACATACAAAGTTTGGCCACCCTTGAACAATACCATCTGTTTTTAGAACTAGTATAAATATGCATTAAAACAAAATTCTGACTAACTATAAATTTTAAGTTCCAATCCTAATGGTCCATGTAGGTCTTCAAAGAAAAAAATGGCTCTATCTTTTCGAGCTAGCTTAAGCTACATATCCGTAGGAAATACCCCTGAAAGTTTCAGGCGGTTTCCGAAAGCCTTTTAGCAGTGGAAACCAGTATTTATTCAAAGTCAAGGCTGCAGCTTAGCTGGTTCTCCCTTGGGAGGCAATATTTAGACAGGCATAATGCTTTGCCCGCAAAAGTTACATAATTCTGTTAAGCTTAAAACGGAACAAGTTTTGTTAAGACTACACTTTTATTACAATGATGATAGCTGAAGCGAAAGTCGAGTGACACTTCTTTTTTTAATGGAAAAGGGAGGGTCTTAGGCCTTAGGATTGGATTTTTGGTAAACATCACTTGAGAAGACAGCTAGTTTGAGTTTATATCGGAAATATCATCTCAGTACAATTTGGCCAGTCAAATCCATACTTATTATTGCTTTCAATCTAGAGATCGTTTTATAAATACCCTTACATACGATCTGTTTATCATTCATTGATAATTATTCCAATAAACACATTTTTCACTAAAAGGACAGCACAGCAAGCTATTCACAATGAAAGGTATAGAAAGACTTAAGGTGGTTCAGTAATTTCATTATTATAATTCCTACTGGAATATAGAAATGTGAACGACATACACCATGAAAGAATTCAAATCCAAAATGGCCGCCACAACAAAATGGCGGTTAAAGCTTTGCTCCCATCCCTATCATTAGTTATCTTGTACTAATCTCAAATGTCTTTGTCCACAGTATCCTCAGCCCAACGCGAGCTGGGCAAGGGGCTACCTGCCAACACCAGCGCCACCGCCTCGCCTGCAGGGTCGGCTGATAACGCCATCAGGCAGCCGCCCCCAGCCGACCCACGGCCCACGCCTAGAACCGGCCCCTACTTCGACCTGGCTGCTTCTAAGAATGTCACAGCGTTGCTAGGGAAGACTGCGTATTTGAACTGCCGCGTGAAGAATTTAGGGAATAAGACGGTAAGTCCTTTTTAATTCTAAAGAGTTTTGATTGCGACACCACCTCGCAAGCAGCTGATTCGCGGCCAACGCCTACTACCAGCCTCTACTTAGACTTCGCTGCTAGAATATTACCGCACTGCTAGGGAGTACCGACTATTTAAATTGCAGCGTGAAGAATTTAGGGAATAAGCAGTCCCTTTTTAATTCTTTAGTTCTATTTGTCTCGCCTACAGGCTCGGCAGATAACACCATCAGGCAGCTGACCCTAGGCCCATGTCTAGGACCAGCCTCTACGTAGACCTCGCTGTTTCTTAGAATATCACCGCACTGACTACGTATCTCATGCAATTGCTGAGTGTATAATTTACGAAATAAAACTGAGATCCTACATTTTACCCACCCATTTATAGCTACTTCAAAAGAACACGCTATTTGAAAACAAAGTTCTCAAGAATATATTATTCATAAAAAAGCCTCCAATTTATGGCTCTGTCCCTGTATAAAATTTAATAATTATGCGTACAATTTATAAATGACTTTATTATCCTTGTCCAGTGAGACATTAACAAATGGACAAAAGCTTAATTTAAAATTACAGCTTTTACCTTTCCCGGAACCCGATTTAACATAAACTTGCTCCAAACAGAGATATCTCGTTAACCCTCCTTATTTATAAGGAAGATGTGCGTCCCTCCGGTATAATGTGAGTTTTATTTCACTCCCAGGATTGTTGAAAGTTGCACTGCGTCCTTGTTATGTTTCGTTTGTTACGTGTTTGTAGAGCTTACGTAACATGATTAAAATTTAACTGGGTTCGGGAACTTTTTGACGTCACGCGAGTTTATCTGTATTTACCAGATTTCCGACGTGTTGTTTCAATAAATGTGTTTACTGTGAGTCCCAGTTAATAATTATAAATTATTGAAATGGGACATAGACCAATTTTCAACAAAGAGAGCTTTTTTATGAATAGGCTGAAGTACCAAAACACAAAACAGGAATGGTCACAATTCGTCGAAGACAGATGTTTGCTGGCTGAGTCTCTATGAAAAATTACATACATTTTTGTCCGTAGTTTAGAAGAACTTTCCTACTCCACAAGTCTACTATCACCAGCAATTCTCTTTCTAGTACAAAAAAAGGCTAAAGAAAAAAAACCTTAATAACAGAGCGCTAGCCTGAATATTTCACAGTTCATTCCGCATTAGTCATCGCGCGAAACATAAATTGCTCTCGCCGAAAAGCTCGCTTATAAAAACCACCCACTTTCCACAACTGAGCATAACGATGTACACACAAAAAGAGTTCCAGAATGTTCCAGAGAGTTCCAGTGAGTTCCAGCGGTGCACCGGAGCGCGCTTAAATGAGACGCAACTATCGCAACAATGGAACACAATGCAACTTTATGCCATTGTGAGACTTTATAAATGTTGCTCTCATTAGGGCATATCTTCTCTGTAATATACTTGTTTATTGTCCGCGGGCTCTACATTTTCTTTGAAATTGGAGGCTTTTTTGAGTGTGTAACATGGTCTTGAGGACATTTGTTTGGAAATAGCGTGTTCTCTTGAAATAATCTCAAAGATTGCAATGGACAAGGACATACACGGGTAAAAATGTAATTTTCGCATTTTGGTAATTTTAGCAACTTGGTCAATTATATATACCCCTGAAGGGTGAATCTATTCTACCTAAACGTATAGTTTAAGCTTTTATTGACTTGTTTAGAAGCATACTATATACTAATAGGTTGTTCAAAATAAGATCAATTCTTCAATCAATAGTTGCAAGTTGGTACGATTTTGCACATCACAGACAGCAAAATGCTCCGCCAAAAAGCAATGAAATTCATAAACCGAACAGAATATTTACAGCAAATTTCACTTCTTCCAGCACTCGTGTGTTTCTGTATTGAATACAAACAACAATGTATCACTTGGGATCATGTAAGCGACGCCATTGTTCCGTTCGACACGTCAATAGCAGACGCGAAAGCCTTTGAGGCGACCGGTAAAAGGATTGACTCCGCATGTTATGTCAGGTGGTAATATAAAAGGTGTTTGTAGGTTTTTCCGTTTATTACCCTTGGCTTAAATAGCTTATATCGTTCTTGACTAGGAGGAATACAAAAATATAGAATGTTCTGGCTGGAACGACCTCTAAAGTAAATGCAAAAATAAATAATTTATATTAAACATGTTAGACCATGAAGTATCTATCTGCGGGCACCTGTAAATGGTTTTCTTGATATATTTGTATGTATTAGTTATTGTAATCTAGCTGTAGGTGTTCTGAATAAATGAAAAATAATTAAATCAAATCTACGAGATGATTTCTGAAAGCTGATTCCACTAATGGGTAACCTGAATGTTTTAGTGTAGCAGATTTTAGGTAATTGACTGAAAATCTATCACCTACACACTATAGAGACAAATGAAAATTTTAATTCTGTGGAAGTCAGTCATGTTGATGTCGTACGCAATTAACTAAATTACTGATAGATTTGCCAACCGTCGCCCCATATTAAACAGGTCCCCGGGGATTTTCCATTATTCTACCAAATAGGATTAAAACGACCTGAAAAAACCGTGAACAGATATTTGGTTGAATAGCGTGCCGTACTGTATCGTAGCGGTATAACACATGACAAGTAAATTGGACTGGCTCGTACTGACGTGAGTAGCGTTGGCAGAAAAGTTGAAATAAAATTTCTTGGTACAGTCTGCAAAGTAGATGCAGGTTAGCTTAGAACAGATAAAATTATTTCAATACTAGACAGGCATTGTAAAAGTTACAAACCCACATAAACATGCAAAATGTGTTTAGTTCTATTAGCAAAAAAAACGTTTCATTGTATTTTGTCTTCATTCAATGCAAATAATTAGTAATATTCTTGGCTACATTGCAGATATTATAATATAACTATTCAGAGAGGCAATGCTGCCAGCCTCCTGAGAATCTTGCCTCGATGTGACGTCTTGGATGAAATTTTCTATTTGTAAAACGTTAATTGTACCCTTGTATTGACCCTCTGTAATAATTATTGACTATTCATCGTAAACACAGATCAAATATTACCTAAGTTGACAGTTAAAAATGGCTCAAAAAGAAAAATCTTTTCCGATTCGTAGCTTCTCCGAAAATAAAACTGCTGAATGTTAAAAAAATATATCCAGCACCTACATATCATGCTCAATTATTAAAGCTAACGTGAGCACGTTTCACGTCATAATATGCGAACAAAAAACCCCAACTTTTTTAACGGACCAGCGAAATCCAAACACACATTCTGCGGAGTAGTTTGCGGAGCGCACCATGCAAATTGCACTCATTAGTACTGGGCTAACGTGTACGTATAGATACGTACACAATACAGGGTGTAAGGTACGTGTAAGATGGAGTATCAATTTTATCCTAAACACAGATCGTAAATTACCTATTAAGAGTAAAAGTTGACAGTTAAAAAAGATTTCTTCCATGCTGACCTGGGAGCGACAGAAAAACATAGAATGTGCCAGCTGCATTTCCTCCCGGGCATTCTGTAAAAACCAGCTAAGGGATCCAAGGGTTTCAGTATATTGTTTTTTAGGCGATGGGCTGACAACCTGTCACTACAGCAATATACCTACAAATCCCCTCAACACTTTGTCAGACGTGGCGGAACGACCTTTGTTTAGGTCGTTTACGCTCTACCTACCCCATTAAGGATAAAGGCGTGATTATATGTATGTATGTATGTAAAAATAGCTCTCAAAGAAAAATCTTTCCCGATTCGTAGTTTCTGCGAAAATAAGACTGCTGAATTTTAAAAAAAACTAACACATACATGTCATTTCACTCATTAGTACTGATTTAACGTATACCTACAGATACTTAGACAGTGGGTACGATTCTAGATTCCGCGGGCTCAAACCGAAATTATAAGCTATAATCTTCTAAGTTAAAAAGGACAGGCGATTTATACCCTATTGTTTTACACTTTGTCCGCTAGATTTTGACGCGCTTTTGCACGTTTCCCGAGTATTTCTGTAAGTTTTATCCACCATATCATATAACGGCTGATAAAAATTACAGATAACGCTTAAAACTACCGACTATACGTAAATCAAAAACCGGAGAGAATATATCTCTTGTCCTTTTCCAATGTTTTTAGTCTGAAAGAGACAATTAGATTTTAATTTTAGATTTAGCCGGCAAATCTAGAATTGACCCCAATACAAGGTATAAGGCACGTATAAGATGGAACATTAATTTTATCCTTAAACGTTTTTGGATACACTCAAAATTTATTTTGGGTTTCCATACAAAATGATCAGTGGATTGAACCTACGAGTATTTTGCAAGCATATTAATTTACATGCGCTTTCCAAAATGATCAATGTGATGTGATCATGGCGCATGAAACTGCATAAATATTGGACATTCATACCAAAATGGAAGACCAGGGTTATATAAAAGAGCGAAAAACCGTGAAAGCTGTCTATAGTCGTATGGTTAAATAGTTACATCTCCCTACCCTAGCCCCCTGTATATTTTTGTACGTAGACAGCGTGGCAGCTGTATAGGTAAACGGGGAGATTGTCTAAAGGGGTATAGGCTTATGTGTTTTTGATTGGGTGAACGGCAGTGAGGAGAAAATAATATTTTTTTATTATTTTTTACGGACACTATTACTTACGTAGGTACTAACATGGAGGTTCCTACTGATTTTTAGGGTTTCGTACCCAAAGAGTAGAAAACGGGACCCTAGTACTGAAACTTCGGTGTCTGTCCATCCGTCTGTCACCAGGCTGTATCTCATGAATCGTGATAGCTAGAGACAACGATGATGCATTTTTGATGCCATTATAACTACAAATTTGTAGTCCGACTCGCACTTGGCCGGTATTTTTTATTTTTACGTTTTGCTGTGCTATTGCCCAGCATTGGGACGACCTATAGGCTAATAGAAAAAAGTGTCCTGTCACAAGTAGGTACTGGGTGTAGGAATAACAAATATGTGTGTGTGTATTGGAACATTTTTATTCCAGAATTAAGTATGTACTAGTCGGTAAATACAGGATGTTATTTAAATTGCGTGCCATAGCTTAGGGCGTGTTTCAGCAGCGTTAAAAAGAACAACTCAAAAAATAAAAGAACACAATAATCGGTATTTATTATGATTCCAAGAGCTGTGTCTGGCCAGCTCTGGAAATCATTATAAATACCAACCGACCATTGTCTTTTAAATTGCTTGAGTTGTTTTTTTTCATAGGCTCCTTATACGTAACTGTAAACTCTCCTTAACTATGGCATGCAATTAAATTAACACCCTGTGTATAGGTATAATGAATTTTATAACACCCTGTACTTCATGAACGTACGTATGTAGTCAGACAGACACGGTTATATAGTTGTTGTTAAACTTTTTGAATTTTGCTCATTGTGTAAAAGTTGTACGAATTTGAGCGGTAGGTACGTGTGCATGAATTCACTCTCATTAGTATTCATTTATTTTTTAACTAGCGACCCACCACGGCTTCGCACGGAAATAATCTGTGTTCCTCTACTATATTATGCATGTATTGTATATATAAACCTTCCACTTGAATCATTCTATCCATTAAAATACATACATACATATATTCACGCCTGTATCCCTAATGGGGTAGGCAGAGCGTAAACGACCTAAACAAAGGTGTCCCGCCACGTCTGACAAAGTTTTGAGGGTTATTTAAGATAGAATTCTAATTAAAATAAACCGCATCAAAATCCATTACGTAGTTTTAAAGATCTAAGCATACATAGGGATATAGGGACAGAGAAAGCGACTTTGTTATATACTATGTAGTGATATGTAGTGAAGAGACTTTTTTTCCTGTTGGCAATATAGCTCGATATTTGACTGTTTTAAAGTAGTTAATGCTCTACTAATTTATTCAATGCTCTGAGAGAGAGAAAACCGTAGAATATGCTAGCTGTATTTCCTCCCAGGCATGCTGTAAAATCCAGTTAAGGAATCTGAGGGTTTCTGTGTATTGCAATTTAGGCCATGGGCTGACAACCTGTCACAAAAGCAATATACCTACAAATCTATCTTAAATAACCCTCGAAACTATGTCAGAAGTGGCGGAACGACCTTTATTTATGTCGTTTACGCTCTGTCTACCCCATAAGGGATAGAAGCGTGATGATATGTATGTATGTATGCTCTACTAACCTCTGAGGATTGTAAGCATGTATGTAAAGGTTATGTATGTTTAGGGTGAACTTGATCGTTATTTGTATTAGTTCGATACCTACCTATTTAATATAATTTTAAAATGTATTATCACATACATATATATAATCACGCCATTATCACTACTGGGGTAGGCAGACCGTAAACGACCTATACAATGGTCTGAAGGTTATTTAAGATGGATTTGTACTTATATTGCTGTAGTGACAGGTTGTCAGCCCATCGGAATTATAATATACTGATACCCTCGGATGCTTTAGCTGCTTTTTACAGCATGCCCGGGAGAAAATGCAGCTGGCGCATTCTTTGTTTTTCTCCCACTCCCAGTTCAGCATTGAAGTGTTATTAATTCACCTATAAAATAAAAAAAGATTACTCGACTATACCTATTCTTCCTTAAATAGTTCTAAAGTGCTTGAACCATTAGGAATCCTAAAAGCCATACCAGTTTCACGCTATTTTTCTTTTTGTTGTGCAATTTAATAAGACAATGGGTCCATTCTAGATTCCACAGGCTAAAACTAAAATTAAAATCAATCTGTCACTTTCAAAATAATAAAACTGAAAAAGGACAGGCGATTTATAATCTATGTTTTACAAAATGTCCGCTAGATTTTAACGCACTTTTGCACGTTTTCCCAGTATTTCTGTCAATTTTATCCGCCATATCATATGACGGCGGATAAAAATGACAGATAACGCATAAAACCACCGATTGTAAATCAAAAACCGGCGAGAAAAGATCTCCTGTACTTTTCCAATGTTTTTAGTCTGAAAGTGACAAATAGATTTTAATTTTAGTTTTAGTCTTCGAATCTAAAATCAACCCAATGGTATGCATTGAATCTGGTTTTATTAAAATTCCGATTTCCCAAGAATATCCTTTTACGTAGCATCTATCATATAAAAAACAATTTAAGATAATCCACATTAAACTAGAATATAAATCGTCGACTTCTCAAGATAATACATTTCTGAATATTCAATTCGGTTCCAATTTCTCCAAATTCCTTTTACATCAGCAAACATAAAATCCTTAGCTGAAATAAACTTTGAACCGCTATTGTACAGAACTTGTATGCTCAAATTCCCTACTATTTGTATTTCCACAGACGTTTTCTTTGAAAGATAAAGAGATCTCTTCTAAGTAAAAACGAAGATATAGAAAGATATAAGCCATCTGCTTTCGACCGATTCTCTTAGGGACCGACCTACTCACGTAGAGATGTGCTGGGTATTGGAAAATCGCTATTAAATACTAGATAGTTAAAAGCACTGTTCTTGATATGTTAGCCTTAGACGTTGAAATATACCAGAAATGTTGCCGACTGCTATGAACACGGATAAAGGCGTGATTATATGTATGTATGCTATGAACACCACTTCTATGCTGGACTGGGAATGAAAGTATTGCATAGAATGTGCCAGTTGCATTTCTTCCCGACCGTGCTGTAAAAACCAGCAAGAGATCAGAGGGTTTCAGTAGAGGGTTTTCGATTGGCCGAAAACCTGTCACTGCAGCCTTCCAAATCTTCAATTATCCTCAAAACTTTTTAAGACGTGGCGGAACGACCTTTGTTTAGGTGGTTACGTAAAATAGGGTACTATTAGGAAATAAGGCGTGATTATTATGTATGAAACACAAGGTATTTCAGTTGATGAGAGGCAGTGATTTGGTTTGGATCACCAGAAGTTCAAAACTAATCGACATATACGAGGGAAACACAAAGCTGATATTTAAGCAATTAATCACTTTGTGTGAATTTTCTCAGTTTTTTTGGATTAGGACAAAGCAGGCTGAATCATCTGTTTGACTGTAAGAAAAAAAAAAACATTACTTCGGCTCGTTAAGCTGTCGGTCTCAGTCACTGATTTTGATAATGGTCGTTTAGACTCTCGACCAGAAAAAAAAGTGTTTGACAAATAAAACATTGTTTCAGTAGGAACATCTCTATTAACTCAAATCGATAATGTCGGAGTGTTTCACAGCGAAGATTGAACTAATTTTCTCTCGCGGTCTTCGGGGTATCGATTCGAGCGACTCGTTAAGAAGACCGACGCGACCTTAATTTGTCGCATTATTAGTTGAGCTCATGAGGATTTGTATTTTATTTATAATTGCACTAGTGAATCAAGAAAGGCGAATGAGGTTTTTGGCATACTTTTCAGATGGCTAAACAACGCCTTAAGCGGTGACGATGATTTAATTTTTTTGCGCGGCCGCTAATTAAACCTATACCAATCAATAGAATACAATATTAGAAAACAAAAAACTTCTTTGATAAAATCGCGTAAAGTGATACCGAACAAAGTTTAAATAAAAATATTTTCTTTTGTTCTGGACCGATGATCTGGCGATTGATCAGTGGCCGCGCGAACAAAAAAATTCACGAAAATAAACTATGCCAAGCTTCATACTAAGATCTTCAATGGTCTTTGATAAAATATTTTTTTGCGTATGTTAATACTTTTCTCCATCTCCCTTTAATCGAGAGGGTCTCGAGTAGAGAAATGACCCGATGACTGCGGGTTTTTAATCTGCGCAAGGAATAGGGCCTCTCACATGTGTCTTCTTCTTCTGTCGAGTGGGTATCGAGTCTATCGACCCGATGAACCCTGGTGTCAGAGTTTTTAAACCGCCTAGTAGCACAACTATCAGGCCTCTGACATGGTTTGAGTAACGACCACTATCAAAGACAGCGACCGGGACCGACGGCTTAACGTGCCCTCCGAAGCATGAAATCTTTTTCTTTTTCGGACAATCAGGTGATTCAGCCTGCAATGTCCTAACCAAACTGGGGAAAAATTCAAGTAGTGATAAATTCTCAAATATCAACTTTGTGTTTCCCCCCTGGGAATCGAACCCAGGACCTCCGGATCAGGAGTCCATGGCACTAACCACTAGACCACGGAGGCAGTCTCACATGTGTGGAACGATTGCTATCAAAGACAGTGATCGCGGGACCGACGACGGCTTAACGTGCACTTCGAAGCACGTTTTTTAAATTAGGTATGTACATATATGCATACATACATACATATATGTTTTGAGGATTCTTTAAGATAGATTTGTAGGTATATTGCTGTAGTGACAGGTTTGTTAGCCCATCGCATAAATTATTATTCGCCTATTATCGCCTATTTATTATTATTTATTAATTAATATACTGAATCCCTCGGATCCGTAAGCTGATTTTTACAGCATGCCCGGGAGGAAATGTTCTTTTTTTATGTTTTTTTCTCGCTTCCAGGCCACCAAATTTGTTTTTTTCTTATAAATTCGGTACGTGGGTACTCAGAAGTCCTACTTTGTGACAGCAAAGTAACTTCTTACAAAAGATTCGCCGCATTAATTTTGTTCAACTTAAAATTCGCTAATAAAGTTTAGCACTTCGCAGCAGCAAGCCACGAACCAGCGAACTAGGTTCAACATTAGAGTGTTAATTAGCTTTACCCACTAGTTACTGAACTGTTATATCGTGTATTCGTGTAGTGAGCAAACCGCGACGGGTTATTATGTGCATTTGCAATTTGCGATGTCAAAAACTGATAGAACCCCATGCAACTCAATAATATTTTTCCAATCTTAACTATTCTGTAAAAACATAGTAGTGTATTGAAAGATTTTTTCGTGATTTCTTACTGTTTACATAACTGCCAGAACAGATCCGCGTATCGTTAAAATTATCACTTCTGTAGGTCTGCTGTAAGAAATTATTTTTAGAAATAAGCAGTGCCTGTTGTGTCTTTGTTTTTTATGTCCTGTGTTTATGATGCTTATTTGTGTACAATAAAATGTTAAATAAATAAACAGAAAGCGTTTGTTTTACCAGCCAAAATAAATGCTACTCGGCTATATTTGTATTAATGTCATTTTGTCAAAAAACATGCTGCTCCGCTAATTTTAAAGCATTTTGGCAAATAGCCAGCAGGCTTTGCAGGTTTAAAAACAAGCCTGATTTAAATCCAACTAAGAAGGATCAATATTAGAGAGTTAATTAGTTTTTCTTGTTCCAGGAGCAGTACTTTTGAATCACTCGAACAATGCGCATACTAAATAGTAACTTTCGCATGCGATATTCATACAAATGTTCGTGTGCGCATTACGATTCGAATGATTCAAAAATACGGCTTCTAAACTGTTAAACCGTGTTGTGAGCAAACCGTATTGGAATTATGTTGTGCATTTAGCGATAATCGAAACTGATAGAAAGCGGTGCTTTACTACTCATTCATCAGTAATCACCTAATCTCGGCATGATTTTAGTTTTAATGGAATTTATGAATTGGTAATGACTAATGAACTATATCCTCACTGCTATTATCGTCTTCAAATATGTCTAGAGGAGTGTCATATTATTCGATTTGATGTAATTTTTCCTTACGAATTTCAAGTCTATATCCACTATGATGAAAAAGAGCCCGATGGTGTAGTGGATAGGGCCGCTGCCTCCTGAGCGGGAGGTCGTGGTTCGAACCCCACCAGTCACCACGTACCAATGTGTTTTTCGGTTTTCGAATTTCATATGTACGTTTATTCGGTGCTTTTTCCGTGCTTCGGAAGGCACGTTAAGCCGTTGGTCCCGGTTAATATCGTTTAATACCGTAGATATTAGTCGTTAAGCCATATCAGAGGCCAGTGCTAAGCATTGGCGGCTTGAAAAACTCTGACCTAATCTAGGATTGGGTCTGGTTTCCCTTCTGGGTTGCGGAGGTCAGATGGCAGTCGCTCTGTGTAAAAACCAGTACCCTCGTTCAATCCCCTAGATTAGGAAGCCGACCCCGTGAGATACGGGATAAGGCTAGGGAGATGATGATCCACTATGATAAACTGTATTAGAAGTTTTGAGGCATTAGATGCTGATGCACATTATACTTTCTAAATAAAAAAAAGGTCACACTCACAGCAATAACTAGGATTCCCTGTATCGGGGTGCCATAGACATACACAGAAACAACCACAAAGGGCACCCAGACCCAGTAACAGATATTCAAACAAATGTTTGCCCCGGTCGGGAATCGAACCCGGGACCCTCTGCATAGCTCCTAGGTACAATGCCATATAGGCTGTGCGGTAATCATTATATTCCTTTTTGCTTCGCCGTAGTCCAGTCAGATTGAGTTTTACTCAGTTTTACCCAGTTTTACCCAGTTTTACCCAGTTTTACCCAATTTCAGATAATCACACAAAATCTAAATTTAAAAAGATTAATAAAAAAAAGGAAATTACACCCCTAAATTTGGAACACGCGGCCGGTAATAGGTAATCAATACGACGCGTGTTAAACGCTACACGGCAACTTTACACCTGGCGTGACGTCACGCGTGGCGCCATTTTGGAATATGCTGCGGCGCTTCTCATCTGTTCAGAAACAAATGCTTATACGTACAAAACGCCTATTAAAACAGACAGGTTGTCAGCCCATCACCCAAATCTTACACTGTTACCCTCGAATCCTTGTTCAGGTTTCTGAAGCATGCCCATGTTAAACAGTTGGCACATTGTGTGTTTTTCTTTTTCGCTCCCAGAACATTGAGACGAAAATGATATTCAGACTAGAGACGGGAGGCCAACCTTTTCGGAACGCTGTAGAGCCCTTTTGAAGTTATGACGTAAGCGGTCAGATTACAGGTAGGTTATTAGAGAACCTCTACTTCAGCATATCTATTAATAGGTTTGAGGTTCGAAGAAAAACTGTGGTATAAGAATGACTACTCGCATTTTTATTTCTACACTTTGTGTTTGGCACTCACAGAGCTATATCATAGAATAATATCTGTGGCAATATTTAGAAACATTATCACATACATACATACATATAATCACGCCTCCATCCCTAATGGGGTAGGCAGAACGTAAACAACCTTAAAAAAGGTGGATCCGTCACGTCTGACAAAGTTATGAGGGTCATTTAAGATAGAACTGTAGGTGCATTGCTGTAGTGACAGGTTGTCAGCCCATCGCCCAAATTGCAATATACTGAAACCCTCGGATCCCTTAGCTGGTTTTTACAGCATGCCCGGGAGGAAATGCAGCTGGCACATTCTATGTTTTTCTCTCGCTCCCAGGCCAGCATGGAAGAAGAGAAACATTATTATTATCAAAAGTACACATTCATATTGTAAACTGAGAACTATACAGTGGTTTATCTTAGTAATACCGCTGTTGTATACAGGTTTTTTACATACATACATATAATCACGCCTCTATCCCTTATGGGGTAGGCAGAGCGCAAAACGCCTCCTGAAAGGCGCTTCCGCCACGTCTGACAAAAATTGAGGGGAATTTTAGATTGTAATGTGTATTGCTGTAGTGACAGGTTGTCAGCCCATCGCCTAAATTACAATACACTGTAACCCTCGAATCCCTTTTGCTGACCTCTACAGCATGCCCGGGAGGAAGGGCAACTGGAACATTCCATGTTTTTCTTTTTCTCCCAGTCCAGTATGGAAGAAACAGGAAAAAAAAACAGGAAACAGGTTTTTTTATCAATGTAAAGAAGGAAATGACTCTTTATCTTTCGATCTTAAGTTCTATTTGTTATTTTAAACTACTTGTACATGTAGTCGTAATTGCTGCATATAATTCTAACTAATTCCTACTTTAGTTTTTCTTTCGCAAGAGTTCTCATTAAAACGCCAACAAAACCAGAATTCAAAGCTTTTTCACAGCATGGTAATGCTAGACCAGGAGCCCAGTGCTACGATAATCCTAATCTAAGAGCTAACTGCAAAAAATTGCACGGTAGCGGTAGTAAAGGTCGCTTTTATATATTACAAAAGCTACTATTAACTGGACATTACGAATACAAGAATGTAGTTTAGTTTTCTTTATGGGTGTTGTGTAATATACATACTAGATATAATTACGCCTTTATCCCTAATGGCTCAGGCAGAGCGTAAACGTTCTAAAGAAAGGTCGTTTCGTCACATCTGACAAAGTTTTGAGGGTTGTGATAGATTTGTAAGTATATCCTGTAGTGACAGGTTGTCAGCCCATCGCCTAAATTACAATATACTGAAACCCTCGGATCCCTTAGTTTGTTTTTACAGCATGCCCGGGAGGAAATTCAGCTGGCACATTCTATGTTTTTCTCTCGCTCCCAGGCTAGCATTCATATAGTAAACTAAAAACTATACAGTGGTTTATCATAGTAATACCGCTGTTGTATTTTTTTATCAATGTAAAGAAGGAAATGACTCTTTATCTTTAGATCTTAAGTTCTATTTGTTATTTTAAACTACTTGTACATGTAATCGTAATTGCTGCATATAATTCTAACTAAGACCTTCTTTAGTTTTTCTTTCGCAAGAGTTCTCATTAAAACGCCAACAAAACCAGAATTCAAAGCTTTTTAACAGCATGGTAATACTAGACCAGGAGCCCAGTGCTACGATAATCCTAATCTAAGAGCTAACTGCTAAAAATTGCACGGTAGCGGTAGTAAAGGTCGCTTTTAAGTATTACAAAAGCTCCCATTAACTAGACATTACGAATATAAGAATGTAGTTTAGTTTTCTTTATGGGTACTGTGTAATATACATACATAGATATTATTACGCCTTTATCTGTAATGGCTTAGGCAGAGCGTAAACGACCTTAACAAATGTCATTCCGCCACGTCTGATAAAATGTAGAGGGTTATTTAAGATAGATTTGTAGGTATATTGCTGAAGTGACAGGTTTTCAGCCCTCCGCCTAAATTGCAATATACTGAAACCCTCAGATTACTAAGTTGGTTTTTACAGCATGCCCGGGAGGAAATGCAGCATTTTCTATTTATAAAAGTAGTATAATCTGGGAGCGAGAGAAATACTTCCATGCTGGACTGGGAGCGAGAGAAAAACATAGAATGTGCCAGCTGCATTTCCTTCCGGGCATGCTGTAAAAACCAGCTAAGGGATCCGAGGGTTTCTGTTTATTGCAATTTAGGCGACAGGGTGACAATCTGTCACTACAGCAATATACCTACCAATCTATCTTAAACAACCCTCAAAACTTTGTCAGACGTGGCGGAACTACCTTTGTTTAGGTCGTGTACGCTCTGCCTACCCCATTAGGGATAAAGGCGTGATTATGTGTATGTGTGTGTGTGTATAATAATGCTTTGGACCGGCATTTCATAGTCGCAGGTTCCAGCCAGGTCCTGCCTAAAGCAAAATTATTATTTCTTTCTTTCATATTATATATAATAAAAATGCTTATTACCTTTTTATTTAAAGATTATTATCCGTGCTTCGGAAGGCACGTTAAGCCGTTGGTCCCGGTTAATACCGTAGATATTAGTCGTTAAGCCATATCAGAGGCCAGTGCTAAGCATTGGCGGCTTGAAAACTCTGACCTAATCTAGGATTGGGTCTGGTTTCCCTTCTGGGTTGCGGAGGTCAGATGGCAGTCGCTCTGTGAAAAAACCAGTACCCTCGTTCAATCCCCTAGATTAGGAAGCCGACCCCGTGATATACGGGACAAGGCTAGGGAGATGATGGACAATTTTAAACAAAAATAAACATTATGACCTTAAACATTTAGTTGACATTTAAATTGTCCGGAAAAAAATACATTTTTAGTAGCATAACTAAACTTAAGTTTGTTTTTAATATCATGATATATTTAAAAAAAAAATATAATTTTCATTTCGAGGGTATATTGTAATTTAGGCGATGGGCTGTCACTACAGCAATATCCAGTTCTATCTTAAACAACCCTCAAAACTTGTCAGACGAGGCGGAACGACCATTGTTTTGGTTGTTCACGCTCTGCCTACCCCATTAGGGATACAGGCGTGATAGTATGTATGTATGTATATTTTTTTAAGTTTAGTAGTTTTAATTCTAAATAAAATTATTTATTTCACTTACCTAAGCTTAACTTAATGGAAAAGTGATTCAAATTTAATGCAAGTGATGGTCTATAACTGTTAAGACTTACTTAATATTCTAATAGGTACTTGAAAATGTAAACCACTTTATGTTCTCACTAAATTTATTTAACACTTTAAGCACTATTGAACGCCTTTGCACTTTCTAATATGCCCTTTTAAATTCTAAAAGCCGTCTTATAGCTATTAAACTAAAGTGAAAACCTTTACTTCTCAAATATATTTAAGTGAGATATTTTTCTCTAAATTTTACAGAAAATATAATATATTTAAACAATCTAGTAGATATTTTTGTCTTAAGCTACTTACTTGATACAACAAAGCAATCTTAAAACTAAAGGTTTGTTTATACAAACATGAAAAGGAGTAATGAACCCTATCAGATGTTTGAATTAGAATAGAATAAATATACATACATACATAAATCACGCCTTTATCCTTTACGGGGTAGGCAGAGCGTTTAACGTCTCATAAAAGCTTTCGCCACGTCTGACAAAAATTGAGGGCAATTTTAGATTGTAATATGTATTGCTATAGTGACAGGTTGTCAGCCCATCGCCTAAATTACAATACACTGTAACCCTCAAGTCCCTTTTGCTGATTTCAACAGCATGCCAGGGATGAAGGGCAGCTGGCACATTCTATGTTTTTATCTCGGTCCCAGTCCAGCATGGAAGTAATAGAATATACACATAAATAATCTAGCCTGGATATTGATAGAAAGCACTACTGCTTAAAGCCATCGGGCGTTTTTCCACTAGACGGGACGCCGACGGCATGGCGACGGTGCCATCACGATGCCGTGGCCACGTTTTTCCACAAGACGTTACGATAACATCCACCTTGTTCCAATCTGAGTGCATGCTTTGTACGAATACAAAACACAATGTCCGTATACCCAGCAGGACCCTTCGTCTGATTCGATCGACAACCAGAGTTTCACTTTCCTAATATTAAGTACCTTCCGAGTAGTGTAAGAAAAATAATAGTACCTTTACAGTTAAACAAAAAACTTGAATTAATTTCCAGCAGGACCCAAACCCATGCAGTTTGGCGGGCCGGCGACGACAGCTTCTGTAGGAATCAATGCCATGCCGTTGCCGTGCCGGCAAGTGGAAAAGCGTTCCATATAATTTCAGTGATTTTCATAGATTATCTCTTCCACGGTACCATCGACGGTGCCGTGCCGTCGCCATTGCCGTCGCCATGCCGTCTAAAAAACGCACGCCGTTGGTGAAAAACTTCTTCTAAATACGCAAAACCAAAACTGTGATCCATATTAAACAACCGTCATTTCCCGTGATAAGTACTAAGTTTCTAAAATTGTAACTGTAATAAATCCTGGCAGATAATCCTGGGAAGTTCTGATTGAATTTCGAGCTATAAATTCTCCTCCGTAAATTATACCTTTCCAATGTTTGTTTGGAGGATGAAGTGAAATTACTTCAGCTATCTTTACGGTGTGGTGATTTGCAAATTGAACGCTTTCATATATTTTTAAAAAATACATAAATTTCTGCGTGGTATGGAAAAAATAACTTGAGAAGTAACAACAAATATTTTTCTTATTTTTGTCAACATTTTTTAAGATTGTTTGCCTCCGTGGTCTAGTGATCAGAGCCATGGACTTACGATCCGGAGGTCCTGAGTTCGATTCCCAGGGGCGGTACACAAGGAACTGTGTGTGAGAACTTTGTGAGGCTTCCCCCAGTTTAGTTAGGACACTGCAGGCTCAATCACTTTACTGAAAGAGGATTCCGTAATTTGGAGGGCACGTTGAGACGTCGATCCAGGTTGCTGTCTTTGATAGCGGTCGTTATTCAAACCAAGTCCGAGGTCTACGAGTAAATAGCTGCGCTACTAGGTGGTTTGGAAAGTCTGACACCAGGGTTCATCGGGTCTATCGATTAAGTAGAAGTTTACATCATAATACAGAAGATGTGGTCATTATGGTGAATCTTTCAAGATTTATGCTACTTACTGTGGTAAGGACCAAACGACTATATAAATAATTAAAAAAAGTCTTTTGACAAAATTATAACTTTGATCAGACAATTTGTCCATGTATGGCCATGTTATACGGAGGGATGAAGGTCATATAGGCAAAAAAGTAATGATTATTATATATCTAAAACAGGTGTGAGTGTTGAACTGACGGCTGACAGGGATGAATGGAAGAAGAAAACGTACTGCGCCGACGCCAAGTAAATTAGATAAAAACAAGCGAATGATGGTGATTAGACTATTTGTATGGAAAGATAAAAATAACTACCATTTTGTGATAATCTGTCCTTTACACGTTTTATGAACACAAAAAAATCGAACACGCCATATCCCTTTTTCTTTACAAGTGTCTTCGGACTGCGTCGTCGAAAACATTAATTGGTCGATAAGCTGGCTTTTGGGAATAATTATATCGAATGAAATTCGATAACTGAAGCTCATTAAGAAGGAAACGAAACTTGAGTCCATTAATTAGTTGTAAATTTGTTTAGATCGATTAAAGTATTTTGGGTATATAGGTATTTTGGTATTTACCTACCTAATAGCCACTTAATGTCCAGTAATTGTAGCGTTTTGCACTTGTTTTTGGAAATAAATCAATTAGCACGCAATATAACAAAATGGGGTAAAGAACATACAATTCTCGCACTAAAAACTATTTTACGTCGAATAGTACGAGAGGAATTTCTGATAATGTTAGTTATAGAAATGACTATATATTTTATTCATATTAAATCTTTACAAAGGATTATATAAAATTAACTCAAGACTAAATAAAACAATATGTGAATGTACATTTTAACTAACACTTACAACTAATAATATTATTAACACCTGTATTTACAACTATTCGAATAGGCCTCCCCGGATTGTACCAGACGCAAAGTTTTCTACTTAGTTTTAGAATAAAGGAAAACAAAGTTTCATGTTTTAATCGATCTTGTTTCTAAAACAAATTATAGCTATTAGACATGACAACATAATGAAATAGTACATAGTTTTAGTAATTTAACAAATCTGCCAACACGAATAATTTATTTTTAAAATGAGTTTTTGAATAATAAGACATGAATTTTGTTTACCTTTATTCTAAAACTGAGTTTAAAATATTAAAGTGTATGTAAGATGCTGTATGCTGTACATACATACATATAATCACGCCTTTATCCCTAATGGGAAAGGCAGAGCGAAATCGTCCCTAACAAAGGTCGTTCCGCCACGTCTAACGAAGTTTTGAGGGTTATTTAAGAAAGAATTGTAAGTATATTGCTGTAGTGATAGGTTGTCTTCAGTCCATCTAAATTGCAATATACAGAAACTCTCGAACCTAGCTGGTACATTCTATTAATTATTTATTATTTATTTATTTAACAGTTTATTGTACACAATAAAATACAAAGGACATATACATATAAAACTATACTATCTATGTTTTTCTCTTGCTTCCAGTCCAACATGGAAGACTGTATCAATTAGATAACAAGCTAATTATCAAAATTGCGTAATTACACCTTCACTTTAGATGATTCTATTGAGTTTTTGAAGAAGCTACTTGATAGCATATACCTTTATTACAGAATAACAAGAAAGAAAAACGTGTTGATTTGTGTTTGACTTCTTGTTGAGTAAAATTCATAGGGACAGAAATTTAAAGAAACAGAAACTTGCTAATCATGTTTTCAACCTTATAAATTTTCATTAGGTGTTTGTGACATCTTGAATAACGAATCTGTAAAAAACTTTGCAATCCGAAGGTTGATGTCCTTAAAGTTCAAAAGTATTCTTTGTCTTCAGTTCTGAAGTTTTGAATTCATTGTAGTTTTGTAAGTTATTCAAAATTGTGAAAAAGTACTGTGTTTTTGTGCCTAATTAAAATGCTTGTTAAACACCAAAGTCCATAGCCCTTAAAAGTCCAGACAAAGTTTTGAAAATGTATACAAAAACTGTTTTGTTATGACGTCATTCTGAAGGTTTTTGACCGACGTTTGTTAAAACGTCTGTGTTTTCTTACCTTAAAATAATGCATTCATTTTGAACAGTTAGGTAGACTATAAAATTTTGTATTTTTTTTTTATGGACACCATTTATACTTATGATCCGCAAGCAATAAAAAGACCCCCGAGTGTTGGGGCACGCCGGGCACAATTTCAAAGTGTGCCATAGCACCGCAAACACAGTCCACATCGGAGGTAGCCGAAAGTTCGTTTTACCAAAAACTATACTATAAATTGTGTTAAAGAAATTAGATCCAATTCTCGAAATGCTGAGTTTAAATGACAATGAGTGTATGATAAAATTGTTCGTTTGTTTGTTCCAGATAAACATGCAAGTGTCGTGGGTGAGGCACAGAGACATCCACTTGCTGACAGTGGGTCGGTACACCTACACGAGCGACCAGAGGTTCCGAGCGATACACTTGCCTCACTCTGAAGACTGGACTTTACAGGTAAACATAAGCTTTATCATGGGTCATGGGACATACTTATTACTTTCATGCTGGACTGGGAGCGAGAGAAAAACATAGATAGATAGATAGATAGATAAAAGGTTTATTGCAAAAAATCATCACACACGTAACAAAAAACAAGTAAGATACATAAACATGAAAAACTTAAACTAACACACACTTTATAAATTCTGTTACATGTGTACTGAAGCTATGCAGAGGGTCAGAGCTCAGTGTATTATTGCCCATAGAGAGCAACACTGATTTTCAGCTCTCACCCAAAATGAGATAACGCAGGTACCAAGTCAAACATGAGTCATTAAGTATCCACCCACATCAAAAACATAAATAATATTGGGTATAATTGTATGTCAGAGCGTGTTTGTGCAATAATATATATATAAAATTACAATAATAATTAAAATTAATTCAATCCAGAATAAAATAAAATCACAATAATAATCAAAATAAATTAAAATCAGAACGACATCCATAATTGACTTATTACCATAGTATTGAAATAATTGTGAATAATGAAATAATTGTGTATAAATATAAATAATAATAAAATGCATGCAAATTTTTAAATTATAATAATAGTAATTATAATAAATATAAAGAAAAGTCCAACCAGTAACGACACGGCTGCACACCACACCAATAACCGCTAACACTATTGTAAAAATATGTTAGGAATTCCCAACTTCTGAACTTCAAGTAAGTGCTTCTTTAGATGATTTTTAAAAGTGAGTTTAGAAGTTAGGTTCCTTACTGGAGGTGGAAGATCATTCCAGCATTTTGTTGCTTGATAGCGGAAACTACCACGGAATGCAACGGTTCGATGCTTGTAAACAGCCAACGGCGCCCGCAAATTTCTCAATCCATACCGAAAGTGTATTACAGACAAATTAAGCTTCTGCCTCAAATAATAAGGTTGTTCATGGTTTATTACGTCAAATAAAAGGCTTGCTAGGTGTAAATGACGGCGAGACTCGATGTTTAGCATTCCTGCAGCATTTATATAGGGAGAAATATGAGTCCGAGGAGGAATTACAAAACAGAATCTGCAGCAAGCGTTCTGAATGCGCTGTAATAGTTTTTTAGTTTTTGCAAGCAACCGAGGACCATACACTACATCTCCATAATTTAGCCTTGACAAGATAAGTGACTCGCATAGGATTATTCGTGCTTTTTCACTCAGGAGGTCTCGAATCTTGTACAGAACCTTGAGACGATACATGCAAGACCTAACCAAGTTCAAAACGTGAGACTCGAAGCGCAAATTGTTGTCAAACATTAGTCCAAGATTCCTGGCCTCATTAACACGCTCAAGCGATTGCCCCGTGATAGATATGAAAGGTTCAGCCCTCAACATTGCTTCCAATTGCAATCTACTACCCATCAACATAAATTTCGATTTTGATGGATTTAGATGCAGAGCATTTAATTGAGACCAGTTAGCTATTCTCTCCAGATCACGATTTATTTTGTCAACAGCAATAGTAATGTTCTCAGGGTCGTCCGATATATATAACTGAACATCATCCGCATAACAGTGAATCCTACAATGCTCAATAAACGACACAATATCCGCACTATAAATCACAAAAAGAAGAGGTCCCAAAATTGATCCCTGGGGAACGCCTCGCAGTATGGGTTTGGAGTCAGAAAAGAGCTTACTACCATCACTCCTAACCAATTTCACTTTTTGACACCGCTGACCAAGGTAACTCCGAAACCATGCTACCGATGTATCATCCAGACCATAATATTTGAGCTTGCATAGCAATAAATTCACATCAATAGAATCAAAGGCCCTTGAAAAATCTAGCAGTGTCAAAATTGTTCCACGCCCAATGTCTATATCGGCCAATATGTTGTCAACAACGTCAAGTAAAGCAGTATTAGTGCCACGTCCCCTTCGAAAACCCGACTGAAATTCCGGCAATATGTTATGATCTTCTGCATATTTCATTAATTGGGTATACATAACTTTTTCAAGTATTTTAGAAAGATAAGGAAGAATACTAATGGGTCGAAGTTGACTAAATTCCGTCGGATTGTTGACTTTAGGAAGCGGCGTCACAACAGCTTCCTTCCATTGACATGGAAAAGTGCCCGTAAGAAGAGACCGATTGATTATATCTGTTATAACCCTCAAAGTTCGAGGAAGAGTAAGTATAATCATGTCCCTACTGACCCCATCTCCCCCCATAGCGTTTGATTTAATTGAATTGATCAACTTGAAAACCTCATTCTCAGTCACTGGCTTTAGTTGAAAAACGGAACCGTTAAAACGATGTGCACTGAAATAACTATACTGCGAGTCAGGAACATCGTGGATGGGCAAGTCGAGAAAATGGTCGTTAATTAGATTGGGGTCACTAAAGGACTCCGGAAGACAGTCATTTTGACAAGGATCGACCACTATCTTATCCCTGACATTCTTCCAAAATGTTTTCCCGTCTGATGTCTGCGAATTGATAAAATGATTGAAATATGCCTGTTTTTCATTCTGGATACTTGTGGACAACAATTTACTTAGGTCTCTCCAGTATTTCTTATCACTATCAGTTCTAGTGGATCGATATTTAGCATGAGCCGCATTCCGCAAATCAGTGATGTACCGTATATTATCTGTAATCCAGGGCAAAGTATGTTGATATTTAATTTTAATAGTTTTGATTGGACATGGAATGTGCCAGTTGTTTTTCCTCCCGGGCATGCTGTAAAAACTAGCTACGAGATTCGAGATTCTTTATCCCTAATGGGGTAGGCAGAGCGTAAACGACCTAAACTAAGGTCGTTCTGCCACGTCTGACAAAGTTTTGAGGGTTGTTTAAGATAGATTTGTTGGTATATTTCGGTAGTGACAGGTTGTCAGCCCATCGCTTAAATTGCTATACTGTTACCCTCGGATCCCTCAGCTGGTTTTTACAGCATGCCCAGAAGAATTGCAGCCGGCACATTCTATTGTTCTCTCGCTCCCAGTCCAGCATGGAAGAAGGTCCACATACTACAGGTAACGATAATGCAAGCTTGACTATATCCATAAGTCCAGCTGAACGGTCCAACTGTCACTGGAGTTAGAGACCGCATGCCTAAAACTGTCAAGTTCAAGGCGATGAGCTCCGTCATTGACTCTGTCTCAATCTCTACTGATATAGACTAGACTGAAATAAAATGCTTAGATATCCAAAATGAAAAATAAAAAACAATTTTATTATTTTTTTGCAGAGTACGTAGTTTTTATTATAAAATGATCGATCAGTCCTTAATAATACAAATACAAATACAAATACAAATACAAATAATTTTTTCATCAAAATGTGTCACATGAAGCAGTTACAATAGTTCCCACACTAGGCACAGCCTGTATCGTGGGCAACTATACAGTAGCAAACATAAGTAGTTATGACAGACCAGAGTTAGAATAACAGATTATTACAAAAAAGGAAAAACAGTTACTATAATAGAATAAAATTAAAATAAGATAGTTAGCATTAAAAATAGCATTATTAAGTATAACAGTAATCATTGGGTATTCAAATAAGTTCGAATTAAATATATAAGAAAAAATATATATATATATATATATATATGTGTAAGTTTGAGTACATGTGTGTGTTTGTGTCTGTATGTGTTGTTGAGAATTTTTATTAATTAGATCAGCTGTTCTAGCAAAGCTTCAGTCTTTGTATAAGAGAGTGTCTTTAGATGCTTGGTCACAATTATTTTGGCCTGTCTCACTGAACAGTGCTTGATTTCACAGCACTTGACAATTTTGTTGTAGATGAACCCAGACATATAATTCAAGTGGTGCTGAGCAAACCTGCTTTGAACAAAAAGTGGCTCCACTTTGAAAATTCTCTTTTTTAACATGTCTGAGTATTTGTGAGAATTAAGAATTTCACGATGTGTCTTAAGAACTACCTTTAACAAGTATAGTTGACGAACACGCAGGACCTCCGCATCCCGGAAGAGGGAATCAGTTGGGTATCGAAAGGGTCTCCTGAGCATGACCTTTAAAACGGCTCGTTGAGCACGCTCCAAAGTTATTAGATGAGAAACTCCAGCTCCACCCCATGCAGAGATGCAGTAGCAGATAACAGACTCCACTAAGGCCTTGTAAACTATTTTTAATACAAGCATATCTGCAGAATCACGCAAGGACTTCATTACGTGGATTAGTTTTCTGGTTCGCAAAGCTGTGACGCCAATATGAGCCTCAAACGAGAGGTGCTGGTCGATGGTCACACCAAGGTATTTTATTGTTTCCACTCTTTCGATAGCCGGACAGTGACATGAATCCGTGGTGCAAGAAGAGTGAATTTGGATCTGCAGGAATCGTGGAGGTTTTGAAGCTAATGTTTTGTGAAAACAAATATATTTAGTCTTAGTAGCGTTTAATGATAGGAGATTATTATTAAGCCAGGATTTTATAAGACTCATGCCTCGTTCCGCACTCTCAAACGCTGCCAACCAAGACTCTTCCTCAAAAAGTAAAACAGTGTCATCAGCATAACAAATAACTTTGACCCTCTGTGAAAGAATATTGTGAATATCATTAACGTAGATAATAAACAGTGTAGGGCCAAGGACGCTCCCTTGTGGAACACCATAGTGAATAGGCAACTCGTCACTGATATGTTCACCAACCCTTAGACACAGACGTCTATTTGTGAGGTAGCTTCCAAACCAATCCAGTGGGAGGCCTCGTATTCCAAGATGCTCCAGTTTTTTTAAGAGGATTGGGACCGAAACGGTATCAAATGCTTTGGCCAGATCAAGGAAGACCCCCACAACTCTTAACTTTTTATCGAGATTACTAGAGACTGAATTGACCAGCTCGTTCACAGCTTCTTCTGTAGATCTTCCTTGTCTGAAGCCATATTGATTAGTGGAGAGAAGGCCGTTTGATTCCAAATGTCCTATCAAACGCTTATTTACGATTTTCTCTAGAACTTTTGAGAATACTGAAAGCAGAGATATAGGTCTGTAGTTTTCTGGTTTCTTTTTATCTCCACTTTTGTGAATTGGAGTTATAAGTGCTAATTTCCAGTTATATGGGAAAATACCTGACGAAATGCTCTGGTTAATGACATACGTGAGCGGAGGGGCAATAATATCCCTTAAAGACTTGACAACAGAGACACTTATACCGTCAATGCCAGCTGCAGTATTAGCCTTTAAATTATCTATACTACGAGAAACTTCATAAACATCAGTTGGATTCATAAAAAACGACTTTGGGAAAGGATCACCTAGCTTAAGATCGTTTAGGAGACTCTCTTGGGATTTATTCATTTCTGTTAACAGGTGATTAGCCAGATTGACTCCCACGTTTGCAAAGTGTTCATTGCACTGGTTCAGTGATTCACGTGTATTATTGGATATCGTGGTGAGTTCAGTCGCATCAATACGCTTGGTAGTAACATTCGTGATTCCATTAATGGTTTTCCAAAACGCTCTAGGATTTCTTTTGTTGTCATTTAATTCTTTACCGTCGTGAGCCGCCTTGAGGTTACGTAAAAGTGTGCAGAAATAATTTCTATATCGCTTATATACGTGTTCTTTAATTTTATCTTTTGAATTTTTGCGCCATTCTAGATGCAAACGGTCACGATGCCGCATACAACGCAGGATTCCTGGAGTAATCCAGGGTTTGATAATAAATTTTGAACGACTTACTCTTTTCTTTGTTGAATTTCGGCTAACAGAGACCTCAATCGAGTTGGTTAGTTCACGGGCTGCAACATTCACATCCTGGGCTTGTGTTACACAAGTCCAATCTATTGATTTAAGATCATTTGCTACACCAGCATAGTCAATTAGAGTAATAATTCTAGATCGTTGTTTCGGAATTGGATGAGAATAAGTAAAACCGCACATGGCTAGGCTGTGATCAGTTAAGTCAATGTGACCCACAGTGCCCAACACCTCGTCGGAGGTCAGTTTGACAAATATGTGGTCCACACACCTTCCTGAGGCCAAACGCGTAGGTGCAGATATTGCAGGGATCATCCCATATTGAGCAAGAAGATTTAAATAGTCAGTAGGATCTTCCTTATCATGATCCAAGATACTGATGTTCAAGTCACCTGCCAATATCAAACTAGGTTTGTTTTTGAGCGTCGATAATATGTTATCAAGGGACTGAAAAAATACATTGAGATTATGAAAGGATGGCGATCTGTACACCGACAAGAGCGCAAAAGTATCAGAGATTTCAACGACAAGGCCTTCAGCCTCAGCAAAATCCGGTTCATACACTGTAGGATGCCACTTATCACTAACGTATACGGTTACACCTCCACATTTATTATTATGCTTGCTAGTATTATACGCACAGTATCCGGGAATCTGACCAATTGCATGAGCACCAGGCAGCCAACATTCGGTGAGAATAATAACATCCCTGTATACTTTATCATGTTATTCAAAGCCGAAGAAAGTCGTGCTTCTCATAAAATATTCTGATGGGTTATTATTCGAACCATTCATTCGGAAAATTAATTTCCATTCGAAGTATATCTCCCAAGAGCATAGAAATTTTTGATTAATATGAAATTTTAACTAAATTACAAGTCGTCTTGCAAATAATAAATCTTGCGCATAATTAATACCAAACTAGCTTTTCGTCTCGCTGTTTTACCCGCACGCAACTAAATTAAATATTTTTTGATATAAAATACTTCTAAGGCTTGCGTCCAGAAACAACAATAGTACATTACTTTGTAAGTCGAAAAAAATTAAATAATTGTCCAATAAATTTATTTCAACGAAACTATAATATGTTGCGTTTTCAGCTAAGACTGGTATAGTACTTTTCTCTCATTTTGAGAACTACTTAATCTAACTAAAATAAACATCAGACTTGGGATTCCTCCATAGTATTTTGACATTTTAAATTTGCATTCTGCCTTAAAAATAATAATATAGTGAACTAAAAAACACCTAATCCATACTGGTGTATGCTTTAAAGAATTTGCATAGTGGTCGGTAATGGTCGTTATTGGCGTTTGCGGAAATTGCCGATCGCTACGAACTCGAGTACCGAAAAGAGTGAATGTATGCTTATTTTTTTTTATATAATGATGATATTTCCGACCAAGTGAATTAAAATCATATTTTTGATAATTGTTATCAAATGCGTGCTAACATGTTCTATCCTATCCCATTTCAGCGTAACGAGAAAGGAAACAAATTATTGCTATGGACAAGATATATTAACGATTTAAAAAATGTATTTTTTTTTCGCTTTCTTCCATGCTTAGATTGGGAGCGAGAGAAAAACATAGAATGTGCCAGCTGCATTTCCTCCCGGGCATGCTGTAAAAATCAGCTAAGGGATCCGAGGGTTCCAGTATATTGCAATTTAGGCTATGGGCTGACAACCTGTTACTACAGCAATATACCTACAAATCTTTCTTAAACCCTTAAAATCTTGTCAGACGTGGCGGAACGACCTTTGTTTAGGTTCCCATTAGGGATAAAGGCGTGACTATTTCTATGTATTTTGTTTGCGAAGTTGCTCTGTAAAATCCTGCTAAATTTTATTAAAGTCCGTTTATTCGTTAGTTTAGTAGTAACTTGGTTGCAAACAAACAGTCGTACAAAGCTACGTTTGCAAAACACATTACATAGTTTGGATTAACCATAATTCATTAAAAGGTGCGATTTCAAATTTAGAGCTCTAAATCCGATTAAAATAGTGCTGAGGGATATTAAAATTATGCTCAGTAATAGAAGCATAAATAATTTTGCTCCTAAATATGAATTTATAATCGTTTTGAATTAACAAGGGTAGACATAAGAAGGTAACGTATAACCTTTCATACAGGGCGTTGAAGACCTACAAATTCATTTTATATAACCCACGAAACTTTGTCAGCCTTGGCGGAACGACCTTTGTTTGGGCGGTTTGTGCTCTGCCTTATTCATAAGGAATAAAGGCATGATTATGTGTTTGTGTATCTTCATGTCATGACGGTGCAGAGAAAACTAAAAATTGTTGCTAATTAACAATCAACTTTCACAAATAAAGTTGTTCAGTTTTGTTTACTGAGCAAACCCTTGCTGTTTGTAGCACACTTTCCCAATTGGACTCCCTTTAGAAATCTAAACGTAAAGGATGGGGACTGTGTACCGAAAACATTTTTTTTTTTTCAGTAAACGAAACTAAACAACTTATCAATATGTAAGTCTAAATAAATGCACTGTCTTCGGATAGTAGCATACTTTTTTTATTTACGTACTTCTATTTTTATGCTTATTTTTAATTGATCCCAGTGCATTGAGAAAGTTCTAAAAATAAACTTAATCGAAAATCTCACAGACTCCTTTCTTCAAAAATCTTTAAATTCATATATAACATAGGAACATACATACATATAATCATGGATTTATCCCTTATTGGGTAAACAGAGCGTAATCTACCTAAGCAAAGGTCCCTCTGCTACGTCAAGTTTTAAGGGTTATTTTAGATAAGTTTTTCAATGGGTATATTGCTGTAGTGACAGGTTGTCAGCCCATCGCCTAAATTACAATAAACTGTAACCCATTGGAAACCTTAGCTGGTTTTTACACCATGCCCGGGAGAAAAAACAGCTGGCACATTCTATGTTTTTCTCACGCTCCCAGTCCAGCATGAAAGTATTCAAATATTACATTGTATTTTAGGAAACCCTCGCATTATGACTTTTCTTTATTACATTGCTGTCCAAAAATAAGAGGGTAAAAAAAATTACTTATCTCATATTCAGCAGCCCATAAAATTGAGTTGTGTTGTTATAATGAATTTAGGCTGTGAATAAATAATTTTTCGTGCGGACGTCATGATGATGTTGGAAGAAGGATAGACTTGGCAACAGAAAGGGGGAAATATAATATTCATAATTATTATTATAACTGCTTCCGTGGTCTAGTGGTCAGAGCCTTGGGCTCACGATCCGAAGATCCTGGGTTCGATTCCCAGGGGGGGAACACAACGTTGATATTTGTCAATTTATCACTTTAATGAGATTTTTTCTTCCATGCTGGACTGGGAGCGAGAGAAAAACATAGAATGTGCCAGCTGCATTTCCTCCCGGGCATGCTGTAAAAACCAGCTAAGGGATCTGAGGGTTTCAGTATATTGCAATTTAGGCGATGGGCTGACAACCTGTCACTACGGCAATATACGTACAAAATACAAATCCATCTTGAATAACCCTCAAAACTTTGTCAGACGTGGCGGAACGACCTTTGTTTAGGTCGTTTACGCTCTGCCTACCCCATAAGGGATAAAGGCGTGATTATATGTATGTATGTATGTATGAGATTTACCCCAGTTTGATTAGGACAATGCAGGCTGATTGTCTGGAAGAACACGGATTCCGTGCTTCGATGGGCAAGTTAAGCTGTCGGTCCCGGTCCCTGTTTCTAATAGTGGTCGTTGCAGGTTGATGTTGCTCCACGTTAAAAACTCTACTTTTGACCCCGGGCGATACTAAGAGTGCAACAATATCGCCTGCTGAACCTGTTATTTGGACATACATACATACATACATAAATCACGCCTTTATCCCTTACGGGGTAGGCAGAGCGTTTAACGCCTCGTAAAAGGCGCTTTCGCCACGTCTGACAAAAATTGAAAGCAATTTTAGATTGTAATATGTATTACTTTAGTGACAGGTTGTCAGCCCATCGCCTAAATTACAATACACTGTAACCCTCGAGTCCCTTTTGCTGACTTCAACAGCATGCCCGGGAGGAAGGGCAGCTGGAACATTCTATGTTTTTCTATCTCTCCCAGTCCAGCATGGAAGAAAGTTCTTTGGACCTTGCAGCAATAAATGCCCTACGACAAATAAATAATTATTATAAGAGCCCGATGGTGTCGAGGATAGTGCCGCTGCCTCCTGAGCAGGAGGTCGTGGTTCGAATCCCACCACGTACTTATTTTATTTTTTTATTTTCGAATTTCTTATGTACTTACGTTTATTTGGTGCTTTTCTCTTGCTTCAGAAGGCACTTTAAGCCGTCGGTCCCGGTTAAGATCATTAAAGACTGATATTTATGATAGCATTCGCTCTGTGTAAAAACCAGTAGTCTCGTTCAATCCCCTAGATTAGGTAGCCAACCCTATGAGATACAGGATAGCAGCCTATATGCGGACAATTGTTTTTCTTCGTATTTCAACCTATGTCCTTTGGAGAAAATTGTTTAGTTTTATATTTGGGTCATATCCTAAAATTTCGACAGTTTTTTTACTTTGTTTACCTAAAATTTTACACTTGTGGGCCACAAATCTCGACCACGTGGAAGAACCTTCGGAATATATTATATTATTACTGGGAGTAAGCTTTCTGTAAACAAATTCTCTCATTGCCTCCAGGCTAAACAAAAGCTCATCCTATAAATTAATTACAGACTCGGTTTGGTTTCCCTAGGAGAATTCAGTTCAAGGATATCTGTTTGTCTAGTAAAATATTTCCTTTTTAAAAAGCCACGCAGTTCGGCAGTACGTTGAACATACGAAAATGGCATATAGAAGGGGTCGTCTGCTATCTACCCAGCCCAAATGATCATAGGAGCCGTAATTATAAATATCACTTGAGACTGACAGCTAGTTTGAGTCCGTTTCAGAAATGTCATTTCAGTACCAAAGAATCTGTCAAATCCATACTTAATATTACTCTCAATCTTGAGATCGCTTTATAAATACGAGCCTAGGTCTACCCCATAGACATATATATATTTAATTTATTAACATGTTTGTTGCATTGACCCGCGTCAATTTATTTTATTCCTCTGTTTCCTATTGCCTGGAAGATATTGCTACATTAGCAATAAGGTCGCCAATTGTACGACTTTTCTTTTTAGCAATTTGTAATTTATGTGTTTTGGTGCAATACATTTATCGTGGCGGTTTGTGTTCATTACAGGAACAAAAGAAAAGATGTTTTTTTTGCTATTGAAATGCTTTAATAAGCAATTAGATAATTTTACAAATATTTCTTAGGTTAGGTTCGTTTGGTGACGTGGGAGAATGTGTATGAAGTGACTGGCCATTTGGCGCTTTGTTATTGGTTGAAATTATGTATGACGTGTGAGCGTTCTGAACGGTGATTGGATGTTTAATTGCTAGGTTCAGTGTATGACTCGACACAGTGCAAATTGACCCTAATCTTAATGCTATAAAGTCGAAGATGCGTTGACGCGGCGTAGACAAAGTATATTGTATTGTATAGATATTTTAATTTTGTATTTTTTTATAACGAAATTTCATGAGTTTATAAACTTTCAAGTCTTATAAATGTATATAGGGTCCTAAATAAATACACTCATCAGCTCTCTATATGAATCTATATGAATTTTATTTCATATTTTGACCCTTTGGGAAAGTTGTTCAATTTCACGAGTATGTTGTGACTCTAAAGTTTAACCAGTTTTTTTTTTTATTTAAGATAAACACCATTTACAAAGAATACTAACACATAGGTTATTCATTAGTGGGAAAGTATCTACTGCCTACAAACTATACCTACTGTAGTTGGCAAAAGCAATGCAACATTGTAAAATGTGTTTTCGATGAATAAACTTATTATTATTTTATACATACATAAAAATTGAATTCCTTATGGGGTAGGCAGAACGTAAACAACCCAAACAAAGGTCGTTCCGCCACGTCTGACAAAGTTTTGAGGGCTGTTTACGATAGATTTGTAAGTATGATTAATGTATAATTTTATTTAATATAGAAAAAACTGTTTGGAATGTAATGGGGAGCCACTTCTGCCAATTTACTATTGTACAGTTTGGCAGATTTTGTTAAATTTGTAAATCTTTTTTTAAATTTATTTTTTATTTATATAAGTAGCCATGTTTCTTCCATGCTGGCCTGGGAGCGAGAGAAAAACATAGAATGTGCCAGCTGCATTTCCTCCCGGACATGCTGTAAAAACCAGCTAAGGGATCCGAGGGTTTCAGTATATTGTAATTTAGGCGATGGGCTGACAACCTGTCACTACAGCAATATACTTACAAATCTATCTTAAATAACCCTCAAAACTTTGTCAGACGTGGCGGAACGACCTTTGTTTGGGTCGTTTACGCTCTGCCTACCCCATTAGGGATAAAGGCGTGATTATATATATGTATGTATGTATGTATAAGTAGCCTAAAAGGGATTTTTTTGTTCACAGATAAAATATCCCCAACATCGAGACTCCGGGATCTACGAGTGCCAGATATCAACCACTCCTCACATGAGCCATTTTATACATTTGAACGTCGTTGGTAAGTACAGAACAACATTTATTGACCCTTATGTACTTAGATAGTTTTAATTATAGTAATTCTTACAAACAGGGATAAGTGGTAGATATTACATGTGTTTTACATACATACATACATACATATAATCACGCCTTTATCCCTTATGGGGTAGGCAGAGCGTAAACGACCTAAACAAAGGTCGTTCCGCCACGTCTGACAAAGTTTTGAGGGTTATTCAAGATGGATTTGTATTTTGTACGTATATTGCTGTAGTGACAGGTTGTCAGCCCATCGCCTAAATTGCAATATACTGAAACCCTCAGATCCCTTAGCTGGTTTTTACAGCATGCCCGGGAGGAAATGCAGCTGGCACATTCTATGTTTTTCTCTCGCTCCCAGTCCAGCATGGAAGAAAAAATGTGTTTTAAGGTCATTTTAAATCGAGTGCAAATATTAAAACGTGTAACCATGAAACTGAACAACTTTCTCTAAGGAATATAATGCACCAGCTGATTGAGCACATAGTATGGGAATTCAATTTTTGTTTTTCATATTTCAACTTATGTACCTTAGGGAAAGTTGTTCAGTTTCTTGGGCAGAATGTCACGTTTTAATATTTGCACTTAATTTAAAATGGCCTTATATATACGTAGGAAGTAAAAAAACTTGCTGTATGATTCTACCCATGAAAATTAACCACTTTTCCCTAGGACCATAGTACAAAATATGAAAAAATAAAAAAAATTGGCCCTCCCATACAAATTGACTTGTCAATCGAGCCGCTGAAATTATTTGAGAGCCCAATGGTGTAGTGGATAGGCCGCTGCCTCCTGAGCGGGAGGTCGTGGTTCGAATCCCACCACGTACCAATGTGTTTTCCGGTTTTCGAATTTCATATGTACGTTTATTCGGCGCCTTTTCCGTGCTTTGCAAGGTACGTTAAGCCGTTGGTCTCGGTTAATATCTTTTAATACCGTAGATATTACTCGTTAAGCCAAATAAGAAGCTAGTACTATAGTATCATATTGTCTGTGCTAGTGCTAAGCATTGGCGGCATAAAAACTCTGACCTAATCTGGGATTCGGTCTGGTTTCCCTTCTGGGTTCCGGAGGTCAGATGGCAGTAGCTCTATGTAAAAACCAGTACCCTCGTTTAATCACCTAGATTAGGTAACCCACCCCGCGAGATACGGGATGAGGCTAGGGAGATGATGGTCACCAATAGCACCATCTTATCAAGCAAAAAACTTGTCACGACTCTATGTCTGTTTATGTTCTCTTTTATAAAACATTTTTGGTCTTCCACCTAAGTCTTTCTTCAGTAAAATGAGTGATTTTGCAATTTGCTGGCAATGAACTGACAACTCGACTCTACAGACTATCGACTATCGAAACTTTCCCGGAAACGCGTTAACAACTACTCGAATCACTTTGAAAGTTTTTGCGAAACGACGTGCGAGCTTCCAGACTTTTCCGCAGCATCCAGTTTTATAGTCAATTTCTTTTTTTGCCGCTACGAAATGGCGTAGCATTTTGGTACGGTTACTACGCCGTAGCTGGCTACGAAAATACTGTACCGTAATGATAATCATTACATAGTATAAAACAAAGTCGCTTTCTCTGTCCCTATATGCCTATGTATGCTTAGATCTTTAAAACTACGCAACTGATTTTGGTGCGGTTTCTTTTAATTGATAGAGCGATTAAAGAAGACGGTTTATATGTATAATACATGCATAATATAGTAGAGAAACACTGATAATTTCCGTCCGAAGCCGGGGCGGGTCGCTCGTGATTAATAATAGGTGTTTTCAAAAATCTATCAATTGGGTTAGTCTAGTAGGCTGAGTTTCAGGCTCTAGATTTGATACCTACTTGAAAAAAAAAAGTTTATCATAATTATTAGATTATTTCTAATTTGGTTATAATAACACACGAAAATTACACTTCATCAACTCTCATGCTGGCCTGGGAGCAAGAAAAACATAGAATTTTGCCAGCTACATTTCTTTTCGGGCAACAAAAAATCGGGTAAAAACCAGATAAGGGACGATATACAGATAGGCGACGGGCTGCCAACCTGTCACTACAGCAATAATTTGTAAGTAACAATTATATTTTAAATAATCCTCAAAACTTTGTCAGACGTGGCGGAATGACCTTTGGTTAGGTCGTTTACGCTCTGCCAACCCTATTAGGGATAAAGGCGTGATTATATATATGCATGTATGTAAATTACACTTCAAATGAAAAAAAAAAACAATATTTTCCTTGTAGGTACTTATTTGATAATCATGAAAGCTCGAGCCATAGCAAAGTTCTATTCTAATGGTTTCTCAGAACCTACTGAAACCGAAACCGAACTGTCAAACAAAGTTACGAGCTTTGAAATTCATATTACCAGTGAGAATTCATTTTGTCTAATGCATTTAAGGAAATATATATTTTTTCCCAGAAAGGTATATTTAATGTTTAGATTTGGGTTGTTTAAAAAGTATCTGGAAACCATTATTTCTTTTTTATTACCGAACAGGTAGTTTTATAACTAACAATGACTTTTAAAGATACCGATTGATACGACTTATATTGTCCTTTGTGTTGTTTTGCTTTTAAAATGCAGTTATTCACCTTGCATTGTTTTCTTCCATGCTGGACTGGGAGCGAGAGATAAACATAGATTATGCCAGCTGCATTTCCTCCCGGGCACGCTGTAAAAACCAGCTAAGAGACCCGAGGGTTTTAGTAATTTTCAATTTAGGCGATGGTTTAACAACCTGTCACTACTTAAATAACCCTTAAAACATTGTCAGACGTTGCGGGACCACCGTTGTTTAGGTCGTTTACGCTCTGCCTACCCCATTAGATCCCTAATGGCATGATTATATGTATGTATGCATTGTTTTCAAAAACTAGAACAATCTCATAAAGTGATAACATCAACTTAAATTTGAATTGAAATCACAACCATAGACTTAACAATAAATCATTTTGACAACAACTTACTCACTAGATCCCTTTAAATTATTCGAGGCGACATTCGGACCGCCTTTTAAGTAAAACATTACATAGGACCTCCTAGAGACAAAGGCACAACAAACGTAAAATTAACATTTTAGTTGACTACGCTCCTTGCAAAGCCTTTGTCTAAACTCAAAAACGTTTGCGTCACTCACGAGTGAGACTCCATAGACTAGACAACATTAGACCAAGCACTGAAAAAATATTATAAATAACTTATTAGTGCTAGGAAAATAGATCTATGTGGTCCTGAGACGTACGGAATAAATTCTCGGTTTAGCTGTTATTTTAATATAGTAAAACATTATCATTCCAAATATAAAATTAATGTTGTTCTGATCTTTCAATTCCGGCCTCCTTGCCCATTATTATTTATCATGTAGAACAATTAACAACAGAATGAATAAAAAAACATCAAAATATATGTCAAAATATGACATGAACAATCAAGTGAAATTCTATTAAGTAAACTTTATTTTCTGGAATTTCGTTCGTTGGTATCATACGATAAATGCCTCCGTGGTCTAGTGGCTAGGGCCATGGACTCCTGATCCGGAGGTCCTGGGTTCGATTCCCAGGGGGGAAACACACAGTCGATATTTGAGAATTTATCACTTTATGAATTTTCTCCAGTTTGGTTAGGACATTGCAGGCTAAATCACCTGATTGTCCGAAAAGAAAAAGATTTCGTGCTTCGGAGGGCACGTTAAGCTGTCGGTCCCGGTCGCTGTCTTTGATAGTGGTCGTTAAATAAAACCATGTCAGAGGCCTGATAGTTGTGCTACTAGGCGGTTTAAAAACTCTGACACCAGGGTTCATCGGGTCCATAGACTCGATACCCACTCGATAGAAGAAGAAGATACGATAAATAAAATCTTCCCAATCAAATATTTAAAGCGTAGTCCAAAGGTACTGGCTCTGTGGTTGCCTCACTAAATGTTTACTTTTGTCGTGTTTAGGCAAGTCGCTTAATTAACCAAGGCATATTAAAGGCACGCACGCCAGTCGAAAGAAAAACAATGAAGGGAACGCACAATTCATTCGAAACTGAGGATACGCGATGAAAACGAGTTTTAACATTTTGTGCACTAACAATACCATACATACATATATACATAAAATCACGCCTTTATCCCTTACGGGGTAGGCAGAGCGTAAAATGCCTCGTAAGTGCCTGTTTCGCCACGTCTGACAAAAATTGAGGGCAAATTTTAGATTGTAATGATTTGTATTGCTGTAGTGACAGGTTGTCAGCCCATCGCCTGAATTACAATACACTGTAACCCTCGAATCCCATTTGCTGACTTGTACAGCATGCCCGGGAGGAACGGCAGCTGGAACATTCTATGTTTTTCTATCTCTCCCAGTCCAGCATGGAAGAAACAGCACTTACAATACCTCTTTATTTTATTGTACACTAGCGACCCGCCCCGGTTTCGCACGGAAATTATCAGTGTTTCTCTACTATATTATGCATGTATTATGCATATAAACCTTTTTCTTGAATCACTCTATCCATTAAAGAAACCGCATTACAATCCGTTGTGTAGTTTTAAAGATCTAAGCATACATAGGGATATAGGGACAGAGAAAGCGACTTTGTTTTATACCATGTAGTGATAATATGCGATGGACGGGAGATGGACAAAGGCAGTTACAGAGTGGCAACTATACCAGCCCAATGGACAGACGATATAGTCTCAGTGGTGGAAAAAAGCTGAATACGGATAGCACAGGATCATGGAGACAATGGCGCAAGAAGAAGAAGTGTGCTAATATGGGCTAAATAGATATATATCTTCTTCCATGCTGGCTTGGGAGTGAGAGTAAAACATAGAATGTGCCAGCTGCATTTCCTCTCGGGCATGCTGTAAAAGCCAGCGTAGGGATCCGAAGGTTTCAGTATACTACAATTTAGGCGATGGGCTGACAACCTGTCACAGCAATATACCTACAAATCTATCTTTAATAATCCCGCTCAGGAGGCAGTGGCCCTATCCATTACACCATCATGCTCTTTACTACACCATCGGGCTCTTTATTTTAAAATCTATGTGTCACTTTCAAAATATTCAAATTGAAAAAGGACAGGTATTTTACACTCGACAGGTTTTATACTTTGTCCGCTAGATTTTGACGCGTCTTTGCACGTTTCTCCAGTATTTCTGCAAATTTTATCCGCCATATCATATAAATGACAGATAACGCATAAAACTACTGACTTTAAATCAAAAGCCTGAGAGAATAGATCCCCTGTCTTTTCCCAATGTTTTCAGTCAAGAAAGTGACAAATAGATTTTAGTTTTAGCCGGCAAATCTAGAATCGAGCCCAATTTCTTCCTATACCACACAAAACTGGCAAGTAAGTACTTAATATTAAATAAATTCCCAGAAGCACGTTTTATCCGCGTATCTTTAAAATTATCACTTCTGTAGGTTTGCTGTAAGAAATTTCTTTTTAGAAATAAGCAGTGCCTGTTGTGTCTTTGTTTTATATGTCCTGTGTTTATGATGTTTTTTGTGTACAATAAATTGTTAAATAAAATAAGCATATATATATATATATTTTTAATTTATGCACAGAAAGTTATATATCTACCAGTTTACCTTAAGGCATGTGAAAATGACAAGGCAGGCATTATATCTATCTACATACATACATATATATAGTCACGCTTTTATCCCTAATGGGTTAGGCAGAGCGTAAACGACCTAAACAAAGGTCGTTCCACCACGTCTGACAAAGACTCGAGGGTTATTCAAGATAGATTTGTAGGTATATTGCTATAGTGACAGGTTGTCAGCCCATGGCCTGAATTGCAATATACTGAAAATCTCGGATTGTTTTTACAGCATGCCCGGGAGGAAATAGAGCTGGCACATTCTATGTTTTTCTCTCGCTCCCAGTCCAGCATGGAAGTAATCGTAATAGTTTAGATCGCAACTAAATTAGAATAATGTCAAGAGCACAGCACAGACAAACTTGAAAACTCTGACACCAGGGTTCATCGGGTAGTTGTTCGAGTCGAGAATCCACTCGCTAAGCAGAAGAAGAAGCACATTCAAACGTATTTCAAAGTGCCTTTTTTTTGTAGAAATAAAAGTCCACACTAGTTTTGTATAGTACGCACAAAAACATTTTCTTCTATGCGGGCCTGGGAGCGAGAGAAAAACATAGATGTGCCAGTTGCATTTCCTTTCGGGTATGCTGAAAAAGCCAGCTTAGGGATCCGAAGGTTCCAGTAAATTACAATTTAGGCAATGGGCTGACAACTTGTCACTACAGAAATATACCTAAAAATATATCTTAAATAACCCTCAAAACTTTGTCAGATGTTTGGCGGAACGACCTTTGTTTTGGTCGTTTACGCTCTGCCTACCCCATTACGGATAAAGGCGTGATTATATGTATGTATGTACAAGAACATTTTAATAATTTCTCACAATGGCCCCCTTTCCTTTCACCAATAATTTTGTACACGCAACGAGCAGCCTTACCACAAAGCCTTACTGAAATACTTCCAAATTATTTATAACATAATCCTCAGTTAAGTCCACCTTCAAAGTTATTAACCTAGTTTTGAAAGCGACAATATATTGCTGATAAAGTGTTATACCGTAGGCTGTTAATATTTAATTGATTTCAAATGTTGATTGTTTCACCTATTTTATACAAGGTGAATCCGAATGAACGAAAAATGTATATAATTTTCTTTGTGATGTCTATTACCTTTGTTTAGGTCGTTTACGCTCTGCCAACCCCATTAGGGATGAAGGCGTGATTATATGTATGTCGTTCAATCCCCTAGATTAGGTAGCCGACCCCGTGATATACGGGATAAGGCTAGGGAGGGAGATGTAAAGCCCCGGGCTGGAGCTACTAGTATAGTGCTTGATAATATATTTATAATGCCTTCATCGAATGTCGTCAAAAAAGTCAAAGGTCAAATCATTTATTTCCAAATAGATTCCTAAGGCGCGTATTTATGAAGCGATCTCAAACTTGAGAGCAATATTAGGTATGGATTTGACAGGCCAGTTTGTACTGAAATGACATTTCTGATAAGAACTCAAACTCACTGTCACTCATGAGAGCTGATTTTAAATACGGCCCTAAGAACACTTTCAAAAAGTCACAAGCGAGTATTCGGTTGTGACTTTTTAAAAGTGCTTACAAATCTATCTTAAATAACCCTCAAAACTTTGTCAGACGTGGCGGAACGACCTTTGTTTAGGTCTTTTAGGCTCTGCCTACTCCATTAGGGATAAAGGCGTGATTATATGTATGTATGCGTACAAAATATGCGCACAATCCGCCCAAAGGTTTCTTGGAAAACGGCCCGCCTGTAGAGGATGTGTTGACGTCATTGAAAGGTTCTATTGACGTTGCAATCTAATGCTAGGTATACTAACGTCAGTTTTTCGTTGAACAGACGACGACGTTTCAATTGGAAATATTGGCATATCAAAATGCGTGATGGTAAACGCTTTTCAAGTCGATTATACAGGGTTAAAAAAAGTATTATGTACCTTTTAACAACGTAATGTATAAATGATATTCAACACAATACACACTTTAATAAGATAGATAATAATATTTTATTTTTAAATAATTTATGAAACAAAAAAGAATTACGCATCCCTACGGCGCGGCACGCACGCACACTACAACGTTATAATTGTTAACGCCTTATCTGCCTCACTTATGCACTCTCACTACCGTAGGTCAGCTGGAAGAGATTTCTTTTTAGAGATAAGCTATACCTGTTGTGATATTGTTTTTTTTTTATATTTGTGTCCTATGTATGATTATGTGTGCAATAAATTGTTAAATAAACGTTAGCCGTAGGTACACAGCCGCCGCCGCGCCCGACGCTCGCGCGGCTGTCCCGCCGCGCCTTAGTGTGCGTGCCGTAGAGTTAGGGTTACTTGTCTCTGATTGATGGATTTAATAAAAAATATATATGTTTATTTATTTTATTTAATGGGTATTGTGTTGTATAACACTTATACATTACGTGGTTTAAAGGAACACAGTATTTTTTACACCCTGTATTGCTGTCGCATTTTAGTGTCTACTCTACTCTTACATCAAAATGAAAGGGATAAAAAACATTTGACGACAAGCGAGAGAACACGAAAAGATAATTCTTTATTAGCATAAATTGTAGCTCAGTTGTCATATTAAAAAAAATATTTCGTGCCAAAATGTATCTGTTTTTTTATACCACTTTCGTACTAAAGCGAACAGTTATCAACGTCGGTTATATAAACTGATGAAATAAAGGTTCTTTGTGACCTAATAAAACCCTAAAAATGCAAATGTAAACGTAAAGTTGCTAAAAGCCCTCCATTTTCCTTTTTACTTCATAAAACAATGTTTTTTTTATACAAAACTCCCAATTTCAAACTTGGAACTCCATCTTACCTTGAAAGTAGGTGTTGTTTGCACAATTCACACAAAAGGGTGGTGTTGCTAGCTAACAGCTCATTTATAAAGTTGATTAATATCAAAATTGTTACACTAGTAGCGGTAAAACTATAGAATGAGCCAGCTGATTTTTTCTCCAGCCAATTGCAAAAAAAATACGAATAATAGATAGCAGAAAAATTTGAAAGTAAAATCAGAAGTGGGCACTAGATTTAGTAAAAATAAAGCCCTTACTGTATTGCAATTTAGGCTAACTCTACGGCGAAAGTTCTTCGTTAAATCCGTGGACGTTTTGTCAGTCGCTTGGATTTAGACGTGATTTTATGTATGTATGTACGAATCACGAAACTGAAGTGGGGGTGAGCAGGACACTTGGCTAATCGGGATGACGGACTGTGGACCAACGCGGTAACGGAGTGGCTGCCGTTATCATCAAAACGACCAGTAGGCAGACCACCAGCCAGATGGAATAATTATATAGTAGCGATTGAGGGAAGACAGTGGATGCGGGAGGTACAGGATTGGTGTAGATGGCATATAAAAGAAGAGGCCTATACTCAGCAGTGGGTAGATATAGGCTGATATAGATATATGATTGTAATATCTAAGTCTACCTACCTCTGTGTCAAAATTTATTCAACTTGACCTAGATATTCAGAGAGATAAGATAATAATTAATAAAATCTGAAATTACGTTACATTTTTACTTTCAATTAGAACTAGCTCGTAAAGATAGCTTAGTCTATTTATTATTCATGCTTGAATTACTTTTACAATTAAAGTAACAAAGTCTTTTTCTTTTTAAAATTCTTGATTTAGCTTTAAAAAATCACGTGTTTATCTCAAACGAGGTAGGAGTGGCGACAACGACCTAGACAATGATTGTTTCACCACGTCTGTCAAATTTGTCTGTAAGTTTTTTTAGATGTTTAGAAATATTGCTATAGAGACAGGTTCTAAGCCCATATAGCCAATATTCAATGCACATAGTTTGCAATACACTGGGACTCTCAAATTCCTGGTGTTTACAGCATGTCCGGGTGGACATTCTATATTATTTATCGGTCCCAGCCCAGAATGTGAGATAGCTTTTTTTTCTCATCCTGGCAACACCGGACAAAGAGTTTCCTTATTGTGCCAAAAGTTTCCCCGTTATGGGTGCTTTCCCTGCTCGGAACATCTGCTGTCGTGACACCCTGTATAATTAAGCAAGTTTTATTGACAGAAATATTGTTACCCTACTGACTTGTTTTATGAGACAGTTGAAATATTGTCGCGAAGTTGATATTTAGTTGTTACAAGGTGTCGTAGAATTCTCTAATTGCCGCAAGAGTAAGAACCGTACAGAGAGGAAGCTTCATACAATCTCGCTGCGATACTATGCAGAGCTAACGCACACAGAACGGCAGACAGATAGCAAGCTCTTCTTCTTCTTAGCGTGTCGATGGAACACGAGAAATTACATCGTCCCCAGAGTTTAGCTTCTTGTTGGCGGATTGACTGCCATCTATTAAATCCGCTGGCGTGCAAGTGTTGGGTCTACTCATTTAATTATTACAGGCTCGAAAAATCTCATTTCTCTAAATATTATTAGATTACTTATTTCCTAAATTCGCTGAACTCTTCATAAACATACATTACATACATACATCAATCATGCCTTTATCCCTACTGGGATAGGCAGAGCAAAAACGACCTAAACAAAGGTCGTTCCGCCATGTCTGACAAGTTTTGAGGGTAATTACAGTTGGTTATGATGTATATTGCTATACTGACAAGTGGTCAGCCCATCGCTTAAAATTGCAATACACTATAACCTTCGAATCCAGCATGTCTGGGAGGAGATGCAGCTGGCACATTCTATGTTTTTCTATCACTCCCAGTCTAGCTTGGAAGTCATAAACGATGCGCCATAAAAACATTATTCATCTAACGGTCGCCTCATGCAATTCAATTTAGAAAATTAATGAAGCCGTGATGTTTATCAACCAACGTTTATGATGACGTAATAAAGACCACTGCTTAAGAAGCTCCCCTAGGCCTTGTAGCGCCCGCAATAGTAAAGACAGACATTACTTACTTATAACACAAGAAATCATTAATCCGGTAAATCAGATAGTAAAACCAATAATTGAACCTTATAAATATGTAGTTTGCTGTAGCAATAAATACAAAAAATTGCTGAAAACGGCCACGCTGCGCTCATAAGTGATCTGTGACTATATTGAACACTCAAGTGTTACTTAATTTATAAAGCTTCGTATTCTTTATTGCGTACAAAAAAAATTACAATAAATAAACAATTTAAAATTTAGTTCACAAAGGTGAGCTTATCTCTATAAAGTGATCTCTTCCAGCCAACCTGTAAAACTGAATTTGAGATAACAATATGTACGTGGACAAGTATGTACACGCAATAGACAGAAGTCTAGAGAACCTACATAAACATACATATATGATACTTAAATAAACATCTATAATATATATAATAATACATACACAATTTGTTTTTCACATTGAACTATAGGTACGAGCTATAGTTCAATCTGAACTATTGGATTTTAGATTTATAGTGTTTTCAGTGAGCAATAGTTGTTTGACTATTGGGGGTGCCACTTAGCCCAGGGGAGCCTCTTAAGGCCGTATAGCCTCCCTCCTAATAAAAATAAAATGTCGTCTAAATAAAATGTCTCTGCCAAGAAATAACTGCTGGAAGGGCTGGTTGTAAGATTTCATAAGGATTGTCTTGTATAAAAATCCCTCATTAAATTTTCATTTTTCTTGCGATGTCCAAGATAAGTGCTGTGGTCGACAATATTTCATTTGAAAGTGAGACCGCAGCGAATTTATTAATGTCATCTGCAACATTGTTATTTGAAGACAGGGGCTCAGTTTGTTCATGTTATTTATGAGTGCAATCATGATTTAATAAATGAACAAACCATTATTTTAGCTGAATTAACAAACGACAGCATGACCATTCATTTATCGTATGATCGGATATTCCATATTGCGATAAGGATTTGATTTGGGGATAATTAGCTACAAAATGGTAATCGTAATAGTATTTTGACTTTGAGGGCGCTCATTCAAGGTCAATATTATCCGAGTAACTAAAACACATTAATGCACTAATGTGTACACATCACATACTTTACAACAGTAGAGAAATCTTCAAGTGAAAATGTTGAAGTAGAATATCTGTACAACGTTGTTTTAATATTTATAAATCTAATAAGTCGTAAAGCGATTTACAATGCTTCCATGCTGGACTGGGAGCGAGAGAAGAACATAAAATTTGCCAGCTGCATTTCCTCCCGGGCATACAAACGAGCTAAGGGAACCGAGGGTTTCAGTATATTGCAATTTAGGCGATGGGCTGACAACCTGTCACTACAGCAATATACCTACAAATCTATCTTAAATAACCCTCAAAACTTTGTCAGACGTGGCAGAACGACCATTGTTTAGGTCGTTTACGCTCTGCCTACCCCATTAAGGATAGAGGCGTGAGTATATGTATGTATAAATGTATGCTATTTACAAAAAAAAAAAATACCATTATAAAGTTTTTGTGATTTAACAAATACTAATTTTGTTCATAGAACCAACGACGGAGATCATCGGTGGTCCCGACCTGTACATTGACCGAGGGAGCACGATCAACCTCACATGCGTCGTGCTCTACTCACCGGAGCCACCGGCTTACATCTTCTGGAACCACAATGATGCTGTAAGTAGAGAACGGAAAACAAATTGAGGACAATTGGCTAAATACGGAGACGCTTTCAATCCAAAAGTCATGGGTTTGAATCGTTAGTTAGATATTTATGGCGAATGACTTGTAATATCAACGACGAAGGTCATAGTTGGTTCCGACCTATACATAGACTGAGGAAGCACCATCAACCTCAAAAGGCATTTAAAAGGTTTGAAAGTTCCAAGATAGCGAAGAAATGGATTTTTAGTTGTCCTAGACCATGGTGGTTTTTTTCTATACCTACAATCTTGTTTGAACTTTACTAGTTATGCAGTGGTTTCTAAATTTCACATGCTCCCATCACAGGTCTCTATATTTTACAAATGTCAACATATTTGCCACCAGATCATCAGCTACGACTCCCCCCGAGGCGGAGTATCAGTGGTCACTGAGAAGGGGGAGACCACCACCTCGTTCCTCCTCATCCAGCAGGCTAGACCCTCGGACTCGGGTACCTACCAGTGCAACCCGAGCAACGCCCAATCCAAGAGCATTGTGGTGCATGTGCTTAATGGTAAGTTGGAATCATCTATTCCTTATAGGAAATATTCTGAGAAAATCAAGTCCATAAGCCAAAGTTGAAATTTGGAATCGAACTTAAATTAAGGATTGAACTGAAGGAATTAGGTTCTTGAAATACTTAAGAAAAAAAAAACAACTCTGATGAAGTCAACCATTTTGAATGGAATACAAGAATTAATTTTGTTACCCAATTGCTTCGATAACATACTCGTAGTTTGACTCCCTTTAGTTTAATGATCATCTTTTGTTTAAAACTTTAGAAAAAGTATTTTTTATCCCAGACTATTTTAAATTTAAACTGAAAACATATTTAAAGAAGCAATATTTTCATACCAAATAAATCGAGACAACAAAATATAAATTTATTTATCATAGAAAGGTTTAAAAGCGACTATTGTTAGCAATAATTAATTACTCTCTTTGATCCCAGTTCTTTTAATCAATTCTTTAATGATCTTTATACGGAAAATACTGATGAAAAGAATTAAAAATCTTTTTATCTCAAATAAGGCTTTTCTAATTTCCAGAATTAACTTAGTAACTCCCAAAAAGGGCGGATTATGCTAGAAATCTCCGAGAAGTAATTTAAAATCGCCATCATTTTAAACCCTTGACAGGATTATTCGTAAAAAGCATCCCAATCTTCTTGATAAACGAGCTCCGTGAGATAGCGGAAAGGAAATATACATTTTTAAAATCCCAGGGAGAATAAAAAATGGATAAAGGCCATTATCATTAAAAACAACGATAGCTATAAATCAAAGTGAATAAAGCTTGGCATAGGTCCGTTAATATATTTTTATTAACTACACGATTTTTATTCGCTCATCGCAATGCGAACATTATGGTTTCGAATTATTTTCCCGTAAATTATGGCAAATGGTTTCCGCAAAGTATTTTAATATTATGAAGGTAGAGTAATCCGTATTTTATCCCAACATTTACACTCACGGCCTTTGTTTTTGTTAAAAGTCGGATAATTACAATGATTTTTGATATTAATCACTTAAATGCCAGTAAATAAATGACTTCTTGATAACATTTTTTTGGAAGAGATCGCTTAAAGCGATAAGGCCTCCTTTGCGCACAGTGACTATGCGCAATAAAGAGTTTATCTATCTACATTTTGGTATTATTAGAAATCATTTTTTTGAAAATATTTGCCATAATACATTTTATGATAGAGAAATAACGATGGCATTTATATTCCTAACCAAAATTAATGATGAAGGTAAAGTAATATTAAATTCTGTAATCCCAACTAAGTAAAGATTTCAACTGAAAATGCAATTGCAATTTTTATGTTTAATTGTAATGTAACTTATGATAATTATACTAATCATACTACGTACCTTAAAACATAAAAGGAGCCCTTAAATTTCTTCAATAATATTTTATATTGTTGGTTTTAACTAAAATTCTCGCAATACACAAGGCCCAGTCTGTCTCTTTCTTTTGTAGTCCGTTACAAATCTCAATTACAAAATCAACAGAAATAACTATTTTACACCATCTCCTAAACAATTGTGTTTTACCATGTTTTATCTAGAGGCAGTTTTAATGTTTGCCAAAGAAGCAAATTCTATTTTTCCTTTGTCAGGTGAGTACCCGGCAGCTATGCAGAGGGGAGGGCAAGCCTTCGCGCCAATGACTCCTGCGCACTGCTTCGTGCTGATCACTGGCCTCCTGTTGACCCTGTCTTGACATCTACCGGCGTTTGGCGTGTAAATAGAGAGTTTTATATAGGACCACTTGCATTTGTACTTGCGTTTTATGTGGATGATGTTTTGAAAGAATCGAACGATGAATGCGGTAATCAAATTGAAGTTGTTTTGAAGATTGTGATTTGTGATGAATGTGGTTAACATGAAAGTAAGTGATCACAAAGAAAAAGATAATTATATCAATTTAACGTACGGAAAAAAAGCTTTAAGAATGAAACGTATGCGCAAATATGAATGCAAGTAGTTGCTAAATATTCGCTATTTTATAGTGTGGGTTGTGTTTTGTACAATATAAATTTACCTGAATAATTCCCTGAGCAAGTAGATAAAACGCTTGTTCCGTATAGAATTGTAAATAGTGTACTATAAGGCAAATCTTCTTTTAAGCTAATATTCCAATATAGTCACTGTTAATTTTCTAACTCCTGAAGAACATTTCCTTAAAATTTAATGATTCAAATACAATTTCAAGTAGGTTAAACATTACAGAATATTATTATTTATTGATTATATGACCGCAGATTTAGCAAATCACAGTTTATTTTAATCAAATGCAGAATGACATACAGCAAAGGTAAATATTTAGAGAACCGAGAGAAAATCCCTATACCTGTGTTTGGGTTTGCTATAATAGCTCCTTAATAAAACATACACACATTAATTCTGTAACACCTATGTTGGTTTAATTATGTTATTGATTTTTACTGTATGTATACATATGTGCTGTATACGTTTTAAATTATATATAGTCTAAATTCCGTTTTTATTTTGTTTAGTTCTAACTTTGTTAATTAATAGGATAGATATTTTTTGCACCTGCCTTGTTATTTCCACATGCTCTAAAGTAGACTGGTAGATAATGTCTTTGGCATAAGTTAATAAATATGTTGCTTTCAATTTTACACGTCATTATTAATTTTTACTTTACAGTGCTATGTTGTGTTCAACGTTGCTTACAGTTGTCATAAATTTATGTTAACACTTTACATACCTACTTGAATTTGACCGAAAAATCAATAAAAGATATACTGAAAAATAAGAACCAAAATGTAGTACATTTAAGTAATGTGTTGCCATCGTTAAAAAGAGTAGTAAAGAGAAATCTTTCAAATGTTATATTTAAATGGTACCATTCAAAAACTGACATAGTGACACAGGAATGAATAATCATCGGACAATACTACATTTAAACACAAAAATGTTTAGGAAATACATAAAAAATGTAAATAGATGTACGTTTAAAGATATACGAATCATTTTATCTTTAGAGTAAGATTGTAAATTATTGTAAGTAAGTTTTCAGTAATATTTGTGGTTTAGGTTAATTATAAACATTTGTAAATACTGTGTAAGAGGACTTGAATCAACTAGTTTTTCTTTTACATTGGATAGACATCATTATAAAACTAAAAAATATGAACCTATATGCTGCTAATATAATTATTATGTTGTATATTTATCTTATCAAAAACTGATCTTAATCCTGAAGTTGTATTATTTAATATACTTATATCTAAAGTTTACACTAAATAAACATTGTTTTATTGAAACAAGTCCTCGTTGTAAGTAAAGAATATATATTTATTATTATAAAAATAGCGTAGAACTATTACTAAGGTTAGCATAAAAGTAAATTAGAATCGAAAAATGTATAAGTTTTACATAATAGTTAGAAAAGAATTCTGATTTAAAATATATGCTGTTTATATATCGAAAACGTTCATCTTCCCTTGAAATAAAGATTATCGATTCCCTAAGATAACATTTAAATTTACTTTTATTGTGAGAAAGAAACAGCTTGTTGTTCCTTTTGCCGTCAACACCAAGGGCAAGCTATATGATTAAATAAATTAACCAAAGGCTTCCCTTCGGCCATCTACGAAACCAGGTTACATAATTCAAAAATATTAAAATATGAATATTGTAACACATTTTTCGCGAACCTACTCTTACCTATGTGAAGAAAAAAACAAGTTTACTCTTCGCAACAACACAATATTGACATAATCGCGAAATCAAAATCAGTCACCTTAGGGCCGGGCCTTACTGCTTAGGGTACACGAGGTTTAAGATGCAACAATCTGTTACTTTTTCACCTATATAAAAGTACTACAATCCTATCATGATATTTTTTTATTGTTTATTGTGTAAAACATGTGTAAATACTTAGCCTCATTCCCCGTCCCACTATGTTTGAAAAAACAATCTATTCGTGTATAAAAATGAGATAATACTCGAAGTGCTTTTAAGACAGATGCTGTCGTTAAAAAAAAATAATAAATTCCTTATTCACACTTTTTATTTTGAATATGTACAAATCCTACTTTGATTGACACTGGTCTGTCTGAAATATAAGTTTAATTTTTTAAAAAAACGAAATCCAAACAAATATAAAAAATCTTTCAAAAATTGTACGAAATAAAAGTATAGAATAAATATTCGAAAATTATCAAAATATAATGATACCAAATTGTAAATACCTTTTTATGCTGTCCAGAACATTCGCTCAGCTCTTCGTGAAAAAATAACGAAATATTTCATTTAAGTGTTTTTTCTTGATAGGGTATCATCAGATCTTCATTATTATAACCAGTTATTATTATGTCAAAGTTTATTATTGTATACAATAACAATAGTTAAAAAACTTGTTGTATGTAACAAACGGTGCGGTAAGCGCGGTATAAATTACATGTGTAATAAACATTATAAAGAAACAATAAAGTTTTAAAAAAATAATTGCGTTTTCATTCGAAATTCTCGAGATGTCCACAACTTGTTAAAAAAGCTTCGCATCCGAAATACTTATGTAAAATACAAATAATGCTTTACGAACTCATTTTGTAAGTAAAAAACTTTTTGTTTACGTACAAAAATACGACGGATTCTTGAGGAAAACGACGAAATCAGAGTTATGAAAAAAAAAAAACTGATGTCATTATTGCAATATTTTTCAGTATTTTTATTTCTTTACTTCCATGCTGGGCTGGGAGTGAGAGAAAAACATAGAATGTGCCAGCTTCATTTCCTCCCGGGCATGCTGTAAAAACCAGCTAAGGGATCAGAGGGTTTCAGTATATTGTAATTTAGGCGATGGGCTGACAACCTGTCATTTCAGCAATATATTATGTACAAATCCTTCTTAAATAACCCTCTTAAAACTTTGTAAGACGTGGCGGAACGACCTTTGTTTAGGTCTTTTACGATATGCCTACCCCATTAGGGATAAAGGCGTGATTATGTGTATGTATTTTTATTTCCCGATCTACGAAAGGCAATATACCGACCGATAATACAAGCATCACTTTCCAATAAACTCTTTAACGTACAGTATTCCACCCTAACTGATGTTCCCCTATTATATAATAACCATTTAAGGGTGTCGTGTCATTGTCCATCAAACAAAGAAATACTCTCTGCCAATATTACACTTCCCCTAAAATCAGCTCAGAGTTAATGGTTAGTTTATATTTTACCACAAACATAGTATTAAGAGAAGACTTTGTATACTAGAGTAAGTATTAACGTCACAAGTCAGAACAATGAATCAAATATTGCAAATCAAAATGAGTATAGTAAAAATTTCAATGTTTATTCAGTTAAACATTTTGTTTCGAATTTCTCATACATAAAGAACAGCTAAAATAAAAAATAAAACTTGTGACATAAAAATGGCACTAACGTATTTTACAGATTTATAACTGTCAAAAAAATTATGCATTTGACTTGTGTCAGGAAGCTCATGCTTAATGAAAAATTATATACCAGTACAAAATTCAATTACTTATTTACAAATTCTACACTTTAAAAAAATACGCCCTGTAAGATATTGTGACATTGTATAGTCTTCTCCTTGTTTTGAGTATTAAATACTTTTACCTAACACATTTTTTCGGTGACGGGTATAGTATTTTCTCCCGCCATTTCTTTATTATTAATGGTTCAAAGTTGAGAATATTATTTTAGGAACAATCACCTTCGAAACACGCTATCAGTTTCCTCTTATGAAGGTTTTGTTTAGTTATTAGGTCAGGTCAGGGTTAAGCGGATCCAGAATATTTGGGAAACTGTTTAATTATCATTAGCTTTCTTATCTTTTCTTATCTAAGTAAGTTTGTGAAAATTAAACCAACTACTTTTATCCGTATTGATTTCAAACTTCGTTGGTTCTTGGTCAATATTTTAAGTAAAGCAATTTCTTGGGTTTTACTTAGTAAGTTTCTTTTATATTAAACTGGCGACGCGCCCCCGGCTTCGCACGGAAATCTTCAGTGTTTCTCTACTATATTATGCATGTATTATACATATAATCCTTCCTCTTGAATCACTCTATCCATTAAAAGAAACCGCATCAAAATACGTTGCGCAGTTTTAAAGATCTAAGCATACATAGGGATATAGGGACAGAGAAAGCGACTTTGTTTTGTACTATGTAGTGCTTAACAGATGACATTTAAGGCAGTAACACACAAGCGTCACTAACTGCGCGCAAGGTTGCGCTCAACACGCCGTCAATGCTTTTTACATTGCCTACAACACACATGCGTCACCTTTCGCTCTACGCGCGCGAACTCAACGTCGGCGCATCCATCGGAGAGACGCGCGCGTTTCGCGTAAGATGACGCATGTGTGTTTTAGTCAAAGCAAAAAGCATTGACAAGGAGTTGAGCGCAACGCGTTGGTGATATATGTGTGATGCTGCCCTAATATTTGATGTACGCATTCAGTGAATTGTAAAAGACTTGTTTAGTTAGATAAATACTGTCAATATTTAAAGCACTTCTAAAATAAAAACTATCAATAAGCAATTTACGTTTAATTAATAAAATTATTGGTTCATCAAATATCTTTGATATAGTACCTAAATGCACGAGAAATTCAATCAGGAATACGTAGGCATATTCCTCATTCAAAACATAATTCGAGCAGGCACAAAATACCTCCCGTCTGTGTTATTTTGTGCGGCTTCAAATCGATAGCCCGACTGTACTCCCCGGGCGGTTTGGTTTCTGGTGTCAGACAGAATGGCCTCGATTCTAGATTTTCCGGCTTAAACTAAAACTATAATCTATTTGTCACTTTCAGATCAAAAACATTGGAAAAGGACATCTATTCTCTCTTGTTTTTGATTTATAGTCGGAGGTTTTATGCGTTATATGTCATTTTTAACTGCCGTCATAAGATATGGCGGATAAAATTGACAGAAATTCTGGGGAAACGTGTAAAAGCGCGTCAAAATCTAGCGGCCAAAGTGTAAAACCATTGAATATAAATCAATTTTCTATTTTATTAGTTATTTTAAAAGTGACAGGCAGATTTTAGTTTTAGCCGGTGGTATTTAGAATCGAGCCCAATGTGTAGGTACTTATCAATAAGTATTGTAGCCCTTCATATCGGTCTGTGGTTAGTAGAAGAATTTGAGTATTTCACTCTTAATGGATTTGCAGTACTACTAATTTGAGTACGAGTAAGTATTGGAATACTTGTCAAGTAATTTGATATTCGATTGAGAAGATATAATAACAGAAAATCGAATATTCAACGAAGCAACACAAAGTTAGACAGATTTATAGAATTAAAAAAAAAACGGTTTCTTATCAATGAATTATCGGAACTGTCATCATCTCCCTAGCCTTATCCCGTATCACATGGGGTTGGTTTTCTAATCTAGGTGATTGAACGAGGGTACTGGTTTTTACACAGAGCGACTGCCATCTGACCTCCAGAAGGGAAACCAGAGCCAATCCTAGATTAGGTCAGAGTTTTCAAGCCGCCAATGCTTAGCACTGGCCTCTGAAATGGCTCAACGACTAATATCTACGATATTAAACGATAATTATCGGATCTGTCTTTTGAAAAGAAAGTTATCTCCTTTCACTATTATTGTGTTATTCAAATAAAAAATAGCAATCGATATTGATTTAATCATAAAACCAACAACCAATTGATCAAAACCCGGACTTTGGCAAATTACTGGTCAATTTTCTGGATAACGACCAGTATTAAGTCCGGGTTTAGATAAAAAATCCGATTTTATCATAATCCTACGTCATATAGCGTGGCTCAAAGAGTGACGTCCAAAGGAAAAAAATGATACATACATACATATAATCACGCCTTTATCCTTAATGGGGTAGGCAGAGCGTAAACGACCCAAACAAAGGTCGTTCCGCCACGTCTGACAAAGTTTTGAGGGTTATTTAAGATAGATTTGTAAGTATATTGCTGTAGTGACAGGTTGTCAGCCCATCGCCTAAATTACAATATACTGAAACCCTCGGATCCCTTAGCTGGTTTTTACAGCATGCCCGGGAGGAAATGCAGCTGGCACATTCTATGTTTTTCTCTCGCTCCCAGGCCAGCATGGAAGAAAAAAAATGATACGTTAGGTTAAGGGGTATCCAAATCACTCCCATGCATGTAAATCTTCTGTTAAATATCTAAATGCCTACCTGTCCTGTTTGTTATGTTATTCTTGATTGTGTGTTTTTATTTTTTGTAATGTGTTTTGTGGAAATAAACTGATTTGTATTTGTATTTGTATGTATGTTCAGCGATTTTTAGTAGTTTAGGAGTTATGATTTTTTTTTAGTCATTTTCGAAGAAAATTGACCTCAGTGGATATATATTTTCATTTGTTTTTTTTTTATTATCGTGACATTCTTTTAAATTCATAAAATTTTCAGCTTCCTAGCTATAATCAAAGTTAGTTCTTTTTTTTATCGAAAGTTTGAATTTTACGATCGAGCTAGTCTGCTCTGAATTTTCAACTTGAAATTAAAATTTAAGAAGATAATCCCATAGTCTCTTAGTCATTTTAAAAACTTCACAAGATTTAAGCAATTACATTGCTTAATTCGGTATTATTTTCGAAAACCGGCCTTCAAAGGTATTTGGGTGGAATTTACCAAACTTCATTTTATTTCAGTTCGTTCGCTTTTTTTTATTTTTTTTATAGTCGTGTCGTGGTTTCCTTACAAGTTATAGATTATTATTTTTATAGTAACCGCAGCACCGAAGTTATTTTTTTCAGAAGGCACTTTAAATGAATTAACAATTAGGTCCGTATTTATAAAGCGATCTCAAGATTGAGAGCGATAACAAGTATGGATTTGACGGGCCATATTGTACTGAAATTACATTACTGATACGAATTCAAACCAGCTGTCTATCTCAAGTGTCGATTATAAACATGGGCCTTACAATACTCAGTATCAACTTGAAACAAATTGATGTTTAAGTGCCAACACTGGATTACACACGGATTACATTATTAACGATGGTAATCCGACTTCAGCTGTATTTATTTAATTTAGATCTAATACGCGTTTCCATGTGGCATTAGAGAGAATACTTAACTCGTGACTATAAATGATAATCCTATCCTACTAATATTATAACTAATTTGTTCTTCCATGCTGACCTGGAAGAACATAGAATGTACCAGCTGCATTTCCTACCGGGCATGCTGTAAAAACCAGCTAAGGGATCCGATGGTTTCTGTAAATTGCAATTTAGGCGAAGGGCTGACAATCTGTCACTACAGCAATATACCTACAAATCTATCTTAAATAACCCTCAAAACTTTTTCAAACGTGGCGGAACGACCTTTGTTCAGATCGTTCACGGTCTGCCTACCCCGTTAGGGATAAAGGTGTTATTATGTAGATTGATTATGATTTATGTTTGTATGTATGTACATATAACATAATAACACCTTTATCCCTTACGGGGTAGGCAGAGCGTTTAACGCCTCGTAAAAGACGCTTTCGCCACGTCTGACAAAAATTGAGGGCAATTTTAGATTGTAATATGTATTGCTATAGTGACAGGTTGTCAGCCCATCGCCTAAATTACAAAACACTGTAACCCTCGAGTCCCTTTTGCTGACTTCAACAGCATGTCCGGGAGGAAGGGCAGCTGGAACATTCTATGTTTTTCTATCTCTCCCAGTCCAGCATGGAAGAATGTTATATGTATTAATATTATGAATGCGAAAGTGTGGTTGTTTGCATGTTTGAAATTTGGTTTTTATTTACTTCCATGCTGGCCTGGGAGCGAGAGAAAAACATAGAATGTGCCAGCTGCATTTCCTCCCGGGCATGCTGTAAAAACCAGCTAAGGGATCTGAGGGTTTCACTATATTGTAATTTAGGCGATGGGCTGACAACCTGTCACTACAGCAATATACGTACAAAACCATCTTGAATAACCCTCAAAACTTTGTCAGACGTGGCGGAACGACCTTTGTTTAGGTTGTTTACGCTCGGCCTACCCCATTAGGGATAAAGGCGTGATTATATGTATGTATGTATGTTGAAATTTGGTACATACGAATAATGGGCTAGATCCTGGAATAGGGCGGCTTCTACGACAAAATTTCAGAATGAGGCGGGAACGCAATTCAATTAACACCCTATACCTGGTGTAAGGGACAGCTTACCGTAAATATTGAGGATGCTCAGTCTAAGACACTGAACAACTACCAGCAGTTTTTATCAGGAAGTGAAAAAAAATGGCTTTTCCATACAAAGTTTTTACCTCGACCAGACAATTTGTATGGAAAGATTAATTTTTTTTTTTACTTCTTAATCCAGCTGATAGTTGTTCATTGTCATTGACTGAACAACCCGTATCAGTTTGCGGGACGCTAACTTTTTGTAGCCGTCATATAGGCAAGTATACTCTACATAGCATCACGCTTATTTAGGGTATTCATTTAATTGCGTTCCATTCCATCCTGAAATTTTATTATTTTACGGTAATTTAATAAAAATCATGGATCTTCTGCATTTATATAAACTGCATAAGATTTTTTCTTCTATGCTGGACTGGGAGCGAGAAAAAAACATAGAATGTGCCAGCTGCATTTCCTCCCGGGCATGCTGTAAAAGTCAGCTAAGGGATCCGAGGTTTTCAGTATATGGTAATTTAGGCGATGGGCTGACAACCTGTCACTACAGCAATATACCTACAAATCTATCTTAAATAAACCTCGAAACTTTGTCAGACGTGGCGAAACGACGGGTTAGGTCGTTTACGTTCTGCCTACCCCATTGGGATAAAGGCGTTGTTATATGTATGTATGCAGAAGATTCACGATTTTTAGTGCAGCATGCTACAGACAGAAAGAATTTCTATCAACAAAGTTTACGGACCATCTAGTAAAATTGGGGTGCAAGTTAACCCCAGTGCCTCCAAAAATGAGGGTACATAATTAAACGAGCATGAAATTGTTACATTCGTACACTACGACAAGGCTTTAAGTGAACGTGACAAAAAGAAGAACAACCGCCGCCATCTTAAGATTAGATATTCTTCTTCTTCTGTCGTGTGGGTATCGAGTGAATCGACCCGATGAACCTTGGTGTCAGAGTTTTGAATCCGCTAATAGGCCTCTGATATTGTTTGTGTTACAACCACAATCAAAGACAGCGACCGGGACCGACAGCCTAACGCGCCTTCCTAAACACGGAATCTTTTTTCTTCTAGACAATCAGATGATTTAGCCTGCATTGTCCTAACCAAACTGGGGCAAATCTCACAAAGTGATAAATCAACTTTGTATTCTCCCCCTGGGAATCGAACTCAGAACCACCGGATCGTGAGCCCATGGCTCTCACTACTAGACTACGGAGACAGCCATTTAAATTTCTCCTTACAATGCAGCGTCCTCGCCCACGTGCATAGAAAGCCTTGTCCGACTGTATTTGGGCTAAACAACAATTAGTTAAAAGCAAAATTGCTTATTGTGCTAAAGGTAATTACGTTTTTGGGGACAAATGCCTAATGTTTCTGTAGTTGGATTTTTGACTGTAGCATAATTAAGTCAAATATTGTAGAGTGTTAAATTTTGATAGAGATTTTTGTTTATATAAATATTAAATAGCATTAAAGAACCTCATAAATGAAACTTTTTGCAAAAGAAAGGAATGAAAATGAACGTTAGTAAAACCAAATCACTGGTTTTTGAGAAAGAGGATAGAATGACAGAGTGTAACATTCTGATAGGAGATGAAAAAGTGGAGCAAGTGAAAGAGTTTGTTTATTTGGGTTCATTGTTTACAGCAGATGGAAAGTGTGATAGTGATATTGAAAGAAGAGTGAATGCTGGTAACATGGTCAATGAGGCATTGCACACCTTCATGAACAGCCAGAGGGTGTCCAAAAAGGCTCGTCTGGCTGTGCATAGAGGAGTGTTAGTCCCAACACTTATGTATGGCAGTGAAAGTTGGATATGGCAGGGAAGACATGAAAGTAGAATAAATGCGGTAGAAATGAGAGCATTGAGAAGTATGATTGGTGTGAAACTGAGTGACAGAATAAGAAATAGCGTGATAAGGGAACGTTGTGGTGTAAAAGAGGATATAGTGACAAGTATAGAAAAAGGAATGCTGAGGTGGTTTGGTCATGTTGAGAGGATGGATGAAAAGAGATTAACTAAATAGATATACATGTCGAGTGTGAGTGGGAATGTTGGAAGGGGAAGACCTTGGAGAACGTACCGCGATCAAATCGGGGACGTTCTAGGGAAAGGTCAGGTCAGGAGTACCCTAAACCGACGAGCGTGCATGAAAAGATTGATGAATGTAGATGAAGCGAAAGAAGTTTGCAAGGATCGTAGCAAATGGAAGGATGTGATCTCTGCATACCCCTCCTGGAAAGAGGCGTGACGTTATGTATGTATGTAAATGAAACTTTTCGATCTATTTATAGATATTTTTTTGGGGAAAGAGTTGTTATTTTTCGTAAAGACATATTACCTTGAATCATTGAATCCCCAGCTATTTTTATTATCCGATCAAATAACAATATTTATTCAAACAGAAAAAAAACTTTTTGCCTGTAGTTAGCTTAGAAGTGCATTTGGATGTAGCTTTATTTATTTTGTTTCAAATCTTTATTTATTCTGATTCAGAAAAACAATGCATGTGCCAGCCGCATTTCCTCCCGGGCATGCTGTAAAAACCATTTTAGGGATCCGAGGATTTAAATTTATTAAAATTTAGGCGAAGTGCTAACAAACATATCACTACAGCGATATGTACCTACAAATCTATCTTAAATAACCCTCAAAACTTTTGTCAGCCGTGGCGAATCGACCTTTGTTTAGTTCGTAAAACAGTGAAACCAATGATATGCCCTAAGCGACAGTGAGCTAAATGTCTTAATAGGAACTTGTTTAAATAATTTCTTCTATTGACTTACTCCCGGCGTAGCTTTTATACTATGTACGTTTATAACAGACATTCAATGATCAGAATAAATACAGTTTGCAGTGTGATTATCAGGCGATTAGCTTAACCGCTCAGACCCTCGTCAGCCAATCAACCTTAACGTAGGTACTTAAAAATACTTACGCGGTTCTCACACTTCGAACAGAATCAGCCGGAAATAGTGTGTTTGTCAATACTCGCTCCCATTGTGTTGAACACTGAAACGATAGCTGTGCCCTACGCGGCTGAGCGCAGAACAGTGTGCTAAATGCTTTAAAAAGATGTTGACTAACCCGCTTTCCTCCTTATTTTATGTACTCCAATACCCAATAGTTGCCTAGAAGAAATTGCTATCCTAGCAATAAAGTCACATGTATTGTACTTACTGTTCTTTTCTTTGTATTTTGTATCTTTAATTGGTTCAATAAAAAAATATTGTATTGTATGATTAAAAAACTTCTTCCATTGACTTAGGCCCGTATTTATAATCAGCTCTCAACAGTGACAGCGATGTTAAGTTCGTATCTGATCAGAAATGTTATTTCAGTTCAAAATGGCATGTCAAATCCATACTTAACATTGCTTTCAAGTTTGAGATCGCTTCCTAATTACGAGTCTTAGTCCCGGCTTAGCTACTACTCGTATGTACGTATATAACAGACACTCAAGGAATAGAACAAATACAGTTCGCAGTATGATCATCAGGCGATTATCTTAACCGCTCGACCCTCGTAAGCCAATCAGCCTTCACGAAGGTACTTAAAAGTACTTACGCGGTTCTCACACTGCGAACAGATTCAGCCGAACCCATTTTGCAGTCCTTTTGTTGCCCATTGAACAGTGAAACCAAAGATAAGCCCTACGCGACGGAGCGCAGAACAGTGTGCTAAATGCCTTAATAAGAAGTTGTTTAAATTATTCCTTCCATTGACTTAGGCACATATTTATATTCAGCTCATGAGTGACAGTGAGTTTGAGTTCGTATCTGAAATGATATTTCAGTACAAACTGGCCTGTCAAATCCATATTGCTCTCAAGCTTGCGATCGTTTCATGATTACGAGCCGAAGTCCCGGCTTGGCTACAACGTACGTCTATAACAGACACTCAAGGATTAGAACAAATACAGTCCGCAGTGTGATCATCAGGCGATTATCTAAACCGCTCGACCCTCGTAAGCCAATCAGCCTTCACGTACTTACTTAGAAGAGGAAAGGATACGGTGTTTACATAATTTCTTCAGTTGACTTAGCCACTGAGAGAGTGAAGCTTTTCTTATTCTCTATAAAGATGAAAAGATGATTAAGCTCATATAAGTAGCACACATTTTAGATTCCTTTTGTTTGTGTGTTTTTCTTCCATGCTGGACTGGGAGAGATAGAAAAACGTAGAATGTTTCAGCTGCCCTTCCTGCCGGGCATGCTGTAGAAGTCAGCAAAAGGCACTCGAGGGTTACAGTATATTGTAATTTAGGCGATGGGCTGACAACCTGTCACTATAGCAATACACATTACAATCTAAAATTGCCCCAATTTTTGTCAGATGTGGCGAAAACGCCTTTAGCGAGGCGTTTAACGCTCTGCCTACCCCGTGAGGGATAGAGGCGTGATTTTTATGTATATGTATGTATGTTTTTTTTTAATTTATTAGGTACTCATTAATTCTATTGTCGTATAGAGTCGCCTATTGCGATTCCATCAAATTGATAATAACACAGACGATTTGAATCATTGATTTGGATCTTCTTTGAGAAATGCACATACATACATATAATCACGATTTTATCCCTAATGGGGTAGGCAGAGCGTAAACGACCTAAACAAAGGTCGATCCGGAACGTCTGACAAAGTTTTGAGTGTTATTTAAGATAGATTTGTAGGTATATTTCTGTAGTAACAGGTTGTCAGCCTATCACCTAAATTGCAATATACAGAAACCCTCAGATCCTTTAGCTGGTTTTTATAGCATGCCCGAGGGGAAATGCATTTGGCACATTCTATGTTTTTCTCTAACACCTTTTATAATCCAATTCATAGAGTCCGTAAACTGTCTGGCACATTTGCATGAAAGGGGTAAATGAAGACTAGCATTTCGAGACTCTATCGACGTACAAGTCTGTTTGGTCATTCGCATGTGAAGATTGATGGGTAGTTAATGCAGAGAGCACACTGAATGCAAATGCTAGGGTTCTGATCTGCCTTGTCAACTGGAGATCACTTTATACGTACTGACTTATGGTATACCCCGAATGATTCTGGGTCAAATCAAAAGAGCTTCAACACAAATCTTCCTGCAGGTGTCACAAAATTACTAAAGGATATTTGCTCCCTGTATGGATACACCCAGGGAATGAACAGCCGCATTTTCTGTGAACATGACATCTTACACTGCACTCAAAATGAATTGATAAAAAAATTACCTTTTTTGCCATTTTCTTCTACATTGTTTATTTGATGTCATGTCCGTTTGGTCATTCGCATGTGAAGATTGATGGGTAGTTAATGCAAAGAGCATACTGAATGCAAATGCTAGGGCTCTGATGTGCCTTGTCAACCGGAGATGACTTTATACGTACTGATTTATGGTATAATCCGAATGATTCTGGGTCAAATCAAAACAGCTTTAACCCAAATCTTCCTGTAGGTGTCATAAAAAAACTAAGGGATATTGGCTTCCAGTAATGAATACGCCAGCTGCATTTACTCCCAGGCATGCTGTAAAAACCAGCTAAGGGACCCGAGGGTTTCAGTATATAGCATTGCATTTAGGCGATGGGCTTACAACCTGTCACTACAGCAATAAACCTACAAAAATATTTCTTAAATAACGCTCGTAACTTTGTCAGACGTATCGGAACGACCTTTGTTTAGGTCATTTACGCTCTGCCTACCCCATTAGGGATAAAGATGTGATAATATACATACTATGACTTTGCACGTACCGATTTATGTTCATAGGATGGTATACCTGAATGATTCTGGGTAAAAATCTTCCTGCAGGTGTCATAAAAGTACTAAGAGATATTTGCTCCCTGTAAGGATAAACCTATTGAATGAACAGCCACATTTCAAATGCTAGGGTTTTGATGTGCCTTGTCAACCGGAGGAGACTCTATTTGTATGTATAGTTATGTTTGTAGGATGGTGTACCCGAGTCAGAATCATTAAAATAGCTTCATTACAAATCAAAATAGCTTCATTACAAATCTTCCTGCAGGTGTTGTAAAAGCACAGAAGAGTAAAAGCTATGGATAGCAGTATTATCTGTGAACCTAATAACATCTTACTCTGCACCCGCTAGTCTGTCTAAAAAACTTTGTTAGTATGGTCATGTCTCAAAATCAAGTTCTTTGCCTTTCTCCTATAATTGTTTCTTTGATGTCATGTCCGTTTGGGAATTCGCATTGGGTATTCACATACGAAGATAACATACAATCATATGATCACGCTTTTTTGCCTAATGGGGTAGGCAGAGCGTAAACGACCTAAACAAAGGTCGTTCCGCCACGTCTGACCAAGTTTTGAGGGTTTAAGATAGATTTGAGATACATAGCTATAGTGACAGGTTGTCATCCCATCGCCTAAATTTTAATATACAGAAATCCTCGGATCCCTTTTCGTTTTTGTTATCAACCTTAACTTCACGAACCGAAATTCTTCTCCATGCCAGCAATCAAACGTTACACCATGCTTAAACCTAATGAGCCAGTTGGAGTACCAGACATGCCTCATTTCATTTTATGTACCGAAATACTAACCGTGCGAATTTGGACTCTGTTCATTTGTCATTAGGCGTACAGTGATAGAGTTACTGTTGGTAGAGAACCAATGGGATAAGGTTTTATCGATATTTAAAGAAACATAGTTGCGTGCATATAGTCACGTCTTTATCCATAATGGGGCAGGCAGAGCGTAAACGACCTTAACAAAGGTTGTTCCGCCACGACTTGCAAAGTTTTGAGGGTTATTTAAGATAGATTTCTATGTATATTGCTGAAGTGACAGGTTGTCAGCCCATCGCCTAAATTGCAATATACTGAAACCCTCCGATCCCCTAGCTGATTTTTACAGCTTTCCCGGGAGGAAATGCAGCTGGCACATTCTATGTTTTTCTCTCGCTCCCAGTCTAGCGTGAAAGAATTGCGTTTTTATGCGAGCTAAATTGTTGGAATAGGTACATTGTTTTCATTTGCAGGGGATTATTATGTGACTAATAAAATTAGAATCCTTTTCATATTCTTTCTCTCAGAAAAAAAAAATTACAACGACGAAGGACGATCTCTCTTACAATTTCTTATATAGTACTTGCTCTTGTATCATCTCGACTCACCTATATAATTGTTTTATTATAGGTACAACGTCCCCCTTCAATTCCGTCATTTCTTTAATTCTAGTACGATAAACGAAACCTACACAACAACTTACACTATCACTCGAAGTCCCAAGTTTTTAAATAAGTTTGTACGGAAGCGCGAGACTTCGTGCCCAATGTTATACGACGCATTTCTCAATGAACGTGTGCGAAGGCGTTTCGGTATTAAGAGAACTGTCAAATGAGTGTCAAATCTTAAGATGGTGGCGTTAGTTCCATTTTTCGCCACGGTCATTTTAATCGCAGTCGTGCTGTAATTGTGTTTAGATATGCCAGTCACGTTGCAGAAAGGTTCGACGTTCCAACGCTTTTATATTGTTTTTTCCTCCTCCACCCCCCCTTAATTAGTGAAGGCTAGCCGTTGGAATAATAAATAACAAAGGTTGGGTTTAGCCCGAAATGTTGTTACAACTAGTCCTAATTCGGAGCCGTCAATAATTTGGTGGAATTGATGGTCAGAAACAAACAAATACAAAAAGCTTCTGTCAGAATAAACTAGCTCATCTTTTAGCGCAACCATAGTTTAAGCAAGTATCAGTATATATTATTCTCAATTAAATCTATCTTATACTTACATATGTGCTAACACTTGCTGACCATTACAAATGCGCAGGCGTCACCACAACCAATATCATATACGAATAGTGTACCTATAAAATAGACTCATCGATCCTGCAGACAAACTGCGCAAGCAGTTTTGTGGGACTATTGTAATAGGTATAAGTTATAATGATAATAAATAAATACAATACAAAAACTTCACATTACGACCCATATTCCTACTGTTTCCGCTGATTAAATCTATACATGGTAGAGTAACCAATCATCTTGTTGGGTCTTAAATATTCCTGTCTGCAACGTGAAAAACAATACCTGCACTTCCGAATCCGAATGCCAAGCGTGGCCAATATGGCAATTCTTCTTTGGCAGTGAATTTTATTTTTTTAATTACTGTTTATTCTACACATCTAACATGAAAAAGAATACACAAGGAATAAGGACACAACAAGTACAGCTTATTTCTACTAAGAACATATTATTCTTTTAAATATAATGATTGTTATTTCTTTTTTACAGTTCCTGTTTTCCGTGGCACGGTTTCACCTGTAGCTGAGTAGTTTTTCTGTGAAAATAAATTATTTACATACATACATACATACATAAAATCACGCCTTTATCCCTTACGGGGTAGGCAGAGCGTTAAACGCCTCGTAAAAGGCACTTTCGCCGCGTCTGACAAAAATTGAGATTGTAATGTGTATTCCTAATGTGTAGTGATAGGTTGTCAGCCCATCGCCTTAATTACAATACACTGTAACCCTCGAGTCCCTTTTGCTGTCTTCTACAGCATGCCCGGGAGGAAGGGCAGCTGGAACATTCTATGTTTTTCTATCTCTCCCAGTCCAGCATGGAAGAAAAATTAAATTATTTCCCCGCGGTAAAAGGTAGCTTATGTCCGATTCAACCAGCCAATTTTTCATCAAAATTTGACTACCCAGCTAAGTTCAGCTCTTTAGGCGTAAAACAGTAACAAAAAACATACAAAGAGATTTAATATGTATTTACTATGCTAAAACAAAACAAAATTAACCAACTTAAAACTGAAAGGTATCAAAATACACCTAGTCAAAAAGATTGCTGGCTAAGCTGCCAGTTACCAACATATACAAACGTTTTACTGTTCTTAACTACTTCTGTGATTATCCTGAATACGAAAGTAAATAAATAAGGATAAAAAGTTCCCGAGCTACATTGCAGCAAAGATTAATGATCAGACGCGACAGTTTTAATTCCCACCAAGAACAAGAAAACAACTTAGATTAAGTTCTCCAATAGAGAGCAAGACATTCCCACATGTACGTATAACTTGATTAACCCGACAATATACTAGTGTTTATTCTCGTTACGTCGTTTTGTTTTAAATAAGCTCACGCCACAACTGGTCAAAGGTGACATAAGCTGGGATAAATATAAAACAGCCTTTGCTCTGCAGTGTGAAACATAAGGTTAATAATAAAAAAGTGGATCATCATAAAAACCTACTGTGTTTGACCACACTATAGTACAACAATGCTATTAGGCGGTTTCAAAACTCTGACACCTGCGTCAATCGAGGAAAGAGAGAGACTACAATAGTTATGTAACAAGAAAAAGTAATATGAAAATACGCCATGTATAAACATTTTGATGGAGATTGAAACCTAAGATTTATTGTTTAAAAAGACTTTTAATATTTTAACTTCACACGCACTTAGTTGACCGGCTTGGCAATCGTGTACTAATATAACAACAAACTAATAAACTAATGTAACCAACTAGTGAGCATTGAGTGACATACATACATGTAATCACGCTTTTATCCCTAATGGGGTAGGCAGAGCCTAAACAAAGGTCGTTCCGCCACGTCTGACAAAGTTTTGAGGGTTATTCAAGATAGATTTGTACGTATATTGCTGTAGTGACAGGTTGTCAGCTCATCGCCTAAATTAGAATAAACTGAAACCCTCAGATCCCTTGGCTGGTTTACACAGCATGCTCAGAGGGAAATGCAGCTGACACATTATATGCTTTCTCTCGCTTCCAGGCCAGCATGGAAGAAAAAAACAAACAAACAACAATAATGGTTATCAAGAAACAGGGAAAAATTATGCACATCTACGTTAGATAATATTTGTCGGCTGTCAATCCAAATTGTCCTATCGACATAACGGGAATAATCCGAACCGACGAACATTTCCATAATGCCAACTGATGTCGACGGAACGGAAGGACGTATTTACATACAATTTGAATTTCCTTTTTGCTATAGTGAAATGGTAAAATTCCTTCTTTTCTAGTCGAATGAAAGTAATGATTGACGGTTTTCGTGAACTCGCAGGTTTGATGATCCTTTTGGGTAGGAAAATTGTGGGGCTGTTTTCACGCGTAACCACAGAATTATAATATTTAGGCTCTTATTTATAAAGCGATCTCAAGAATTAAAGCAATACTAAGTATGGATTTGACAGGCCACATTGTACTGAAATAACATTTCTGACACAAACACAAACTAGCTTTCTATCTTAAGCACTGTTTATCAATCTACACTAATATTATAAAGAGGAAAGATTTGTACCTATTTTTGTATGTTTGTATGTTTGTAATGAATAGGCTCAAAAAGTACTGGGCCGATTTAATAAATTCTTTCAGCAATAGAATGCTACATTCTTCCAATTTGACATAGGCTACATTTCATTTTGAAAAAAATTAGGGATCCTTGGTAAAATTTGAACAATGTAACCGAAGGTGTAGAAAAATGAGTCTTAATACCCCGTGCGAAGCCGGGACGGGCTGCTAGTACTTAATAATAATACACATGAGACAATTTATTTTGGTTTCACCGTGTGCAAGTTGTACAAGGCACTCGGCTATTCCAATATGATTTAGAAGGATAGTAGGGACTTTAATTATAATAATAGTCCTCCCTATGATTTTCGGTGATGGCGGCTAATCTCTTAGAGATCGGCCAACTGCGCAGGACTAGTTTTTAGTGCCGAAGTGTTTGCGCTACACACAGGTGCACTCTATTATCCTTCAATCTCTTGTTCTGATAGGACCGACTGATTGACACGACCAGAGAGAAATCAGGCGCAGGACCGACTGTTTACATGCCCATCTGACAGCATGGATCATCTTATTTTTCGAACAATCAAGTGATTAGCCTGCAATGTCCTAATCAAACTAGAAATAACAACACAAAGTCATTGTCCCCCGCCGGAAAACGAATCCGTGACCTCCGGGTCGAGAGCCCTTGGCTCCAACCGTTAGACCACGAAGGCAGTTACTTTAGTAGGTACTTAACGGCACTGCTTATTATCAGGTAGTCCGTATGCGTAGTTACTACTGATTAGTAAATCAAAACTATTTTCATGACGTGACAAATCTGAGAAATCACGTGCGCTGGATTTGTTATTTTCGGTGCCCAGGCACATAATTAAACATCCATATGTTTGCGTAACACAGAAGTGCACTCCCTATTAATTAATGCAGTCAATATGAATGATTCGTTCTGTGATTTATGGGTCAGAAAATATCGAAACCTACTATTTTGGCGCCTATTAGAATATGGACATCTTTTCTATTGGATAATCACGTGAGTAAAAGGATATTTTATTTTGATTTAAATGCTTTTCTTCCATGCTGGCCTGGGAGCCGGAGAAAAACATAGAATGTGCCAGCTGCATTTCCTTCCGGGCATGCTGCAAAAACTAGCTAAGGGATCCGAGGGTTTCAGTATATTGTAATTTAGGCAATGGGCTGACAACCTGTCACTATAGCAATATATCTACAAATCTATCTTAAAATAACCCTCAAAACTTGTCAGACGTGGCGTAACGACTTTTGTTTAGGTCGTTTACGCTCTGCCTACACCATTAGGGATAAAGGCGTGATTATATGTATGTATGTCTGTTTAAATGCTTATATAAAAATTCTATTAGTAAAAAGTATGGAAAAAACAGACTTGTGTAAAAAAAATAACCAATGCAAGAACCCAATTTATTTTAAAAGAACAGTGAGAGAAAAGTTCACATTGTTACGAACTATAATATTTTAAATATACTATATTTATATTACTGAAGCTATTTTGGATCCACAAATAATGCGGCAATGTACAATGAATAAATATCGAGACGCCAAAAACAATAAACATACATATAATCACGGCTTTATAGGGATAAAGATCATTAGGGAATGGGGTAGGCAGAGCGTGAACGACGAACAAAGGTCGTTCCAATAAATCTGACAAAATTTTGAGAACATTATATACGCTCTTTGCACGATACGATCACAATGCAGTGAAAAAGACAACTTATCGTCGAGGATTACACCTAAGTCCCTAACGCTGGTAAGTTTTGTAAGATGCTCACCATCAATCGAATAATTGAAGTTAACAACATTAATCTTCCTAGTGTAGGTGATGCAGTGACTCTTGTTGACGTTCAGGTCCAGAAGATTTAATTTACAATAATTGCTAAAACTGTCCAAATCACGCTGCATATCCATGCAGTCATGCTCACCACTAATAATACGGTAAATTTTCATGTCGTCGGCATACATGGAGAACTGCGAGTGACGGAAGCATGTGCATATATCAAAAATGTATACATTAAAAAGTAACGGGCCCAAATGGGAACCCTGGGGAACGCCAGATGGGATTGTAGCATATTTTGATACACATGCTCCAATTCTGACCGCTTGAGACCGATTGTCCAGATATGATGAAAACCACCTAAGAAGATCTCCATGTATGCCCACGGACCCCAGCTTATGAAGTAAAATTGTATGGTCCAGTCTATCGAAACATTTGGAATAATCCGTATAAACCGCGTCAATTTGACCACCACCATCCATATGTGTAAGCAGATAGTTGGTAAATACAGCCAGATTAGACGGAACGGACCTTTTGCGCTTAAAACCATGTTGCTGAGTCGGAACTGAACGTTCAAGGAACGGATAAATATGGTCGTGGACAATAAGTTCCATAACCTTGCTAAAATAGTCATTCCTTTATCCCTAATAGGGTAGGCAGAGCGTAAACGACCTAATCAAATGTCGTTCCGCCACGTCTGACAAAGTTTTGAGGCTTCATTTAAGATAGATTACCTTAAAACCTCGGATTACCATCCATCCATCCATATAATCACGCCTTTATCCCTAATGGGGTAGGCAGAGCGTAAACGACCCAAACAAAGGTCGTTCCGCCACGTCTGACAAAGTTTTGAGGGTTACTTAAGATAGATTTCTCAGCTGGTTTTTATAGCATGCTCGGGACGAAATGCAGCTGGCACATTCTATGTTTTTCGCTCGCTTCATAAATAATACGGCGATGTTAAAAAAGCAATCTGTACGAAAATAACTCTGAAGTAACTTTAGCGGTAACCCGCCCACGCTGCAAAAGCTTATTTATAAAACGGCTTTGATGATAATAACTTGTTTTAACTGCCTCCATGGTCTAGAGTGGTTTGAGTGATAATCGTGGGTTCGATTCCCGAAGCTTAGCCATGTATGATATGGTATCAGACTCATCATCTCCATAATCTCCCTACCCTTACCCCGTATCTCTCGGGGCGGCTACCTAATCTAGGTGATTGAACGAGGGTACTGCTTTTTACACAGAGCGCCTGCCATCTGACCTTCGCAACCCAGAAGGGAAACCAGACCCAATCCTAGATAAGGTCAGAGTTTTCAATCCGCCAATGCTTAGCACTAGTCTCTGATATGGCAAAACAACTAATATCTACGGTATTAAACGATATTAACCGGGCCCAACGGCTTAACGTGCCTTCCGAAGTACGGACATAGCGCCGAATAAACGTACAAATGAAATTCGAAAACCGGAAAACACATTGGAGGTGGTATTCGAGCCCAGACCTCTCGCCATCCACTACACCATCGGGCTCTGATATTGCAGATTGATCATACTATTTAAACTTGAGTGAGACATTCTTAGCCTGTTAAATTCTATTGGGATGAGTATACAATAAAACTTTTTCCGAGGTGGACTGGTAGCAAGAGAAAAACGTATATTGTGCCATCTGCATTTCCTCCCGGACATGCTGTAAAAACCAGTTAGGGGATCAGAGCATTCAGTATATTGCAAATAAGGCGATAGGCTGACAACCTGTCACTACAGCAATATACCTACAAATCTTTATGTTACTTAAGGTAACCCTTAAAACATTGTCAGACGGAATTACACATGTTTAGGTCGTTTATGCTCTGCCTACCCCATGAGGGATAAAGGCGTGATTATGTGTAGGTGTGTATGTGTGAGTATATAATATGGTACGAGTATACATTCTAGATAAATTTTTATACCGGGCACCAACATGTCTTGAAGTACGCGACTTATATTCCAAATTCAAATTTATTTATTGCATATCCCTTAATATAAAGGTGTTACAATGGTAAGTAAATAGTTTGTGACACCCTGCAAGGAGACAGCAACTAAAAAGGCAGAATAAAGCAATTACATAAAGTTGTTCATAGCCCATTAACAATTTTATATTTCAAAGTCTTCTGTTGTGTGGGTAGCGAGTCAATCGACTCGATGAACCGTGGTTGCAAAGTGTGTAAACCGCCTAGTAGCACAGCTAATTGGCCTCTGACATGGTTTGTGTAACAACTACTATCAAAGACAGCGACCGGAACCGACGGCTTAATGTGCTTTCCGAAGCACGGAATTTTTTCCTTCAGACAATCAGGTGATTCAGCCTGTATTGCACCAAACTGAAGATAATCTCACAAAGTGATAAATTGACAAATATCAATTTGTGTTCCCCTCTGAGAATCGAACCCAGGACCTCCGGTTGTGAGCCCATGGCTCTGACCACTAGACCATGGAGGCAGTTATATTGAAAAGTGAGTGCCTGTTATTAAATTTTAATTAAAAGGGAAGCTAATGTTCCATGCTATTGGTTAGACTTTGTTGGTCCCACGCAGCTAAGTTGGGTGACTGAGCCGTCAACGAAAATGGGTTGAGAGGACTTAGTTGAAGATTTAATATCAAAACTGTTTCAGAATATTAATAAAACTGCTCCTAAAATAGATCTGCTCCTTCAATAGTAAGAGGTAAACACGGGTTGACTAAACCATCGCGAAAATGACTGATTCCATGTTGGGAGCATGTACACCACTAATGTAAAACTTCATCCGATGCACAATTGGATGGTGTTGGTCTGCCGCCATGGTGTATGTTCGTCTGGTAGCTACAGTCTTTAAACCTCGTGGTTATGATCCAGTGACTGAATCATTTTAAAATTGACTGAGTTTTGAGGTACTTTGTACACTCATTATACACTCTGCAAAAGGACTGACGGATTAGGTGCTCTGTTTAGAAGATACAGCCTTCCGATGGTACTTTCCGAAAAGTTAATTTTGCCTTTTTACGTAACCACGTGCTGAAATGTGTAGTTTGGTATATTTTTTGACCAACACCATCCGATGCGCATAAGTGGTCGACATGCTTCAAACACGGAATCAGTCATTTTCACGATGGTTTAGTCAACCCGTGTTCATCTCTTATACTGTTCTCGGAAAGCTAAAAAATACATCAAAGCGGCAAACAATAAACGAACACTGCAGACATACAAATGGCAGACGCCGTCAAATTACAGCAAGATGAAACATACTCGTTCAATAAAACAATCGCTCCATCTTTGCCCCACATACTCGCGGCGGCGGCCTTATAATACCCAGGGGGGTCCGGGGCAAACTGTACTTACGTCAGCACAGATAAAGCCCTATACGTTTCAGTTCGGGGAGATGCGGGACAAACAAAATTATATAGATGGCGCCGCTATCGAGATTCAGGAATATCGCCTTACAAAGTTGTTGGTACAAAGTTACAGTTTGTGTTTCGTTTATTTGAGGGAGCGCGTTTTCGAGGAAGGGAATTTATCTTGGTGGGTAATTCAAATTTTAACTTTTATGCTTTGGTATTCAATTCGAAGCGGAAAAGATAGGAGCTGCTTTACTCGTATATTGTAAGGGAATTATAGGTAAAAACTCTCACATAAATAACATATTACATGCATACATTTATCCCTACTGGGGTAGGCAGAGCGTCAACGACTTTAACAAAAGTCGTTCCGCCACGTCCTACAAAGTTTTGAGGGGTATTTAATATACATTTGTAGATATATTTTCCTTGTGTGTTGTCAGCCCATCGCCTAAATTGCGATATACTGAAACCCTCATATCCCCGGCTTTTACAGCATGCCCGGGAGGAAACGCAGCTGGCACATTCTATGTTTTTCTCTCGCTCCCAGTCCAGCATGGAAGAAATATTTAAATAACACTTGTGCATATACTGGGTACCTGGTGTTGGATAGCTCTCTCACCAATCAATAATAGTTTTTTAAGTGCAGTTAACGAAACTGAACAACGTTAATTAGTAAGTTCTCAAAAAAAAAACTTTCCAATACAAAGTGACTACCTTTATCAAATAATTTGTATGAAGAAACCAATCAATTTTTTCATTTCCTGAAGGATATTGTTTGTGCAAATTGTTTGTGCAGAATATTGACTGTGCAACCCTTATTAATTTGTGAGAAGCTGTCCTTTACAACCTTTATCATGCTTTGTCCTTAAAACGTCATCAATTTATGATAATACATACATACATATAACAGAGAGCCCGATGGTGTAGTGGATAGGGCCGCTGCCTCCTGAGCGGGAGGTCGTGATTCGAATCCCACCACGTACCAATGTGTTTTTCGGTTTTCGCATTTACTATGTACGTTTATTCGGCGCTTTTTCCGTACTTCGGAAGGCACGCTAAGCCGTTGGTCCCGGTTAATATCGTTTAATACCGTAGATATTAGTCGTTAAGTCATATCACAGGCCAGTGCTAAGCATTGGCGGCTTGAAAACTCTGTCTGGAAACTAGTCTAGGATTGGGTCTGGTTTCACTTTTTGGTTGCGGAGGTCAGATGGCAGTCGCTCTGTGTAAAAACCAGTACCCTAGTTCAATCCCCTAGATTAGGTAGCCGACCCCGTGAGATACGGGATAAGGCTAGGGAGATGATGGACATACATACATATAATCAGTCCTTTATCCCTAATGGTGTAGGCAGAGCATATACGACCTAAACGAAGGTCATTCCGCCACGTCTGACAAAGTTTCGAGGGTTATTTATGATAGATTTGAAGGTATATTGCTGCAGTGAGGTTGTCAGCCCGACGCCTAAATTAAAATATAATGGTACCCTCGGAACCCTTTACTGTTTCTACAGCATGCCCGGGAGGAAATGCAGCTGGCTTATTCTATGTTTTTCTCCCACTACCAGGCTAGCATGGAAGAACTTATGATAATAATAATATTGTGTACCTACCTATTTGATGTAAATGATCCAACAGTAGGGAATTGGGTCAGGATTAGTTTACAAGATTTTGATCCCGAACTTCGTCCTAACTTGGTAAACAGACTGTTTGATGAATTAATCGATATTGAACACCATGTATTAAGAAAAGTCTTTTCCCATTTTCAACGGCTTACATAAGCATAACTTGTATATTATATTACTAGCGACCCGCCCCGGCTTCGCACGGAAATTATCAGTGTTTGTCCACAATATTATGCAAGTATTATATATATATAAACCTTCCTCTTGAAACATTCTATCTATTAAAATAAACCGCATCAAAATCCGTTACGTGGTTTTAAATATTTATGCATACACAGAGATATAGGGACAGAGAAAGCGACTTTGTTTTATACATACATACATATAATCACGCCTTTATCCCTAATGGGTTAGGCAGAGCGTAAACGACCCAAACAAAGGTCGTTCCGTCACGTCTGACAAAGTTTTGAGGATTATTACAGATGATCATGACGTATATTGCTTTAGTGACAGGTTGTCAGCACATCGCCTAAATTACAATATACTGAAACCCTCGGATCCCTTAGCTGGATTTTACAGCATGCTCTGGAGGTGATGCAGCTGGCACATTCTATGTTTTTCCATCACTCCCAGTCCAGCATGGTTGTTGTTTTATACTATGTAGTGATATTACTCCATGGTATAATTATACGTTAGTATACAGGGTGTAAGGGACAACTATCACCAGCATTTCTTCTTTTACAAAATACATACATACATACATACATACTATCACGCCTGTATCCCTAATGGGTTAGGCAGAGCGTGAACAACCCAAACAAAGGTTGTTCCCCCACGTCTGACAAGTTTTGAGGGTTGTTTAAGATCGAACTGGATATTGTTGTAGTGACAGGTTGTCAGCCCATCGCCTAAATTACAATATACCCTCGAATCCCTTAGCTGGTTTTTACAGCATGCCCGGGAGGAAATGCAGCTGGCACATTCTACGTTATTCTGTCGCTCCCAGTCCAGCATGGAAGATTTTACAAGCATTTTACAAAATGAAATACAAATTTGATGACCTATACAAATTAACTCATCGAGGTGGTCATTTTGTATGAAGAGTTCATTTATATCATCTCTTGAAAGAATTTCCTGGTGAGTGTTGTTCAGATTCGTTTACTGAGCAACCCCTATCTGCTTGCGGGACGCTGTCCCTTACACCTTGTATGATATTACTCCATGGTATACATACATATAATCACGCCCTTATCTCTAATGGGGTAGGCAGAGCGTAAACGACCAAAACAAAGTTCGTTCCGCCACGTCTAACAAAGTATTGAGGGTTATTTAAGATACGAGTATATTTTTATCGCCTAAATTACAATGAGCTGAAACCCTCGGATCCTTTAGCTGGTTTTTACAGCATTCCCGGAAAGAAATGCAGCTGGCACATTCTATGTTTTTCTCTCACTCCCAAGCCTGCATGGAAGGAATCCATGGTATAACCAAGTTTATTCGTTTTACTTACCAAATAGAAAATGAAATTGTTCATTTTAGCGTAGCTTTATAAAAATGGCAAGTATCCGTTTAAATATTTTATCACATATTTTCTTCCATGCTCGACTGGGAGCAAAAGAAAAACATAAAAATGTGCCAGCTGCATTTCCTCCCGGGCATGCTCTAGAAACAGCTAAGGGATCCGATGGTTTTAATATATTGCAATTTAGGCGATGGACTGACAACCTGTCACTACAGCAATATATCAATATATTGCTATTGTAGGTATATACCTACAAATCTATCTTGAATAGCCCTCAAAACTTTGCTAGACGTGGCGGAACGACCGTTGTAAATATTTTTTTTCACGAAATGACATAGAAATTTTTATTTTAGTATTTATTGTACACAGTTAGATTTAGATTAATAGTTCACATTTCGACAGCTTTAAACCAATCGTAAAAACATACAATCATAGAAATTTTATCCCTATTAAGTACGTAAGTGAAATATCAAATGTTAATTTGGCTCTAATTTAACAAAATAATAAACAAAATGGTATTGTTTTTGCAACTATACAATGTGTGAAAAAAGTACTGCGTTCCTTTACACCACGTAATGTATTAGTGATATCCAACACAATACACACATTAAATCAAATAAACAAAAATTAAAAATTATTAAATTTGTAAAACAAAAACAAATTATGCATCCCTACGGAATGGCATGCACGCACACTACGACGTTCGGTAGGTTTACTGCCGCGGCCGGGGCCCCATACATTGAGAGTACGTGATCTTCGTCGTGCTAAGACGTGTACATGGTTAATAAGAAATAATTGCATAAAAACAATTATTTTATTGTGCCCTAGTTTTTGTGTTTGCGTTGCGTTCCAGTTCAAGGTGTTACTAGTGAATAATGCTTTGTTTTCTTAGAAATTTTTATTAAACATTTAAAATGAGTGCAGGTAGTGAAAATAGTCCTTTTAATCGGAGCAGTAGAACCCGTCACTCTCCTCCGCCCCCTACGCAACACGAGCAGCCGGAGTCAAGCTTTATGCTCGAAGCCGTGTCTACAGCAGAAATCCAAGGATGGATGGAAATAATCCAGGCATGCCTTGGAGAAGTTAGTAAGATAGTTTCTGAGAGTACGAGCAAGCTTAATACTGACCAGAAAATGAAAATAAGCTCCCTGTGCCTCAAAATAGGAAATGGGTCATCGCAAATTGCAGTAAAATATCAGCAGCTTAAGCGAAAAGCTATGGAAGCCTCTGACTTAATACAAACTCTAAGGGAGAAGCGCGACCTTGCCGAGTCCATCTCTGAACTCAAGCAGACCATCCTAAAGGCGTCTACCAAACCAGCCCCTGTGCCCACCTCGTCGTCTTATGCCGACATGCTGATAAAAGGCAGCAACAAATCCCTTGTGCGTCTTAATTCCCTGAATTTTGTAACCATCTATCCAGTGGACAAGCAAAAAACCAGCGACGAAACTAAAGAAATTGTCCAAAAACTCATCCGCCCCGAACAGATGAAGTTGCAAGTGAGAGGTCTTCGCAAAATTAAAAACGGCGGTGTAGTAATTAGCACAGAGAAAAAGGACGACATTCTTCTTCTGTCGAGTGGGTATCGAGTCTATCGACCCGAAGAACCCTGGTGTCAGAGTTTTTAAACCGCCTAGTAGCACAACCATCAGGCCTGTGACATGGTTTGAGTAACGACCACTATCAAAGACAGCGACCGGGACCGACGGCTTAACGTGCCCTCCGAAGCACGAAATCTTTTTCTTTTCGGACAATCAGGTGATTCAGCCTGCAATGCCCTAACCAAACTGGGGAAAAATTCACAAAGTGATAAATTCTCAAATATCGACTTTGTGTTTCTCCCCTGGGAATCGAACCCAGGACCACCGGATCAGGAGTCCATGGCACTAGCCACTAGCCCACGGAGGCAGTTACAGGCAGGACGACATTGAGAAGTTAAAAGAAACTGTAAGAAAGTCTTCACCTAACTTAACCGTCGACGAACCCCGAAAAAGAAGACCTAGAATTATAGTAATTGGTGTGCCCTCTTCTCTGACAGACAAGAAAGTTGCCCAATATATTTTTGAACAAAATCTAAGTGAAAAAATGCCTCTAACATGCGAAAAGTTTTTAAATGAAATAAAACTTAGCCATAAATCGGGCAAGAAGGGTTTGGAAACCGCAAATTTCATATTTGAAGTATCCGAAAATGTACGTAAAGCCCTCATTGCTCAAAACAGGGTCTACATAAATTGGTCATCGTGTATAGTTAGAGACTTTACCTTAGTGACGAGGTGTTTTAATTGTCACAGATACGGTCACGCGGCAAAATTTTGTAAAGAAGAACGACCTACTTGCGGCCACTGTGGCGAACTAGGCCATCAAAACAAGGAATGCCCTAAACATAATGACTCACCTAAATGTGCTACATGCCTTCATTTTAAAAAGCCGTATCAGCATAAGACAGGTGACGCAGATTGCCCAGCCAAGAAAATGCAGAGATCGCATATATTAACTCTATAGATTATGCTGGCGCTTAGAGCGCCGCTTTTATTTGTATTTAGTTAGCACAGTCTAGTTTATAAAGATTTCTTTATTTTCATTTTATTTTTCCTTACGTCAACGTTTTTACTTTATATGGACGATCTTATTTCTAGTATAGACCATTTTAACTTAAGTACCGTTCACACTTGTGATGCTGACCGCTGTTCCTCGCTTATCCAACACCCACAGACTAACTTAAAAATTCTTCACCAAAATATCCGTAGTATAAACCGCAATTTTGATAAATTACTAACGATGCTCTCGCGAATAAGTCTACGATGTGATATTATTGTCTTAAGTGAAGCCTGGGTCTCATGTGTTAACTTATTGCCTCAACTTAGTGGTTATGTTTCCCATAGTACGCCAAAGTATCACAATCAAAACGATGGCGTTGTAGTTTACCACAAGTCATCACTAACACCTAAAGTTACGCAAGCTGACATTACCGAAGCAACGGCCTTAATTATTGAACTTGACAAATCAACAATAATTATAGGTATCTACCGACCTGATTGCTTCAATAATGCTGACCGTTTCATTGAATCACTCCGAAAATTATGTTTAACTTACAAAGACTTTTTGAACATCGTTGATATAAACATAAACATTGTTCCAAATAATAAAGACCTGAACTACAACAATTACATAGACTGTTTAACCTTTGAAGGACTGTTTCTCGCGTATGATATTTCTACGCGAGAAAACGCCTGTCACGACCATGTAGTTTTAAAGACCAGACTTAAATCGACAAATGTGGTAATAAATTCAACTTTAACGGACCATCATGCGATACTCTGCTGCTTAGATTGGGGTAAAATAAGTAAAGAACCAACTATATCTGTTCCGAAAATTAACTACAATACATTTTCTGTAGAATTCCAAGAGTATGATTTTTCCCGTATATACGAATTGAACCCAGATGAGGCAATGAGCTTTCAATTGAAACATTTAAATAAGGCAGTAGAAAACAACACCAGTATTCGTAAAGTCTCTAGTCGTAAAATAGCTTTGAAACCCTGGATGACATCAGGTCTTCTACGTTGTGTACGACACCGAGACGAATTACACAAAAGTATCAAAGCTCAACCGGAGAATGATGTCCTGAAGATCACATATCTACGGTATAGAAACTTCTGTAACTCTTTACTAAAAAAACTTAAGCGCCAGTACGAAAGAGAGCTTATTAAATCCGCGGGTAGAAATAATAAAAAGTTATGGTCAGCGATTAAATCCATTGCAAATCTAGAGAGAGCTAAAAATACTCCCATCGAACTTCTTTCCTCAAATCGTGAGCCTAAACTTGCGATCAATAATATCAATCACTTTTTTACTAACGTAGGCAAAAATCTTGCAGAAGCTATTCCTCCCACTCAGCCGTTTAATAGTATAAACAGTAGCAGTAGTCCAAATTCCTTTTTTCTTCTTGAAATCACGGAAGGCGAAATTGAGTCACAAATTCAAGCCCTACGAACCGATTGTGCTGTGGGATATGATGGAATAAATGCTAAAATGATAAAAATGGTCAAAAATACCCTGGTCCCTCACCTGACTCATATTTTTAACGGTTGCATAAGTCATGATATTTTCCCAAGCGCTTTAAAATAATCCTCCATATGTCCCATTCACAAGGGTGGTGACCGTAGCCTTGTCGTCAACTATAGACCTATTTCGATTCTACCCACTTTATCCAAAATATTTGAGAGAATAATAAATAATAGACTGTTTAATTATCTTGAAAAAAAATATTTATTGTCTAAAAACCAATTTGGTTTCCGATCCGGTAAATCAACTGAAGACGCCTTATTAGCTTTCACTAACATAATAGCTAAAGACTTAGATGATCAAAAGAAATGTAAAAAAATCTACCTTGATCTGGCAAAAGCTTTCGACACGGTCTCAATCCCATTGTTGCTTAAAAAGTTAGAAGCTAAGAGGAAAGCAGCTTCAATTATTTAAAAGTTATCTCTCGGGCAGAACCCAACGTGTAAAAGTTGGGGATTGCACGAGCGATGACTTGCCAGTACTTTATGGGGTTCCACAAGGAAGTATTCTCGGTCCTACTTTATTTTAATGTTATATTAATCAACTATGTGATTTAAAAATTAATAAATGTACTATTGTTTCATACGCGGACGACACAACCCTCACCTTCTCAGCCTATTCATGGCCCGATGTGTTTAGATTCGCTCAGGAGAGTTTTAATACAGTATCACACAGGTTAGCGTCGAACTATCTAACACTTAACGCAGATAAAACGATGTATATGACTTTCTCGATTTTGAACTTAAATATCATTATTGAAATTCTTGCAAAATCTAAAATAATTTCCCATCAATGTTCCTACCCACCCGCTCTCGTCTGTAACTGCCCTCCTATCCAGGAAACAAACTCAACTAAATATTTAGGTGTTATTATAGATAAGAATCTCACCTTTGTGGAACACCTTAGAAAATTATCGGCACGAATCAGGAAACTCACTTTTATTTTTAAGCAAATTCGACATGTAAGTAGCGAACTACTAGTTAAACAAATATATTTTGCTTTCTGTCAATCTGTACTATCTTATGGAATCACTTGTTGGGGCGGAGCAGACAAAACCCACCTTCTGAGCGTTGAACGGGCTCAGAGGCTAATCTTGCAAGTTAGTTTTTTCAAACCGTATAGATTCCCTACCCGAGAGTTACATAAGGTCACCACTACACTTACAGTTAGACAACTTTATATACTTTCTACTATTATTAGGCAACACTCCTTAGTGCAGTACACAAGTGTGAACAACCCTGTCCGGCGTGACTATTACGTATGTATTTGTTTGAGAAGCAGGACTTTCTTTTTAAATAGATTTTTTATTGTTCAAGGCCCTAGGATGTACAATTTAGTTAATAAAAAAATATGTATTTATGGAAAATGTAAATTCGAATTGAAGAAAATAGCCACCGAGTGGCTTTTAAACTTAACTCATGAGAAGACCGAAGAACTTTTAGATATAGTAGCATAGTATAATAAATTACAATAATAACTTTTAGTTTTACCTATAAATATGTATATTGTCTAGCTCTACGTATGCAACGTTTAAATGTAACAGTTTAAATATATCGCACCCTTAAAACTAAAGTGACCAAATCCAAAAATTTCAACTTTCGGGAAATGGCAAAAAACTGAACCTGAGAACAGATATCGAAAATTCAAAATGTTGTAAAACTTTTTATTTCAAAATTGATTAAAAAAAAATGAAAGAATATTGCAGTTAGGTTCTTTAAGTACCTAAATAATGCAAAATTGAGCCCATAAGTACACAATTTCAACAGGATTTCTAATTTTTTTTAAAGCAAGTCAAAATTAGGTCAGTTTATTGCGAATGATTTTTATACTATAATTGACTGATTGTAAATTAAGTCAATTTAAGATTAAAAACATTAATGACAAAAGGGTACTTTTTAGGATAAGGATACTTTATTACCAATGGGTATGTTAGAGTAACGACCGAAGTAAAACAAAATTATTTCAATGCTAATCAAATCAGTCTTTTAATTAACTCAGTCACATTGCTAATATATAATCAATAATCTTTAATGTTGCTCTCAACTAGAAAAAAGTAATAACAAAAGCTTTTTTTCATTGAAATAAAGTAATTCAAAATTATTATTTTTGGTAGAATCATCAAAATACTGGATATAAACCCAAATTTTAAAACTAAAAGAAACAATTAAAAACATAGAATCATATAAATGTTAGAGTAGAATGAGAATAGAAAAATTAACGAAAAATACACATTTTCATGTAAACCTTATTAACATACTCATTGAAAAGTACAGTTTACTCCAAAGTAAGCACATATAATACCTTTTTTGAACTATATTAGAATCATAATTTGTGTTACGAAGTAAGAACAGATAAAAATCATGAATCAAAACTTAAAGTATTAAAAATATCTTACTATCTTTGGAATCAACATCTAATCAATAATAGGAACAAAACTTAAAGTATTAAAAGATATCTTAGTATCTTTGGAATCAACATTTAATCAAGAATAGGAACATAATGATCAACAACACTATCGTAGTACTTAGAATTAACAAAAAAGAGAACATTATTAAAATAATTGGTATAAAAACTTTGAATTATCAATAACGAGATCTTAGAGATCTTTACACAACTAGTCTAAGATACTATTATAACAATTAGTATAATAACTTGGTATTAAACTTTTATTAAGGATATCTTTGAGATCTTTCTTTTTATTGGCACTGAGATCCAGTTTTTGAGAATAGGCGTTCTTTATCTCCACTTCTTCCAATCCTTTCATCTTTTTTTCTTTTATTACGGAGCAAAATTTTTTTGTACTCCGTTTCTTTGTAGGAAGTCCTGTAATAAATCGTTAGTTTATCATCTTTTATATATTTCAAACACTTAATGTCGGTCCATGCAACATTTTCTTTGTTTTCATTTTCATTAAAGTTATATCCCCATTGCTCTTGTAAATCTTTTAAATCAAGAAAAAAACTATAGTCGATTTCTTGAACTGAAAATGGAGTTCCAGTTTTTTTTGCAGTTCTAATAAGTGCCACATATTGCGACGGAGTATAGATTGGACCAGATTTTAAACTGCGTTTGACTTCTTTTTCAATTAAACTGTGAGCGTTATCTCCCTCACATTGAGTATGTCCTTGTATAAGAAATTTGTGGGTGATTGATTTTATATTTTCAAAATATATAACTGCAAATGAGAGTAAGCTTGCTATATACTTATTTTTGTTCTGGCCTCCACAGTTATCGGAATATAATATAACGTCAACTTCTTTTCCAGTAGATTTTGCATCCACAGATTTTAAATAATCGAAGAGACACGAACCGATTTCTATAGCCCCCCTTTTTCCTCGAGTCTCGTCCCAAAAGTAACAATTAACGTTTTTGTAAACACAATAGTCGTCTTTTGTTTTGTTGGGTTGGTCCAGCTCTACTACGGTCAGGTTGAAGCAGTTTAGTTTAGATTTGTAATAAAATGATGAGGAATTGCCAACGGGACATTGCATGACAGCTTGAAGATCAAAAACGGCGCACTCACTATTTTCGCTAATATTCGTTCTATCCGTGTCCTTCTCCTTCCTACAATCTTTTTTTTCGTCATGGTGAGCTTAATATTTTTCCTTTATGGCAGCTTTCGCGATATCTGAATAAAGTTGGTATTGCAAACATAGATCACATTGATCTTTTTTGGGTGTAAAAAATCCGATATTAAAGCGGGTTGTAAAAACTTCATAAAAAGTACAATATTTCCCAAATGGTTTTTGTAGTTCTATTTGTTTTAGTTTAAAATCCCTGTAAATTTGAGCTATAGTGCGATAACCATCGATATACTCTCGGGACGTCTGAGCTCTCAAATAATGTGACTCAATCCTTGGTATAGAATTTATATGATTAACCATGTCCTGAATCAAATCTGGGCTGGTAGTTTTGTGACTACCATGCTTACCTCGACGATCTTCTTCCACAAAACCTTGGGCATCAGTCTTATTTGTTACAGTGCGAATCATGCGGTCGGTAATATCCAATGTATTCATGAAAAACGTTTTGCACACGCAAATTTTGATATTGTTAACCATGAAATAAAAAGCATAGCTACAGCCCTTAGGCTTTTGTGCGTTTGTGTAACGGTATTTTGGAGTGATTGGTAGCATGCAGGAGAAAATGTACGAACGTTGAAGGTTTACATCACCTTGTGCCCAGAAACTTGTATGTAACTGAGATCTTTGTTCTTCACTTATATTTTCAGAGCACTTAAGCCGGCATTTATCAGAACATGGTGGTTTCACATAACGAGCTGCCATTTCTCGTTTCGTTTTAGAACATGAGACGTAAGCTTTTCCAGTGTTTCTAGCTATTTTAGCCATTTCGACATGTCACGTTTGCGTTTTCTGCTATTAGTGCTAGGATCAGCAATAGAACTATCATTTTCATCGTTTGAGGACCTGTCGTTTGAAGAAGAACTACTACATGATGAACTTGTTGAACCACTACTGCTCGATCTATAAACACGTTTGCGTATGGTTTTTCTTCCAGGTATCTGATTATGGTAAGTGGGGTCATCGTCACTTAAATCAGCGTCACTTTCATCTGTATGAATGGGTGACACTCTGTATTCTGGACTAAGGGTACGTTTTCTTGAAGCGCGTTTAGATAGTAGTCCTTTGGAGGTTATTGTAGCAGAAATACTTGGAGACACAGATTCCAAGCTTATTATTTCACCAATGTTCGGGCACGTGTTCTCCTTTTCAGTGGCTACTATAGGCGGATGGTCTGAGGTAAGTTTAGAAGTGACATCTGCTGGTAAACGATCGCGTTTCAATCTCACTAAGCTCAAAGAGCATTTAAAAGAATTTTTACTTACAGCAGAAGACTGTATTTTTGCAGGGTTGTGTGACGCGGCTGGAGGAGTGCTAGGCAGCAGCTGGTTGTCCGTTGTCGCGGAAGAAGTACTAGGCGGCAGCTGGTTGTCCGTCACTGCGGGAGGAGTGTTAGGCGGCAGCTGGTCGTCCGGCGCCGCGGGAGGATTGCTAGGCGGCAGCTGGTCGTCCGGCGCCGCGGGAGGCGTGCTAGGTAGCAGTTGGTTGTCCGTCGCCGCGGGACGAGTGCTAGGCTTCAGCTGGTCGTCCGTCGCCGCGGCGGGAGAAGTGCTAGGCGGCAACTGGTCGTCGGACGCCGCGGGAGGAGTGCTAGGCGGCAGGTGGTTCTCCGATGCCACGGGACGAGTGCTAGGCTTCAGCTGGTCGTCCGTCGCCGCGGGATAAGTGCTAGGCGGCAACTGGTCGTCGAACGCCGCGGGAGGAGTGCTAGGCGGCAGCTGGTCGTCTGGCGCCGCGGGAGGAGTGCTAGGCGGTAGCTGGTTGTCCGACGTTACGGGACGAGTGCTAGGTGGCAGCTGGTCGTCCGACGCCGCGGGAGGAGTGCTAGGCGACAGCTGATTGTCCGACGCCACGGGAGGAGTGCTAGGCGGCAGCTGGTTGTCCGACGCCACGGGACGAGTTTAGGCTTCAGCTGGTCGTCCGTCGCCACGGGACGAGTGCTAGGTGGCAGCTGGTTGCCCAACGCCGCGGAAGGAGTGTCTTCTAAGGTTATTTTTAACACCGGCCCTCTTGAACTTTGTGGTGGTGTTAAGCGCAAAGCATTAAACATCTTTTTTGCTCTTACAAATTGCGATTTCTTCCCCATTGTCTTTTTATTTTGGGCAAACCTTAAAATAAAATAAGGTCAAATGAGTTTTGAATATATAGTTATAAAGAGGCTTATTAACTAAAGTGGCATTTATTTAAACAACAGTTTGATAATAAGGGGACACAATTAATAAACAGCCAAAGTAAACACATGGGATTTTACTCATAAAATGACGAAACATTGAAAATGTCTATAAAATTTTCACAATTTTTAATCATAAAGTGTCTAAAAACACTTATTCGTCAGTTTATGTCTAAAATCTACACAAAGAGCTTACCATTCCTTTTCGCAATAAAGTGACGAATCCTCGAATCGGGCAGCTTAATACACGTCCACACTCACGCGCGTCTGGCGCAGTACTGACTTGGTCGGTTTATAACGAAAGTGACGCGCGGATCAGGCGATGCTAGAAAGAGACCGATATATAATCTATCTCACTTCTACTAAGAAAAATGTAATTTTGATTTTGTAGAATTGTGAGTTATGCTTTTTAACGTCGTTTTATTGCAAAAACTCCAAATCCGAAAATTTTGAGTTCAGTCACTTTATTTCTAAAGGTGCGATATATATATATATATATATATATATATATATATATGTAATTTAATGTAAGTGCTTATTAAAAATATAATTAATTATTGCAAATAGAAAAGTGCCGAAATAAAATAATAAGTATGATTTGTAAACATCCAATGGTCATAACACAGGCTTCGATTGAATGCTTAGCATGATCATTGGTTGTAATTATGAAAACAAATGTAGCGTTATATTTTAAGTATAGTTCTAAATATTAGATATGACATGTAAATCATAATTTTGACCTAATAAATTATTCTTATTCTTATACCGCGCCCCGTGGTCGCCCGGCTGTGCCGCCTCGCCTTAGTGTGCGTGCCGTAGAGTTGGGGTTACTTGTATATGTTGATAAAATTAATAAAATATAAATAATTTTACTTAATGTGTGTATTGTGTTGTATATCACCAATAAATTACGTGGTTTAAAGAAACGCAGTAGTTTTTTTATACCCGTTTTATGGTCTTCCCACTACTACTCAGAGTCGTTGTTCGACTCGAGAATACACTCGCTAAGAAGAAGACTACTGCTGTAGGTGATGAGACTCCGTAGTCGTTGTTTGAGAAAACAAAATCCGCAGTAGCTGGGTAACAATACTTTATTCAAACAGCAAGGAAGTACAAAGCCAGGAAGGGTTGAAACGCCAAGGAACAAACAGCGGCGCGTTAAGCAAAATAGGCACGAGCCAGGCGTTCAGGGCAGCCCAAAGCACACTAGCTGGTCATACAGATTATACTATACTTGACTAGGCCCGTATACTTCCACCGAAAGGCGTAAAGCTACGTGCACTGAGACAGTAAGCGCAGAACAATCCCGGACTTCGGATCTTCTTCACGTCGGCCGCTAAGCGGCCGGCGGGGAGACGCTATCGAGGCTGGGCCTCATGAGCGTGGTCTCAATTCGCTGCCTGTGACAACAGGGAGGACTTTGGGGCGCTTTAAAAGCTCGGTGTCTAGTCCGGGGTCATCAGCAAACTTCACGCCACGGCGAGATTGAGCCAGCCGGGGGATTCCCCATGGGGGGAGGCCTAGCTAGCGACCTCAAGCTCGCGGCGGCTCGTTTCTGGGGGTCAGTCCAATGGGGTTACCCACATTCCTAACTAGTCGACATGGAGTAGTGGATGTGGGCATTTGGGAGAGCGGGCTAGGAAAGCCTCTCGCTTCCCTTCTTTGAAAGGCCACCCTGAGCAGCCGGTATTGAGGGCCTCAGGTCGTCGAGGCCCTTCTCGATGATACCGGTAGCGTCCGTTCCAGTTCGAAGCGCTACCAGGACTTCCGTTAGGATCCTGATCGCCTTTATCAGGATCTGGTCCCTTTCAGGGACGGCTGCTCGTGGGCTGTGTTGTCTCGGGGCCCACTGACGCTTCGGAATCTCCCCCTTAGGATTAGCCTAAGGGGTGCCGACCGCATTAAGTGGGCCCGTGGGTGGCTCTTTTTCGACCGGAGGAGGTGCTTTTCTGCGGCGTCTCCTCGGCTTCCGCTTACTTTTACTTTTCGCCGGGCCGGAGGGGTCGTTAGCGGCCACCATGAGAGAACCTGCCGCGTTGGTCTCTCCCTGCGGTGCCGCTTCCTTCCTCTTCGGTTCGGCGATGGGTTTGGGTCAGGAGATTCCGGCCTCGGTTCCTTCCAGCGCGGTGAAGTAGCGCTGGTAGGCGCGGAACTCCTGTTCTGTCTTAGACAGAAAACGGAAGCCTTTTCCGTAGGGGCGCGCGTTCGGGAGATGTCCCAGCTGCTCCTTCAAAATCCTGAGGTGATGGGCCCAGTTTGGTAACCGGTCCACCACAATAGGCGGCATCTTCTTGCCCCTGCACAGATTGGTAGGGGGCGGGACGAGCGGTTTCTGCGCCGGAGGCGGTTGACTGGCTTTCGGCGGGCTTGAGCCCGGCGTCGAAAGCGCAGCGGCAGCAGCGTAGTTCGTCGTCGTGACCGGTGACGTTTCCATGTCGGATCCGAGAGACGGCATAGAGAGTCCGGGCGGGGTTTTTCGGGGGGCCGGGAGAGGTCATTCTCAAGGCTACGATGACGTCGATGGGTAAGCTCGCTTGTCGGCGCGCGATTCATCGGCACGCAAGGCTGCTGCACTCTTCCTCAGTGAGTCGAGGGCTGCGTGCCTTGCGGCTGCGCGCTGGGCGGCGGTGAGCTCCGTTCTTTGCCGCTGCAGTAGCGGCGGGACGAGCGGTAGCTGCGGAAGGGGCGGCAGCGCGGGTAAACGCGGCGGCGGCGGTAGCTTCGGCAGCGGAGGCGTGGCTGGGCCAGCTTTTATCGCGGCTGCGATAACGGCGATGTCGGAAGCAGGGAGTCGCGCCGGCATGGTAATAATTGCGCGCGCGCGTGCCTTGTCCTTCTGCTTCTTGGGACGGCTTCTTGCCTGACGAGGGCATTGTTAATGCTCAGTGAGCATGGATTATTTAATCTGGGGCCTGGTTCCGCGCGAAGCGTAGCCCAGCCCCCGGGACGGGCAAAAACTGCCGCACCCCCCGGTGGTTCCCGCTGGTGGGAGGCCGGGGTTGAGGGTACGAGCAGAAATCACCCTTGACGACCGGGGGTAGGCAGCAGAAAAAGTTTGCGAGGAGTGAGGGTACCTGGAGATCACCCCGAAGTACCCCCACAAAAACTTAAAACTTCCGTGCGCGGTAGGTGGGTAGGCGCGGCGACGAGCTACCCACGCGAACACGAACTAGGCGGCGAATCCAACAATCCCGGTGAGGTTTCTCCACACCTTATACAGTCGTCGTGAACACAACGATACCGCGTTTCTAATACTAACACCGCCATCTGTATTCAGCCACTAGTACTAATGTCTGTAGTGTTGTGGTTGTCCATCTCCTTACAGTCCCCCTCTCTGGCCATGAAGACGACCCGACGAGTAGGACAGGATACATGTAAGCCAAACGACGTTCATTGCAGAATAATCCACTCCCCCTCTATTCTCTCTCTTGCTTGCTATGTGGGTATGTAGTTCTGTATTATTGTAGCAAATAATCTCCAAAGTAGCTAATTCCATTCTGGAAATAAGTTCTTAGCTTCTGCTTCCCTTGTTTGAGATTCACAATCTCTTCATATATAGATTGCATCGATTTCTTAGGAGCAAATGTCTGACGGATGCGTTCTTCAAATTCACTCCATTTCTTGCCACCAAACTGCAGCATCTTCTTTAAGAACTAGAGGGAGGGCAGTCAGAGCATCTATATCTGTTATACCTTCTATTATTCGTTGTTTCCTGCTGCCTAGTTGCCTAGAAGATATTGCTAGCTTGGCAATAAGGCCGCCAATTGTACTACTTTTCTGTCTAATGAATTTGTAATTTCTGTTTTCTTTGTGCGCTCTGCTCCGATCCGCTTCATTCCGTTGCGTTCCGTTCTGTTCTTTTCTATTCAGTAAGCATCATATAGTGGAAAGACTATAAAATATAGCCCTATGAAAGCTCCTAATTTATTTTTGTATTTTTCAGTACGTCAATCCTCTCTCTTTTGTACTATTTCCAATGAGTCTCCAATTTCTACTGTTGCTCACATTCTGCGGTATATTTTTATTTCGTTTGAATTATTTTTTTATTTTGTTTATTCGTACGACAGTCTGAATTTTACGTATATACCAGTAGTCAAAACATTTAGTCAGATGAAACATCAACCAATATTTTTCTATGAAATATCAGTTTTTTTAATTGAATTCCATTCCATTATTATCTTTGGAAGGTAAAACAAGGTTGGTTACGGGAAATAATACAAAGAATGTTTATAAATGATTTATTTCAAAACATTAAATTATTTCAAATAATTTTAAGTGACTAAGTAGATACATATAATCACGCCTTTATTCCTAATGAGGTAGGCAGAGCGTAATCGACCTATATAAAGGTCGTTCCGCCATATCTGACAAAGTTTTGAGGGTTATTCAAGATAGATTTTTATGGATATTGCTGTAGTGACAGGTTGTCAGCCCATCGTCTAAATTGCAATATACTGGAACCCTTAGCTGGTTTTTACAGCAAGCCCGAAGGGAAATGCAACTGGCACATTCTATGTTTTTCTCTCGCTTTCAGTCCAGCAGGGAAGAAAATAAGTAGATCATTCAGTAAAACTCTAATGAATCAATCAAAATCAACCTAACTATCTAACTTACCCAGGGCAACAATGAAATTACCAGCAGAATCTGGGTCACAATCAAAATTGCATTGCACACATTCTCAAAGACAATTCCCAAAACTGCATCTTCCGAAACTTTTGTTATTTGCAGAGATTTCTATCTCTTTCTTCGGGGGTAAAACTCAAATGGTTATTCATAGTCATTTGGCACGTACCCTTATATTTTCGTACCGTTGTCACAGAATATAGAGACGTACTGTACCCCAACTGACAATAAAATGGCTGAACAATAACGGGGTAAAGGACAGAGTCCTGCAAACTGGTAGGCTACCGAAAATTACTCAGCCAACGAAATTGAACAATTTTCACCGGAAAACTGTTTTTAGGAGATGAAAAAAAAAATTGACCTTCCGATACAAAATGAACATCTCAGTCAGAAAATTTGAAAAACTTCCCGATTTTTTTTTTTACTACTGGTAGTTGTTCATTTTCTTGACTGAGAAACCTCTATCAGTTTGCGGGACGCAGTCCTTTACACCCCTTATGAACGAACAATTGCAAAACTATAGTTAAATAGAACCAAGTTATTTGATCATATTGATTTTGACACTTCTAAATTCAAGTTATGGATTTATTATTCCTACTATCTGTGCCCGCGACATCGTACGCCCGATTTGTATGGAATGTCCTACATACTGAAAACGCTTCTCCGCGCGTAGGAGCGGGTTCTGCCAACCCACGCGCGGGCATGTGTTTCGCATTGTCTGATCTTAGTTTTTGTATGGACCTGATTCAAATTAAATTCCTAAATCCTCTCAACATTAGATTTTTTTCACTTCCTTCCCAAAGATTATTTCATAATGATCCTTCGAAATCTATAATCCTGTTTAAACAGATTATTAGAGCAGAGATTATTTTAAAAGTAAACTTTGAATCAGCGAAGTTTATTATTGAAAGTAGATTTAATTCACGTTTTTGCTGCCAACAATACTTATTTTAAGCACGTGGGTGTTAATCTCCTACTTACGTTATTATAATACGCTTTGTGGTTTGAACCTGTGTGGCAAGGGAATTTAATCAATATCTCAATAACGACTTAGAGCTTTCACGGCTTTCACAAGCTCTGAGAATTTACGTTTATTAACAAGCTCGTTACTGTTGGGCAATGAATGCGCAAGTGCAACATTGCAAGCTGGTAAAGTATTTTTATCTCATGACTGCCATTCTGCCATACTTGTGGTTGTGTATACGGACATGCGCGCATGTGTGCGTAAATAGAGGTTTCCTATGGAGAGCTCACGCTCACTAAATCTCAAGATTGAGAGCAATATTAAGTATGGATTTGACAGGCCATAATGTACGAAAAAGACATTTCTGATACGAGCTCAAACTAGCAGTCAAACTCGAATGCTGTTTATAAATACGGGCCTTAGTATTTTCTTACTCTTTTGAGCGCGTAGGTACATTTACACACACAAATATGACAAAGCGGCAGTCGTAAGATAAGTCTATATCGACGGTTAAGTGCTAAACGCTGCCATCTACATTTTCATAGGTGTTGCTGTTGTAAAACCTTGTTCTATCAAAATATAGCTGTAATCCAATTGAATGTCTTATTTTTCTAATACCTGCTATCCAAAGAATGCTTATTATTTGAATTTAATGCTTCTCTATTAGAAGAATCAAGCAATGAAGTCGAAAAACAAAGTTAACAAAAGTCACCATTAAAATGTCGATGGTAGTGTTTAGCGCTTCGCCGTCGATACGTATGTATGTCACTGACAGTCGGTAGCAACCTCTATTCGTTTTGCAAGCATTAGCGTTGCGATTATGTCACGTTTTTCCATAAAAAACAAAAATTCCATATAAAACAGATATGAATGGGTGCGCAAGCTGTTATATATTTAATAGTAAGGCCAATTCGGATCAGAAAATATTCGGATACGGTTTCGGACTGGTGCAAAAGCGCTCTAAATCTGTAGAATATTATACTTTTCAGTCTAACAAGCTGACTGCCTCCGTGGTCTAGTGGCTAGTGCCATGGACTCCTGATCCGGAGGTCCTGGGTTCGATTCCCAGGGGGGAAACACAATGTTGATATTTGAGAATTTATCACTTTGTGAATTTTTCCCCAGTTTGGAGGACATTGCAGGCTGAATCACCTGATTGTCCGAAAAAGAAAAAGATTTCGTGCTTCGGAGGGCATGTTAAGCCGTCGGTCGGGGTCAGTCTTTCATAGTAGTCGTTACTCAAACCACGTCAGAGGCCTGATAGATGTGCTACTAGGTGGTTTAAAAACTCTGACACCAGGGTTCATCGGGTCGATAGACTCGATACCCCACTCGACAGAAGAAGAAGTCCAACAAGTATCATTATCTGACCGCATTGCTACTCAACAATTAATGTTGGAAAACAAGATATGTGACACGTTCTTACAATTCCACCTCATCTCTATACTGCGACTCAAGTCTCCATACGATATTGCGCGCCCGTATCTATCTTGAACAATAACATCCACACCCTTTGACCCTCCATTCCTGTAATTTTATGTGAATACATCTGCGTGTAATCTTAGATTTCATATTGGGGACGATTTCGTAAAAAAAACTTTGGGTCTTGTTGTGTCGTTGGGATTTGATGGATTGTATTGTTTGTAGTGCTTATTGATTTTATTTTGTGGTTTATAAGCACTACATTTTTTGTTAATAAAGTTCCCTTCATAAGACTGATCAATTCTCTGAAAAATCCTCAAATCGCTCGAAATGATACTACTATGTACAAAGATAACATATAAATTGCAATTATATTGGATGCCCAAAAGATCAACTATTAACTTCCCTAATGATATTCAAAGATTCATCTACACGATTTGCAATAAGCAATTTACACCCATAAAATCTGTTCAAAACGGGTAGAATTTTCTCCCTATTATGAACTCTTACCCCTCCTATAAACTTACACCGTAACCCTTCAAACGAAGGAAATGTAAGTGTTCATTTTATTTTATGGCTGTGTACTTTTATTTTCCCTGATATTTATCACTTCAAATCCCCCTTTCAAAATATTTCTCATATTTACGCGAATGGGGTTGTGAAAATAGTGACAAGATGATTTATTGAATTGCCACATGGGGACTAGTTATCCAGAGATAGGAACCCGTTTCTATTTAAAACCGTGCCTTGGAAACGAGAAAAAATAAAATTAAATCGTTTTATGTGGATGATATTTCTTAGGGTTGTAAAAGTGAAATAAAAATATATGTAGATGATTTTATTGTATTGTATTCGTTCGCAATAGCTAGAGCCCGATGGTGTAGTGGATAGGGCCGCTGCCTCCTGAGCGGGAGGTCGTGGTTCGAACCCCACCAGTCACCACGTACCAATGTGTTTTTCGGTTTTCGAATTTCATATGTACGTTTATTCGGTGCTTTTTCCGTGCTTCGGAAGGCACGTTAAGCCGTTGGTCCCGGTTAATATCGTTTAATACCGTAGATATTAGTCGTTAAGCCATATCAGAGGCCAGTGCTAAGCATTGGCGGCTTGAAAACTCTGACCTAATCTAGGATTGGGTCTGGTTTCCCTTCTGGGTTGCGGAGGTCAGATGGCAGTCGCTCTGTGTAAAAACCAGTACCCTCGTTCAATCCCCTAGATTAGGAAGCCGACCCCGTGAGATACGGGATAAGGCTAGGGAGATGATGATGTATTCGTTCGCAATAAAAAAAACCTTTTAAAATACTTCAGTAATATACACAAATCTATTACAAACTAATAATGTAGCTAGTAATATTAACAAAATATATATCCGGGCTATAATTCATGAACCAATAACTCAAACAACTAGACTCCGGAGGTAATTGCTTTACTAAATACGTATTTGGACTAACTTACCATGTACTTAATTTAGCAAGTAGTTATATTTATCAATATCAAAGGCATTTTGCTGTTCCTAGAAACCTTAATATGTTTATAGCGAAAACTATCTATTTCATAGAGATCCTGTTATTGATAGGATCGTGAGGAACATAAGGTAGTATATCGTAAATTATTATTTATGATGGTATATAAAATCCTAATCCTAAGAATATCCATATATATGTATGTATATAAATTCACGCTTTTATCCCTAACGGGGTAGACACAGCAAAAACGACCTGAACAAAAATGTCGTTCCGCCGTTGACAAGTTCTGAGGGTTATAACAGAATTACATACATACATACATACACATGATCACGCTTTTATTCCTTATGGGGTAGGCAGAGCGTAAACGACCTAAAAAACAAAGGGCATACGCCACGTCTGACAAAGTTTCGAAGGTTATTTAAGATATATCTGTATGTATATTGCTGTAGTGACAGGTTGTCAGCCCATCGCCTAAATTATAATACACTGAAACCTACTCGTAGCTGGTTTTAATAGCACGCCTGCCGGGCTGCTTCTTGGACAATTGGACATTTTATGTTTTTCTAACACGAAGGACAAGAGCTTTGGACGAATAAAACTGCTGCGTCTAACTTACATAATGTTACAATCTGGACCCTCATGAAGGCATAAAATTCGAAAAAATACCATTACAACTGCAATATAACTTCAGCCAATTTGCGGCACACGCAAACCAGCGTTTACTTAATGCAACATGAACTTTTTATGCACTTTTTCTGACTTCACAGAAAATGTCATTTGCTTTTTAGATTACTCCATTCATAATTATTAAAACTTTGGCGGTTAGTGGTAGTAATTATCAACAGTTTTATTGTTATCGCTTTATGGTAGGTAGTTTTGTGTTATGACTTAATTTTTCATAGTTTAAATTGTTGCTGAAGATTTTGTTTTCTTGGTGAAGTTGGTAAAATATAGAAAACGTGTAATTCTTTTTTTTATTATTCTGCTACTATTCTGCAAAGGTTTTGGTACTGTAATTTAATGGGAGATTCCAATTTTATGTGCTACCTATACCTAGGAACCTATATGTTAATGATTTCTATCTTATATTCAAATTTAAGCTGGCCTTGAACCTTGAACTGAATAGGAGGCTAATGAGAGGTCGTCTTATAAGCTTTTTCTGCTAACAAATCAATCCAAACCTTTCTTCACTTTATTGACAAACATATTCTTATTTTAACTACCTATATAAATTTAAAATCTTAAATAAAATAGCACAGACTTGCAGATTTTTAACTTTATTTTAAATACTAAGCGGATTAAATAACTATATTACTTCCATGCTGGACTGGGAGAGATAGAAAAACATAGAATGTTCCAGCTGCCCTTCCTCCCGGGCTTGCTGTAGAAGTCAGCAAAAGGGACTCGAGGGTTACAGTGTATTGTAATTTAGGCGATGGGCTGACAACCTGTCACTATGGCAATACACATTACAATCTAAAATTACCCTCAATTTTTGTCAGACGTGGCGAAAGCGCCTTTTACGAGGCGTTTAACGCTCTGCCTACCCCGTAAGGGATAAAGGCGTGATTTTATGTATGTATGTATTTTAAATAACTAACGAAATTTTAAAATAAGCACAAAAATCTACTAGACTCTAAACATCCACTTTTATCACTAACTGTTCAAAAGGGGCATCACGTAAATAACGGTGAGCTATGAGCAATTTGTAAACGGTAACCGCGGTTAAGGATTCGGCAGGCATTCCGATATATCGGCCAGAAAGGGCAAAGAGCTTGCGAGTAGAGATGCAATGTTTCGTAATTTCACCGAAAACATTGGTAAAACTCATTGAGTATTTTACGGTTATTACGGTAAAATTACCGGTGGCTTATGACGTTTTAAGAGGATTTTTTATGAAGTTAAAACTCAAATTGATTCGAGGATTACAGTGTATTGTCATTTAGGAGATGGGCTTATAACATGCAACAATATTTATGTATAGCGATGCACATTTGAATCTTAATTACCCTGAACATTTCTTAGGCGTGGCTGAAACCCCTCTGCGAAGCGCTTTACGGTCTGCCTACCCATTAGAGATAAACGCGTGACTGGTTATTCACGTATGTATAAAAAGAAAACAGTAAATACGTTTTCTACCGAATATGACCGTAATTTATATTTTTACCGTATTTTACCGGCTTCACATCCCTAGAAAGAGCTCGCGAGATATATGGAACGCACCTCAGTGATTACCGTTATAAATGTACTGGAATTTGGACATTTGAATAATGGATTCGACCTTGATATTGAGGCTTGAGAAAGGGAACGTCGTTTATCAGGTTTGGGTGTTATTTTGCACGAGTTCGTTCTTTTTTGGAGGGATGCAGCCAGCCAGTATGTATATTGGGAATTTTGCCTAGGTATGGAAATATATTTTTTGTACAATTTAAGCGTATTTTTATGCATATGCGAAAGGTTTAGTCTTCTTCTTTTTCTTATAGAGTGGATCTATAACCCGATAAACTCTGGAGTTTTTAAACAACTAATAGCATTGCTACTAAAAGTTCCCTAATACGGTTTGTGAAACGACCACTATCAAAGGCAGCAACCGAGACGGATGATTTTAATTATATAATAAAATATTAAATTAAACTTAATTTAATTATACATGGACAAATAATTGCTAACGTGACTGTAATGTAATTTCGTCTGAAATCAAACAATTTTATATATCCATCGAAGCACGGAATCCATTTTCAGTCTCTTCTGCATGCACTGTCCTAACCAAACTAAAGAAAGGTACACAAAGGTATATAAGTTGCCAAATAATATCAACTTTGTGTTTCCTCGTGGGTACTGAACCCATGACCTCCTGCTATGGCTCAAACCATTGTACCACGAAGGCAGTCTCTCTGGCCTTCTTTTAAATGTTATCGTTTGTAATATTTTATTTTCTTTACAATGACCTACTTTCAAATCATAATTGTAGTTCGTAACTAATAGTTTAATTTCGTTACACCACCCTTGGCCTATCGAAGTATAACTTATACACCGAAATCCATTGACCACTGTTCGTCACGCAAAGGTTCACTTAAGATTTTTTTACCATTCGTTTCGTAGGCACAGGTATTTTACCGTAGCCATTTTATGAAATTCCTGACATGGAATCCAACCATTAGATTTTTGTTGATTGCCCGTAGACGCTTGCTACGTGCGTAGTAGAAATGCTACCAAGTTTCGTAGAACATCGAAGTTTTAGGATTCTCTTTTATGATTGTTTGAATTGTTGTTACCTTAGATACATTTCGGCGTATAATATCAAAAAACACAATCTACCAGCACAGAATTTTCTGGTCAATAGCGTTTTATTTTTTATTTTAAGCATTTTACCGGAAATGCAAATGATCAGAATGAAAATATTGAAAGCTGATTGCTAGCGTCAACTTCTATTCTCATTTTTATTAGCTTGTCCTATAATTTCTTTAAATCTTCAAAGGCTGTAAAGTAACCGTTGCACATATTTTTTTATTACACGATTAAAAAATATGTGTTTCAAAGTATTATGTTAACTCATGACCATGACATGTTACGTTTTTTTAGTTTTAGTTAACTGGATAAAATCGGATAGCTATGAAGATTTTTTTTAAATAGAAATACATAAATATGTACGTATGTATGTACATATAATCACGCTTTTATCCCTAATGGGGTAGGAAGATCGTAAATGTCGTTCCGCAACGTTAGACAAAGTTTGAGGGTTATTTATGATAGATTTGTATATATTACATGTAAGATTGATATTGCTGCAGTGACAGGTTGTCAGCCCATCACCTAAATTACAAAATTTATTTATTTATTTACTGTTTTATGTACACTAGTAACATGAGAAAGACAATACACAAGGAATAACGACACAACAGGTACAGCTTATTTCTACTAAGAAATTTCTTCCAGCTTACCTACGGAAGCGAGACTTAAAATGAGAGGCAAATTAGACGTGCACAAATAAAGCATAATATTAAAATAATACCAGACAATTATAAATTATACATACATACATACATATAATCACGCCTTTATCCCCAATCGGGTAGGCAGAGCGTAAACGACCTAAACAAATGTCGTTCCGCCACGTCTGACAAAGTTTTGAGGGTTATTTAAGATGGATTTGTACGTATATTGCTGTAGTGACAGGCTGTCAGCCCATCGCCTAAATGACAATATACGGAAACCCTCTGATCCCTTAGCTGATTTTTACAGCATGCCCGGGAGGAAATGCAGCTGGCACATTCTATGTTTTTCTCTTCCTCCCAGTCCAGCATGGAAGAAAATAGTAATACTCGGGTAATTAAATATAGTCTATGTTATGGCACATGACTCAATTTGAATAATTCAGTTACATTACGTGCAATTACTTCACGTGTTTGACTTTAAGATAACATTGAAACTAAACATTAAATCAATTCCAAAACGATTTGACGATAAGGCTTTAGTGCCTTTATACAGACAAACTGCAAACCGACTGCAAATTGGCAATTCAGATGCTGAATAAATGCACGCAGTTGAAATCAATGCAATAACACTACATTTGATGTGCCATATTTTGGCAGGAGTCGTCCAATGATCCGATGAACCATATACATATATACATAAATTCACGCCTTTTTCCCTTACGAGGTAGGCAGAGCGTAAAACGCTTAGTGAAAGCTTTTATGCCACGTCTGACGAATATTGAGGGCAATTTTAGATGGTAATGTGTATGGCTATAGTGACAGGTTGTCAGCCCATCGCCCAAATTACAATACACTGCGACCCTCGAATCCATATTGCCGACTTCTACAGCATGCCTGAGAGGAAGGGCAGCTAGAACATTCTATGTTTTTCTTTCGCTCCCAGTCCAGCATGGAAGTCATCATCATCTCCCTAGCCTTATCCCGTATCTCACAGGGTCGGCTACCTAATCTAGGGGATTGAACGAGAGTACTGGTTTTTACACAGAGCGACTGCCATCTGACCTCCGCAACCCAGAAAGGAAACCAGACCCAATCCTAGATTGGGTCAGAGTTTTCAAGCCGCCAATGCTGGCACTGGCCTCCGATATGGCTTAACAACTAATATCTACTATATTAAACGATATTAACCGGGACCAACGGCTTAACGTGCTTTCCGAAACACGGAAAAAGCGCCGAATAAACGTACATATGAAATTCAAAATCCGAAAAAGACATTGGTAAGTGGTGGGGTTCGAACCACAACCTCCCGCTCAGGAGGCAGCGGCCCTATCCACTACACCGTCCATGGAAGTATGAACCATATTGTGGCAGTTTATAAGACACCCGTTTGTAACAGTTACCAGGCCTGTGATTAGGTTTGAGTAACGACCACTATAGTAGCGACCGGGACCGACTTTTAGCGTACCCTTCGAAGGACAAAAAAAAAATCTTACAGACAATCAGGTCATTCAGCCTGCATTGTTCTAAACAAACTAAAGGAAACCTTACATAGTGATAAATTGACAAATATCAACTTTGTGTCCTCCATAGGAATCAAAGCCATGACATATAAGTCGATAACTCGCAGCTAAAACCACGGAGTCAGGCAAAGGCGGGCAGTTAACATGCAGTTTCATTAATTTTAATTGCTGCATTCAAACAGCATCTGAATAGAAAATTAGCATTCGGTTTGCGGTTGAATTGTCGTCCGCCTATCCACAGCCTAAGCAATCCTGTAAAATTTCCCACAACTTATCTTTGACCCTCAAATCCCCGTAAAAAATCTTACAACCCGATGACCCGTAGCATCCGAATTTGTAAAATTTACAAATCCATATAGCATAGCTTATCAGGACTCTTCAATGGATACGATAACGATCACTATCAAAGACAGCATCTTGCACATCGGTGTCATCATCGGATTCAACGTGCCCTGCAGTCAGTTTGCGGTTGAATTGTCGTCCGTCTATCCACAGTTTAAGCAATCCTGTCGAATTTCCCACGACTTATCTTTGACCCCCATTGCCCCGAGAAAACTCGTATAAAATATTCAAATTGGGGCAACACGACCTTGCACGCGAGCGGAGCAATCACGGCTTATAAAAATAATCATACAACCACAGTTTGTTATCATAATATTGTGAATTAAACTAGTTTGCTATTTTAATTTTAACTTCTTCTTCTTAGCGAGTGGATTCTCGAATCAAACGACCCGATGAACTTTGGTGTCAAAATTTTTGAAACCACCAAATAGCACAGCTAATAAGCTTCTGATATGGTTTGTGTCACGACCACTATTTAAAGACAGCGACGGGGACCGACAGCTTAACGTGCCCTTCGAAGCATGGAATCCATTTTCTTCCAGACAATCAAGTGGATTCAGCCTGCAATGCCTTAACCAAACTGGGGAAAATCTCACAAAGTGATAAATAGACAAATATCAACTAATGTGTTCCCCCTTGAGAATCGAACCTCCAGATCGTGAGCCCATGGTTCAAACCACTAGACAACGGAGGCAATTAGTTAATTTAATTTTAAATAGAACTAAGGTAGTCTTTTTTTTTTTTGTTGCGAGATAAAGAGTCATATTAGACAAGTAATATCTTTGTGTTCTCAATAAATTACATCAGTTATGGTTTTAATTCATATAAACACACAAAAAATTATAATCATTAGAAACAATTTCCTACACCAATTTTTTCGTAAACTATACGGGGTAGGCAGAGCGCATAGTCGATTTGCCACGTCTGACATAGTTCTGAGGGCTATTCAAGATATATTTGTGGGTATACTGCTTAGTGACAGGTTGCCAGCCCATCGCCTAAATCACAATACACTAGAACCCTCGGATCCATTAGCTGGTTTTACAGCATGCCCGGAAGGAAACGCAGCTGGCACATTTTATGTCTTTCCCTCGCTCCCAGGCCAGCATGGAAGAAACTTTACACCATAGAAAAGACGACGTTGTCTTTATCATATTTTATAGCGTATCTACTAGTAATAATGATTCAAACATAAAATCTTTACAAAATAATAGCTTAATTTTATTATTCTAGTCAACATTTAGAAATAAGCAGTGCCTGTTGTGTCTTAATTCCTTATGTAATTGTTCTGTGTATGTTTATATGTACAATAAACTGTTAAATAAATAAATAAACATTTTTCAGATAACGCATATATACAAATAACGCAGTTTAAAACAGTTTTTCAAATCATTACCGGCTCATTAAATTCTCTTTCACAATAATACAAGCTGCGTGCAGAAAGCAATATCAAACGAATTCTACCACCACATTGCCTTTACAAAATACGAAGCCAAAATAAAACAGAAGATAGAGCAATCTAACCCAGTAATATATTACGAAGAATACAATGAGAACTCATCAGCTGTTCACTCCTTTGTGTAGGGGTCAGTGACCCGCCCAAATAATGCCAGCATGCGATGCACGAACAATCATGTCTGGAAAATACTGGAATAGCCGTTAAGGCCTAAATAATATTAAGGAACAGGGGTTCCGTGTCATTAGGTTTTCAAATCTGTGCTAAATATAAATAAAGAGTTACTAAAACGGCTTCTTACCTAAATATTTCTAAGAAATGATTTTGTGGCAACAAACATTAGTTTTATTAAATGAGTTACAACTTTTTAATGATCCTACAAGTCAAGGAGAAAAGACATAGTGTTGACTTTAGGTAAGTATTTGGCTAATCAGGTTAACACTTTCTTAATAGCAGATGAATACCTAGAATATTCTGAAAATTCCTAAAATCTGTTCTATATTTTCTCATTGTCCATGTCCAATATGTCTTAAGGGCAGACTTTATTTGAAGACTGATGGACTGACTAATTAAGTTTTACAAAGGCATTGTTGTCAAAAACTTTTATGGAAGCAGTAATCGGCTTACCTGCAGACCTCGATAGAAGTAAATATCGCAAGTTGAACCATCTTGTTCCTGCATAAAACTTCGATTTAACGGAGTTCGGGCCCTACTAAGTAAAAATATGTTGGATCTGTTTATTAATTGTTGGTAAATCCTGTCAATCGATGTAAGAAATTGTTAATTGAACAAAATTGAGTTACAAAAATAGCTCAAATAGAGTTTAATGGAAAGTAAGAGATACTTACCTTATAATTTCCAGTAAGTAGGAAAGAAGTTTCTTTTAATAGAGTTATAGCGTGATCTTCTTCTTCCCAAATCTGTTGGATTATCGAATTCTTCTTACAAGAACTTGCCCACCTGTCTTTCTCAGATAATCTAATATAGTTCTGAGATGAATTTGATGATTTAATATTACTAAATTCTTTAAATTTATCTAGATTTAGTTTTTTTTCTTATTGGTCTGTAAATGATCATTTACTTATACTGTTTATAAATGTTATAATAGTTGAGATTTTATATATGGACCAAATTTTATATATCGACCATGGCCAAAATTTTACTTAATATGTTCAAAGAACGTATGATAAGAATAACAAATAAACAAATCCACATTTGCAACATTGGTAAGGCCTCATAAACTCTTAATACGCTGCCTGCTTATCAACACAAATCTAGATCGCCTAGAACAAACAACTTTATGACTAAACCCTGAAACACACGACATAAACCTACGTAGGTAAAGTAAATTCCTAATTGTGTATGTGTTTGTCGCGTTGAGCCAGGCCAGAGGTCATTCAGCCTATAAATAAACATGTCTACATAAATTACAGGGTGGGTACAGGGTCAACGGCCTAAAAAGGCGTATTGTAAACATTAAGGATGATTTTATAGAATTTATGTAAAACTTACAGTGCTCTAAAACTTTCGGCTCTCTGTTTGCTTTTAGACGTTTTCCCGGAAAGAGAAGCAGCTGGTAAGGTACGTTATATAACGTTTTTTTATCTTACATTTTTTTAATTATACACTAGTGACCCGCCCCGGCTTCACACAGAAATCATCAGTGTTTCTCTACTATATTATGCATGTATTATACATATAAACCTTCCTCTTGAATCAATCTATCCATTAAAAGAAACCGCATGATAATCCGTTGCGTAGTTTCAAAGATCAAAGCATACATAGGGATGTAGGGACAGAGAAAGCGACTTTGTTTTATACTATGTAGTAATACAGACATACATATAATCACGTCTTTATCCCTAATGGGGTCCCCTCCCTCGGATCCCTTATCTGGTTTTTACAGCATGCCTGGGAGGAAATGCAGCTGGCACATTCTATGTTTTTCTCTCGCTCTCAGGCCATAGAAATAAGTTTAAAGATTTTCTACCACTTCTGTTTATGCAACCAATGCCTATGCATCAGCTAAAGCTCTTGTATCTCAATAAGCATAAATCCTGAAACATATACGAGTATGTAAGCGTAAGAATGTGTTATTAGTTTGTTTTCGTCAAAAAGGAGGTCAGTGGGTAGTACAGGGCAGTACACTATGCCGCGCATAGAATGTTGCTCTTATCGCCAAGATTATAATGCTAATAAAAGCAAAACATTGCCCTTATGTGGTCACTGCTATAGCTACGAGGAAAATGGCGGTTGTTGGCTTCAAGCCTTCTCCATTAGAAATTTACTCAGTAGTGTAGACATTCCAGGAGATGGCGATGTTAAAAGAAGATGACACAGACAAATTGCTTAAATTCAGAAGATTTTAATGGGTGCCTTAAAAATAGCCAATGGATAACACAAATAGTAAAAGAATGTCTTTTAATAAACATTATCAGTCACTGTCCAAAAGAATTCACAAACACTTATGAACGGGCAAAACAACGCTACTAAGGCTCGTATTTGTAAAGCTATCTAAAGATTAAGAGTAATATTAAGTATGGATTTGAAAGGTCCTTTTGTACTAAAATAATATTTCTGATACGGACTTAAACTAGTTGTCAGTCTCAAGTGCTGTTTATAAATACGGGCAAAACTAAACACAAAACTGCGACATCTTCAATTGCTAAGCATTAGTAACTTCACATTATCACTGTCAGTGGCCCATGTAAGTATGCTTGACAGAAAATAAATAAATAAACCTCTCTTATATCGATCGGCGCATATTCAAGGACGGTTACACAATAATGGGCCTTATGGTAATAGCTTAAAGGCCACCCGGAACTGTTCTGCGGGTCGGCTTAATCAAATTATTCAAATAGAGCCGCTAGGGATAAATCTGGAAGAGTTGTGGAGTTCGTAAAACGGTATGAGGTATAAAAGTGACAAAATTGTCCTCATAAACTGGAGTAAAAACACACATTAAGAAAAAGTAGTTTTTTTTTTTTATCCACAAGTTTATCAAACATCCTATCTGCCTTTCAAATCTTAGTAGGTAAGAGCAACCTACATACATACATAAAATCATGCCTTTCTCCCTTACGGGGTAGGCAGAACGTAAAACGCCTCCTCAAAGGCGCTTTCGCTACGTCTGACATAAATTGAGGGCAATTTTAGATTGTAATGTGTATTGCTGTAAGAGCAACCTTCTGGGGCATATATTTTCCAAATTGTCGTTGTTTTACCCATGCATGCATTGTAATTTTTACTTTGTTCCATGTTAAGCCAATAGAATTCAGCTTGGCATTCATTTTGCATCACCACCTAGACACGATTTCCCTTGGTCCTTTGACAGACAGTCGTTGAATATGTCAGCAAGAAAGGTATAACACGTGTGCTGGTTACGTGGAAACAAACCTGACACACACAATTATTATCTTCACCAAAAAGCTTAAAAACAATGTAGGTACATATAAATTCTGAAACCGAAAAACAAATTGGTATGTGGAAGGATTTGAATAAGACCGGAAGAACTGGAGGTAGTGGACCTATCTAATTTAATCTAGTGCTGTATTTGTGGGTTCCAAGAGAACATGTTCAAGTGGGGATTTTTGGTTAGCTCCGATGTGACAGTGTTTGCGGTGCAGTGCAAACCATGGCACACTTAACATCGTGCCCGGCGTGCCCCAACACTTGCACGCCAGCGGATTTAATGGACGGCAGTCAATCCCCAATACAAGTGACTGAATTTTGGGCCGCTACGATGTAATTTCTCGTGTTCCATCGACACGCTAAGAAGAAGAAGATCTCATTTACTATGCCATCGATAAAGGGAATCGAAAAACTATTGCACTTATACAGTCGACAATAGAAAAATCAAACAATGTTCTTAATGCTTTCAGCCCAGCATGAAATAATTTATTCCCAGATTAGTTTAGTTCTTTACAAACATACATACATATAATCACGCCTTTATCCCTAATGGGGTAGGCAGAGCATAATCGACCTCGAAATAGGTCGTTTCTTCACGTCTGACAAAATGTTGAGGGTTATTTTCGTTACATTTGTAGGTATATTGCTGTAGTGACAGGTTGTCAGCCCATCGCCAAAATTACAATATTCTAAAACACTCGGTTCCCTTAGCTGGTTTTTACAGCATGCCCGGGAAGAAAGGAAGCTGGCACATTCTATGTTATTTTCTAGCACCCAGTCCAGCATGGAAGAAATTTAGTCCTTTAAAGTCTTCCTATTCTCTATGAACAAGCAGACCCAACTCGCCCCGCCGGCGCCGGCGTTCAACAAATACTTGTGTTTGTCGGGAGACAACTGGTTCGGATTGCAATCCGCTCTGTGTACGCAAGAACGTTTGTGAATCTTCTTTCCTGATCACATTGTATTCGTCGAAATTTATAGTTTAGTTCATTTTTTTTAAAGTAATTTCTCGTGTTTCACATACATACATACATATAATCACGCCTTTATCCCTAAGGCGGTAGGCAGAGCGTAAACGACCTAAACAAAGGTCGTTTTGCCACGTCTGACAAAGTTTTGAGGGTTATTTAAGATGGATTTGTAGGTATATTGCTGTAGCGACAGGTTGTCAGCCCATCGCCTAAATTGCAATATACTCAAACCCTTGGATCCCTTTTCTCGTGTTTCATCGACGAGGATCTAGTCTACTATGTCATCGATCAGGGGAATCGAAAGGCTATTGTACTTATACAGTCCATCATAGAAAAATCAAACAATGTTTTTAATAATTAAGCTGACTTCGGACACCGACATGGTTTGATGTTTATTATTGTTCATTTGACCAGAAAATTACATGTGGAGATATTTAATTATTAGGCAACGCAAAAGTCAAATCGTTTATTAGTGACATAAATAAGGTAGTATGTGCAACCGCGATTGCTGTTATGGCGGCGAAATTAGGAACTATTTTTTTTCTAGGTTACACTGTTAGCGATTGAAGCAATGACAACTAGTAGCTAGTAGTGGCGACTTGACAGGTAAACAGAAATCCCGTCAATCTAAATTCGAAGTTGAACTGTAGGCAGCAACAACTATGCTGTCAAAACTGTAAGATGATAGCTATGTCAGATGTTATTGATTTGAAATATTTGTAATTAAATCCTTATTTTTTATGTTTTATTATGAATGTTTTGGTGCAATACGCTTGTTCAATTGTTTAGATTAACTAATAACTTACTGATTTACTAATTAACTGCCTCCGTGGTCTAGTGGCTAGCGCAATGGACTCCTGATCGATTCCCAGGAGGGAAACACAAAGTTGATATTTGAGTATTTATCACTTTGTGATTTTTTCCCCAGTTAGGTTAGGACATTGCAGGCTGTATCACCTGATTGTCCGAAAAAAGAAAAAGATTTCTTCGGAGGGCACGTTAAGCCGTCGGTCCCAGTCGCTGTCTTTGATAGTGGTCGTTACTTAAAACCATGTCAGAGGCCTGATAGTTGTCCTACTAGGCGGTTTAAAAACTCGGACACCAGGGTTCATCGGGTCCATAGACTCGATACCCACTCGACAGAAGAAGAAGAAGAATTGTTCAGATTTAAGACCATAATACGAGTATGTACCGTATTTGAAAGCAAATAAATAATTATTTGATTTGATGTAATCACTACATAGACGAAGCCACTAGTCATTCGGCTATGTCCCGTTCAACAGAAGCTAATTGTATCATGTGCGTTCATTCACTCACTGGATGTCGTACGCTTAAAAGTTTAGACCATTTTTTTAATAAAAAGGTGGTACAAACTTTAGTAAGTTGGAATACTGCAAGATACGGTGCAGCATTTACATTTACTAAAATGCTGCACCGTATCTTGCAGTATTCCACCAATAACTCAAGAAACACCTTAAAGTGTAATGAAATAAGTTTTCATGCATATGCAGTATTAAAAACAAATTGTTTTAAAATTAAATAAATATTTCGCAGTCGCCATATTGTAAATTTGATGAAGACAAAGATTAAAAAGTTTTTATCAGGTACAGATGGTACCTGTAACTTAAGGTAAAGTTTAGTTGTATAGTGAAAAATAGCATACTCGTACTACACTTGAGAAGCGAATACATACATACATACATATAATCACGCCTTTATCCCTAATGGGGTAGGCAGAGCGTAAACGACCTAAAAAAAGGTAATTCCGCCACATCTGACAGTTTGAGGGTTATTTAAGAAAGATTTTTAGGTATATTGCTGTAGTGATAGGTTGTCAGCCTATCGCCTAAATTACAATATACTGAAACCCTCGGATCCCTTAGCTGGTTTTTACAGCATGCCCGGGAGTAAATGCAGCTGGCACATTCAATGTTTTTATTTCGCTCCCAATCCAGCATGGAAGAAAGCATGGAGAACCGAATAAATGCTAGGATAACGGTAAAACGTGTTTTCTAAAGCATAAAAAACGCTGTAGTATTAGGAATCCATGTCTGAGTAATTTTGTTTCTTTGTTAGTAAAAAAATCCTAAAATACTTGATTCTTACTACGTAAAACATATACGTTGTTTTTATTTATTAAAATAGGTTTAAAAACTCTCGTTTTTTTTTCCCTATCTTTAGTAAGAGAATGTGACAAATAAAATGTATCCTAATCCAATAAATAACATTAATAAAATCTCCGTTTTAAAATATTCATACTTAAAATTATGGTTCAAAAGTAGTTGTAGGCAGATTTATTAAAAGACACATCTGTTTTTTATTTTTTAATCTTTGTATCTGTCCAGTCTCCCGCCACTTTTCCCGCGCGGCTTTTGGGTACACGATATTTGACAGTTATCTGTGGTAATGTCTGTTCCATACACACTAATATAATAGTCGTACAGTGGATGTTATTTATATTAAGTTAAGTTAGGTTTTCTTTTGTTTTTCTTTGTAATCACATCTTACTATCATATTACCGTTTCTTGAGTAGTATTTTTATAGAACGGTGTGCGTGATTTGCAACACAGCGATGGCGTAGGTAGCACAGAATGAAAATAAGCCCAGTATAAGACGGAAGTCGAGTGGAGAAAACCGGAACAAAGAGTAACGCAGTGGGCATTCCTGCATGAACTGCAGAAGGTATTTTATCTTCAGCCTGGTGCGATTATCTAAAACAAATAAAAAAAACGAAATACAGAAAACGCGCAATAATTGTTACTATATAGGGTGTAAGGCACAGCGTCCCGCCAACTGCGAGGAATTGCTCAGTCAACGACATTGAACAACTTGCACCAGGAAATTCTTTTAAGGAAGAGAAAAGAATTTTCCATACAAAATGTTCACCTCTATCAGACAATTTGTATGGAAAAGCCATTTCTTTTTTTACTGTCTGAAACAAATCCTGCTGATAGTTGTTCAGTGTCGTTGACTGAGCAACCCCTATCAGTTTGCGGGACGCTGTCCCTTACACCTGGTATAATGAAGTAACATCTATTGATCATATCTTCATCACATCTATCTTCCATACTGGACTGGGAGAGAAAGAAAAACATAGAATGTTCCAGTTGCCCTTCCTCCCGGGCATGCTGTAGAAGTCAGCAAAAGGGATTCGAGGGTTACAGTGTATTATAATTTAGGCGATGGGCTGACAACCTGTCACTACAGCAATACACATTACAATCTAAAATTGCCCTCAATTTATGTCAGACGTGGCGAAAGAGCCTTTTAGGAGGCGTTTTACGCCCTGCCTACCCCGTAAGGGATAAAGGCGTGATTTTATGTATGTATGTATTTATTGATCAATTGTTAAAGAAAAATAACAAAAAGTGATCCAAACAGTAGACATTCCTGCCTACAGCAGGTCATTGGAGACGTCATCTTAAAACTTAATGTTATCCAAATTATAGGGAGCTTAAATTGTTTATGTATATAGCAGACTGATAAACCAATGTACAGCAGAGGTTAGGTATATACTGTTAGAAGAACTTAAAAAAAGACATACATATAATCACGCCTTTATCCCTAATGGAGTAGGCAGAGCCCAAACGACCTAAACAAAGGTCATTCTGCCACGTCTGACAAAGTTTTGAGGGTTATTTAAGACAAATTTGTAGTTATATTGCTGTAGTGACAGTTTGTCAGCCCATCGCCTAAATCACAATATACCGAAACCCTCGCATGCCTTAGCTGGTTTTTACAGCATGCTCGGGAGGAAATGCAACTGGCATGCAGGCCGGCATGGAAGAACTTAAAAAAATGAATTTATTAATTTCACTTTTGATGTAATGTTATATACAGGTAGTAAACAAAGTTCTGCGTCCCTTTAAACCACATAATGTATTAGTGATTTACAACACAATATACACATTAATCAAATATAGAAATTGATTAAATTCATTCTATCGAGAATAAATCAAGTAATCGTGTTTTGAAGACATGACTACATAGTATAAAACAAAGTCACTTTCTCTGTCCCTATATCCCTATGTATGAATAAATATTTAAAACTACGCAACGGATTTTCATGTGGTTTCTTTTAATAGATAGAGTAATTCAAGAGGAAGTTTTATATGTATAATAAATGCATAATGTAGTAGAGAAACACTGACAATTTCCGTGCGTAGCCGGGGCGGGTCGCTAGTATACTAATAAGTTTGAATACTCAACTCTCTTACATATTAATTTCACAACTAGCATTTTAGCATATCCGAAACAACATGCGAACTAATGTGTGCTTTGTGTTGCATATTACTAACATACATGGTTTGTATAAACGTAGTACTTTTTTTTTACTACTATTTAATAAAGTATCACTTACCTGAACAAAATGTGTATTGATTAATAAAATATAATTTGATATTTTCTTGCGTGTGTGCTATCATTTCTAAAATTATAATTGGTAGCATTATGAAAAACATCATTTGAAACATTTTGTACGATTCAACAATTAAATCTGTATGAGATATGTTCTGGAATGTCAAAAAAGATACGTGATTAAATACGTTTTTTTAAATAAAATTAAGTATGTTACTTATTAATTTTAACAAACAGACGATCACTTAGGATTTTCTTTCCCTTTTTTACGACATGACGTCATGCTATTTTTTTTTTAGAATACTAAAATAATTAAATAAAATTTATTTATTTCAAAATTATTCACTTTCTCTTACTACCATTGGGTTGGCTGGAAGAGATCTCTTCATAGAGATAAGTTCGCCCTTGCACACTATATTTGTAAATTACATTTCTTTTGTGTTTATGCAATAAAGTATATATATTTTTGAAGAATATTAAACAAACTCACATTAGATAATTTTCTGTCATAAACAACTCTTAATACGTTTAAACATAACTGAATTATAAAATTTACTATACTTCCCCACATCTGTAATCAAAAAGTACCCTTAATCATTCATAATAATAAACACACATTAAACAATACAAAACACTAATTATATAGCGTGTAATAAAGCAAACCACATGATATAAACAACACAAACCACACATTGAATAAACAAATATAATAATTACAATATTTAAAATTTAATTCGTAAAACAAAAACAAATAAACCAACCGTAGTCGCACACACTACAGCGTTTGTCACAGGTACTCTGCCACGCGTCGGCGTAGTGTGCATGATTACGTTTGGTCTACGTTTTTCCGTGGTACGAATTTAATAAAATATAAATTTTAATATTTTTATCACTGTACTTTCATGTTGGACTGAGAGCGAGAGAAAAACGTAGAATGTGCCAGCTGCATTTCCTCCCGGGCATGCTGTAAAAACCAGCTAAGGGATCCGAGGGTTTCAGTATATTGCAATTTAGGCGATGGGCTGACAACCAGTTACTATAGCAATATACCAACAATGCTATCTTAAATTACTCTCAAAACCTTGTCAGACGTGGTGGAATGACCTTTGATTAGGTCGCTTACGCTCTGCCTACCCCATTGGGGATATAGGCGTGACTTTATGTATGTATGTTTATTTTTATTCATATTATTTATTGAGTAGTTTGTGTTGTATATCACTAATACATAACGTATGCAGTACTTTCTTTAAATTCTGTAAATATAATCTTTATACCCACCGTTAACTTTGCAGATTTTTCAACGTCCTTGAAGTTTTCGTAGATACTAATATACTTAATATTATAGTTTATACAATATCTATGATCTACGATAGGACATCCTAATTTCTGTACTAATATTTCTAGTGCCTTTATATCAACATAAAGAAGAACAAACGATATTTTGTAAGAATTTCCTAGCTCGATAATAAACTCACAGATGATGATCATAAAACGACCGAAAAATTGGTATTTGTAAATACACGGATATTCAAAGCAATAGTAAATTAAACGCACTACTTCACTCAAAAATACGAGAAATATAGAAATCATAACTAATGTTATTATTACTAATGCCAACAGTTTCGATTGATTTGTTTTACATAACATCACTTTATTAAAATAAGTTAAATTGTCTGCTGGACAAAAATGCATGAAACTATAGTAAGAACAAACAATATTAAAATAAAATATTTTAATTCGCAATGGAGCTTCTTCACAAGTTATTAAAAAAACTACAATGACCGTTGCATTCACAATAAGGCAGTACAATGTTATGAAAAAACTTAGTCTTCTAGTTTTTACTATTCTTCCATTATATCCAACTATGGTTCTTATTATTTCGTATGTAGTCAATATTTTTCTTGAAACCGATTCACAACTAGACATATTTGAAAATAGCTCCGCACTTTATTTTCCGCATTAAAGTTTCCTAGCACAAATTGCTACTTCAGCAATAAGACCAACATTTATCATTTTGTTATGAGTCTCTCTCTGTTGTTTATGTTTTCTTAAGTGCAATGAAGAATATAGTTAAATGTTCTTTATTGACAAACAGTATATATTGAACTCAATTGAATTGAAAATAACCTTTTCAGGTTAGGTACTCGTACAGACTGACAAGTTAATAGACGAACGAACTCCAGTAATTATTTGGATCAATACTGGAGCCTACTTTTAGATGCATTGAATATTGATGTAGATCTAACTTCACTTCCTCTATCTTTTACATCTATAATGTATTCTAATAATATTAAATGTCTACTGTTTATGAATATGACTAGCTTTGCTGCCATTTTTGTAGTGACTAAAGGTAAACATAATTTAAAAAATCCAAACAAATTGCTATTTACAAAAAATACTATTTTTATTTAAAATGTCTCGTATTAAAAGTTTTTTTTTTCTTTCAAGGAACACACTCAAAAGCTCATATTTTTGAAAATAATTAATGTTATGACCCGGCTGCCAGCGTGGCAATTTTTATAAATTTTATTGATTCTGCGCCTCTATTAAAACTATTTGAAACTGATGATTTTTTTTCGGTAACTAAAATATTTAAGGTATCAAGTAAACTAACACAAAAAAATCTGTAACAATTATTTTTAATAGTAACACCTCAATTTTGGCTTTGGTCTGGCAACCTGTAACTACAGAAATATACCTACAAATCTATCTTAAATAACCCTCAAAACTTTTGACAGATGTGGCGGGACTACCTTTGTTTAGGTCGTTTACGCAATGTCTACCCCGTTAGGGATATAGGCGTGATTATATTATGTATGTATGTAACACCGTTCTGTATCACAACAACCTAAAATCAATGGCTCGTAAAAGGGTAAACGAGTGAACTTACTAGACCCTATTAATGACGGCATCAATCCCATGAACTAGTCATTGATAAACTACACAAAGGCCCGTAATGTAAACAGTACTTGAGACTGACAGCTAGTTTGAGTTCGTAATCAAACTAGCTGTCAGTCAAGTACAGTACGAATCAGAAACGTCATTTCAGTACAATGTAGCCTGTCAAATTCATACTTTATATCGCTCTCAATCTTGAGATCGCTTTATAAATACGAGCCTAAGTGCCTTAACAATTTAAAATAGCAAATAAGATGTGAGCGTTTTTTCTAGGATACATCTTACTTCAATGCTGGGAGTGATAGAAAAAACTAAGAATATGCCAGCTGCATTTCCTCCCGGACATGCTGTACAAACCAGCTCAGGGAATTGAGGGTTTCAGTGTATTGCAAATTAGGCGATGGGATGACAACCTGTCACTATAGCAATACACATTTTTCAATCTAAAATGATTGCCTTCAAAACTTGACAACCGTGACAGAAAGACCTTTTCTTGGGTCGTGTACGCTCTGCTTTTCCATTCGTGATAAAGGCGTTATATGCAAATATTTCCAGTCCCATGTACCTAGCAATTTTAACAACAGGTAAAAGATATACGAAGTATCTCAGAAGTAATAAAAGTTATTGCCTTTACAAATGTATATTTGATATGTGTCCACATTATTACCTTGCCGACAGGATATTCAAACAGTCACGCAACTATCTCAGATTGAAGTTCCAGTAATAAAACTGACTAGAAACTATCAAAATTTGTTTCTCTGTTATAATAACAAAGCCGCTTCCGAGAGAGTAGATTTAAATAGTATTATCATTGCACCCTTTCTCTGCTGTAACTGTCTCCGTGGTGTAGTGGTCAGAGCCATGCTTACTATCCGGAGGTCCTAGGTTCGATTCCTAGGGGGGAACACAAAGTTGTTATATGTAAATCTATCACTTTGTGAGGTTTTCCCCGGTTTGGTGAGGACAATGCAGGCTGAATCCGCCTGATTGTCTGGATGAAAACTGAATCCGTGCTTTGGAGGGCCGTCACGTTAAGCCGTCGGTCTCAGTCATGTTTCTAATAGTGGTCGATACAGGTCAATGTTGCTCTTCGTCCGTAAGAACAACCTTAAAGACCCTACACGTGACCCTGGGTGGTGCTAAAGATGCAACAAAACCGGCTGCTGCACTGTCCTCTGGAACTCGCAGCAAATAATGGCATTACTTAAACGATATGGCATTATTACGATAAATAAATAATTGCACCGAACTAAATATTGTATGTAGGTGATTGTTTTCTTCTATGCTGGACTGGGAGCAAGAGAAAAACATAGAATGTGCCAGCTGCATTTCCCCCCAGGCATGCTGTAAAAGTCAGCTAAGGGATCCGAGGGTTTCAGTATATTGTAATTTAGGCGATGGGCTGACAACCTGTCACTACAGCAATATACCTATAAATGTATCTTAAATATCCCTCGAAAACTTTGTCAGACGTGGCGGAACGACCTTTGTTTAGGTCGTTTACGCTCTACCTACCCCATTAGGGATAAAGGCGTGATTATATATATATGTATGAAGGGTTAGGATTGACTGTAAAATTATTATAGAAGGTACTTTTTGCTGGCTGTGGCAACCTAAAGCACTTTTCTCAAATAACCTCTTGTATCGCAATGAAAACTGATTGGCTTTCATGTTCGTATTGAAAGGAGGGTTAGCCCTCGACGTTTCGATCTTATACGAGGATATTCACCAAGAGAGAAGAAACTCACACTCCAGTGCCTGCCAACTGCAACCTTCGGTTCGCTGCGCCCGCAAAGCTAACCCTTCTTTCAATACAAACAAGTAAACCTATCAGATTTTGAAGTTCGCAAAAAAGATACAAATGCAAATGGCAACTATTTCGAAATAAACCGATTGATAGAAATAAATTTCCAAGGGTCGCGCACAATTCGTACATGTCACAAAATAGAAATTTGCCAAACTACAAGTTCAGTAAAGGGTTCCGGTGATATGTGGACAGCCGTTCACTCGGGATTGGAAATTTATTGAAATCGGACCTTTAAAGCCCTTTGCTATTCATCTCATATTCGTTTGACGAAATTGAAGCGAACCGTGAGAAATTTTACTACAATTTATACATACATATGATCACGCTTTTATCCCTTATGGGGTAGGCAGACCGCAAACAACCTAACCAAAGATCGTTCCGCCACGTCTGACAAAAGTTTTGAGGCTTATTTAAGATAGATTTGTAGATATATTACTGCAGTGACAGATTGTCAGCCCATCACCTAAATGACACAACAATGTATAAAGATGCAAATGTGGGAGCAAAGGGTGGTTTGCACAAGATAAATATTAATACAAAAAGTTTTGCATAATATTGGGAACAAATATCTTTTTGAAAAATCTTTTTCTTTTTAGTTTTTCTTAGTAACAAAGTAGGTACAGACCAATATTGGGATTCTCGATACCACTCGATTCTAGATACCACCGTCTGAAACTAGCATCTATCTATCTATCATTTCGAAAATAATATAATTTAAAAAGGACAGATGATTTATACTCTATAATTTTAAACTTTGTCCGCTAGATTTTGACGCGCTTTTGTATGTTTCCCCAGTATTTCTGTCAATTTTATCCGTCATATCATATGACATCGGATAATATAAAAGACAACGCCTAAGACCACCGACAATAAAACAAAAACCGTACAAAATAGATCACCTGTCCTTTTCCAATGTTTTTAGTCTGGATTTTTTAGTGAAAAACAGATTTTAATTTTAGTTTTGGCCGGCAAATGTAGAGTTAATTGAATATTTTTACCTTCCTCCGTGATCTAGTGGCTAGTGCCATGGACTCTTGATTCGGAGGTTCTGGGTTCGATTCCCAGAGGGAAACACAAAATTGATATTTAAGAATTTATCACTTTGTGAATTTTTCCCCAGTTTGGTTAGGACATTGCAGGCTGAATCACCTGATTGTTTGAAAAAAGAAAAGATTTACGTGCTTCGAAGGGCACGTTAAGCCGTCGGTCCCGGTCGTTGTCTTTGATAGTGGTTGTTACTCAAACCATGTCAGAGGCCTGATACTTGTGCCGATAGGCGGTTTAAAGACATTGACACCAGGGTTCACCGGGTCGATAGACTCGATACCCACTCAACAGAATAAGAAGAATTCAGCCAATTATGAGTTTTATGAGACACTCAGAAGTAAGCATATTTTCATTAAATGGTAGCCTTTAATTTATGTGATTTCAGATAAAGCAAAGTGATTGCTTACTAGCTATAAAATTATTTATTGTTAAGGGGCGTACTCAGTTCTTACCTTATAATATACCTCCGTGATAAATAATGTATCTTCCATGCTGGCCTGGGATCGAGATTGCTTATTTTATGTTATTTCGAACACAATGTATATTGTTCACGAATAAATTGAATTGAATTGAATTGAGAGAAAAACAAAGAATGTGCCAGCTGCATTTCCTCCCGGGTATGCCGTAAAAACCAGCTAAAGGATCCGAGGGTTTCAGTATATGGTAATTTATGCGATGGGCTGACAACCTGTCACTACAGCAATTATATACCTACAAATCTATCTTAAATAACCCTCAAAACTTTGTCAGGCGTGGCGAAACGGCCTTTATTTAGGTCGTTTACGCTCTGCCTACCCCATTAGGGATAAAGGCGTGATTATATTTATGTATGTATAAATAATGTATTTTTTTGTTAATGATTAAAATTGGTTGAACTATATTTAACTATGCGGGTGTAAAGGACAGCGTCCCGCAAACTGGTAGCGGTTGTTCAATCAACGATACTGAACAACTTCCACCAAGCATTTCTTTCAGGAAGAGAAGATAAAAATTGGCTTCTCTCTACAAAATGTCCACCTCGATCAGACAATTTGTATGGAAAAGCAAATATGATTTTTTCATTTCCTGAAAGAATTTCCTGGTGGAAGTTGTTCAGTGTCGTTGACTGGGCAACCCCTTTCAGTTTGTGGGACGCTGTCCCTTACACCTTGCATAGTCATTCAGTCACAATATCCAAAACAGAGTAGGCACTTGCCAACCGACTCTTGGGTATATGTTAGACCATCTCTACATACATACATATTATAGTCATTATATTCACGCCTTTATCCCTAATGGGGTAGGCAAAGCGTAAACGACCTAAACAAAGGTCATTTTGCCACGTCTGACAAAGGTTTGAGTGTTATTTAAGATAGATTTGAAGGTATATTGCTTAGTGACAGGTTGTAAGCCCATCGCCTAAATTACAATAAACAGACCCTTAGCTGGTTTTTACAGCATGCCCGGGAGAAAATGCAGCGGGCACATTATATGTTTTTCTCTCGCTCCCAAGCCAGTGTGGAAGAAACAACTCTAACAACTCGTAACTAAAGTACCCACGAAGTATCTAAAGCGCCTCTCTTTCTTCTTATAGCAAATATAATTGGTTTTATTAGGCCATTGAAGCTCTATTCAGCCCGTAAGGTACACATACGTTATTAAGTCTGCATGTCAACCAGTACCCTCGTTCAATCACTTAGATTAGGAAACCGACCTCGTGAAATACGGGATAAGGCTAGGGAGATGATGATGATGATAATGACTAGTCAAATCCGTACTTAATACTGTTCTCAATCTTGAGATCGCTTCCTTATTGGACTCGGAGCGAGAGAATAACATAGAATGTGCCAGCTGCATTTCCTCCCGGGCATGCTACACATTCTGTACATTGTAATAGGCTGACCTTTCACTATAGAAAATTACCTACAAATCTATCTTAAATAACCCTAAAAAAAGATTTGAGGGTTACCTATTTAAGACAGATTTGTACGTATATTGCTGAAGTAACAGGTTTTCAGCCTAGCGTCTAAATTGCATTGTACTAAAACCCTCGGATCTCATAGCTGGTTTTTACAGCATACCCGGGACGGAATGCAGTAAGAACATTTTATGTTTTTCTCTCGTTCCCAGGCCAGCATAGTATATTATTAAAGTACGTTATTTTTTAGGTTTCATAAAAATAATCCAGTTCAATCCGGCTCTGGAATAAAATAGCTGACGAAGCTTGCCCCGAATTTTTTTATAAAAATTCTGAAGGTGTAAATAATGCTCTATTTTTACTAAATAGTTTTTTTTCACAACTTTAATATAGCTTAGAGATAGCGTTTTTTTATTAATTGTTTTTAGTTAGAAATTCCTACATGTTGGACTGGGAGCGAGAGAAAAGCGTAGAAAGTGAGAGCTGTATTTCCTCCCAGGCATGTTGTAAAAACCAGCAAAGGGATCCGAGGGTTTCTGTATATTGCAATTTAAGCGATAGGCTGACAACACATACTCCAGCAATATACGTACAAATCTATCTTAAATAACCCTCAAAACTTTGTGCGTGGCAGAATGACCTTTGTTTAGGGCGTGTACGCTCTGCCTACCTCATAAGTGATAAAGGCGTGATTATATGTATGTAGATTTTGAGTAAAAATATGATATGACTTATATCATTAATTGGTAAAAATTTAATAATTTAATTTTGTATTTAGATAATACAAAATTAATGAATTTAATACTAAAATCCAAACGATCATTGTAATTGATGGGACAGCAATTGGAGAAACTTTATCAACAAAATTTCTGGGATTCATATTGATAAAAACATGAAATGGCAAAGCCACATAGACTTTATGTGTAAAAGGGTAACACAATTATTGTACGTATTGTACCTGCTATTAAGAAAGTTAACCAAAAAGCTCTTTTAACTGTATATCATGGTTGTGTAATGTCTATGTGTGTGTATAGAATTATATTTTGGGGATATGCTCTCCAAAATATATGCGTGTTTCGTGCACAGATAAGATGCATACGGTCTATGTGCGGATTGAAACGCTGTGCAAGCTGCAAAGATCATTTTATAAGGTTAAAAATACTGACTCTAACTTCTATGTACATTTACAAAACCGTGCTTTTTGTAAAACATAATGTACATATGTTTCCAAAAAAACTAAGAGCTAGTCATTGTGATAAAGTGCTGCTAAAGTCATGTAAAACAGATCTGCATTACAAGAGCATGTTAATTATGGCTCCAAACATTTATAATAAATTGCCAAAGAGTATACGGCAGACCCCAGACACATTGAAATTCAAACAAAAATTGTTTTATTTATTGATTGATATGACATTTTACTCGGTTAATGAATATTTAAATAGTAATAAGTTAAAATTAAATATGTGACAATAATTTTAATGTATATTATATGTTCAGAATTATGATTGTTTTAATTTATTTTACTGACATTTGGAATTATTTTATTTATATTTTAAAATTAACTGTGCCCGCGGCCTTGTATGCCCGGTTTGTATGGAAAACACGCAGTGTCGAACATACTGAAAACGCTTCTCCGCGCGTAGGAGCGGGACCTGCTAACCCGCGCGCGGAAGCGTGTTTCGCATTGTCTGATCTTTGATTTTGTATGGAAAACACGAGCTATCAGATCCCGTTCCGACGCGCGGAGAAGCGTTTTCAGTATGTTTGACTCTGTATGTTTTCCATACAAACTGGGGTACTTACTCAATATTAGAATGGTGTGCGTATATATTTCTAACCTAGGTTGGACACCAGGTCATTAAACTCAGTCAAATGAAAAGTCCCTTAAAGATCGGATAGAAACGATCAGATTTCAATGTCCTGCCTACCCTCTAAGTCAGGTGGCGTGATTATTTGTATCGTAACTTTGAGTTTTATTTAATGCTTAGTCAAGTCAAAAAAGTTCCATCAAAATCGGTTAAAAACTACTGAAATTCAATTTCTTATCTACCTCCTAAGTCATGAGGCGTGATTATTTGTGTAAAACTTTTGATTTTAAATAACGTTCAATCAAAAAAGAAAAGAGTTCCATAAAAATCGATTAAGAAAAAGCCAAATTTAAATTACCTGCCTCTAAGTCAGGTAGCGCGATTTTAGGTATCCTAAGTTGCAACCCGGGTAACACTCAGTTGAATTAAAAAAGTCCTATCAAAATCAGTTCAGTAGTTTTGGCGTGATTTGGTAAAATACAGACAGACAGACGGACAAAAATTACAAAAATAATCGTTTTAAATATAATAAATCTCTAGAAGGGTCGTGTCTGTACATTGAATATTTTTTCAATAAAATAATTGCAGCAAGCATTATTAACGATATAAAGACCAAATCGTTTTTTTTTAAATGTCTGTCTCTCTGTCTTTCTGTCTGTCTGTATGTTACTACATCACGCCAAAACTACTTAATCGAATTCAATAGGTTATATTTATTCATCTCAGTACTACCCGGGTTACATTATACCTAAAATCACGCCACCTCACTTAGAGGGTAGGCAGGAAAATAAAACTTTTCCTAGATAACAATAAAACTTTTTTTATTGTTATCTAGGAAAAAACATAGGCTACAAATAATCACGCCACCTGAGTTGGGGGTAGGTAGGAAATTAAATTTTGATTGTTTCTTACCCGATGTGATAGATTTTTTTATTCGGCTGAATAGGCTGAACTCTGACTAGTGTTCATGGGGTCCTTGTTCGACTCTTGAATCCACTCGCTAAGAAGATTACTCGACCAAATTATTTTATAATAGTTGCATTTGGCAAACATCTACCCACTATCTTACTTGATAGAAAGTGACGTTGCAAACGATGATGATGGTGAAGCATGCATGCCTAAATAAGGCATGTTCACTCTCGCATTTACAAGGACCAGGTTATAGCTTTCTGGGAAAAGAAATGAAGGCAGGAAATTTTTTACCTCAGTCTCTATCTAAGGCTAGTTTGCGGTAAGCAACGATACAACGGCAGCTCTCTACAATTAGGAGGAACTAATTCTTTGAAAGCTTTGCGTTGCCGGAGTTGAACGATAAAATGGTCTCTCCAAATCTCACCACTACTATTTGTTAGTTCAAAAGTAATTAAATATTTCTAAATGTCTGCTAGTTAAATTAAAATCATTTATAAGTGCAAAGTTGGTAAGGTTTTCTTTTGGTTTGCTAAGTCCTTTAGATAAAATATGAAAAGAAAGAAAATAATAAATTCGCATCGGGCAGGATTCGTACCTGCGACTCTGGAATGCCGGTCCATCGCTCTACCTACTGACACAGCTCGGACACTCCTAACTATCATGTTATTTGGCATGTGTTTGTGTGCGTGTATAAGGGTTGACAAAATTTGTTATATCAGTCATAATCATCACTTGATTAATCTGGTTATTGATTAAACCAACGTTTTAAAATAGTTCACAGCAACTGAATAGCTAGAATAGATCAGGTTGCATATTTTGTATGAATTTACTTACCGTCTCTCATAACTGTGGAATCTAGAAAAGTTCATATTGGAGTCATATCTTGTGGTAGAAATACATCCGTACACGGAACAGTATCTAACCATCTTTAGAACACAAAACTTTATTATTTCCGTTACACTGAGAAACATGCGCGTGCCATGCCTGCTAAGCGTACCTTCAATGTGGCCCACAATCCGGCGCGGAGTGTGATGTATGTCGGACTGGGGAAGGAAGGTTAATGTCCATTCTGTATGTAGTACTATTAAATATTATGTGCTACTGATTTACCGAAAAGATGAAACATATATATCAAAAACTCCTTTAGAAAAATAAACTACACAACGGAATGGGCACAACGGTGACAATTTGCTGCAGCGGATTTTCGCGCAAAGCGAATGAGGAAGCACCTTGCAGCTACAACAAAATATTGCTTTGCAGCCTGCATTGTGCAGCGAATATGCTATCATATTTTTAAAAGCAGGTTACAGTAATCCAGAGAAACTTTTAAGAGTCGAGTGAGTTCCTCTAGTACCGTGTGAAAGGTAATCTACAGGGCGTGTTCTGAACTTCTGACTTCAAAGTCTAAATGCATTCCACGAAAATAAATACGTGACTGTGAATTCGAGATCTTTTCTTATATTTATTATATCGTCTGCTAAAGACACTTCAAATGAATATGACCTCACCACATAGCCGAAATCTTGATTCAAATCACAAAAATAGTTAATTTTTAAATAAAATAACAGTTTATAAACACAACAATGCACCATAGATTTGACAGGCCACCAAAAGAAGGATCGAGTTTATTTCTTTCGAGATTCGAGTGAGTTCCCATAGTACCGGGTGAAAGGTAATCCACGGGGCGTGTTCTGAACCGGGCAGACTCTGAATGCACTCCACGAAAATAGATAAGTGACTGAGAATGCGAGATCTTTTCTTATCTCAAGTAACGAAATGTCTGAAGAATCGCAAGGTAACTGTGATTTTGCGCTTTTGTGCTAGAATTGAATGCTATTCAAGAACGTTTTAGTCAGAATGTTCTTTTAAGTGATTTTGTACATTCTGCAAGAGATGTGCACACAATTTTAAAATGTTGAGAATGCACGTAGAGGTAAGAAGATTTTTTAAGGCTTCTACTTAGTGAGTGGATTCTCGAACAACGACCCCAAGAACCCTGATATCAGAGTTTTTCAAACCGCCTAGTAACACAGCTATTAGGCATCTAACAAGGCTTTAATGACCGTGGCAAAAAAAGAAACGTCGCCATCTTGAGATTTGACATTCTTCTCCGTTTCTTATTCTTCTTCTTCTGTCGTGTGGGTATCCGATCAATCGACCCGATGAACCCTGGTGTCAAAGATTTCAAACCGCCTAGAAGTACAGCTTTTAGCCCTTTGACATGGTTTGAGTAACGACCGCTATCAAAGGCAGCTACTGGGTCCGCCGGCTTGACGTGCCTTTCAAAGCACGGAATCCTTCCGGATCGTAAGCCCATGGCTCTGACAACTAGACCACGAAACCAGTAGCAAAAGTTCTAGAAATATGCAATTCAGTAAGTAAAAATTTTTTGAAGGCCAAAGGAACGGAATTAAAAATTCAAAGTTTTTATTTTAGAACTATGTAATAACATCTTTTTTTAAGTGTTGTCAGTATCTGACTAGTCTGACCTACCCTTTAGTAGAGGTATTCAATAATAATAATCCTATAATCTTCCATGCTGGACTGAGAGCGGAAGAAGAGCATAGAATTGGCCAGCTGCATTTTTTCCCGGGCATGCTGTAAAACCTGCTAAGGGATCCGAGGGTTTTAGTATATTGCAATTTAGGCGATGGGCTGATAACCTTCACTACGGCAATATACCTAAAAATCTATCTTAAATAACTCTTAAAACTTTGTCAGTCGTGGCGGATCGACCTTTGTTTAGGTCGTTTACGTTTTGCCTTCCCCATGAGGGATAAAGACGTGATTATATGCATGTAACATTTTTTGTAAAGGCTTAAAGAACGGATTTGAAAAAAAGGGGTTTTGAAAGAACTAAATAATACTAAAGTTTTCTTTTTAAGTGTGGCCAGTGTCTGACTAGCCTTTAATAAAGGTTGTCAATAATAATAATGCTATAAACATTATCACGTCTTTCTTTACGGTCCAGTGCCTCATAACCTTTAGTAATAGCACTTATAGCTAACCGTGCTATTCATGTGTATCATCTTAGTTGCCTAGCAAACGACATCCTTATTTTTATTGCTAGATATACAATACAGTACCATATTATACGGGATGTAAGGGATAGCGACTCAAACTAATAGGGGTTGCTCAGCCAACAAAACTGAATAACTATCAGCAGGTTTTTTTTTCAGGAATTGAAATCAAAATAAGCTTTTCCATACAAATTTTGACCGAGGTGGTAATTTTGTATGGAAAGGTGAATTTTCTAAACATAAATGACTGAACAACCCTTATCAGTATGAAAGACTCTGTCTCTTATACCCGGTATATATTTACAATAAAAAGTGCACGAGTATATCTACTGAAATAACTTTCCAAAGAGACAACTTCTAAAATACAAAACAGAGTTAAAGACATTGTCTTACCGCAACTGAGGAAAATCTCATGGTGATAAATTGATAAATATCAACTTTGTATTTCCCCCCGTGGAACTCGAACCCACGACCACTAGATAACAAGCCTATAGCTCAGACCACTGATTGCAAGGGCAGTTAATCAATAACAATAGATGCTACGTCATTATGACCTTCACGCGTCAGGAATCTAAACGGTACAAATTAAATGCGTCATATAAACCACTAATACTTACAACGCTTTGTCTTAACGACCGGATCTGTAGAAGTCAAGCTAGAAACCATAATTGAATTATAGAAATGCGGTTATGGAAGATCAGAAAAACCCAATGACACACTAATTAATATAGGAGTCATTAAAACTACTGTTCTATTTATACAAAACATTTTATTACGAATTACAACTTACAAAATTATTTTAGGAACTTAAAAGTAGCCAGTCAAAATCTTACAGTACTAGATATAAAATTAAAATGCTACAATACTATTTTTAAAGTTCTGTAGTCTTTTACATTTTCCTAAACCGTAACCCTAAAACAGTAAGCGGTATGTTTATGTCGTTAGATGATTTGATAAATTCGAATCTTCGTGAAAATCCTAGGGATTTTGCGACAACATGGATAGTTAGACAATGGTTAAAACATGATCAAATCTTGAATTAAACAGGCTTTTTGAAAAAAATAATACTTATATTTACAATTGATTTTTTGACAATGGTTACATCGTCTGAATATGCGTATTTTCACAAAATCTAGAATTTTCGCGGATCAATATTGATCGTACGATATCTACAAAATAATTCTAGTCTAAAATCACAATTTGACACCTTTAAGGCATAATTTGAATACCTGTCTCATTTTCTTCCATGTTGGACTGGGACCGAGAGAAAAACTTAGAATGTGCCAGCTGCATTTCCTCCCGGGTATGCTGAAAAAACCAGCTAAGGGATCCGAGGGTTTCTGTATATTGCAATTTCGGCGATGGACTGACACCCTGTCACTACAGCAATGTAGCTATAGATCTACCTTAAATAACCCTCCAAACTTTAACGACGTGGCGGAACGACCTTTGTTTTTACGCTCTGCCTACCCCATTAGGGATAAAGGCGTTATTAAATGTATGTATGTCTATTTTTTTTTACCCGATCATATCATACACATAAAAACGTTCGTCATGAATGCTATAAAAAACTATTCATTCATGCTTTTTTTAAAGAGAACCGGATTAACATATTTTTTATTTCAATAAACTTAATGTTTTTATTTCCGTTTTGGCAAGTCACAAAAGCAAACTTATAAATCAATCTAAAAGAAAGGATAGTTATTTTTTTTCTGCTTCAATATCTAACACTTGGCTTCCTTATTAGTCTGTGACTCTGTAGAACGTAGTAAATACTGCCACAAATACTATAGATACAGTTATAAAATTATCATATTCTTCTGTATGGGTCATAATCGAGGTCAATGATCGTTCAAGCGTCAATGAATGTCAGTCTTCAAAGCGGTTGTTCTGATGAGGAACTTTCTTTATGTGTGGTATCCTTAATGGATGAATGAATGGATTACTTCCATGCTGGTCTGGGAGCGAGAGAAAAACATAGAATGTGCCAGCTGCATTTCCTCCCGGGCATGCTGCAAAATCCAGCTAAGGGATCCGAGGGTTTCAGTATATTGTAATTTAGGCGATGGGCTGACAACCTGTCACTATAGCAATATACCTAGAATTCTATCTTAAATAATCCTCAAAACTTTGTCCGACGTGGCGGGACACCTTTGTTTAGGTTGTTTACGCTCTGCCTACCCCATTAGGGATACAGGCGTGAATATATGTATGTATGTATGTATCCTTAATGGATAGTAAGATCCTTAATACTTCCACTCACGTTAAACTGGGAACGAGAGAAAAATATAGAATTTACCTGCTGCATTTCCTCCCGAGCTTGCTGTAAAAACCAGTAGAAAAATCTGAGGGTTTCTGTATATTGCAATTTAGGCGATGGGCTGACAACCTGTCACTACAGCAATATACCTACAAATATATCTTAAACGACCCTCAAAACTTTGTCAGACGTGGCGGAACGAACCCCATTAGGGATAAAGGCGTGATTGTATCACTGTATCCTTAATGGAGTCACTCAATCTTCTTTACTTGTTGTGTTCTTCTGCTAACGATAGTCTTCACCAGTTTGTTGAAAGGCGCTTCTACCAATAGACAATAGGGAAGAGAGAAGATCAAGGAAAGAACTGCGATGCCAAGATGGAGAACAGTCTGTGGACAAAATAGATTCAGATATTGAGGTTAAAGAGACCTGAGTATTTAAGGTTAATGGTTTTCTACAGGGGCAGGAGAGCCCGATGGTGTAGTGGATAGGGCCGCTGCCTCCTGAGCTGGGAGGTCGTGGTTTGAATCCCACCACGTACCAATGTGTTTTTCGGTTTTCGAATTTCATATGTACGTTTATTCGGCGCTTTTTCCGTGCTTCGGTAGGCACGTTAAGCCGTTGGTCCCGGTTAATATCAATTAATACCGTAGATTTTAGTCGTTAAGCCATATCAGAGGCCAGTGCTAATCATTGGCGGCTTGAAAACTCTGACCTAATCTAGGATTGGGTCTGGTTTCCCTTCTGGGTTTCGGAGGTCAGATGGCAGTCGCTCTGTGTAAAAACCAGTACCCCCGATCAATCCCCTAGATTAAGTAGCCGACCCCGTGAGATACGGGATAAGGCTAGGGAGATGATGATGGTTTTCTACAGGGGCTGATTGTATTTTTTTCTTGATTATACAATACAAGACAAGATGCTTTATTGCACAAAGAAACACAAATACATACAGCAGAAAAGTAAAGAACAAATCAGTAAAATATAGGCGGCCCTATTACTAAAGCAGCAATTTCTACCAGGCAACCTTTGGGTATTAGGATAGTACATAGCAGACAGCGGGATAGTGCATACTAAGTTCATCTTAATACTTAAACAATATAAATACTACTAAATAAATACACAACTAAAATAAAGTAATATATATTTATAATAAACTAATATATATTATACTAATTATAACTCGTGATCATCATTCATAACTTTAGCCTATTTCTATACATTGCAGGGCATATAAACCTTCTCGTTCTGGCCTTGTCTAGGTTTTTTGCAGCAGCTTCACTACATAGTATAACATAAAGTCGCTCTCTCTGTCCCTATATCCCTATGTATGCATAAATCTTTAAAACTACGCAACGGATTTTGATGCGGTTTCTCTTAATGGATAGAGTGATTCCAGAGGAAGGTTTATATGTATAATACATGCATAATATATTAGAGAAACACTGATAATTTCCGTGCGAAGCCGGGGCGGGTCGCTATTAAACTATATCGTCAACTCATCTTGCTGCAGAATTTCCTTCATCACTTCGACCTTCTTTTGACTATGTATGAAATTAAAATTTCTTGGAGTCCAGGAAACATTGCTAAGACACAAAATTTCCTTTAAAAATGCATTGAAAAGGTGAAGATGACTTACATGGTTAAGAGAAGACACATGCAGCAATTGCGTCCTGGATCCAAACAGGTTTATGATGAAGAAAGTGTGGATTAAAGAGATGCTATAAGTTAGCCTTCCGGGAACCACCCAGCCATCCCATTCTAGGAAGTTTAGCCAAGCATCTGCAAAAAGATAAGCAATACGTATTTACATGTAATCACGAATTTATCCATAAATATAAGGCAGAGCGTAAACTACCTAAACAAAGGTCGTCCCGCCACGTCTGACAAAATGAAATGAATTCGAATTTTATTAATTTTAATCAGCCTATGATTAATTTCTGCAAACAAAATAACCTTTACTCAAAATATACAGTCATCTACTTAATTTATGTTTAAAAATTTCCAATTCATTCTTGGCACACATAATCTATAAATAGTACACTATGACGTACGAATGTTGTTGTTGGTAAAATAACAGTAAGTGCCAGTTTTTTTTGCATCATACTAAAAATAGTTGGCACTATGAAAACCGGTTGAAGCGTTTAATTTATGTTATCTCATTCTCTTCTATTCAAACTCTTAATATTTTATGATTTTTATTCAACCATGCTGGACTGGAAGTAAGAGAAAAATAAAAAATGAGCCAGCTGCCTTTCCCCCCCCTTTGCTGATAGGTTTATGTTTAATTGCAATTTATTTACATATACTGTCACTACAGTTGTGTTGTGTCTTTGTTTTTTATGCCCTGTGTTTATGATGTTTTTAGTGTACAATAAATTGTTAAATAATAAATAAATAAATACAGCAATATAGAATAGAATAGAAAACGTTTATTCATGAAACAATACAAAACTCAACATACATTAAGTAGACTAATGTTTCATACATGAAAACATAACTTCTTTTTATTGTATGCTCTGATCTGTATTGCACAAGAAATGGAGCTGACTCAGCATTTGTTATATAAAATTAGGGATAAAGGCGTGATTATGTGCATGTGTGTGTGTGTGTAACGTTTAAAAGTGAAACGATAATGATCATCTTCCTGTTTAATGAATCATTCTTGCTTTCTCGTAGGCTTTAACATAGTTTTTTTTTTTATGTCAATTTTGTATATAAGCGTATATACAAAAAACTAAGTTTATAGTTTGAATCGCATTTCTTTTTCTTTTAGGGTCATGACATAATGTTAAATGAGCAAGCTTAATATTATTACTTATTACGATATAATATTACTATACCATACAACCATAAAGAACCTCTGCCCGCAGGTAGATTTAAAGATCAAGCTAAACATTTGCACTAATATCAGAGAGTACAATACGATAGATTTCCTAAAAGATAGCTCAACCAGCAAAAACTGATAATACACTACATGTTTAACATGTCAAATTAAACTTTATGTGATGTATATAAAACTCAATTTCATATATCGGCGTATGTGGCGCTTAAGCAGTATAAGATTTGCGTTGATAAACTTAATTACAACACTTACCACTCAATCGGAAGACCACAGCAAAAATGACAAACGAAATAAGCAGTGCCATCACAGGAACTAGTGTGGTCCCGTACAATATCCTCACAGTCAGGGAAGCTTTCCCTGCATCTTCATAGAAGTAAGACCCCGTGAAGAAGATAACACAGAAGGAAGGGATCACTAAATGGCTTAGTGCATTTACGATGGGCTGGAAATAGAAAATTTATTACATTCAAAAAGTCTAGAGCCCGATGGTGTAATGGATAGGGCACTGCCTCCTGAGCGGGATGTCCTGGTTCGAATCCCACCACGTACCAATGTGTTTTTGGTTTTTCAAATTTCATGTATACGTATATTTGGTGCTTTTTCCGTGTTTCGAAAGGTACTTAATACCGTATTACCGTAGATATATGTCGTTAAGCCATGTCAAAGGCCAGTACTAAGCATTGGCGGCTTGAAAACTCTGAGCTAATATAGGATTGGGTCTGGTTTTCCCTTCTGGGTTGCGGAGGTCAGATGACAGTCGCTCTGTGTAAGTACCCTCGTTCAATCAACTAGATCAAGTAGCCAACCCCGTGTGATATGGGATAAGGCTAGGGAGATTACATTCAAAAACTTTGTTTAGAAACTAAATTGCTTTACAGAACAGGATAGAGGGGCTGGCAACCTGTCACTGCCATGGTTCACAGCAATATGAATGAGTTAAAATTCGTCCTCAAAAACTAAGTATTATACGTGGCAAAGGTGGCATTTACTAAGCTGTGGAGTGCCTACCCACCCCGCACGAATTTGGATGTAGGTATTAAAAAAAAAAAGAATAATCCATAGAGATTTATCACAATTTCCATTATTCATTTTCCTTTGGTTTTCCCTTGAAAGCCTAAAGACATTTTAAGGAGGAATATGATGTTCACATTATTAACCACACACACTATGCAAATTTTAAACCAACATACCAATATTTGTCCGGATGCGGATGGCAATATTGTCTCAAACTGAACAAGAAATATTACTTAGCCTTATCACTCACCTTGTACTTGGAAAAATTTGCCTTTTCCTTCTGCAGCTTATAGATAATATTTCCCGTGAGCATTCCAATTACAAACCCGGGTATATTGACGTGGGCAAACTTTCGTATTGAATAATTCGGTGAGTCAAAACCTCTGTAGATCCTAGAATTTAAAAAGAAAAAAAGTTAAGACAGGTAAGTTGTGTGAACAAAAAAAATATGTTTCGAAATGTCCAAGTTTGATAATAATATTTCTTGTGTGCAGTTTTAATTATTAGTCTTCAATGCTGGCCAGGGAGCGAGAGAAAAGCATAGAATGTGCCAGCTGCATTTCCTCCCGGGCATGCTGTAACAACCAGCGAAATCCGAGGGTTTCAGTATATTGTAATTAAGCGATGGGCTGATAACCTGTCACTATAGCAATATATCTACAAATCTATCTTAAATAGCCCTCAAAACTTTGTCAGACGTGGCGGAACGACCTTTGTTCAGGTCATATACGCTCTGCCTACCCCATTAGGGATAAAAGCGTGATAACATGTATGTAAGTAGTAATCATTAATACTATGCAAATGTCATTGACAAGTGCAAGTTTTAGTATATAATAATTATAATTATATTAATAATTATAATATTATTTATAATTATAATATATGTTTTAGTATATACATAGTAATTTGACTAAATAAATGATTAGTGGTGATTCATCTAATTGGAGGTAGGCTATTAAAAGTTTCCATTGTTAAACATAAGTTAGAACATAAAATGTAACTATATGTAATATTATCCAAAATGAATATTCTTTATCTATAATAAAAGGTCAAAGGATGTTAACTAATGATAGTAAAAAAAAATTGTTTTTGTGATAGGTCTTTAAAGAAATAGTGGATACGATTTGTCCCCTATTTCAAATTATTGATGGTAAAACATTTTCAATAAGGAACTTATTTAAGAAATATTTATAGTTAAACATTTTTAATAAGGATCTAACTTAAGGAGCTAGGAAATATCGGTAGACCTACTTACTCGGGATTGAGCATCAAGAAGGCATCCATGTCGTTCCACCAGATATGGGCTGCGATCGCCAACATTCCTATTAAGACCAAGGAACTTAGCACCAAAGTTCTTCTATAAGGTTTCGTCGCCACATACACACATAGTCCTAGGATGAAAAGCTGCACATCTGCGGCCAATTGCCTGTGGAAAAAAAAACATATACATACATATAATCACGCCTTTATCCCTAGTGGGATAGGCAGAGCGTAAACGATCTAAACAAACGTCGTCCCGCCACGTCAGATAAAGTTTTGAGGGTTATTTAACATAGATGTGTAGGTATATTGCTGTAGTGACAGGCTGTCAGCCCATCGCCTAAATTGCAATATACTCGGATCCCTTAGCTGGTTATGACTGAGAGGAATGCAGCTGGCACTTTCTATGTTTTTCTCTCACTCCCAGTCCAGCATGAAAGAAAAAAAAACAGTCTTAAAACTTGAACCAAATAACCTGATTTTCTTGACTTGTCAACAGTAGGTACTGTAACTCGAATCTACAAATGCAGTTCAAGTCAATATGGTTGATTTTAAAATTGGTTTGATTTGTAGTATTGTTTGAAGAGATTTTTGATATTGAGGGTATTTTAGGTATTTTTTTTATGTTTCCTGAAGGAAGTTATTCAAATACTAAAGCCCGTATGTATGCATTTGAAAGTTAGAGCGAGTTTGAGATCGTATCAGAAAATTCATTTCAGTACATTATTGCCTGTCAAATCCATACTTCATATTTCTCTCAAACTTGAGATCACTTTATAAATACGATCCTTAGACACACTCACATCCTGAGAATGTGTTATCGCGTTTTGCTTCCGTTTCTTCTCTTGTGTTTTCTTCTACTTTTAATATTATCAAATAAAATTATAAACAGTTAACAAGAACCCACTGCCTCCTGAGCGGGAGGTCGTGGTTCGAACCCCACCACGTACCAATGTGTTTTTCGGTTTTCTAATTTCATATGTACGTTTATGCGGCGCTTTTTCCGTGCTTCGGAAGGCACGTTAAGCCGTTGGTCCCGGTTAATATCGTTTCATACCGTAGATATTAGTCGTTAAGCCATGTCAGAGGCCATTGCTAAGCATTGGCGGCGTGAAAACTCTGACCTAATCTAGGATTGGGTCTAGTTTCCCTTCTGGGTTGCGGGGGTCAGATGGAAGTCGCTCTGTGTAAAAACCATTACCCTCGTTCAATCACCTAGATTAGGTAGCTGACCCCGAGAGATACGGGATAAGGCTAGGGAGATGATGAGTTAGCTTACCAATTTTGCACCACACAGAACTTGTCATCAGGTATGTAGTTGTTTATAAAGATGAGATGAGACCACCAGTACCGGCGACAGTCGCCGGACATTCTAGAATTTACCACTCGTTGCCATATAGGTCCACTTCCCCAATTCCTCAAGAGAGTTGCTGAGAACAAAACGTAGAGGGCGTTGGCTGGAGTGAGTCTAAAATCAGATGAAAAATAGTTAGTTATACCATAAAAAAACAACCTAAGGAACGTATTTTTTTGTACCAGCTAGAACAATCTACTTCTGAACTGGGCTTTCGATAGTTTAAGGAATTTTAGCTACTCTACACTTGTCGAACGTAGTGAAAGATTTTACTTATTAGGTATTTTCACATTTTAGTAAACACCTTAGTCGATAAAGATGGTAAAGCTGTTCATAAGAAGAAAATCATTACTTCACATTCACAATCATTACTTCACATTGTTATTTGAAGTAATGACTTTCTTCTTATTAACAGCTTCACCATCTTTATCGACCATATCAATGAACATCATAGATTAAATAATAATTAGATTTTTTCCATCAATGAACAACATAAAGAAATATTTATTGCTGAACTCACCTACACAATCTCAGCAGAATCACTTTCGGCACTATCTTCCAACTAATATCCCTTTTCTCACTTTCCATATTCAAATTATACACCAATAGAAATCCCGATATACAGAACAGCATTTGGACTGATACCATTCCGTTGAAGAGCAGTTTGTACCAGGCATAGTCATAATACTGGAAGGAAATATACTGGATGTTATCATGATTGTTAAAAATAATTACATCATTATATCGCTGTAGATACATCGTAAACACAAAGACAAAAGGATATAAGGAAAAAAATATAAGATAGTCTTTTAGTAGTGCGTTGGTGACTAACAAATATCTTTTTCCAATAGGAAAAGGTCAAATTATGTGATAGGCAATTTCCAATATTTTGTACTCAAGCACATTTCCCTTTCATTTTTACATACATACATATAATCACGCATGTATCGCTAATGGGGTAGGCGGAGCGTAAACGACCTAAGCAAAGGTCGTTTCGCAACGTTTGACCAAGTTTTGAGAGTTGTTTCAGATAGATTTGTAAGTATATTGCTGTCCTGACAGGTTGTCGGCCCATCGCCTAATTTGCAAAACACCGAAACCCTCGGATCCCTTAGCTGGTTTTTACGGCATGCCCGAGAGGAAATGCAGCTGGCACATTCTATGTTGTCGCTCCCAGTCCAGCAAGGAAAAAATATCATCATTGTAAACTAATAAACATCTATACTATACAAACACTATAAACATTAATTGATTCTGAATAGGTAGATATTACTTGCTAGGACAGTTAGACAAAGGTAGTCATGATTACACTGTGACGTCACGGTTCATAAAAAAGTGATCACCTTTAAGTATGATACATGTTATGTAATATTGATAATAAAGTGACTAATACTTCCACGCTGAACCGGGAACGAGAGAAAAACATACAATGTGCCAGCTCCATTTCCTCCCGGGCAAGCTGTAAAAACTAGCTACCTTTGCTCGAATTAGCTTCGGATCCCTATCTGAGGGTTTTAGTATATTACAATTTAGGCGATCGCCTCACAACCTGTCACTACAGCAATATACCTACAAATCTATATTAAATAACAATCAAAACTATGTCAGACGTGCTGGAACGACCTTTTGTTCAGGTCGTGTACGCTCTGCCTACCCAATTAGGGTTAAAGGTGTGATTATATGTACGAAATGACGAATGATATTGCAGATTGTTCATCAAGAGTCATTCACACCGAAATATCGAGAACGGAAAACTACACTAAGCTAAAAATAGACCTAGTAAACAAAAATAGATTCCTACCTTAAAAAAACCGTTAGAATTAGAAGGTAACTGATGAGGGAGTGTAAAAAATTGTTTACAACTAACTTACCTTTTCAAAAGTATGTGGGTTGTCCGTATAGGCGTGGAACAAATAAAAAACGTGGCCAATTATAAAAAGAAACATGACGACACATCTGAAAGTAAATACTTAGTTAAATGAAATATTTAACATGTTCCAACTGCTTCTCTTGTCAAGATTTTTGTAGAAATTAAATATTTGGCGTTCAGAGTATTGCAATGTATGCGATGGGCTGAAAACCTAAATATAAATATAGTTTCTACTTTTTAAAGTAAATAAATTTATCGGGCGGGTCAAAATACCCTAATAAAAGGCCATTGATGCTTTGCCTACCCCGTAAGAAAAAAATGCGTGTGTATGTAAAAATATTAAACCATTCGTATTAAGATGATCAAAAGTGTGTCACTAAGACCTTTAAAGATGATTATTAATTTTGACGCCTGTCGTAAAATTGAGGAAAATTTATTTAAAAAATATGACACAGAAGATTATAAGAACTGGAGAACAGATTTCGCTGTTTTCTAGGAACTATAAAGAAACCCGGCAAACATTGGGTCAATTCTAGATATAACCGGCTAAATATAAAATCAAAATCTATCTGTCACTTTCACAATAATGGTATCGAACAAGGACAGCCGATTTATACTCTATGGTTTTACACTTTGTCTGCTTGATTTTGACGCGCTTTTGCACGTTTCTTCAGTATTTCTGTCAATTTTATCCGCCATGTCATATGACGGCGGATAAAAATGACAGATAACGCATAAAACCACCGACTTCAAATCAAAAACCGGAGAGAATAGATCTCCTGTCCTTTTCCAATGTTTTTAGCCTGAAATTGACAAATGGATTTTAACTTTGGTTTTATTTAGCAAATCTTGAATTGAGCTCATTATATAAATAGCTACTAGAGTAAACGTAAACGATATGTCATGTCTTTTAATCCAAGATCATGTTTCTAAAATAAGATTTAGCTATAAGATATGGAAACACATTGAAATAATAGCTTTGGTAATATAACTAAGCCAACGCTTATAATTTAATTTAGAAATATGTTTTTGAATATAAAGCCGTAAAAGTATGTTTACCATTTTTCTAGTGGCTATTCGGAAATACTACAGAGACGTTCCGTGAAAAAAAAAATGCTTTGTTTCCAAAAGTCATCCGTCCGTGTTTCAGATGATTCCAAATTCCAGGATAAACTACGTACATTTAAAGCCTTATTTTATTTTGAATGATTTATTTATTACTTCCATGCTGGACTGGGAGCCAGAGAAAAACATAGAATGTGCCAGCTGCATATCCTCCCGGGCATGTTGATTCAGTATATTGCATTTTAGGCGATGCACTACAGCAATATACTTCCAAATCTATCTTAAATAACCCTCAAAACTTTGTCAGACGTGGCGAAACGACCTTTGTTTAGGTCGTTTACGCTCTGCTTAACCCATAAGGGATAAAGGCGTGATTTTATGTATGTGTGTATGTATTTATTGCTTACTTGATTGCATGTAGTGCTTTCAGTTTCCTAAGTCTCTGATCATCCGGTTCTGCTGACACTAACCAATTCCAATTTTGGAGAATTGAAAAACACATCAAATAGTGTTTGTAACCTGAAAAAATATTATTACGTTAATAATACATTTCATTTTATAATCGTTCTATTTTGGGGAGACGGTTTATAGTTGTTACTTCTATGCTGGACTGGGAGTTAGATAAAAACATTGAATGTGCCAGCTGCATTTCCTCCTGGGCATGCTGTAAAAACCAGCTAAGAGATCCAAGGGTTTCTGTATATTGCAATTTAGGCGATGGGCTGACAACCTGTTACTACAGCGATATGTCTACAAATCTATCTTTAATAACACTTAAAACTTTGCCACACGTGGCGGAACTACCTATGTTCTGTAACACTCTGCCTACTCTATTAGGGATAAATGCGTGATTTTATGTATGTATGTAAACAGTAAATTACATCATACAAGTGTAACAATTACATACATACATACATACATAAAATCACGCCTTTATCCCTTACGGGGTAGGCAGAGCTTAAAACGCCTCCTAAAAGCCGCTTTTGCCACGTCTGACATAAATTGAGGGCAATTTTAGATTGTAATGTGTATTGCTGTAGTGACAGGTTGTCAGCCCATCGCTTAAATTACAATACACTGTAAACCTCGAATCCCTTTTTGCTGACTTCTACAGCATGCCCGGGAGAAAGGGCAACTGGAACATTCTATGTTTTTCTTTCTCTCCCAGTCCAGTTTGGAAGATGAAGTGTAGCAATTACCTGTACGTAATTTAGAGTGAATTACTAATTTAATTAGCTTTACTTACCATAATGACCATTTTTTTCATGATTCTGTTTTCGCATTATAATATCACAGACTGTTCCAGCTATATTTACTAAAACTAAACCATAAATGAGGCATGTCACTAAATAATCAAAAATATCTCTATTTTCTTTATCACTTTTCTTGGCGCACTGGTATTCTATAAGCTTTGTTTCAAGCCTAAAATCCTTCCAAATAGATTCATTGATGCATGCCGCAAGGGTCTCACTTAGGTCTTCTTCTTTATCTTTTTCTCTACTTCTTAGAAGCTTTCGACACGTCCTCGTCACGCAGACACCTCGCTCTATTATGCTGTGATTGTAATGTTTATTTTTATGTGCAGAATAATCCTTAAAAAAAGACACATTATATAATCTCTCGTTGTTGTTCGACTCGAGAATCCATTCGCTAAGAATAAGACAATCTCTAGCGTAGGATATCATCTGTTGTGATAATTATAAACAGTAAAGTCAAAATAATAAGTTACATTTGACAAATCTCAGTACATTGAGCGTTAAACAAATTTCAAGTACCTATGGTATAGTAGCTATATCTCTAGGCCCTTCTATTCGGTAGAGGAGTGCTTTAAGTCTATAATATTTTTTTGTAAATTTAACGAAAAGTAAAAATTTACTTAGAATGAATAAAGATTATTATTTTTTTTAGTACAGAAAAATCTGTAGAACTCCGTTAAGGTGCCTTCTTCTGTAGAGTGGGTATCGAGTCTATCGACCCGATGAACCCTGGTGTCAGAGCTTTTAAACCGCCTAGTAGCACAATTATCAGGCTTCTGACATGGTTTGAGTAACGACTACTATCAAAGACAGCGACCGGGACCGACGGCTTAACGTGCCCTCCGAAGCACGAAATCTTTTTCTTTTTCGGACAATCAGGTGATTCAGCCTGCAATGTCCTTACCAAACTGGGGAAAAATTCACAAAGTGATAAATTCTCAAATATCAACTTTGTGTTTTCTTCCTGGGAATCGAACCCAGGACCTCCGGATCAGGAGTCCATGGCACTACCCACTAGACCACGGAGGCAGTTGTTAAAGTACCGAAAGCAAGATATTGTTACCTACCTCAATAAGATTCATAAGATCATTTTTAGTATCCGAATATAGTTGAACTGTTGCTGTGCAGTATGTGCCATCTTCATCTCTCATGCAATGGTCATATTTATCTAAACCATATAGAGGAGGCATGCGCTCATACTCAGAATCTAAAAATTATATATTTAATTATTACTTCAAATAAGGGCAGGTAAAAGGTGATTTAGGATATGAAATTTGAACAACTTTCTTTTAAGAATAATTGCACATTAAATTTTTCATAACCCAACCTGTTTTTGAAAGTTCTTCATTTTCATGGTAAAAATCCTTTTTCACTTCAAAGTTATTTTTCACAAATAACCTAGTGGAAAAACTAGAAAAATCGGCCTGCAGACCTCTGCTATGTGAAAATTTTAAGAAAATAAAAAAAAAATTTTTTTTTGAGTATTTATGTAGAAATCTTACTAAAATTGTCGGTATTTTTAAAAACTTACCATTAAAATTATAAATAATACCAGCACAGGTATGAAATCCTAAAATTAACAGGAATATTTTCGGTAACATTTTCACTGTTGTCATTTCTAATTGACTATAAATAGTACTGAAGTAATAATATACGAATATTGAAATATTTATCTTTTTAAATTAAATATTTCTTTTCTCCCACACGTCTACTTATGTCTGAGAGAAAATAAAAAATATCGCACCGCATCACGCGCGCGTGTTTAAAAGGAACTATGAAGGTTTTTTTACTATGAATCATCTCAACTACTAGAAGGAGAGCATAATAGCGGTTTGATACAAGTTAGGGTAAACCCACCGGTGAATGAACACATATTTTCCATTAGAATAAGATAACAAGATAATATAATAATAATAATTAATCATTTTACTATTTTTTGAACATTTTATTTATTCTCCTTTTTACAGGGAAGAAAAGTCAGTGACGCGGGCCTTTCAGCCAATTATTATTATATTAATACTGGTTTTTTCTACTTCTCGACATTTTCGGTCGGTTGTTACCCAATCTCCCGCCATCAGACCCAATATTAATATTATTTGCATACACATAATCACGCCTTTATCCTTAATGGCGTAAACGACCTAAACAAAGGTCGTTCCGTTATTGAAGGTTATTTGAGATAGATTTGTAGGTATATTGCTGTAGTGACAGTTTGGCAGCCCATCGTCTAAATTGCAATGTACAGAAACACTCGCATCCATTACCTGGTTTGTACAGCATGCCCGAGAGGAGATGCAGCTGGTATATTCTATGTTAGTATTAGATAAAGGCGTGATGCTATATAAGTATTACATACATACATACATATAATCACGCCTTTATCCCAAATGCGGTGGGCATAGCGAAAACTACCTAAACAAAGGTCATTCCGCCACGCCTAACAAAGTTTTGAGGGTCATTTAAGATTTGTAGGTATATTGCTGTAGTGACAGGTTGTCAGCCTATCGCCTAAATTGCAATAAACTGAAACCCTCGGATCCCTTAGCTGACTTTTACAGCATGCTAGGGAGGAAATGCAGCTGGCACATTCTATGTTTTTCTCTCGCTCCCAGTCCAGAATGGAAGATTAAATATATAAGTATTTATGTATCAAAACATAATATAAGAGTAAAAAAGAAACATAAGTGCCATTTACTGGTGAATTGACCCTATATCTGGTTTTGAAGTTCTCATGAGCCAATGAGTTATGTGTTTTTCTTTGGTAGTTTCTATTTATAGCTGACCTTCTAAAACCTTTCATCTATCACTTTTTTTTCCCGATAATGCAAAGTGTTTCCTTGTTTACAGAGTTTTGTATGGTGAAAAAACTTTCTATAAGTCCTCGTATTAGTTATTTAAATCATTTTGTCAAGTTTGTGATGCTTTTGTTTACGATTTTTGTGTTTGTTTTCAAAATTTTTACACGTGATTTTCGGGGTAGGTTTTTGAGTCAATTTATCTTTTTAGAAAATTGAAACATTTGTCATGCAAAATAAATTATTATAATCCTAGAACCTTGTGTCAACATAATAGGTCCAATTGACAGTTCCTATTCCATAGTTATGATATGTCAACGTAGGGTTGTAACTTGAGCGTCAACGAAATATAAGATTTTAAAAATATACATACATACATACATATAATCACGCCTTTATCCCTAATGGGGTAGGCAGAGCATAAACGACCTAAACAAAGGTCGTTCCGCCACGTCTGACAAGGTTTGAGGGTTATTCAAGATGGATTTGTACGTATATTGCTGTAGTGACAGGTTGTCAGCCCATCGCCTACATTGCAATATACTGAAACCCTCGGATCCCTTAGCTGACTTTTACAACATGCCCGGGAGGAAATGCAGCTGACACATTCTAAGTTTTTCTCTCGCTCCCAGGCCAGCATGGAAGTGTCTCTAAAAATATATCTAAGTATCATATTTATAATAATAAATATGGATTTGACAGGCCAGATTGTACTGAAATTACATTTCTAACACGAACTCAAACTCGCTGTCACTCATGAGAGCTGATTATAAATACGGCTCTTAGTTCCAATTCGGCTCTAGCTATTGCCTCTACTTTAATACGTCAAAATAATATTATTGGAGATATCCGAACGGTTAATTAGGTGCATAATGTTTTTACATACATACATACATATAATCACGCCTTTATCCCTTATGGGGTAGGCAGAGCGTAAACTACCTACACAAAGGTCGTTCCGCCACGTCTGACAAAGTTTTGAGGGTTATTCAAGATGGATTTGTATTTTGTTGTACGTATATTGCTGTAGTGACAGGTTGTCAGCCCATCGCCTAAATTGCAATATACTGAAACCCTCAGATCACTTAGCTGGTTTTTACAGCATGCCCGGGAGGAAATGCAGCTGGCACATTCTATGTTTTTCTCTCGCTCCCAGTCCAGCATGGAAGAATGTAATGTTTTTACATACATATAATCACGCTTTTGTCCCTCATGGGTTAGGCAGAGCGTTGCAATATGCAAAAATCCTCGGATCCCTTAGCTAGTTTCTACAGCATGCCCGGGAGGAAATGCAGCTGGCACATTTTAAATCAGAATGCATTAGAACACAAGCACAATTGACATTATTCTCGACCAAGGCTCACATTACTTTATTATTTTCCCTCTAGTTCTCGCTCTAGTGAAACTAGGTTATTAACCGCCGTATTCAAGTAGTACGCGCTCACAAAGCGAAGGCCCTTGACTCGGCCCACTCTGCTTTTTTGCCGTGCTTTACGCCTTGTGCGATCCTGGCCTGATACCAAAACAATGTTTTGCAAATTTTCCGTTTGATTTTGAACGCGCAATCCTACGAAATAGAATTATTTCTGTTTCAGTTCGAAGTCAGCTTCGGACTTATATTTTCCATAATTATCGAATTATTCTTCCATGCTGGCCTGGGAGCGAGAGAAAATCATAGAATGCGCCAGCTGTATTTCCTCCCGGGCATGCTGTAGAAACCAGCTAAGGGATCCGAGGATTTCTGTATATTGCAATTTAGGCTATTGGCTGACAACCTGTCGCTACAGCAAATCTATCTTGAATAACCCTCAAAACTATGTCGGACGTGGCGAGTTGGCCTTTGTTTGGGTCGTTTACGCTCTACCTACCCCATTAGGGATAAAGGCGTGTTTATATGTATGTATGTATCGAAGCTATTTGGGTGTAAAATAGGAGGATAACTAAATTAAGAGATTTTGAAAAAAAGTACGTTTTTGGTGTATCCTATCTACATTATAACAACAACATCAACCACAACAGTTCACTGCTGGACATGGGCCTCCTCAAAATTGGGGGTATATGCCATGATCACCACGCTTGGCAGGTGGGTTGGTGAGCGCAGTGGAAGTTTTCCATTAACAGGGAACGCTGCTTCTTCTTAGCGAGTGGATTCTCAAGTCGAATGACCCGATGAGCCCTGGTGTCAGAGTTTTCAAACCGCCTAGTAGCACAGCTAATAGGCCTCTGACATGGTTTGAGTAACGACCACTATCACAGACAGCGACCGGGACCGACGGCTTAACGTGCCCTCCGAAGCACGGAATCTTTTTTCTTTTCAGACAATCAGGTGGTTCAACCTGCAATGTCCTACCCAAACTGGGAAAAACCTCACTAAGTGATAAATTGATAAATATCAACTTTGTGTTTCCCCCTGGGAATCGAACCCAGGACTTCCGGATCGTGAGCCCATGGCTCTAACCACTAGACCACGGAGGCAGTTGCTGCCCATTCCCTGGATTTATTCCTAAGTCGCGTTTTACGACACCCACGGGAAGTTATGTTGTGATGCTATTCTAACCCGGCACCACACGGGGAACATTACATTCTACACCGAAACCATCGAATCTTTAGACTTTTACAATATTCCCCAAAATGAAAGCTTGATTTTTCTTAGAATAATTAATTAGGACAATAAATTTTATTATTGTACTAGCTGTGCCCGCGACTTCGTACGCCCGGTTTGTATAAAACATGAAATCGTGTTTTCCATACAAAAACAAAGATCAGACAATGCGAAGCACGATTCCGCGCGCGGGTTAGCAGATCTCGCTCCTACGCGCGAAGAAGCGTTTTCAGTATATTCGACACTGCGTGTTTTCCATACAAACTGGGGTACTTACTCAATATTAGAATGATTTGCGTGATTATTTCTAACCTAGGCCAGTAGTCTTACCTTTAAGTTGAAGTAAAAAAATATTTATTAAGTCTACAATAGTGTTAAAGAATTAGTAGCGGGTTGAAGATTACAGATTGTTACCTCATTTTATATCATTCCACTTATTAATTTATGTTGCTCTCATTTCTTATTTGATTTGTGTTGGATTATTGTTACCTTGTTGTTATTTTAATTACTTTGTTTATAAAGTCTTATTCAGATAGAAATGTCTATCAGCGCTCTGATGCGCTTTGAACCGGCGGCCACTGTAGACCAGCGTTTTGGGCCTAAAAAAATCCCAAGACAATATGCTGAGTAACACCCATTTTGGTATATATTTTGTTTAGTTTTAAGTTCAGTATATTTTTTATTTTTGTAACATTTATTACCAAATAAAATTTCTTCTATTCTACATCAGATAACTCACAAACTCTCTCACATAAAAACTCTCTCAAATAAAAAGTCCCTTGAAGATCGGTTAAAAACGATCAAAGTTCAATTTTCTACCTACCTCCTTAGTCATGAGGCGTGATTATTTGTATCGAAACTTTGATTTTAAATAATGCTGAGTCGAATAAAAAAAGTTCCATAAAAATCGGTTATGAAATAGCCAAATTTTAATTTCCTGCCTACTCCCTAAGTAAGGTAGCGTGATTTTAGGTATCCTAAGTTGCAACCCGGGTAACACACAGTTGAATAAAAGAAGTCCCATCGAAATCGATTCAGTATATTTTGGCGTGATGTGGTAACATACAGACAGACAATTTTTTTTAAAAAACTCGTTTTGGTCTTTATATCGTTAATAATGTCTGCTGTTATTTTTTTTTTTGGAAAAATATTCAATGTACAGACACAACCCTTCTGGAGATTTATTATATGTACAGATTTACGTAATGTGGACTACAGGAATATGTGAACCATCGCATCAAATGACGTTAGTGACGTTTATTATAATCTGAATAAATTACAAACCTATATCAATGACGTACATACCTGATGTTTTTACGAATAAGTATTAAAACAAGTTTTTTTTATTATAATGTTTCGACAGAATATGCAGGTGGAAGCTATTTGACGTCAATAGATTTTTTAACATACCGTTTGCCAAAATTTAAAAAGGTCTGTTACCACATAATGAATGTTCTATCAAAAATCTTGTTTGTATTCAAATCTATACTTCCATACTAAAATTTTAACTACCTCCGTTGTCTGGTGGTCAGAGCCCAATGGCTTACGATCCGGAGATCCTAGGTTCGATTCCCAGTGGGAAACACAATGTTGATATTTGTTAATTTATCACTTTGAGGTTTTTCACAGTTTGGTTAGGACATTGCAGGCTGAATCACCTGATTGTTCGAAAAAAAAAAAAACATTCCGTGCTTCGGAGGGCACGTTAAGCCGTCGGTCCCGGTCGCTGTCCTTGATAGTTGTCGTTAATCAAACCATTCCAGAGGCCTATTAGCTGTGCAACTAGGCGGTTTGGAAACTCTGCCACCAGGGTTCATCGGGTCATTTGACTCTAGAATCCACTCGCTAAGAAGAAGCAGCAATATACCTACACATCTATCTTAAATAATCCTCATAATTATGTTAGACGCGGCGGAACGACCTTTGTTGAGGTCTGCCTACCCCATGAGGGATATAAGCGTGATTATATGTATGTATGGAAACTTTCCCAATTAATTCCCTAAGTTGTCTTATCCCGTATCTCACGGGGTCGGCTTCCTAATTTAGGGGATTGAACGAGGGAACTGATTTTTACACAGAGCGACTGCCATCTGACCTCCGCAACCCAGAAGGAAAATCAGACCTAATCCTAGATTAGGTCAGAGTTTTCAAGCCGCCAATGCTTAGCACTGGCCTCTGATATGACTTAACGACTAATATCTACGGTATTAAACGATATTAACCGGGACCAACGGCTTAACGTGCCTTCCGAAGCACGAAAAAAGCACCGAATAAACGTACATATGAAATTCGAAAACCGAAAAACACATTGGTACGTGGTGGGATTCGAACCACGACCTCCCGCTCAGGAGGCAGCGGCCCTATCCACTACACCATCGGGCTCGCGTAAAAGAATAAACACCATAATTATTGTAAACTCTACCAAAATATTACAAATGACCAAAACTGGAATATCTTAAAAATACACAAAGCTACAGCCATTTCTTCCGATTCAGTTGTCTCAACCGTTTATTGCGTTACCAAGTCCCATTGAGTGGATGCTGCGAGCAACAAAGAAATAACGAGCCATTAACAAGGTATCGCAGATCTCGCTTCTTTGTAGGTACTTACAAAAGAAATGAAACTTTATTCTTTTTTTTTTTTTTAATATCCCCATCTCACCTGGTGGAAAGTGACGATGCGGAAAGTGTTGAAGCATACTCACCTATGTAGTGCCTATTCACTCTCGCCTTGAAAAGGCCCAGGTTATATTGTTCCGGAAACAGATCCGCCGGCAGGGAGTTCCACTCCTTAGCCGTTCGCATTAAGAATGTGGAAGCGAACCGCTTCGTGCGAATTTGTGGTATATCCACGACATAAGGGTGGAACCCCTGTCCACGCCTCGTGCTCCGGAGATGGAAAGGGGAGGGGGGTATAAGGTCATGAAGTGCTAACGCGCACTCCCCGAAATGTATCTTTAGGTGTAGTGGAAGAACGTAGGGAAAACAAGCGAATGAGCAATTTATTAAATGGCGGTTGAGGGCGGGATGTTTAAAAGATGACCTCGATATTCCAGTGCAGTTACTTCTGCCGGTCGAGTGGGTTTCATTCAAGTCGATGAATAAATCAATCAATCGTTTATTTGCATTAAATGTGGTGGTGCACGCAGGCAAGATGGCCCAATATACCCTAAAATCAGAGTATTTAAACCGCCTAAGAGCACACTGATAGATAGGCCACTGTCATGTTTGTATAATGACCACTTATCGAAGCCAGCGACCCGGGACGAAGGATTAACGTGCCCTCCAAAGTTCGGAATCTTTTTTCACGTGATGCCTGCATTGTCCTAATATTTAAACCGCTTATTGCGTAACAAACTTCCATTGAGTGGATGCTGCGAGGAACAAAGAAATAACGAGCCATTAAGAAGGTATCGTATATCTCGCCTCTTTGTAGGTACTTACAAAAGAAATGAAACTTTTTTCTTTAGGTGAAGTGGAGAAACGTAGGGAAAACAAGCGAATGAGCAATTTATTAAATTTATTTTAAATTTAACTGCCTCCGTGGTCTAGTGGCTAGTGCCATGGACTCCCGATCCGGAGGTCCTGGGTTCGATTCCTAGGGGAGAAAACACAAAAGTTGATATTTGAGAATTTATCACTTTGTGAATTTTTCCCCAGTTTGGGTAGGACATTACAGGCTGAATCACCTGATTTTCCGAAAGAGAAAAAGATTTCGTGCTTTGGAGGGCACGCCGACGGTCCCGGTCGCTGTCTTTGATAGTGGTCGTTACACAAAACCATGTCAGAGGCTTGATAGTTGCTATTAGGCGGTTTAGGAACTCTGACACCAGGGCTTATCGAGTCCATAGACTCGATACCCACTCGACAGAAGAAGATTTATTAAATGGCGGTTGTAGGCGGGATTTTCAAAAGATGACCTCGATATTCCAGTTACTTCTGCCGGTCGAGTGGGTTACATTTAAGTCGATGAATGAAACAATATACCCGAAAGTCAGAGTATTTAAACCGCCTAAGAGCACACTAATAGCTAGGCCACTGTCATGTTTGTATAATGACCACTTATCAAAGACAGCGACCTAGAACGAAGGCTTAACGTGCCCTTCACGCCCTTTTTTTCACGTGATGCCTGCATTGTCCTAATATTTCAACCGCTCATTGCGTAACAATCTTCCATTGAGTGGATGCTGCGAGGAACAAAGAAATACTCAATACTCAAATGTTTATTGTATTCATTTTGTACAAAAGCTGTTCACAATACAGGGTAAGGCTTCAACATGAACCCGGTTAGGGCACAGCAAAATACAGTAATACTTAAATAATATACCTAGAAATAATTAACATTATTTTTGGTTTTTGAACATTATTTATCACAGTATTATCATATCGATAATATCTATATATTTATGAATTAAATGTTATTAATTATACTAGCATTATGTTTTTTCACTAAGGTACTCTTCTAAAGTATAATAACATTTATCAGTAAGAAATTTCTTTAATGTTCTCTTGAATCTAATATCATCACATTCATTTTTTATTATTTCAGGAATATTGTTGTAAATTTTTACACACATTGCAAGGGGTCCGCTACGGTACATTTCTAGTGTAGAAAAGGAAAATACTAGTCTATTTTGTGGTCTGAGGTTTCGTGGTCTACAATATTATTGAAAAAGAAATAAAGGGCCATTAAGAAGGTATTGCAGATCTTGCTTCTTCTTCCACTGGCACTTCACGGCTTGGATCAAGTCAATTTCTTTTAAAAACTCGCCAAACAATTAACTTTTCAGCTGGAAACTTATCTTACTCTCAATCTGCGCTTGACAGGCAGTTATCGGCCAGACAAATTGGTGCTAGGTGGTGCATCGAATAATAAGGAAGTAATTTCCGGTCGCCTTCCTATCGGGACCGGATAGCTGTACTGCGGTCGTGCTAATTGAAACCTGACTACTGATGCATTCCAAAGATAGAGCCTTTGTAATGCATGTACTTACTTATTTTGTAGCCCATAAACTGACTTTTCCTTACAACTTTAAAGAAAGTAAACCGTGAAACATACGTTTGTAACAAGTGTCTGCAGTTCCCAAATTTGAGCCTCTGCTGAGTTGCAAAGAAAATGCTGTTTACGGCCCGCAAAACACATAGATAAAGCAACGTTAACAAAAAGATACATACATACATACATACATAAAATCACGCCTTTATCCCTTACGGGGTAGGCAGAGCGTAAAACGCCTCCTAAAAAGCGCTTTCGCCACGTCTGACATAAATTGAGGGCAATTTTAGATTGTAATGTGTATTGCTGTAGTGACAGGTTGTCAGCCCATCGCCTAAATTACAATACACTGTAACCCTCGAATCCCTTTTACAAAAAGATGTATAGTTAGAAAGAAATCTGAAGTTAGTCGGTGGTCCTTGCGCCATTTTTGAGAAAATATCACCTTGTAAAACATGTATTTACAAGCTACACATTTTTCTTTCACCAAATGGTTGCCTGGAAGAAATTGCTACCTTAGCAATAAGGCCGTCTATGTTGTACTTGTCTTTTGTTGTTATCTGTTGTGTTGTATGCTGTATTACTACGTGCAATACAGTATTTTTATGTAATGTTATGTTATTTTCCATAAATTTATCTTCTATTTTACGCAGGTTTTGACCCAGGATCATAGAAAAACAATAAAATAAACAAACTTATCTGCGAAATAAAAACTTCTTTAAATTTACTAAAAGCTAGTACGTATTGAAATACGCTTATACAACATTTTATAGAAAATAATTGTAGATAATAACACAAGGGTAAGTAGAAAAATTTAAAATAAATGTACAAACATACATACATAATGCTGCTGTAAAAACCAGCCAAGGGATCCGAGGGTTTCAGTATATTGTAATTTAGGCGAAGCGCGGACAACCTGTCACTGCAGCAATGTACCTACAAATCTATATTAAATAACCCTCAAAACTTGTCAGACGTGGTGGAACGACCTTTGTTTAGGTCGTTTACGCTCTGCCTACCCCATTAGGGATACAGACATGATTATATGTATGTAATCACTTTGTCTAGTCCATTATGGCGTCAAAGCTAATAAAACCGCGCCAGCGAGTCTTGATTCATCCCGCATTATTCGCAACATTAAGGTGTATCCCAACGGCAGATGAGCAGGTAGATTTTTAGATATGAAACTATCGCCCGCAATGCCTTAGAATATCGTTTAAATCCCTTTGTTCCCACTAGTTCTATTCATTAGTTTGACCTTCGAACAAGTGAGAATTATTTTTCTCATTAGTTCCACCGTCGAACTAGTAAGTTTTTTTTTCTCAGTTGTTCGACCGTCAAACCAATGTTGATTTTATAATAGTTCTACAACATTGAAATGTTTTACTAATTTCGTAATAAAATTAAAAACGCTTGGTTCTTTATAAAAAATATATTCGTGTGCATTTATAGCATATCTTTGATTATAGTCGTATAAAACATTCTTGTACATCTTTGATGGAATATACATGATCAAATATATTTTGCTCTGTTTTGCTACAATCTAAATATATATATATCATCATCTCCCTAGCCCTATCCCGTATCTCACAGGGTGCCGACCTAGTTCTTATCTAGGGGATTGAGCGAGGTAACTGACTTTTACACAGAGCTACTGCCATCTGACCGCGTGGCCGCGTAAAAAATGTGCGATAATCACACAAAAAAACTTATTCCATAAAAAATACGAGTCGGATGTAAAAAAGCTATGTTGCGATTTTAGATAATCATACTACGGATCTTTTCCCGTAAGAACCGTGGAAGCGCTCCTAATAGTCTAGAAGGAATATCAAATGTAGTGATAAAAACAGATTTACTTTAAGATATTATTAGCTTACATATTTTTGAACTAAAATATTTTTAAATGTTGCAATTGCAGGTCAAGAACTAATTTCTTAGATGTATATTTTTTTTTATTTTCCAATGATTCGTTAAGGAGAAATAAGCTTTTCAAAACATCTATTTGCCGTCTGAAATCACCTTAAATTAATTTTTATTTTTCTTAAAAGTCGTCCTTATTTGAACCAGTAATTTTTGAAATACCATTGGTTTATTTATTAAATTATCTACAATAGTTTTTTATCAATCCGGTTACATCACAACTCCTCGATAACACGGACATAGTGAGAAGACTGAAGAGGACAAAACCATTTGAGTTAGTTTAGTGAAGTGTTAGTTTAAAAAGTACAATAACAACAATAGTGAGTGCTACTATCCATAAAGAACACAAGAACAAAGTGTCTTCCCCTTAATAGAGACAATAAGAAAAGTGTTAATGGACACATTCTTAGCATTACTCAACCTAGCAAAATAAGTTAGATGTAAATTACTCATTAGCCTTAGTAGGTTAAATCGTAATATTAAATGTTGCTACCTTTCTAGGTACACCATTTCAACAAAAAAAAACAATCCGGTAAAATTCTTGATCTGTCATTTCATTTATCATAAGTATCCGACTACTGTGCCATCTATAAAATAATTTTAAACCCCTAGCATTTTCTCTGCGTTAAAGTGTGTATGTATGTGGCTTTTGTTTTAAATATCTTAATTTAAAAATCTTGTTGTAACAAAATCTTTTTACTGTTTGCCGCGTCAAGGTCCATTTAGCCGAGCCAGCCAGTCTTGACTCATCCCTGCGTTACTCGCGTCATTTCCTTTCTCACCTAATATTTTGAACCCATTTTACAATGTGATGCGATGGCGACAATATCTTTGAGCCCATTTCAGACTGTGATGCGGTGGCGACAGTAATTTTGAGCCCATTTATGACTGTGATGCGATGGCGACATTATTTTTGAGCCCATTTCACACAGTGATGCGATAGCGACAATATGTTTAGACCATTTCAGACTGTGATGCGACGGAGACATTTTTTTTGAGTCTATTTCAGATCGTGATGCGATTGCGACATTATTTTTGAGCCCATTTCATACTGTGATGCGATGGCGACATTATTTTTGAGCCCATTTCATACTGTGATGCGATGGCGAAAATATTTTTGAACCCGTTTTAGACTGTGATGGGATAGTGACGCACTGAATCCTTTTTCTTACAATCAGATTATTCACTGAATTGTCTTCACCAAATTGAGGAAACCTCACAAAGTGATAATTAACACTATATAACACAAACAATAACAAAATATCAACTTTACGTCCTCCCCGTAGGAATCGAACCCACAACTTCCGGATCAGGAGCCCTTTGCTTAGACCACTATTCCACGGAGGCGGCCGCAGGGGATCTCTGGAATTAATTTGGCGTTCCGCTTTTTTGTTGACTCGGATCGAATGTGTTTCTTAGAATTGAATTTGGGTTTGTTTGATCAACGCGTTGGGAGGGCTAGCGTCCTTTTGTTTTTATGGAAAAGGGAGTTAAAATAATTGCTTTATGATTAAGTATTTTAAACGGGCTAAAATTGTATTTTCTTACTGATACGCTGAAGAACAAGCTGACAAAATATCAGGTACATTCTAAATAATTTAAATTAAAAAAAAACTTCCATGCTGGACTGGACAAAAAAAACGGACGAGAAAAACATAGACTGTGCCGCCACGTCTGACAAAGTTTTGTGAGTTATTTATGATAACTTTGTAGGTATATTGCTGTAGTGACAGGTTGTCAGCCCATCGCCTAAGTTGCAATATACTGAAACCCTTAGCTGATTTTTACAGCATGCCCGGGAAGAAATGCAGCTGGCACATTGTATGTTTTTTTTCGCTCCCAGTCCAGCATTGAAGTAGTTTATTTAAAATTGACTAAATGAGTGCTACCAGAGAATCGATAAGAAAAATCCCTATGACTACAACATTTCGCTAAGGTCCTGCCCAGTGCGGAAAAATACTCCATTCTTTGTCATATGTCGTCACGTCGTCACGTCAAAGTTGATAAATAGTAACGTTGCTTTCGTATAAAAATATTGACTTGTAAATAGCTGGCTTACGTTAACAAAACCTACGCTGTTCCGCAAAACAAGCCCATAAATTTCAAAGAGCAGCTTTAAATTTAATATTTATTTACTGCTAATGAGAGTTTAAATGACGAAAGGAGAGTATGCGGCCCGTTTTTAATTAATTTCAGCATCATCACTGAAAGCATGCGCGAAGTCGATTCCGATATTCCAATAATACTCGCCGATACGGTAATGACAAGCAATTAAACAACACACCCTATATATATACAGGGGCTTTGGTACACGAGCGAAGGAATTCGATTAGAGGGATCTCTGGCATAGTACAGAAAGGAGCAGTAAGGTTTCTTGACATTTTCGGCAATTCAGCGTTGCGAACAATATGACTTTAGTTAATTCCTGTCAGTTTCTGTCAGAATAAGAGGATCTTCTTCTTGATGAGAGGATGGGAGAATGGAGGATGGAAATAGAGGATCAAAAAGGGATGGCAATGAAATTGAAAAGGAAGAAACGTGGTCATTTTTTAAATTTAAATTCGAAAGACCCAATATATCCTGGTTGAACAGTAATAATTACAATGGAACGACTACAATAGCTTTTACCAGTCTGTTGGAAAGTCATTTTTATGAAGAGTTTACGTGATCGCTTTAACTGGTTTACACTTTGCGTAATTGCTATGGATTTACTTGACAAAGTGTTTGCTGGAAATTGCTGAAATTTGTTGCAATATTTATAAAATAATAGGTGTTTAAATCGGCCATATTACGTGGGTCGTTTGTTGATGGTAAGCGCGCCGCCATAACTGTTTAATTCACTGTGAAAAGTAGATTTTTAGTTCGACGAAACTTTCAGGGACATTGAGTTCTTTGATTGAAGGTTTACAGTTTAAGGAAAGAATTTCAAGGTTATAATAGTCAAAGATTTTTTTTTATGTGAGATTGCTATAGCGCAAATGTTCAAAGTTATTTTTTAAGATTTCAAAAATATGATGATGCTTGCTTTAATTTTCTTTAGCTAAAGTCCTTAAATCACTTGGAAATTTAAATACTTCCTTGCGATTCATCATCTTCCTAGCCTTATCCTGTATCTCACGAGGCGGCTACCTAATCTAGAGGATTGAACGAGGGGACTGTTTTTACACAGAGTGACTGCCATCTGACCTCCGCAACACAGAAGGGAAACCAGACCGATTGAGTCATAGTTTTCAAGCTGCTTTTGCTTAGCACTGGCTTCTGCCATGGCTTAACGACTAATATCTACGGTATTAAGCGGTATTAATTAATTAATACCAACTAAATTAACCGGGACCAGCGGCTTAACTTATTTTCCGAAGCACGAAAAAAGCGCCTAATAAACAAACATATGAAATTCAAAGACCAAAAAACACATTGATACGTCGTGGGATTCGAACCAAGACCTCCCCGCTCAGGAAGCAGCGGCCCTATCCACTGCACTATCGGGCTCATCTTCCTTGCGATTCTGCTAACTAATCTTTATAATAATAATATTTCTTCCATCAGGTCTGTCACCATGTCTCTAGAGGTCAAATGATATCATTATCATTGACCGACATCTCAATATCGTCCATAATTTGAATTGAAGCTCGCAAACGCCCTCTACCGACCCACGTCACTCGCTGTCATAGGCTCTTCATTTCAGCCCTATTTCGGGCTAAAAGGCAATTGAGCAGTATTCAGCTCGTTTTACGCTTGGTTGCGTATTTTTTCTAATATCTAGTTAGGTATTAATACACTGTATAAAAATCAGTGGCAGGATGAGACCCACATCTTCTGAGAGAATTATCTCTTCTTCTTTTGAAATGTATGGCATATGTAGACTAGATATTGGAACAAAAAATATAGCAAACATACCAGGTAAGGGACAGCGTAGCGCAAACTCATAGGGCTTGCTCAGTCAACAACACTGAACAACTACCAGCAGGTTTTTTTCTCAGGAAGAGAATAGTCTACATCATCACTTACCATCACGTGAGATGGCGGACAAATGATTGCCTATCAAATATAAAAAAAAAAAAAGAATAAGTAAATGGCTTTTCCATACAAAATGTTCACCACGATCAGACAATTTTTAAGGAAAAACCTACTTTGTCTTTACTTCCTGAAAAAAAATACGACTGGAAGTTGTTCAGTGTCGTTGCCTGAGCAAACCCTATCAGTTTGCGGGACACTGTCCTTTACACCTGGAATAACATTGACAGCCATGAAGTCAAATGCTTTGGAGTGGAACCGATGAATACAAGGAGAACTGTCAAATATGTTTGACAAGTTATCACAGCGTTTGTTTCTTTTTTATCACGCTTAAGGTCAGTACCTTATTACGTACTGCAATATGGCGTAGCTGCAGCGGAGTGGAGCGACGCGGCGCGGCTAGGCACTGCAACAGCTAGACACTGCACGACAAAATCTGACAAAATGTGTGAACCTCACATTGCCACGCCGTGAACCGTCGTGAAGCGCCGCGCCGCCGCTCCGCTGCATCTCCAGTGCTGCTTTAGTGCGTTACCTCTCATACATTTTCATACAAAGAATCATTTGTCGCGCAGTCGCGCCGCGCCGCTCCGCTGCAGCTACGTCCTAGTGCAGTCTAACCTTTATTGATAAACTTTTTATTCCGTATTTTATAATAAAATTAGCGACCCGCCCCGGCTTCGCACAGTGCGACACATCAGTGTTTCTCCACAATATTATGCAAGTATTATATATATTAACCTTCCTCTTGAAACACTCTATATATTAAAAGAAACCGCATCAAAATCCGTTGCGTAGTTTTAAAGATATATTTATACATATGAATATAGGGACAGAGATAGCGACTTTGTTTTATACTATGTAGTGAAGGAACAACGAATTTAAAAATAGGTAAATTACAAACTTTCTTGACTTAAAAAAACAGTCTATTAAGATAAGAGTGTCGCTAAACGTTCGACGAAAAACTCAAATAAAACTCTTACTGCCACATCAAATACTAAGAGTCCTTGTAAGAACTACTTACTTTTATAGTTCCTTGCTAGACTCAAGGCGATTCGCAAAAATGTTTTATGGAAAAACTTCTTCACATAAACGTCAAAATACATCGCATTTTAGTTAGGAGCAGGAAAAAGGGTCGAGATGAAACTCTAGGGAGCCTCCGGCGCATTCCACATATTAAGCAAAGAGTCATTCATACGTGGGTAGTTAGGAATCTAGGTTTTAGTATCCATTGCTTGCAAACACATGAAAAAAGAAAGGTAAGTAAAACTGTGTGCAGGTTGGCGCAGCTGCTTTCTTCTTTCTATGCTAGACTAGCAGCGATAGAAAAACATAGAATGATCCAGCTAAATCTCTTCCCGGGCGTACTGGAATTAGTAGAGGGACATGAAGATGTCAGCATATTGCAATTTAGGCGAAAGGCTGACAACTTGTCTCAATACATTGTTCGATCTTTCCAAAAAGACCCTACAATAAGAAGTTGACTGAACAACAATCACCAGGAAATTCTTTCACGATACGAAAAAAAAAATAGTTCCCATAAAAAATGATCAACTCAGTCAGATAATTTGTATGGAAAATCCTTGTTTTTTTTCACTTCCTGTAAAAAAAAACCTGCAGATGGTTATTCAGTTCCGTTGATTGAGCTACCCTTATCAGTTTGCGGGACGCTGTCCCTTACACCCGGTATAATGCGTCACCGGAAGCAATGTACAGCGCCGTTGGTACGGCTTATTTCCTGAATTGCGCCTCTCTTGTAGAAAGCCTGAGGCGTTGCCAAAATAAGTTTCTAGTGAGTGGCCGCAAACCTACACCAACAAAACACGTTCTCCTGCACTATTTAATTAAGTTCCTAGAAGGTCTTAACAGGGACGAATTCAGATTGAGAGGAATTAAAATATTGCCACCTCATTCACAACAAAGATGTCACAATAAGGGAGAAATTTGGACAATGGGCCGCAGCCAGCGCTCTTTTTAACAGTTTTTTTTAAGAAATGGATTTGCTCTTGACTCCAGTCTAGGTTGGAAGTGAAAGAGACGAAGTCGAAAATGGAGCGAGCTCACCCAGAAGATGCCTGCTCACTCTAACTTTGAATTGTTGGGGGTTGTCTAGTAAAGGTTGCCTGGTAGAAATTGCTGCTTTAGCAATAAGGCCGCCTATATGGTACTGTTTTGTTCCTTACTTTTCTGCTGTATGTATTTGTGTTTCTTTGTGCAATAAAGTATCTTGTATTGTATTGTTGTATGCATTAGGAAACAAACACAAAATAATAAACAGATTATCATACATACATATACATCAACTGTTAAATAAATAAATACATACACATAATCACGCGTTTCTTCCTAACGGGGTCGGCAGAGCGTAAACGACCTAAACTAAGGTCGTTGTTCCACCACGTCTGACAAAGTTTTGAGGGTTCTTTATGATAGATTTCTAGGTATAATGCCGTAGTGACAGGTTATCAGCCCATCACCTAAATTGCAATATACTGAAACCCTCGGATCCTTTAGCTGGTTTTTACAGCATGCCCAGGAGGAAATGCAGCTGGCTCACTCTTTATTTTTCTTTCTCTCCCAGTCCAGCATGGAAGACTATATATATATTTATTTATTTATTTACTGTTTATTGTACTAAGTAACATGAGAAAGACAATACACAAGGAATAACGAAACAACAGTTACAGCTTATTTATACTAAGAAATTTCTTCCAGGTTACCTGCGGAAGTGAGACTTAAATTGAGAGGCAAATTAGGCAATAATATATTATAAATAATATATTTTTAATATCAATATTTTCTTCCATGCTGGACTGGGAACGAAGGAAAAACATAGAATGTGCCAGCTGCGATTCCTCCCGGGCATCCTGTAAAAATCAGGTAAGGGATCCGAGGGTTTCAGTATATTGCAATTTAGGCGATGGACTGACAACCCGTCACTACAGCAATATACCTCCAAATATATCTTAAACAACCCTCAAAACTTTGTCAGACGTGGCGGAATGACCTTTGCTTAGGTAATTTACGCTCTGCCTACCCCATTAGGCGTGATTATATGTATGTCATATTTTCAGTTCTTTTATAATCTCCATAAATAATAAACCTAGCCCCGGCCCAGCGATCCGGCCTCTTATTTATTTTACCGGCAGTTCCTATTTATTTGTAAGGGCCGTATTTGCTTCCACTGTATTGGAGACCAGATGAAAGTTTATTTATGCATCCCTACTTTGATGGGTTCACATTCAAAGTGAATTCTGAGGATTACTTTTTAGTTTTCTTCCATGCTTGATTGAAAAACATAGATTGTGCCAGCTGCATTTCCTCCTGAGCATGCTGTAAAAATCATCTAAGGGAGCCGAAGGTTTCAGTATATTGCAATGTAGGCGATGGGCTGACAACCCGTCACTACAGCAATAAAATACTTATATCACCTGTAATAACCTTCAAAACTTTGCGGAGGTGGCGGAACGACTTTTATTAACGTCGTTTTTGCTCCTACTACCCGGTTAGGGATAAAGGCGTGATTTTATGTATGTATGTATATATGTTTTTTGTCTTGTGAATCAAGATGAGAGTCATTAGAATAATAATGATGAGTGATGTGTTGTCTGTGATATAATATGAGATCATTAACAGAAACTGTTATACGGGGTGTAAGGGACAGCGTTCTGCAAACTGATAGGTTGCTCAGTCAACAAAACTGAAGCAGCAGGTTTATTTTTCAGGAAGTGAAAAATAAAAAACTTCCATACAAATTGTCTAATCGAGGAGGTCATTTTGTACGGGAAGGTAATTTTTTGTTTCACTTCCTGAAAACATATCCTGCTGATCGATGTTCAGTTTCGTTGACTGAGCAACCCCTAAAATTTTTCGGGACGCTGTTCCCTTACACCCGGTATAATGTAAAAAAAAATGCTATGTGCATAGTCCATGTTGCACATAAATGTATTTATAGTATTTCCAACTCAGATTTAGAATAAAGGTAAACAAAGTTTCATGTCTTTTAATAGAAAATCTCGTTTCTATAATAAGTTTAAGATAAGATATGACAACATAATGGAAAAGTTGTAGTCATTGAACTAAATTTGAAATGTGTTTTTGAATAAAAATATATGAAACTTTGTTTACCTTTATTCTAAATCTGAGTTTGAAATGCTATAGGACTGAATCGACAAGAATCAAACGAAATTTTATTCTTTGGTCTAAAAAAAATATTTCATTTCATTGATTAGAATTAGAATAAATCATTCTTTAACATAAATTCCAATTGAAAAAAGTGGTAAGTGCCCACCGCTTACAAAAAAAATGTTAGTGGAGAAGAATCAGTGAAAGAAACTCGTACAAGGATGATAAACGCATCGTCCAAGCATATTTATTTAATTTATTTATCATACGTACATACGCCAAAACAAAGATAGATTTGTAGCTATATTGCTGGAGTGACAGGTTGTCAGCCTATCGCCTAAATTGCATTATACAGAAACCCTCGGATCCCTAGTTGGTTTTTAAAGCATGGCCGGGAGGTAATGCACCTAACACATTTTATGCTTTTCTCTCGCTCCCACGCCAGCATGGAAGGAAAAGAAAGGCACTATCTTCCAAGCATATTTATTGTGATGTATTTATCGTATGGCATTATTTACTGCGAGGTCCAGAGGACAGTGCAGCAGCCGGTTTTGTTGCACTCTTAGCACCGCCGGGGTCACGTGTAGGGTTTTTAAGGTAGTTCCTCCGGACGTGGAGCAACGTCGTTCTGTAACGACTACTATTAGAAACAGTGACCGGGACTGATGGCTTAACGTGCCCTCCTAAGCACGGAATCCATTTTCTTCCAAACAATCAGGTAGATTCAGCCTGCATTGTCCAAACTAAACTTAGGAAACTTTCACAAAGTGATAAATTAAAAACATCTACCTTTTCTTCCATGCTGGACTGGGAGTGAAAGAAAAACATAGAATGTGCCAGCTGCATCACCTCCAGAGCATGCTGTAAAAACCAGCTAATGGATTCGAGGGTTATAGTATAATACAATTTTAGTCGATGGGCTGACAACCTGTCACTATAGCAATATACGTCATGATCATCTGTAAAAACCCTAAAAACTTGTCAGACGTGGCGGAACGACCTTTGCTTAGGTCGTTTACGCTCTGCCTACCCCATTAGGGATAAAGGCGTGATTATATGTATGTATGTCTACCTTTTCCCCCCCTGGAAATCGAACCTAGGACTTTCAGATCGTGAGCCCATTGCGCTGACCACTAGACCACGGAGCTAGTTTATTATTTTGATTAAGTAAGTTTTAAAATCCTTATTTGACGAAAGTCAAGCAGAGCTCTCTCCTCTTATTTCCTGAAGCTAGAACGGTAGTAAAACCTAGCTTCATACCAAAACTGAATAAGATGAAATGAGACATAAAAACTGATTGCCAATATGATAAACGCAATGCAAGACGTTCATATAGAAGATGTACGTTGTAAATTTTACTGCACAATACGTCAGGTTTAGAAATGAATGTGGCCAAAGAAGGAACTAATGCCGTCATACATACATACATATAATCACGCCTTTATCCCTAATGGGGTAGGCAGAGCGCAAACGACCTACACAAAGGTCGTTCCGCCACGTCTGACAAAGTTTTGAGGGTTATTTAAGATAGATTTGTAGGTATATTGCAGTAGTGACAGGTTGTCAGCCCATTGCCTAAATCACAATATACTCCCTCGGATCCCTTAGCTGGTTTTTACAGCATGCCCGGGAGGAAATGCAGCTGGCACATTCTATGTTTTTCTTTCGCTCCCAGGCCAGCATGGGAGGAAAGTAATGCCGTCAGCACCATTTTAATTGCTTCCGTTGTCTAGTAGTCAAGTGAGTGAGACATGAGCTCCCGGACCGGAGGTACTGGGTTTGATTCTCAGGGGGGGGGACAAAAAGTTGATATTTATCAATTTGTAACATTTTCCCAGTTTGGTTAGGAAAATCCTGGCAAACCTTCTTTTTTCTTATCGGACAATCAGGTGATTCACACCTTAAGCAGTTGGTCCCGGTAGCTGTATTTTCTAGTGGCCGTTACACAATCCATGTCAGAGATCTATTAACAGTGTAATCAGGTGGTTTAAAAACTCTGACACTAGGGTTTATTGGATCGCTCGACTCACCCACACGACAGAAGAGACACCATTTTTGATAGATATTCCACCATGTAGCGGCCCTGCCCACGTCCAGTGAAATACAAACATATATATAATCACGCCTTTATCCGAAATGCGGTAGGCAGAGCGTAAACGACTTAACTAAAGGTCGTTTCGCCAAAGTTTTGAGGGTTTTTTTAAATCTATATATGTAGGATATTGCTGCAGTGACAGGTAGTCAGCCCATCGCCTAAATCACAGTATACTGAAACCCTCGGATCCCTTAGCTGTTTTTCTTTGCTTTTTTTTACAGCTGGCACATTCTATGTTTTTTCTCTTTCTCCAAGGCCAGCATGGAAGGCCATTCATTGGCGTTCATTGAAATCCTTGACGAAATGTACAGACGGTTTTATTTTTACTACTAACATGCTCCCGGATAGAATATGCTTTATAGTAGAACTAGCGCCCAGCCCCGGCTTCGCACGGGAATTATCAGTGTTTCTATACTATATTATGCATTTATTATACATATAAACTTTCCTCTTGAATCACTCTATCCACAAAAAGAAACCGCATCAAAATCCGTAGCGTCGTTTTAAAGATTTATGCATACATAAATATATAGGGACACAAAAAGGGACTTTGTTTTATACTATGTAGTGATTATTGCGTGGTTCAGACTTAGAAGATCAGGAGTCGTATTTTTGAACCGCTCGTATCCGAATTCGCATACGAAAAACAAACATTCAAAATCCCAAAATCTCAATTTTTGAATAGGTACTCATACGTATGTTACTCTGCAACGAGTGAAATTTCTGATCCAAACTCAAACTACTCGTAGCTGTAAGTCTCAAATGCTGTTTATTAATACTGGTGTATAATAATTTGATAGGTCACATTTGACAGCTCACAAAATATCCAATGTGATATATTATCATACTACATCGACAAGGAATTTTACCTACGCAAGAGAATGCAATTTGCCAAGATTATTATTGTATTTCTATCTGCAGTATCGTTAGTTAAATTACATAACATAAAACAAGCAAAATGTTGAAGGTTGTAATGATAATGATTTAATGACTAAATAACAAAGTCGCTTGCTTTGTCCCTATATCCCTATGTATGCTTAGATCTTTAAAACTACACAACGGATTTCGATGCGGTTTCTTTTAATGTATAGAGCAATTCAAAAGGAAGGTTTATGTGTATAATACATGCATAATATAGTTGAGAAACACTGATGATTTCCGTGCAAGCCGGGGCGGGTCGCTATATAAAGAAAGAACTACATACATACATACATATAATGAAAGAACTATTTTTATTTTTATTTCTTCCATGCTGGACTGGGAGAGATAGAAAAACATAGAATGTTCCAGCTGCCCTTCCTCCCGGGCATGCTGTAGAGTCAGCAAAAGGGACTCGAGGGTTACAGTGTATTGTAATTTAGGCGATGGGCTGACAACCTGTCACTATAGCAATACACATTACAATCTAAAATTGCCCTCAATTTTTGTCAGACGTGGCGAAAGCGCCTTTTACGAGGAGTTTGACGCTCTGCCTACCCCGTAAGGGATAAAGGCGTGATTTTATGTATTTATGTATGTACTATTTTTATTTTAAAATCTTTAGAATAGTAGAGTCCGTAAATAAGAGACTGGCTTTTCGGTATAAGTATGATGCCATCCCTAACAGAGTTTAAGCTGGTAGAATAAGCAATCCCATATAATTTTGTGGTTACCTAACCTTTATTATTTTGTACATACATCAATTAATAAATCACGCCTTTATCCCTTATGGGGTAGGCAGAGCGTAAACGACCTAAACAAAGGTCGTTCCAACACTTCTGACAAAGTTAGAGGGTTATTTCAAGATAGATTTGAATCCCTTAGCTTCTTTTTACAGCATGCCTGGGAGGAAATACAGCTGGCACATTATATGTTTTTCTCTCGCTCCCAGGGCAGCATGGAAGAATTTTTATTTTGTCTATGCAAATTTATGTATAAAGTAAACTTACAACGTTAAGGATTTTGCTCTTATTTCAGTTTGATTTTGTGTAAATATGACCGTTTTCATGTAATCTTTCCGCATGTGTAAATCTATGTTCGTAGGAATATTTGTTTACCTACCTTCATATATTGTTGTTTCGTTATGTTATGTAACTCCGAAGGTCGCTACTTTACGCAAAATATTGCTCCAACGCGTTGGGGTAATATCCGGGGAGGTTCCGATTAGAAATCTGGTTGAAAGTAAATGAAAACGGTAACAAAATAGGGACCTGAAATTATTGGTTAAGGGTTAAACAAATACCAGGCCACTCAGAAAGTATTGCGATAAATAGTTTTTATATATGGCAGACTGGCCGGTTAGAATCTTTTTTGAAAATATGATTAATTGTAAGTAAAAATATGTGTGTTCCATTTTCAAAATTTCCCTCCACATTTTTTGCGAGCCAATTCAAAGTATCGTGTCTTACTGAAAAATGGATCTGCGCCGGGAACATTTTAGAGCTATGATTTTTTACGATTTCAAGTGTCGCCTGAAACCGGATAAATCGTTCGATAGACTTCAAATGGCATTTATGGATGAAAGCCCCTCCAAGGCAACCGTGTATCGTTGGTATAACGAATTTAGGCGCGGTCGACCAACCTTGGGGGATGAAGAAAGAAGCGGTCGCCCTTTGACGGCTATTACGGAAAAAAACGTGCTAGCAGTGAAAAATTTAATCCAAGATAATAGCCGAATTACATATCAGGAGATTCAGCACATATCAAAGATTGTATCGGGAAGCGTTCACGAGATTCTACACGGGCATCTTCGCGTGAGGAGGATAGTATCGCGCTGGGTGCCGCACTACCTCACCGACGCTCAGAAGCAGGCCCGGGTGGAATGGTGCCGTGATATGCTGAACAAATTTGAAGCAGGCTCGTCTCGGCGTGTTTAAGTCATCGTAACAGGTGATGAGTGCTGGATTTATCAATACGATCCAGAAACCAAGCGCCAGTCGACAGTTTGGGTGTTTCAAAATGAACCAACGCCTACCAAAGTGAAGCGATCTCGAAGCGGGGGGAAGATTTTGATCGCCAGCTTTTTTAATTTGACTGGCCACTTGGCCTCAATTCCTTTACGAGATCAAAGAAGCATTAACGCCGAATGGTATACTACCAAATGTTTACCAGAAGTTTTTTCTGTTGTGAGCAACAAGCGACCAAACACAGGGCTCCGCGGACTACTGCTCCACCACGACAATGCGCCTGCACACACCGCGCTCAAAACGAGGGACTTCCTGGACAGCACACCAGTCAAACTCCTGGGTCACCCTCCTTACAGCCCTGATCTAGCACCGTGTGACTTCTTTTTATTTCCAAAAATAAAAAATCAGCTCAAGGGGATACAATTTTCGTCGCCGGAAGATGCGCTAGCTGCGTTCGAGCAGGCTGTAAACGAGGTGTCTACGGCGGACTGGAAAAAGTGTTTTGAAAACTGGTTCAGACGCATGAATCTTTGTATAGAGGCTGGTGGAGAGTACTTTGAAAAGATTTAATAAAAATATATGTACCTGTAGAACAATTTTTTTTAGTGTCGCAAAACTTTCTGAGTGTCCCACGTATATATTTAAAGCGTCTAATAAAATACTTTGACAAAAAAAAATCCTTATATAAAAGTAAAAAAAAGTCTTTATTGCCAAAAATACACAAAAGAAATGAATTATTTTTTAAAACTACATACAAATTATCTACCCAAAAAGTAAAAAATAAAACAGTGTTTGGCGTATTTGGCAATGCGCAGTAGCGCTGATTTTCAGACCAGCCCCTTAGAGCTTATATTAAGAATATGTGCTAGTTGTTCTGTGCGTGCTTTAATAAGTAGATTGATGTTGCATATTATTATAGTGGTGTCGTATAATAATAAATGTATATATAATTATATACCTACATATATTTATCCTATTAAATAATAACTATAGTTGTAAATAAATAAATAAAAAAAATACTATTATTAATTTATTACTCTTAAAAAAAAGCTGGACTGGGAGCGAAAGAAAAACATAGAATGTGCTAGCTGCATTTCCTCCCTGGCAAGCTGTAAAAACCAGCTAAGGGATCGGAGGGTTTCAGTATATTGCAATTTAGGCGATGGGCTGACAACCTGTCACTACAGCAATATACCTACGAATATATCCTAAACAACCCTCAAAACTTTGTCAGACGTGGCGGAACGACCTTTGTTTAGGTCGTTTACGCTCTGCCTACCCCATTAGGGATAAAGGCGTGATTATATGTATGTATGTATGTAAAAAAAAAGCTATACTAAAAATATTAGAAGAGGTGTGTGTATATGTTATGTATTTGTAAATGTGCGTGTGTGTGTGTATATGTTATCAGTTTTCGGTAATCCTAGGATCTACTTTTACCACTTTTTTTGAAACAGAATCTCTGCTATGTCTTAAAAGAAATCTATAGAGCTAACATGCGCGCCGCGAGATAATTTTGTCACCGTATTATTACGTGCGTGCTAAACTTCACTGCGCCTAAAGCAAGGCGTTATTCAGTGTGAAGTAAAATTATGTCGTGGCGGATATGTGAGCCCTATAGGTAAAGGAACGAGAGTGTTGTTTAAATGGCCTATCTAATAACACGGATCTTCTTAGTTTTATGACAATGAAATAAAAAGATCACCATGCAATTTCCTTGTCAAATAAAATGTACTCAAAAATAAATAAATTCACTAAGTCGCAAGTAAAACTACACGAATGTAAAATTTTCTGTAAATTACACAATGTACGCAAAAAACAAGCAACAACAAAATCTAAATTTTTAGTCATAAATTTTTACATGTCTATTTTCAAATAGGTAACTAAATTTTATAGGCACACAATCACAACATCGCAGTTAAAGTATTTTAACCGACTACTAGTAGAAACATTCTACCCTTAATATACCTATAGGGCGTGGATGATTTATTTGGGCAATAAGTGTCGTGTTACACTCGGGTGTACTAGGGCGAGTCCGTGCTGTAATCGGACCCACTAACAGGGTAGGGTGCTTTTGTTAGCGACATTCTAAATAATCAAAAGGGGAAGAAAAACATAGAAGGATAGGGCGAGGGAAAAACATAGAATGTGCCTGCTAAATTTCCTCCCGTGCTGTAAAAACCAGCTTAGGGATCCGAGGGTTTCAGTATATTGCAATTTAGGCGATGGGCTAACAATATACAAATCTGCCTTAAATAACCCTGAAAATTTTGTCAGACGTGGCGGAAAGACCTTTGATTAGGTCGTTTACGATCAGCCTACCCCATTAGGCATAAAGGCATGATTATAAATGTGTATGTATGTACTATTCCATTCTGCCAGTAGAGTTAAAGACATCTTGGAAGTGGCTTATGTCCAGCAGTAACACTCTACTTCTATACAGGCGCATGATGATAAAGCTTAGCTAAAATTGGCAGAAATAAAAAAAAAGATTGTATTTTTACTAAATTAAAGATTAAGTATTTTGGCATTTTACATACCAAATTAATAGAATGTCCTGTCGGATCAAAAGCATATTTCATTTTGACACTGTAAAGCGTCACATTACCAACATCAGTAAGGGGCCTAACATAGTTATGATACCATTGAATTGTTAATACATAAAATTACACTTGTATCCCTAATGGGGTAGGTAGTTTGCGTATTTGCATAAATTTTGTGGTGACAAAAGAATATAAAAAGAAACTGCTACCAAATTCTCAGAATAGTACTAATTATGATTGCATCTCTTGGATAGTAGGCTCATAAAATTCGTCAAAGATGTTGGGTAAAACCTATGACGTAGAAACTGTCCTTTGCCCTACGCGTAAACAAATTTATATGACTGTGTGTGTCACACGTTTGAAAGGTTTATACGACATGATCGATGTTAAAATTATTTATGCAATTTGCATAATACATACATAAAAAAAGGCCTTTATCCTTTACGGGGTAGGCAGAACGTAAAACGGCTCCTAAAAGGCGCTTTCGCCACGTCTGACATAAATTGAGGGCAATTTTAGATCGTAATGTGTATTGCTGTAGTGACAGGTTGTCAGCCCATCGCCTAAATTACAATACACTGTAACCCTCAAACCCATTTTGCTGACTTCTACAGCATGCCCGGGAAGAAGCGCAACTGGAACATTCTATGTTTTTCTTTCTCTCCCAGTCCAGTATGGAAGATGCATATACAATATGGCTACACATAAATAAGAGGTTCCCGAAGGTTTAAGTATATTGTTATTTAGGAGATGGGCTAACAACCTGCCACTACTACAATATACCTACAAATCGATCTTAAATAACCCTCGAAACTTTGTCAGCCACGGCGGAACGACCTTTGTTTATGTCGTTTACGCTCTGCCTGTCCCATAAGGGATAAAAGCGTGACTATGTGTGTGTATAAATAAGACGATTTATTTTACTCATATAAATGAGATTCCTTCCATGCTGGACTGGGAGAGATAGAAAAAGCTAGAATGTTCCAGCTGCCCTTCCTCCCGGGCATGCTGTAGAAGTCAGCAAAAGGGACTCGAGGGTTACAGTGTATCGTAATTTAGGCGATGGGCTGACAACCTGTCACTATAGCAATACACTTTTCAATCTAAAATTGCCCTCATTTTTTGTCAGACGTGGCGAAACCGCCTTTTACGAGGCGTTTATTGCTCTGCCTACCCCGTAAGGGATAAAGGCGTGATTTTATGTATGTATGTATGTATAAATGAGAGCCTATTTAGGAAGGAGAGCCCGATGGTGGAGTGAATAGGGCCGCTGCCTCCTGGGGGTACTGGCTTTTACACAGAGCGACTGCCATCTGACTTCCGCAACCCAGAAGGGAAACCGCAGACCCTATCCTAGATTAGGTCAGAGTTTTCAAGCCGCCAATGCTTAGCACTGGCCTCTGATATGGCTTAACGACTAATATCTACGGTATTAAACGATATTAACCGGAACTAACGGCTTAACTTGCCTTCCGAAGCACGGAAAAGGCACCGAATAAACGTACATATGAAATTCAAAAACCGAAAAATACATTGGTTCGTGGTGGAATTCGAACCACGACCTCCCGCTCAGGAGGAAGCGGCCCTATCCACTACACCATCGGGCTCCTGATGATGTTGTACGAGAACCTATTTCATTCCGTGCGAAACCTTTTTTAGTCGTGTTTCGGTACGCTTTAAATAGCACCATACCCTTGGCCTGAAAACAGTATTTACAACATTTTTATTAAACGAAGCAGTCATCACTATGATTGACGTCTATTTAATAAACGTCGAAATTTTCCTTTTATTTTGTTTACGAAAAGTAGTATTTGCAATAGGCGTTGTTGGATGGCAAAAAAAATTGTTTATACTTAAAACTGATGGCTAAAATATTGCGGATCTCATTCATAATTTTCAAGAAAATGCACACTTAGGTTTAATAATCGCGTTAGAAATAAAGAAGTTATTGATTTGAAGACTACAATGTTTACACAGGAATGACGTCACAGCTCGCTATTTTCATACAAAAAAGCGTTTTTAAGAATTCATAAAAAGTTGCTGATTTGACTACTGCTGTAGGAAACTAACGTATTTTATTATTGCGAAATAAAAAAGATATATTATAATGAATGACTACGAACAACGTCATGTTTGTTATCAATATCATCATAATATTTGTATATCTTAAAATTTTCTAGAACTTTGAAATTTTAATCTCTGCAGACTGGTAACATAACTCTCTATAAACAAACGTTTTCTAGGTGAACGTTAATTGGGCGTGATATACTCCCGTTCCGCAAACTGATTGGGGTTGCTCAGTCAACGACACTGAACAACTTTCACCAGGAAATTATTTCAGGACATAAAAAAATAAATTTGACTTCCTCATACAAAATGACCCTCGATCAGACATTTTGTATAGAAACGCATTTTTTTTAATCCTGTAAGAATTGCCTTAATCCACTCCAAAACTGTTGTTACTGATGTAGCCTATACAGCAGCTAAATTAAAGTGGGACTGGGCAGGTCACAACTGTCGTATGCCAGATGAATTATGGGCCAAAATTACCACCGAGCGGATGCCTAGAAGAGACAGGCGGCGGCGTGGCCGACCCAGATGCCGATGGCGAGATGAGCTCGACTCCTTCCTTGAGGACTGGCCGGAGGAAGCACAGGATAGAGAGTCGTGAAGAGACCGGAAAGAGGCCTTTGCCCAACAGTGGGACACTAACGGCTAGACAACACAAGACAAGTAAGAATTCCTGGTGATAGTTGTTCAGTTTCGTTGACTGAGCAACCCGTTTGCGGGACGCTGTCCCATACACTCCATAGTTTCACACGGGAATAGATTTTTTTACATACTTTCTAGATTCTTAAAAACTTTTTGAATATGATGATTAGATTCGTTATTAGGATAGTAATACCTTATACACAGTCTATTATTTCCTGTTTACTACAGGTTTTACAGTATATTCCTATTATTACTTCCATGCTGGACTGGGAGCGATGGAACAACATAGAATGTGCCAGCTGCATTTCCTCCCGGGCATGCTGTAAAAACCAGCTACGGGATCCGAGGGTTTCTGTATATTGCAATTTAGGCGATGGGCTAACAACCTGTTACTACAACAATATACCTACAAATATATCTAAATAACCCTCAAAACATTGTCAGACGTGGCGGAACAACCTTTGTTTAGGTCGTTTACGCTCTGCCTACCCCATTAGGGATAAAGGCGTGATTAAATGTATGTATGTTTGTATTCCAATGGAATATTTTCAAAAGCGATTTATTCCATTCACTACGTTTATGTTTGTGTCTATTCGAATTTTATCTGCGATCCGATTTAGAGACAGATTGGAGCTTTGAATTCCTGTTTTTTGCCGTTTGCGTCATGATGTGGATTAATAAAATGGTCAAGTTCGTGTCTAGTATCATGGCCATGGGTACGAGATTGTGAACGGCCGATGTGAATAGAAGTGATGTAAGGCGTGATGACTGAAATGCACTTAAAACTATCAAAACTCATTGTAGAACCTTATTAGTTAGGCATCTTATTCTTAAATCCAATATTATTAAGAGTATTAACTGCCTCCGTGGTCTAGTGGGTAGTGCCATGGACTCCTGATCCGGAGGTCCTGGGTTCGATTCCCAGGGAGGAAACACAAAGTTGATATTTGAGAATTTATCACTTTGTGAATTTTTCCTCAATTTGCTTAGGACATTGTAGGCTGAATCACCTGATTGTCTGAAAAAGAAAAAGATTTCGTGCTTCGGAGGGCACGTTAAGCTGTCGGTCCCAGTTGCTGTCTTTGATAGTGGTCGTTACTCAAACCATATCAGAGGCCTGATAGTTGTGCTACAAGGCGGTTTAAAAACTCTGACACCAGGGTTCATCGGGTCGATAGACTCGATACCCACTCGACAGAAGAAGAAGAAGAAGAGTCTAAAGTACATGGAACTCATGTAGAGTTGAGTAGGTACTATTTAGTAGAATACTCGTGTGACTTATCATGGTTAATTTCCATACAAAAAAGCGTTGCTGACATTTTAATAAAAAAATATGATTTGACTAGCAGTCGTATCGTCTTAGCATAATTACCAAAAATTTTGAGTACTTTTACAGGGTAAGCTACCACATTTTCGAAAAACGGATATCCGAATTTCAATATTCCGAAAACGATTCGGACATTTTACCATTTCCATTTTTATAATTTTCTCATTTTTTTTGTTACCAAAATACCATTTTACCGCAGTATTCTTTCTCTGAACAACGTTACTCCGCTTTACTAAATACCATAATATGAGCTGGCCTTTTTTAATTGCCAAATAATTAACTTAACATAATGTATTCCATACCGAAGCAACATTTTACAGATTACTTATTTGTCAGCTATAATAAATTGATATGATATTCAAGCCAATTCGTGGCATCCCGATACGGATAGATTAGGTTCGAAGGGTATGGCGGAAGCGAGCTGTGCAAGTGCAGCGAGCTCAGTGCGCTTCCGTCATACCCTTCTTTGGGGTTAGGTTGCTAGTGATGCATGCTTGCTTGGATGCTTGCTTGCTTGCTTGCCAGTTTGCTTACTCGAATTTCATGTGGTCTTTCCGCTCTTACGCCTAGAGTATATATAAAAATCCAGAGGCGCGGAGGGAGAGCAGCCTCCGCCCGCAGTAACTACGCGCGGGCACCGTACGAGCCGTAGCGGATGAGGCTGGTAAAAAAAGCCGAAGCGGCGAGCTAGGTGCCTGCACTTAGTTACGCTGGGGCGGAGGGGTTGCACATCCCGCAGTAGCAAGAGCAATATTAATGCACAGTGCAGTAGGTAAGGTTAGGTTAGAACGGTGACCTCCCGAAGCAAGCACAGTAAGCGACCAATTGTTGAGGGGGGGAGCAGTGCTTTTTAGTAAGAAGTGGGGGGGGAGGGTCGGCTTTATATTTTTTATTACTTACTCAGAAAAAGTAAAATGGAGAAATGAAATTTGGCTTTGTAATAAAATGGCCAATACATATTTTGAAACTACAGACATGTTTACGCCGCTAGGTTTCGAAACCTTGAGTCCTTGGGGCTTGTGTACAAAAAAAAACATAAAGGACCTTTCAGGGCGTCTCAGTGGGGTCACTGGTGACCGTAGGGCCGGTAACTTTCTGGCACAACGGATCAGCGTCGCTATCCAGAGGGGTAACGCTGCCAGCGTCCTCGGCACCATGCCTCAAGGGGACGCTCTGGAGGCCATATATTATTTATAGTTATTTTTAAGTTTTATTTTGTATTTTCATTATGTAAGTAAAGAGTAAAATAATATAAAAAAAAGTATTAAATGCCATGGTTATGGTTAATACTATGTCGAGTTTTTGGTATTGCGGATTATAGTTTTGCGGAAATATAAAACATCGGGGAACAAGTAAAAATGTAAATCAAAACACGGGAAATCGTTTTGTATTAGACAAAACGAAACATAATTTCGGAAAAACATAAAAATGTCCAAGTAATAAATGTTAAAAAGTTTACTGTTAAACAAACTTCGGGTCAAATAATTTCAGATTTACCTTTTACAGGTTACTGGGTTTTACAGTTTACACGGCAATAGAAGTAGCCTCAAACATTTTGACTACGGAATTCCAAAAGGTAAAATTTATTCAACTGAGCGTTATTTTTGGCAACTCGATCCTACAGTTTTAAGCATTCGATTGATATATTTTATTTTGTATCTGTAGATTGAAAAGTTCTGTCATATTAATACGGTTATTCACGTAAGTAAAAGTAACAGATTATTATATTTCTGTCAAAGTTATATTTGGCGCCGAAGCTGAAAGATACCGCAAACTTTAAATGACATGATATAATGGCAGCTTTAAAATATTAATATGACGCTAACAACAAATAAGCCCGATGGTGTAGTGGATGGGACCGCTGCCTCCTGTGCAGGAAACCAGCTAAGGAATCCAAGGGCTTCAGTATATTGCAATTTAGGCAATGGGCTGACAACCTGTCACTACAGCAACATGCCTACAAATTAAAATATCCCTCAAAACTTTGTTAGATGTGGCGAAACGACCTTTGTTTAGGTCATTTACGCTCTGCCTACCCCGTTGGGGATTAAGGCGTGATTATATATATGTATTAAAAAAGAAAAACATTTCACGTACATACTTAGAGAGCCTGATGGTCTAGTGGATAGGGCCGCTGCCTCCTGAGCGAGAGGTCGTGGTTCGAATCCCACCACGTACCAATGTGTTTTTCAGTTTTCGAATTTCATATGTACGTTTATTCGGCGCTTTTTCCGTGCTTCCGAAGGCACGTTAAGCCGTTGGTCCCGGTTAATATCGTTTAATACCGTAGATATTAGTCGTTAAGCCATATCGGAGGCCAGTGCTAAGCATTGGCAGCTTGAAAACTCTGACCTAATCTAGGATTGGGTCTGGTTTCCCTTTTGAGTTGCGGAAGTCAGTTGGCAGTCGCTCTGTGGAAAAATCAGTACCCTCGTTCAATCACCTAGATTAGGAAGCCGACCCCGTGAGATACGGGATAAGGCTAGGAAGACGATGATGCTAACAAATAATGGTTGACTGGCAGAAATCCCTTAATGGGATAAGTCCGCCTTTGTACCACTTAAATTTTCTGTGTTATGTTTAAGGTGTTCCTATATTTTTAGTTATAAGAAGTTACAATAAAGTAATTATATAGGTACATACATAAATGCATACATAATGTGCGATTCTACAAGGCAAGGCGTAGAGCTGAAAAACATTTTTTTATTATATATATTTATACAAAGTATAAACATCTACGTGGACGACATATTTTTTACCCAGTCGCCAACTTTATTTGTAAGCATAGCAGATAGCATACTACTTTTTTTATAAAAAATAACCCAGAGCGTTTTAAGTGTAGTTCGTTTATAATTATTACAGTCCATAATAATATATTTACAACACTTTCCAGCTCTCTCGTTAACAAATTTCAATTCTTGGATAATAAAACAACGGTTGCCTAGGACTGGGAGGGATAAAAAAATAAAGAATGTACCAGTTGTTACTCTTCAGAGCATACTGTAAGAATCAGTAGAGGGAGACGCGATTATCGGTAAAGTCTGACAACTTATCACTATGATAATAAACAGTTCATTCTATCTTAGTTCCTTGTCATAGGAGCTCTGCCTACCCCTACCAGAATATAGGCGTGATTATATCCCTAACAAGGTATGCATTTACTCAAAACTTGTAAAAAAACACTATTCCGTTAATGTCAAGGACACTGAAATACAACGTTTGAATTTTGTCGTGTATAAATGTGACCCATTCCAAGTTTCTATTGGTTTTATCTTGACTTGCAAAGTTTACATATATACTTACATACCGTCACGCCTCTATCCCTATTGAAGTAGGCAGAGCGTCAACGAGCCAAACAAAGGTCATTCCACCACATTGACAAGTTTCAAGGGTTGTTTTACCTGAAGGCCAAGAATAAGTTACATCGATCAAGTAAAAGAAACGATTAATGTCAAATCGTACCAGGAAGTCAATGAGATGGCGGACTGTAGGGGGAGTTGGCGTTCACTTCATGTACTCAACGACAAGAGCTGAGCTCTTAAATATATGATGATGCTGAAGATAGAACTGTATATTCCTGTAGTGATAGGTTATCAGCCGATTGCAATCGCTTAGCTGGTTTTTACAGCATGCCCGGGAGGAAATGCAGGTGGCAGTTTCTATCTTTTTCTATCGCTCAAAGTCCAGCACGTATTGGAAGAAGAAGGTCGTTATGTACGTGAAATCATCATCTCCCTAGCCTTATCCCGTATCTCACGGGGTTGGCTTCCTAATCTAGGTGATTGAACGAGGGTACTGGTGTTTACACAGAGCGACTGCCATCTGACCTCCGCAACCCAGAAGAGAAACCAGACCCAATCCTAGATTAGGTCAGAGTTTTCAAGCCGCCAATGCTTAGCACTGGCCTCTGATATGGCTTAACGACTAATATCTACGGTATTAAACGATATTAACCGGGACCAACGGCTTAACGTGCCTTCCGAAGCACGGAAAAAGCGCCGAATAAACGTACATATGAAATTCGAAAACCGAAACACACATTGGTACGTGGTGGGATTCGAACCACGACCTCCCGCTCAGGAGGCAGCGGCCCTATCCACTAGACCATCAGGCTCTCTACGTATGTACGTGAAATGTTTTTCTTTTTTAATACATATATATAATCACGCCTTTATCCCTAACGGGGTAGGCAGAGCGTAAATGACCTAAACAAAGGTCATTTCGCCACATCTAACAAAGTTTTGAGGGATATTTTAATTTGTAGGCATGTTGCTGTAGTGACAGGTTGTCAGCCCATTGCCTAAATTGCAATATACTGAAACCCTCGGATTCCTTAGCTGGTTTTGACAGCATGCCCGGGAGGAAAAGCAGCTGGCAGCATCATCTGCATCTCGCTCCTGGGAGCATGGCCTGGGCCAGCATGGAAGTATTTTTTTCATCTACTGTATAAGCCCATACTGTTTTCCTTTACACACCTTATTTTAAGGAACAACTGCCTCCGTGGTCTAGTGGCTAGTGCCATGGACTCCCGATCTGGAGGTCCTGGGTTAGATTCCCAGGGGGGGAAACAAAATTGATATTTGAGAATTTATCACTTTGTGAATTTTTCCCCACATTTTGGTTAGGACATTGCAGGCCTGATTGTACGAAAAAGAAAAAAAGATTTCGTGCTTCGGAGGGCACGTTAAGCCGTCGGTCCCGGTTGCTGTCTTTGATAGTGGTCGTTACTCAAACCATGTCAGAGGCCTGAGAGTTGTGCTACTAGGCGGTTTAAAAACTCTTCATCGGGTCCATAGACTCGATACCCACTCGACAGAAAAAGAAGATTTTAAGGTAGAACTCGTCACTTAACATCCAAAACATTCCCCGGCTCCGTCAACTTACTGAAACTAGGATCATAAAACTACTTTGTACTTTGGACGCCGTACCGTACTAGACGTCAAGGCTTATTATGAATGTGGATAAGGGCGTGGATATATCTTAAATTACCATCGAAACTTTGTCAGACGTGGCGAAACGACCTTTATTTAGGACGGTCGTTCGTTCGTCGCTCTGTCTATCCCATTAGGGATAAAGGCGTGAATATACGGATAAGGGCGATATCTTCTTCTTAGACGACACTGAGTCGACAACGACCTGATGAATCCTGGTGTCCGTGTTCTCAAACCGCCTAGTACCACAGCTATTAGGCTTCTGGCATGAGAAATGGCCACTATCAAAGACAGGGATCGAGACGCTTAACATGCCCTCCGAAGCACGGAATCCTTTGTATTTTCGGACAATCTAGATCAGCTTGCAATAACCTAACCAAACTGTGGCGCTGTATGTTGGGGAAGCTTAATTTTTGACTGCACCGTGTTCTACTGGTCTCAGCTATGGGCTCAAGATCCGGATGACGTGGGTTCGATTCCCACCGGTTTGGACAAAGCAGGCTGAATTACTGAAAGAAAAATGATTTTGTGCTTCGGAGGGCACTATAAGTTGGGATCGAAGTCCCAATATCTGTCTTTGATAATTGTCGTTACACAAACCATGTCAGAGGCCTAATAGCTATACTACTAGGTTGTTTAAAAACTCTGATACCAGGGTTCATTGGGTCGTTCAAAATCCTATCGATAAGAAGATGTAGTTCCATTTTTCACCGCGTTCATTTTAAACCTTGACACACTATATTCAAGTAACCAACTGAACTATCCCAATCTAGGGCTGCCATCAACGTAATTGCGATGCCGTGTGCGCACCCCAACTGTTGTCGTAACTTGCACGTGCTCAGTGGGCTGGGTTAGGGCAGGGCTATAAGAGGAGCGGAAAGAGAATTACTTAAAACTTTTTGCGTGGTGTCAGGTTAGAATAACAACTCATTTTATAAGCCTAACTCATCCCGCCTATGTGTAAATAAATGGCAAACAAAATTTTTGGGTATGAATTAACATGCAGACCAAATCTTTCCAAGAAAGGTGGAAATTGAATAAAATAATTTTGCTTTCCCATACAAAATGACATGAGAGGCTAACACCATTTGTGTGGCAAAAGACTAAACTAAAATAAACAGCCTACCCTTTAAAATACTCACGTTTGATTTATGAGATTAGGTGGTCACAACACATAATAGAGAAGTAGTTTACTTTGGACACTTGGAAGACACTCTGGAATGCCATGTGCTTATCCAAAGTGATGCCTTTACACATAGACGTATTTGAACTGGGTTAAGGCATAGCATAAGCGTAGCGGACGGCGATTGGAGAAGAAATTATGTTGATGGACTGAATGAGGGGCAACTCTAGTAAACGTAGGCCTGAATGATTTACCCTGTGCTTACCTAAACTAAACTATAGTTGTTACTTGAACTTACTTAACAGAAAGGGTAAATTTATGGTAATAAGCGAAGCGAGAGCGGTTAGGATTTGTTACTTCAGTGGAAGTCTCACCTAAACCTTATAAGCTGAGCTGATTTGTTGTTGTTACTCAAACTTATTTATCATAATTCGTACGTACGTAATATTTTTATTTACTTTTTATTCTTCTTCTTCTGTCGAGTGGGTATCGAGTCTATCGACACGATGAACCCTGGTGTCAGAGTTTTTAAACCGCCTAGTAGCACAACTATCAAAGACAGCGACCGGGACCGACGGCTTAACGTGCCCTCCGAAGCACGAAATCTTTTTCTTTTTCGGACAATCAGGTGATTCAGCCTGCAATGTCCTACCCAAACTGGAGAAAAATTCACAAAGTGATAAATTCTCAAATATCAACTTTGTGTTTCCCCCCTGGGAATCGAACCCAGGACCTCCGGATCAGGAGTCCATGGCACTAGCCACTAGACCACGGAGGCAGTTACTTTTTATTAAAAATGGGTTTGCTCTTGACACAAGGTCAGGGATGACCGTAACAGAGTCGACGATGGAGCGAGACCAACTAGAAGATGCGTGTTTTATGGCATTGGTAATCTCACGTACCGACGAAACACAGCATGCAGTTTGGCACCAGACCCTTTGTAGAGCCTACCACCGCTTTGTTTGGACCGTTCAGCCGGACTCATTCACATACATACATACATACATACATATAATCACGCCTTTATCCCTAATGGGGTAGGCAGAGTGTTAACGACCTACGCAAAGGTCGTTCCGCCACGTCTGACAAGTTTTGAGGATTATTACAAATGATCATGACGTATATTGCTTTAGTGACAGGTTGTCAGCCCATCGCCTAAAATTGCAGTATACTATAACCCTCGAATCCATTAGCTGGTTTTTACAGCATGCTCTGGAGGTGATGCAGCTGGCACATTCTATGTTTTTCCATCACTCCCAGTCCAGCATGGGAGAAATTCATTCACAAGCAAGGCTGGTTATTGTATAGGATAAGTTGGTCAGATTATTTACTAGTGAAATAGAGCTAAGAAAGTGTTGCATTTTCTTTGTACGGCGTGTACGAAAAGGGACTAATATAAAACCCGATTGAATGTGCTTATGACAAGAACAAAATTCCCAAAGATAAGGCCCTTTCTTTCAGGCCCCTCTGTCCCTTTTCAATTTTATTATTCTGATAGTGACAGCCACACGAGACAGCACTTTTTAAATTCAGGTTTAGCCTCGCTTTAGCAGCTAGCATTCAGAATTTAAACCATGAATAGACATTTCAGCCACTGGTATGTTATATTCAAAATTGCATTTTATGAACTAAAATACGTATATAAAGGTAAAACATAATGATATTTTTTGACACTACGTATAAAGTAATAATTAGATATACTAATATTTTTACTAGGTAACTGTAAGTAAGGAATACCTTGTATTACAATAGAATAGAACACACACACACACACGATCACACTCATAGCCCCCACAAGGATTCCCTGTATAGAGGTGCTATGGGCATACACAGAAACAACCACAAAGAACACCCACATCCAAAAACAGACATTTAAATTCATCATTCAAATATCTGCCCCGGCTGGGAATCGAACCCGGGACCCACTGCGTGGCAGATACACTGCCAACTTGGCAGTGCAGGCCGTCAAGATTAAAATATACGGGATATAAGGGACATCGTTCCGCAAACTGATAGAGCTTGCTCAGTCAACGAAACTGGACAACTATCACCAGAATTTTTTTCAGGATTTTTTTTCCATACAAATTGTTTAATCGAGGATCAGACGATACGACCGAAACTCTTGAATCATTGCAATTTTTTTATCTGCTGAAGTTACCCATTGACAGTTGTTCAGTATCGTTAACTAAGCAACCCCTATCAGTATGCGGGACGCTGTCCTTTACACCCGGTACTTTAATGCACCCTAAATAAATCACATACAGAAACAACACACAAGGAACATGAGTGTACATATAGGCGGCCTTATTGCTAAGTGGCAGCATAGGTACAGGAAATGTTTTGTTAATGGAATTATAACAGAGACCAAAACAAATCTCACTTCAACGGGCATTCATGCGACAGAATTGTCTCCAACTTACTTCCAAGCTCGTCTGGGAGCGAGAGAAAAACATAGAATGTACCAGTTGCATTTCCTCCCGGGCATGCTGTAAAAGTCAGCTAAGGGTTTCAGTATATTGCAATGTAGGCAATTTGCTGACAAACTGTCACTACAGCAATATACCTACAAATCTATCTTAGTAATCTCTCAGCCCATCGCCTAAATTATAATTTATTGAAACCCTCGGATCCCTTAACTGGTTTTTACAGCATGCCCGGGAGGAGATGCAGCTGGCACATTCTATGTTCTTCTCTCGCTCCCAGGCCAGCATGGAAGTATATGTATGTATGTATGTAGAATTGTCTCCTAGAAACCCAATCAAACAGATGAGATCTATAAACAGTTCCTGAGCGTCACGTCCGACTATAAACTTGGAGTTTGTCAATAAACGTGACGTCACTCTCGGGCTACTGAAATTGATAGCGGGTTGGATATTTTATTATTATTACTCATACATACAGGGTGTAAGGGACAGCTTCCCGAAAGCTGACAGGGGTTGCTCGTTCAACGAAACTGAATAACTTTTTCATCCTGTAGGTTTGAAGGGAAATATACCGGGTATAAGGGACAGCGTACTATAAACTAATAGGGGTTGTTCAGTTTTGGTCAACTATCAACGGATTGTTCAGTTACGAAATTAATATATTTTTTTGGCTATCCCATACAATTTGTCTGACCGAGGTTGTTTATTTTGTAAAATTAATTCATACCCTGAAATTATTTCTAGGTGTAAGTTGATCAGTTTGATTGACTGAGCATCCGTCTGGGGAAAAAAGCGTGATTATATGTAACTTTCAATATAAGTGAAAATTCCACATAAGCTTCACCTTTTAAATTGCACTTTCCAACGATTCCACAGAGTCCTTAATCTATTGGAATTGGATCAGGACGGGGATCGTTTTAAAATTAAACTCCTCTTAAATATCGATTGCAAGCTCGGAAATTCTTCACAGCGTTCTCGCTTTCAAAGTAGCTTTCAGACAAATGTTACGTTGTCGAACATTTTCCGTACCACAAAATTGCTGATTGATTGTATGTGTCGGAAACCATTACCACAGAATATATTATAGTACCCATTACTCTATTATCATTTTGAAATAGTATTTGAGTTGATAATGCACAGCAGTGGCAAAGGGTGAATTTTATCGATAGGGAAGCCAGAGAAAAAAACAAGTACTTTCATTTCTTCGCATATCTTATTTTTAAGTTTTACACTGATAACCTCTAATTTTTGAGCTGTAAATTACATTCGATGGCAAATATTAAGTCTCTGCGCTAACTGCCTCCGTGGTCTAGTGGCTAGTGCTATGGACTCCTGATCCGGAGGTCCTGGGTTCGATTCCCAGGGGGAAAACACAAAGATATTTGAGAATTTATCACTTTGTGAAATTTTCCCCAGTTTGGTTAGGACATTGCAGGCTGAATCACCTGATTGTCCGAAAAAGAAAAAGAATTCGTGCTTCGGAGGGCACGTTAAGCCGTCGGTCCCGGTCGCTGTCTTTGATAGTGGTCGTTACTCAAAACCATGTCAGAGGCCTGATAGTTGTGCTACTAGGCGGTTTAAAAACTCTGACACCAGGGTTCATCGGGTCGATAGACTCGATACCCACTCGACAGAAGAAAAGTCTCCGTGCTTCCTATTCTTGCCAAAAACTCGATAATCATAGGCTTATTTTTTCCTTGATCACGCACCACGCGCTTCTGGTGCAAGTCAAGAGATGGCGCCAACGGCCCCCGTAGTTAGCTAGTATGACGGGGAAGCCGAGTTATTGAGAAAGAATTGCCATTGTTAATACTTTGCTTCAGGACCTCTTGAGATAGTTTTATTATTTTCCTGACAGAATCTTGATGATTCACCTACGGGATAGTTAGTATCGCGAGTTATTATGTTGTTTTAGCATTATCAAATTTAGCATTATTTCAAAGGGGAAGCCGATGGGAATGGGTAACATGGAGCCTTCGCCACTGATGCACAGTGTTTTAGCTATTTTAAAGTAAAATGTGCCGCTTGGTTTTAAAACAAAGAGCTGTTGTCGATCTAACAGGGAATACATCGAAAAATTATATGCTAATATTTGTTGGCATTCGCGCTGTGTAAAGAAAAATGGCTTGAAATTAACACATGACTTATGAAAACTAATTGAGGCCTATTTCCGATAGAGTAAGTTGTTACTATACAGTGAAGAGTGATTTGTCAAACAAAGGTTTAATGTCTATGAATAGAAAAATAAATGTGTAGCAAGCAATGATATTATATATAGGTAAATATCATTGGTAGCAAGTTTTTGGGCTGAGACAATTAGATTCTTCGCAACACGCAAAGAAGAAGAAAACTAGTTTAACATAGCATTACCGGGAAAAAAAGTAGCTGGTATTCATTGCATCCAGATCAAAAATTACATACATACATACATATAATCACGCCTTTATCCCTAATGGGGCAGGCAGAGCGTAAACGACCCAAATATTGTTGTACGTATATTGCTGTAGTCACAGGTTGTCAGCCCATCCCCTAAATAACAATATACTGAAACCCTCAGATCCCTTAGCTGGTTTTTACAGCATGCTCGGGAGCAAATACAGCTGGCACATTCAATGTTTTTCTCTCACTCCCAGTCCAGCATGGAAGGAATCTAAAATTAAGTGGAACAAATGGTAGAAGGAAATGCGTAATATACTACGGCGCATTTTTTTTCGATGTTTCTGATCGTTGTCGTCCAATTCCAAAAGGCAGTCCTGTTATTTTCTGACAGGAAACCAATTCGAGATTTGTAAAAGCTCCGAAACACCCATCTCGGGCTGTGGAAACGCTAGGAATGTGTGTAATTGAATCGAAACGGAAATTGCATTCCCGTTTCCATCCACTACCTCTTTACAGTACCTACCTACTGTGTTTGCATATCGACGACTAAATATACAGGGTGTAAAAGAGTGACATCTTCCATGCTGGACTGGGAGCGAAAGAAAAATATAGAATGTGCCAGCTGCATTTCCTCCCTGCCTGGCGCCCATATGTGATAAATAAAGTTTATTTACAGCTTCGTAAAATAATGCTTTATGCATGTTCTTCCATGCTGGCCTGGGAGCGAGAGAAAAAACATAAAATGTGCCAGCTGCTTTTCCTTCCGGGCATTCTGTAAAAAACAGCTAAGAGATCGGAGGGTATCAGTTTATTGCAATTTAGGCGATGGGCTGATAACCTGTCACTACAGCAATATACCTACAAACCTATCCTAAATAACCCTCCAAATTTTGTCAGATGTGGCGGAACGACCTTTGTTTGGGTCGTTTACGCTCTGCATACCCCATTAGGGATAAAGGCGTGACTATATGTATGTATGTATGTAAAATAGTACTGCGTTTACAGAAACAACATGTGCTTCTAATAGCAAACAACTTTTCTAAAGCATTTATGAAATTGCTTGAGTTTCATTTAATGATACATTAAATGGTTGACTCTGGCTCCAATAGTAACGCGACCGCGAGTAATCAAAGTAACAATCTAATTGGCCGTATAGAGGTGACAATGCAATTAAATTAAACTCAGGAACTCTCATACAGTGACAAAAAAAAGAAAAAAAAGCTCCGTATTGTAGATCAAAAGTGTTTTTGAATCGAGAAGCGTTTTTCGCCTTTTAAAGTTCTAGTAGAACATGACTGTGGTTTAAAGGAACACAGTACTTTTTTATTACACCCTGTATAATAGCGAGGAATTGAAGCCGCCAAGCCGCGACATGTTGCGAAGAAAACATGTTTATTCGAAGGAAAACGAGTGCAGTTTTATCGAATGAAGTGATTGAAATTGTTTCACATTTCTTACTAAGTTAAGGGGCAGGTAGACCGTCAACGGCTTAATAAGATCCCTTTTGAGTTCTGACAAATTCTTAGTCGTAGAATTATGATTATAATTCATGTATAATTCGGGAGTGACATCATATCAGCCCACGTCAAACCGAACAAGTAGTATCTCCCTTATATTATTTTTAAAGTATTTGCTACCATTTTATGGCATTTTTTTAAAACATTCCCACTTCAGCATAGAAGTATCTAAAAGGATTTCAATGAAAATCCGATTTAGTTCCGATCGGAAACAATTGACGAACAATATTGTCAGTCGTGAGCAAGAGTCCTTAATCACGGGATTCCTGAAACTGTAATTTCTAACAGTCTGGTAAGAAAATACAAGCTAACTTTCCCACTTGTACAGAGTGAATAACCCTATCTTAATTGTCTCTTGATCGAGTCGATGGTTCTACAAATATTCTAATAACATCACAAAATATAAGACTTTTTAATTTTTTTCTGACACGTAGGCAAAGAAAATATAATATTAGCTAACGTTAAAAAAAGGCAGTCCTGCTCCCGATTTAAAATATTACCTCATCTCGTCTCCCCCATGCCAACTGGTTAGCTAGCCGGTTCGACTAGGCGGCAGCACGCACACAAAGCCACTTCAAAGCTGTACGAACATGTTATTGCGCATGTAGTACAAATTCGATGGCTTGTATGGAGTGCACACCCTGTGACGTACAAGAGGCATGGTGATTATGATTCTGTGCAAAACTTCGATAGGCTAGATAAACGTTAGGTCTCTGTCGCAGTTTCTTGGTCGTAGAATACAATACAAAATTCTTATTGCACAAAGAAACACATACAACAGTAATAAAAAGAAACAAACGTGACAGTACAATATAGGCGGCTTTATTGCTAAAGCAGCAATTTCTAGCACGTAACCTATGGGTATAGAAATTGTACAAGCGGGACTAAAATAGATCACCCCATATCGCGGCGGTTGTCGTTGAGTAAAGGCGATTAAAAGGAAATTTTAGTTGAGTTCGTGGTTTAGTGGTCAGACCCATGGGCTTAATATCCGGAGGTCCTGGGTTTGATTCCCAAGGGGGGAACACAAAGTTGATATTTGTCAATTTATCACTTTGTGAGGTTTTCCCATTTTGGTTAGGACACTGCAGACTGAATCCTGATTGTCCGAAAAGAAAAAGCATTCAGTGCTTTGGAGGTCACGTTAAGCCGTCATTCCCGGTCGCTGTCTTTAGTAGTGGTCGTTACTCAAACCACGTCAGAGACCTAATAGCTGTGCTACGGTAGCTAGGCGGTTTGAAAACTCTGACACTGCTGCCCTGGCGCTCATCGGGGCGTTTGACTCGAGAATCCACTGACTAAGAAGAAGAAGGAATCATTTAGAGAATAGTAGCAGCATTCCTTATGAATATAAATCTTGACCAGCGCTTGCAAATTCACCTGGAAAACGAGACTGTATGATACCTGTAGAAGAGTAATGTGGTGATACTAATTGTAATTCTGAATCACCAAAGCAACACAATGAGCTTTGAAAGTATCATATTCCTTGATCTAGCGGTCAAAACGACCCGGAGGGCCCGGGTTTTATTCCCTTCGGGGGACAATGACTTTGTGATGTTGTTTCTAGTTTGGTTAGGATATTGCAGGCTGAACACCTGATTGTCTGAATAGTAAGATGATGCATAGTGTCGGATTGGCAGGTAAACAGTCTGTCCTGCGCCTGATTTCTCTCTGGTTGTGTCATTCAATCTGTCCCATCAAAATTGAAGGAATAGAGAGTGCACTTGTATGTTGTGCAAACACGTGGGCACTAAAAACTAGTCCTGCGCAGTTGGTCTAACTCTGAGAGATTGGCCGCCATCAACAAAAATCGGTGGAATGACTATTATTATATTATTCCCTGGAAGAAATCTAACTACCTTAGAAATATTTCCCTGAAAGCGAGATCAGGTAAAAGCTACGTCTGGAATTTTCCGGTTCTTTCCTGGTTTGTTGTTACAACACAATAATTGCCGGAGTTCGATTTTACGGTACGGTACTCATCACGTCCATTGTTACGGTTTCTTTGTTGCCGTATACGCAACGTACTCCGGAACGGGGTATAATAGTAGCGTATACCGGAACGTAACGTGATCGGGGCTAATAAAGGGTAAATGATATTAATAGTTATTGTTCCTAACAATAGGAATAGAACGTGTATGGGATAAGACATCTTAAGAAAGTATGTTTAGTACTTTTGTTATCGGGGCCAGAAAAAAAGCAATTTGGAGGATGGGTAAGTAGAGATTGGATGAATTCTTTTAATTCCGTGTCGCTGGGCTATCGCCACTTTGTGATCAATACATACGTGGTTGACATAGTTGATTACAATAAAATGTAAGAAAAGATGTGTACAATAACTTAGGTAACTTGTTGATACATACATACATAAAATCACGCCTTTATCCCTTACGGGGTAGGCAGAGCGTAAAACGCCTCCTAAAAGGCGCTTTCGCCACGTCTGACATAAATTGGGGGCAATTCTAGATTGTAATGTGTATTGCTGTAGTGACAGGTTGTCAGCCCATCGCCTAAATTACAATACACTGTAACCCTCGAATCCCTTTTGCTGACTCATACAGCATGCCCGGGAGGAAGGGCAACTGGAACATTCTATGATTTTCTTTCTCTCCCAGTCAAGTATGGAAGTTTGTTGATTTGGAAATTAATTTGTTGGTTTTTGAACTTTCTTACTTTTCGTACGTACTTACAATAAAATACAATACAAAATTATTGATTGCACAAAGAAACACATACAACAGAAATAAAAAGGAACAAAAGTGACAGTACAATATAGGCGGCTTTATTGCTAAAGCAGCAATTTCTACCAGGCAACCTTTGGGTATAGAAATTGTACAAGCAGAAAGCGGGATAGTGCATATTACCACATATAATACTTAGACAATATTTACACACTATTAAATACTTATTTCAATAAAATATACTGATACATATCTTATGATAAACTAATACAATTCACGTGTGGCCGCAATCAAGGCAAAAGTAAATCGTAATATGCAGGTTAGTGAATGTAATATGCAGACTGGCTTTCCACCCTAGAGAATGGGATTTCCCGTGGAAAAAAGACAAATATTTTAAATCCTTTTGGATACACAGCATTCTAAAGAAATTTATAAAATCTATAGTATAAACGCAGTGCGGCAAACAGAATTTCAAAACGCTTTCTCTCCTAGGTGGTATGAAATTATTGGTATAGATCTCAAATTATATAATCCTCCCAACCACTTTCCAGGGATGGCGGCCAGCCTCCCAGAAATCGGCCATATGCGCGAGACTTAGTTTTTAGTGCCCCAGTGTTTGCGCAACACACAAGTGCACTCTCTATTCCTTCAATCTCTTATGGGTCAGATCAAACCACCGACCAGGAACAAACCAGGCGCAGGCTGTCTATTAACATGCCCATCCGATCGCATGGATCATGTTAGTTTTTGGTCAATCAGGTGATCAGCCTGCAATGTCCTAACCAAACTAGAAACAACAGCACAAAATTTTCGTCCCCCACCGGAAATCGAACCCGGGACCTCCAGCTCAGGCCTATCTATAGATGTAGGTTTATAGACACCAATGACACAAACTACGTCACGACTACCACATGACGTCATCATATAGCTGGATGTCGTCGACTCAGCCAAGGACCGGACGTAATTTGCGGACTGGACTAAGCGAAATTTGATTGAACGCCATCTAACATCTACCCACAGTTGTAAGCATAGCTGTGTACTAACTAACTATACCGGGTGTAAGTAACAGCATGCTAAAAACTGAAAGGATCTGCTCAGTCAACGAAAGTGAACAACTATCGACAGGAAATTATTTCAGGATATATCCTTTTTTGTTTACTTTTCCATATAAACTGCTCGATCAGACAATTTGTATGGAAAAGACAAAATTATATTTCATTGCCTGAAAGAATTTCCTGGTGAAAGTAGTTCAGTGCCGTTGACTACCATTTGCTCAGAAAATTTATATGGAAGCGCCAAAAATATTTTTCGCTGCCTGAAAAAAAACCAGGAGACAGTTGTTCAGTATCGTTGACTGAGCAACCGCTATCAGTTTGTTGGAGGCTGTCCCTTAGACCCCGTATCTGTATATGTTAGGACTAGCAAATGGACTGAGCTTTGATTTATTTGTGTGGCGAACTGGGAATTGGGTCAATTGCCACCTTGTTTGTGTGTTGTGCCTACAAGCAAATCATTTTTGGATTTATGACAATTTGAAAATCGTCCTCTCACCGATTTTCGGTGATGGCAGCCAATCTCCCAGAGATCGGCCAACTGCGCAGGACTAATTTTTAGTGCCCATGTGTTTGTGCTACACACAAGTGCACTCTCTGTTTCTTCAGTCTCTTATTCTGATGGGACAGATTGACTAACACGACCAGAGAGAAATCAGGCGCAGGACCGACTATTTATATGCCCATCCGACAGCATGGATCATCTAATTTTTCAGACAATCAGTTGATCAGCCTGCAATTTTGTAACCAAACTAGAAACAACAACACAAAATCATTATCCCCCGCCGGGAATCGAAGACTGCTAGACCACGGCAGTTAGGATATACGCATATGAATAGTTTTTAAAGCAGGAAGATTAGTATAAACAACAAAAAACTGTTTCGATAGTTTTGTTATCTGACCATAACAGACGGACCTTTGTGAATAACTTTGTAAGGTCAAAAATCCGATTTTCTATTAAATTTTTAATTAAAAAGTAATGAACCAAAAGATGAACCTCAATATGGGTACATTAAATCACAAGACTGACCCTTCTGAAGAACTTTATAAGGTCGAAAAACCGATTACCTACCGTATTGGGCGTTTTTCGACATGACGGCACGGCGACGGCAACAGTGACGGCACGGCACCGTAGAAGAGATAATCTATGAATATCAACGAAATTACATGGAAAGCTTATCCATTTGCCGACACGGCAACGGCACGGCATTGATTCCTACTGGTACCGTCGCCGGCTTGCCAAACTGGATGTGTTTTTTACTCGTACGAAGCATGCGCGTGTGTGTGTGCGCTCAGATTGGAACTAGGTGGATGTTATCGGGACGTTGCCGTGTCGTCTAGTGGAAAAACAGAACCACGGCATCGTGATTGCACCGTCGTCGCCGTGCCGTCTAGTGGAAAAACGCCCATTGTATTTTAAAATGTGATTAACCAAAAGATTAAGTCTGGCTTAATCTGATTAAAGCTGGCTAAACGACGGAATCGACATTGGAAACAACACATTAGGAATACCTATATTTACTCATTTGACTTTCCTTAAAGACGAATCATATATTTAGCTTACGAATAAGGATTTATTGACAACAATAGTACATTACTTTAGAAGTCGAAAAAAAAGTAATATATGGTCAAGTAAATTTTGAAACCTTACGATGCGTTGTCGGCTGAGACTATAATACTACTGTACTCTCATTTTCCGAGGAAACAACAACAATACACAAACAAATAAACATCAAACTTGCGGTTACTCATTGGATTCCTTCATAATAACATAACATAAAAATACTTTATTGCACTTAATATTACATACATACATACATACATAAAATCACGCCTTTATCCCTTACGGGGTAGGCAGAACGTAAAACGTCTCCTAAAAGGCGCTTTCGCCACGTCTGACATAAATTGAGGGCAATTTTAGATTGTAATGTGTATTGCTGTAGTGACAGGTTGTCAGCCCATCGCCTTAATTACAATACACTGTAACCCTCGAATCCCTTTTTTTCCCTTTTGCTGACTTCTACAGCATGACCGGGAGGATGGGCAACTGGAACATTCTATGTTTTTCTTTCTCTCCCAGTCCAGTATGGAAGTTATAGTAATATTACAACACATCAGATAACAACAAAAGACAAGTACAACATAGGCGGCCTTATTGCTAAGGTAGCAAAAGCATAATATTTTGACATTTTAAATTAGCAAGGCGCCATTCACGCATTGGCACATTCAATTAATTTCTTCTTTCTTTTTTCTGCTTTCTGCCTTTAAAAAATAATATTGTGAACTTAACTACACTTAATCCATACCGTGAAACCTTACTACTTTGCCCATGGCGCACATCTTTGCCCGAACACGAAAATTAACTATAACTACCATTAGAAGTTTTATTTTAACAAATGGCAACTTTTTGTGGTGTCTATGGAAAACTAGAATATCTTTTTGGCAGCACTGACTACTACAATCGTGGCTAACTTCATTCAGCTATCTGTCAGTCACCGTCAAAGGTGCAGTGTCGTGAGTGGTGCCAAAATTTTGTTGGAGTTTTGCGTCCCGCATTTTCGAAAACCGCTGCGCAGTTAAAATCTATTACTAATTACGTGTAGTGCATTAATTGTTGCTGCTTTTAATCATGGCCTCCTTCTTACACTCGCCTCAGTATGCGAGAAAATTGTGTGGGCAATGTAGTAAGCACTTTTATAGAGTGAGGGTGGACAACTTTGCCCAGCTCATAAACGGTACAAGGGTTGCCACTTCTGAAAAAAATAAAATGAGTAAAATAAAAATATATATATATAGACGTTCCCTGCGTTGAAAGTTATTCAAAGTTGCCTGCAGGTATACTCACGATGTTTTCCTTTAACTTATGAGCATCGAAAAAAGTACCTACATATGAATTTGATACCAACCGAAAACACATTGAAAATGAAAATGGCCGACAAATATATATCTATTTTACATAAAGATTAAGTTAATTAAGTTTCTAGATTAAGTTTTTGGTTGCAGAATTTTCTCCTCAACAACAGATCCTTTTATCTGATGCACAGCCCTAGCACCTTAAATCCTTTAGTATGAAAGTGTGACTAAATGAGATGATAACATTGCCCACCAATGTTAAAACTTAAAATAGGATACTATTGGATTTGAAATGGTAATGGTATACAATTTTGCCCGTTTGCTAACAATATATCTTAAAATCACAGTCATAAAGCTTATAGTTGCTGAGAAATTTAGGTTGGGCAAAGATGTAAGGAAGTGGAGATAACTTTGCCCACGTCTGTTTCTTTTGTTTTTTCAGCATTTGTTTGGAATTATATCATCTGGTTTTGACAGTTTATTTGTTGCATAGAGTGTCATTTAAAGCTTAAGCAGCCATCAAATAAAGGCTGATATTTTTTGAAATAAAACAAAAAAATCCAAAAATGTGGGCAAAGATGTAAGGTTTCACGGTACTAGTGTACACCTACTTTAAAGATTTCGCGTAGCGGTCGGTAATGGTCATTATTGTCGTTTGCGGATATTGTCGGCCGCTACGAACTCGAGTAAAGAAAAGAGATATGATATGAATGTATGCATATTTCATTTTAAATAATGAAGCTATTTCGAAGTAAGTAGGAGAAAATATTGTTTTTATTCCACCCATTACCATTACATATCTACATAAACCTTTTACAGACACTTTTGATCTAATCCTCTACTCTATCTGATACAAAGATCGCATTTTACTTGTCAGAGATACTTATATACATACATATAATCACGCCTTTATCCCTAAAGGGGTAGGCAGAGCGTAAACTACCTAAACAAAGGTTGTTCCGCCACGTCTGACAAAGTTTTGAGGGTTATTAAATAGATTTTGTAGATATTTTGCTATAGTGACAGGTTGTCAGCCTATCGCCTAAATTGCAATATACAGAAACCCTCAGATCCCTTAGCTGGTTTTTACAGCATGCCCGGGAAGAAATGCAGCTGGCGCATTCTATGTTTTTCTTTCGCTCCCAGTCCAGCATGGAAGAAATAATAATATATTACCTTGTCAGAGATAAGGTAATATATATATGGTAATATGCATGATATGTATATAAATCCTTTATGCATCCCACCAACAATATAAAGGTAAAAATTAAAGCCAAGTTTATGGTGGTGTGGTAGTGGTTTATGGTTCGCACTTAAAAGTTGTGATATCGAAAAAGTCGATCAAATTTGGAATTTATTAAAGAAATTCTAATGTCTTCAGTAAGATACATTTTCATGTGTCTTAACAGTTTTAAAATGATCTTGCAGGTGGTACTCCGTGTTATTCTCTACAACGACCAAGTCACATGAAGTGATATAATTATTAAAGAGCTTAGATTTGCTTTAATAAACCCTAGACTGCCCGTCAGTTCTCTTCGTTTTACTTGAACTTGGCTGGACACGTTCTCCAAGCGAATAGGACTAAGCCGAACTAGAGAAAATCTCAGATATATTTAAAAACAAAAGAAAGTGCGAATCGAACACGTCATCTGCCTAGCCTTATCCCGTATCTCACGGGGGGGGTTATTAAAAAGAGCGACTGCCATCTGGCCCCCCAACCCGGAAGGCAAACCAAACTCAATCCTAGATAAGATCAGAGTGTTTAAGCCGCCAATACTTAGACCTGACCTCTGACATGGCTTAACGACGGTATTAAACGATATTATTAAGTATGCTAGACTGGGAGCGAGAGAAAAACATAGAATGTGCCAGCTGCATTTCTTCCCAGGCATGCTGTAAAAACCAGCTAAGGGATCCGAGGGATTCTGTATATTGCAATTTAGGCGATGGTCTGACAACCTGTCACTACAGCAATATTCCTACAAATCTGTCTTAAATAACCTTCAAAACTTTGTCAGACGTGGCGGAACGACCTTTGTTTAGGTAGTTTACGCTCTGCCTACCCCATTGGAGATAAAGACGTGATTTACGTATGTATGTATGTATGTTAAACGCTATTAACCGAAATCAACGGCTTAAAGTGCCTTCCAAAACACGGGAAAAGTTCCGAATAAACGTACTCGTACATATAAAATTTGAAAACCGATAAACACATTGGTACGTGGTGGGATTCAAACCAAGACCTCTAGCTCAGAAGGCAGCGTCCCTATCCACTACACCATCAGGCTCTAGTGAGAATCAAACACACATACATTTAATTCATTAAGCTCTCTGTATCTCCCAGCATATGCTTACTTCTAAAGTGTCGTCGTATCGATTCCTTTGATATTATTTCCAATTCTCCTAGGTAGGTATTTGTATGCCACCCATTGCATACAGCTCTCAGCTTAATTGCTCCTGTGTTACTTTACTTTGAGCACAGTGTAAGTTAAGAACAGTACGTCGTCTAAACAAGCAACTAGCAATACAATAGGACTTGCATCAGATCAAAGTTACTGTAAGCAAGTTGAAGTGTAAAGGGTGCCACTGAGAAAACCGATGGCCGGTGGAGCAAACGAATACTGGAATAGAGATCACGTTTAAATGTGGTTTCTCTCGAGTACTGTGCCTAATCATTATCAGTCATACTTAGCTGACTTGCATGCAAAGAGCCAAGCACATAGCGCAGTGGCGCATTTAGGGTGAGCCTGTGTCTAGCAGTCAATCTGTGCTAGATGATGATTAAGACAGACCGTTATACCAGTTGTAGTACAAATAGTTGTCAAGGAACCAAGATGAATTGGCTTGCAGGTGTGATCACAGTATAAACATGTCCTACTGTCCCTTTATTTTACTGTGTCATAAAGCTACCTGTAGTGTAATGGCTTTCTATAATTAGAAATTGCAATTCGACTTAATTGGGAATTATAAATATTTATTGAATTTGGCAGTACTGAATCAATTAAAATGGGTGCACATATGGATCACGAACCTAACGATTTATAAAATAAACCTTGAGTTTTAGTCTGAGTTTGAGTTGAAACCTTACTCAGATTAGCCATGACTGGTTTGACTATAAAGCCAGATAAATAAATAAATAAATAAGTTAAAATTATAACCAAAACTCGTAAACAAATTTCGAATTTTACTTTGCTTTCATAAATGCCTAGGTATTTATTAATTTTTAAAAAATACCGCCGTCAATCTAAATGAAAATTCAAATTAAAGTTTTTAAGAACCACTCACTAAAACACAATTAATAAAAAAATTGGTGTTTCTTTTACTAAGATTAAATTAAAGTTACGGTCATTCAACCTAACAACCTACTCGACAAAACTGCTAGTATTCCATAAGGCATGACCCAGAAAATACAATTTGTCTGTCTTCAGACAAAACAAGACTTCGATTCTCGTCCACATTTCCCGTACAACGATACATTCCCTTCTGCAAGCTTTAAATTAAATAACCGGACGTTTCGTTGCATCCGTGTCTTTTTCTCATAATCTTCCTAGCCTTATCCCGTATTTTACGGGGTCGGCTACGTAGGTGATTGAACGAGGGTACTGGATTTTACATAGAGTGTCTGCCATCTGACGTCCGCAACCCAGAAGGAAAACCAGACCCAATCCTAGACTAGGTCAGAGTTTTTAAGCCGCCAATGCTTAGGTAGCACTGGCCTCTGACAAGGCTTAGCGACTAATATCTACGATATTAACCAACGGCATAACGTGCCTCCCGAAGCACGGAAAAAGCTACGATAAAACGTTACTACATGTGAAATCCGAAAACCGAACACATTGGTACGTGGTGAGAAGGCAGAGGCCCTATCCACTACACCATCGGGCTATTTGACAAACGACTTGATGAACTCTGGTATCAGTGTTTTTAAACCTCCTCATATTGGAAACTGAGCGAGACCGATTTTTCTTGACAGACAGAGACAATGTTAATTCAGTTTGTATTGTTCTTATAACTTGATATATACAATTGGTGAATATACATACATTCATACATTAAATCACGCCTTTATCCCTAATGGGGTAGGCAGAGCGCAAACGACCTAAACTAAGGTCATTCCGCCACGTCTGACAAAGTTTTGAGGGTTATTCAAGATAGATTTGTAGGTATATTGCTGTAGTGCCAGGTTGTCAGCCCGTCGCCTAAATCACAATATACCGAAACCCTCGGATCCCTTAGCTGGTTTTTACAGCATGCTCGGGAGGAAATGCAGCCGGCACATTCTATGTTTTTCTCTTGCTCCCAGGCCGGCATGGCAGAATATGTATGTATTATATATATTGGTGAATATGCATGGGAAAAACTCACAAATTGATAAATAAACACGATTTTTTACTAAATAAAATGTTAATAATATACATAATTAGATTGTACAAAGTACAACAAATATCAAAATATAATTTTATTTAACAATTTATTGTACACAAAAAACATCATAAACACAGGACATAAGAAACAAAGACACAACAGGCACTGCTTATTTCTAAAAAGCAATTTCTTACAGCAGACCTACAGAAGTGATAATTTTAACGATACGCGGATAAAACGTGCACAAAATTTAACAAATATCATTAAAATAATACTACTGTAAAATAGTTATATAATGTAAATCTTTTACATAAATATTAACAAGAAATAAATAAATGCTTCCAATTATATACATAATCAAAAATGAATAAATACTTATAGCTATTTATATACAAATATATACATAAATATATACCCTAAACACGGATTACTTTGACATACATACATAAAATCACGCCTTTATCCCTTACGGGATAAGCAGAGCGTTCATTGCCTCGTAAAAGGCGCTATCGCCACGTCTGACAAAATTGAGGGCAATTTTAGATTGCAATGTGTATTGCTATAGTGACAAGTTGTCAGCCTATCGCCTAAATCACAACACACTGTAACCCTCGAGTCCCTTTTGCTGACTTCTACAGCATGCCCGGAAGGAAGGGCAGCTGGAACATTCTATGTCCAGCATGGAAGCAACTACTACTATTACTTTGACAGGGAAAGATAATGCTATTTGACTCGTCTTTTGAAGACAGCGATAGACGAGCTATCACGAACTGTCGGTGGAAGAGAAATAAAATCTTAATCCTAAAAAGATTTCAGTCAAAGACCCCGCCCCTTGTCATTCCCGGCGCAAAGGTGTCCATGACACTCGCCGCGTTGAATAGCTATGGACAGCCTTTGGAAATGACCCGAAGCGAGGTTCACAGCTCTCTATCAACCATCCTCTAAATTAAGTAATCGGGCTATTTCGTTACATCTTCTTCTACCAAATAGTTTGTTAAGTTGACTAACGAGCCGATGAACTTTGGTGTCAGAGATTTTAACTACTTTATAGTTCTTTGAACCGTCACTTAATTAGAGACAGTTGTTGAGATCGGCTGCTTCATCTGCCCTCCGCAAGCGGAACCATCATTCTTGACGGACAATCAGGTGAGTCAGCCTGCAATCTCCTAACCAAAATGGGGAAAATCTCACAAAGTGATAAATTGACAAATAGCAACTTTGTGTTCCCTACGTGGGAATCGAACCCACAACATCCGGATCGGGAGCCCTTGGCTCAGACCACTAGACCACAGAGGTAGCTACACATTTACCGTACGACAATACATTTGCTCCTGCAAGCTCTAAATTAAATAACCGGACCATTTCGTTACGTCACGGGCGATACTAATGCAGGTACTCTAACCGGAATGGATGGCGCAATTAATGGAAGGCATTGATGCCGATTCCGTTAGCGCACGACTTAGCTAAATTTTAATTCACACACAGACACACATTACTTTTAAAATAAACGTAAGTTATTTTGACTTTGCTATGTAAACTCCAGTTACAATTTAATTACTATACAGATCATCTTCCAGGCCGGCCTGGAAGCGAGAAAAAACATAGAATGTGCCGGCTGCATTCCCTCCCGGCAATGCTGTCAAAACTAGCTAAGGGATCCGAGGGTTGGAGTATATTGCAATTTGACCGATACGCTGACTACCTGTCACTTCAGCAATATACCAACAAATCTATCTTAAATAACCTTAAGGGTTGAAAATAAATTCTAGTAACTATTCCTATTTGACAGAATCCTTAACGTGTCGTCTATTTCTGTTATCCCGTGTCATGAGTTATTACAAAAAAAAACAACCTCAGACTTTTTCATTTAAGTCGAGTACTAGCCGAATAGACTCCATTGGTAGGTTCCAGGGCACTCGAATAGTTTGTACTATCTGCAACTACGAGTGGAAATAACTTATACTATCTGTGACTCTAAGTGAGAATGGAGGGAATTTTCTATGACTAAATTTTACCTACCAGGTACCAATGTGTTTTTCGGTTTTCGAATTTCATGTGTACGTTTATTCTGCGCTTTTTCCGTGCTTCGGGAGGCACGTTAAGCCGTTGGTTCCGGTTAATATCGTTTAATACCATAGATATTAGTCGTTAAACCATGACAGAGGCCAATGCTAAGCATTGGCGGCTTGAAAACTCTGACCTAATCTAGGATTGGGTCTGGTTTCCCTTCTGGGTTGCGGAGGTCAGATGGCAGTCGCTCTGTGTAAAAACCAGTAGCCTCGTTCAATCCCCTAGATTAGGTAGCCGACCCCGTGAGATACGGGATAAGGCTAGGGAGATGATGAAATGATGATTTTACCTACCAGGTACAATTTTGAACAAATTCTTCCAAGAACTAAAAAAATTAACTATTTTTCCCATCAATTAATATTCTTTTTGAAATACAGCTCTAAATTTTAAATAATTGAAATAAAATAGTTTTCACAGAACTTTAATTTCTTACTGAATAACTTCTAAGCTTCAATTTATAAACTTTGCATTTAATTATTATTTAGGGCTGTATTTGTAATCAGCTCTCAAGAGTGACAGCGAGTTTGAGTTCGTAACAGAAATCTAATTTCAGTAGAAACTGGCCTGTTAAATTCATACTTAATATTGCTCTCGAGTTTGAGTTTGCTTCAAAAATGCGAGCCTTAGATTGATTGTAGTAATATATTTTGGTTGCAGTAAATTAATAAAAAGTCGTCTAGGAGAGATAACTTTAATAAATTAATTAAGAAAAAAAGAAATACAGCGTAGCCTAGTTAAGCACATTTTAAAAAAATCTAACAATAATTTAAAAATCAAATTATACCTTGCAAATAAAATTGTACCTCAAGAACAAAAACAAACTGTATTCCCGTCGGGTTTGTTGATAGTAACTTTACTAACTACTCAATTAATTCAATTATGACCCTTCGGCCACTGATTCTCCGGATTTTAACACGTTTAGAGTTGGATGATACTTTTTTAAATGATGGGATATTTTACGCTTCACGATAAATACATAAAAAAAAGACACCTAATATTTCGCACAATATGTGTGATTTGAACTAGTAGTTACTTCCATGCTAGCCTGAGAGCGAGATAAAAACATACAACTTTTGCAAAACCAAGTTTATACAAATTCTAGCAATGAAAACAAAATCTAAAAATATGCAGCAAATTAAGTCATTTTATTAATCAGTGCCTTAACTTTCTTGATGACAGCCAAATTTTATTATGAACTTACCTACGAATGAACTTACTATGTTCCCTATACAGACTAAATCTCTTAAGGCTCGTAACTAATCCATTTTCCAAAGTTAGATGTCCAAGACTCGATAAGTGATAGTATAGGGACTTAGTTTAGTTCTCTTCGCGTCAGCTGTTAGTTGTTACTAAGGGTCTAGACTTTAGATAGTTCAGACTGAATATTGGTTTTGGCAAGTACCTAAGTAAGGAAATGTATTTTGTTTGGACTAAAATTAACCCTTTAAAATAAATAAATTACCTTCCATGCTGGACTGGGAGAGATAGAAAACCTTCCATGCTGAACTGGGAGAGATAGAAAAACATAGCATGTTCCAGCCGCCCTTCCTCCCGAGCATGCTGTAGAAGTCAGCAAAAGGGACTCGAGGGTTACAGTGTATTGTAATTTAGGCGATGGGCTGACAACCTGTCACTATAGCAATACACTTTTCAATCTAAAATTGTCCTCAATTTTTGTCAGACGTGGCGAAAGCGCCTTTTACGAGGCGTTAAATGTTCTGCCTACCCCGTAAGGGATAAAGGCGTGATTTATGTATGTATGTATGTATGAAGAGGAAGGCAAGATATTTTGAGCACAGTCTGATGCATTCTATGTTTTTCTATCTCTCCCAGTCCAGCATGGAAGAAACGTGCCTTCCTCTTACCCATCAATATCCCAGTTAAATCATTAGAAAATTTGCAGGTTTACTGAATGACTGTCCAGTTCAGAGAGTGCACTGTCCATTTTGGTAGCGTGTCTTAGTTGGCCGCCATTTTGGATCTTTCTGCCCGCCAGTAGTTAGTCGAGCGGAGTTCTTTGATTGAATATTCGTACAGTTAGCTCCACTATGGGTTTAAGAGATTTGGTGCTCTGACACACTCCTAGCAGCTTGTGAATTATTTCCATGTACATAAGAGTCTATTTTTGGAAAACGTAAGTGATTTTATTATACTAAGAGTTCTATCTGGAGGATTCGTCCATTATTTCAGAAAAAGTTGTATTTGTGTTATTCCAGGTAATAATTCTACCTGTAAAACTGCTTCTGTGGTGTAGCAGTCTGAACCATGGGCTTTTTTTTCTATTTATTGATATTCAGACAACCAACAGCTTACAAATAAATTACAGTTGTTAGTTACAATTTTATGATACGGATAGCAAATAACAGGTTGTCCCGGTTAGTAACTTTTAATTCGGAGGTCTTGGCTTTGATTCCCAGAGAGGGGACACAAAGTTAGTATCCGCGTATTTATCACTTTGAGACATTTTCCCCAGTTTGGCGAGAACATTGCAGGCTGAATCACCTGATTATCCGATAAGAAAAAATATTGCGTGCTTCGTAGGGCATGTTAAGCCGTCGGTTAGTGGTCCTTATATAGATAGATAAACCATATCAGAGATCTAATTAGCTGTGCTAAATGGCGGTTTAAAAACACCAGGGTTCATCGGGTCGTTCGACTCGAAATCTACACGACAGAAGAAAAAGTCAATTACAGATTCTGCATACCTACTTACATACTTTGTCTCTATACTGTAGAGCTCACAATTTTTTGCATACAAATTAAAAAAAATATTATTGTGTTATTTGTTTTAACAAAAATTCTAGTATTTCGTTACCCAATTTCACAGTTAAATGTTGACACATTTTCCCCAAATAGGTAATTGGTATTCAATAATCACTTTCCGAGAAGCTTTGATCAATATTGCATTGTGAATATGACATATAGACAATATTGAGTTTGAATAACAAAACCCTGCACATAATAGTAAGCAATATACCTACAAATCTATCTTCAATAACCTTCAAAACTTTGTTCGACTTGGCGAAACGATCTATGTTTAGGTCGTTAACGCTCTGCTTACCCCATTAGGGATAAAGGCGTGATTATATGTATGTATGTATGCATATAAGCCCACCAAAACCAATATTATCCGAAGGGATACGCAGACCGTCGAGAGCTTAATAAATATTACCACATCAAAAAGGGGCTAGCTTCCATGCTGGACTGGGAGCGACAGAAGAACGTAGAATGTGCCAGCTGCATCTCCTCCCGGGCATGCTGTAAAAACCAGCTAAGGGATTCGAGGGTATATTGTAATTTAGGCGATGGGCTGACAACCTGTCACTACAGCAATATCCAGTTCTATCTTAAACAACCCTCAAAACTTGTCAGACGTGGCGGAACGACCTTTGTTTGGGTTGTTCACGCTCTGTCTACCCCATAAGGGATACAGGCGTGATAGTATGTATGTATGTCAAAAAGGGGTGGTTCGTGTTAGTATAGCACCTAAATTGCAATTTACCCAAATTATCTACTGGTTTTGACCGAGAAGAATAGCAGGTTTTCTTCTTCTTCTTAGCAAGTGGATACTCGAGTCGAACAACCCGATGAATCCTGATGTCAGAGTTTTCAAACGGCCTAGTAGCACAGCTATAAGGCCTCGTAACATGGTTTGAGTAACGACCACTATCAAAAACAGCGACTGGGATCGACGGCTTAACGTGCCCTCCGAAGCACGGAATCTTTTTGTTTTCGGACAATCAGGTGATTCAGCCTGTACTGTCCTAACCAAACTGGGGAAAACCTCGCAAAGTGATAAATTAACAAATATCAACTTTATTTTCCCTCCCTGGGAATCAAATCCAAGACCTCTGCATCGTAAGCCCATGGCTCTGGCCATTAGACCACAGAGGCAGGTAAGCTCTTTTAATTCTGATATAGGTAGGTACTTACTTAATCGCTTCTAGTTTAGAAGCTCAAAAGCCTAGGATATAAAAATATGAATCCCATCAGCTATGTTTGGAGCGTGGTGTTGGAGGCGGATGGAAATAATTGTTTGGATGGAAAGGAAAATAAATGAAGAGGTACTGAGAATGATAAAGGAGAAGAGAAATATACTGACTACAATAGAGAACCGAAGAGGAAGAATGATAGGCCACGTGATACGACATAACGAATTCTTAAAAAAAAACATCATAGAACGGAAATTAGAAGGTAAGAGAGGAAGAGGAAGACCGAGACGCAATTAGTTTGACCAAATCAAAAAGAAGGTGAATGTCAAGTTGTATCAGGAAGTGAAATCGTTAACATACATACATACATACATAAAATCACGCCTTTATCCCTTACGGGGTAGGCAGAGCGTTAAACGCCTCGTAAAAGGCGCTTTCGCCGCGTCTGACAAAAATTGAGGGCAATTTTAGATTGTAATGTGTATTGCTAAATCGTTAACAGTACACAGAAAATTAATTACTCCACCACCAAGTACCTACCACTTAAATTAAAGAAGACGAAGTCAGCTATAACCACCTCCTTGCATGATTACGTCGGCCATCACCAATATTTCTTATTCATCATTTCCTCAACGAGGTTCTCTTAAATCCCTTAAAACAAAGTTCTTTAGACTATTGTCACATCGAATCAATTACTTCTGGCCAATCGACATTAAAACGAAAAGCGACAATTATCGAAAAACGCAAAACGATTAACCCAAATAAACGTGGGCTGGTTATTCTGGACACAAAATGGGGATGGATTTTGTAACAAATGGAACATACTGGAACGAGTTTCAATGTTTGCTTTGATGTTCATTGCTGTGGTGTTGATTTACAACTAGTTTTTGTGTGCTAAATCTGTTAAGCAGAATTTGTATTTTTTTTTACTACATATACACGTACATATAATCCCGCCTTTATCCCTAATGGGGTAGGCAGAGCGTAAACAACTTAAATGAAGGTCATTCCGCCACGTCTGTCAAAGTTCTGATTGTTATTTAAGATAGATTTGTGGGTATATTGTTGTAGTGACAGGTTGTCAATATAATGAAACCCTCGTATCCCTTACTTGGTTTAACAGTACGCCCGGGAAGAAATCGAGCTTGCACATACTAAGTTTTTCTCTCGCTCCCAGTCCAGCATGAAAGATTTTTTTTTAGTTTATTATTTCTGTAGTTATCACGTGTAAACTCGTTTCCAGCGGGTTGGTTGGGTCGACTGGAAAGCCACTCTACAAGAACAAGAAGAAGAAGAAGATGACGAGGTGCTCGCGGAGTTTTCATGATTCAACTTAGCTTGATCTCTGCTACAACTATACCTGTCTGTTCCTTATCTTAGCTTTGATACGTTGAACTTTTTTTCCTTTCTATTATAACTGATTTGAACAGCTACTGTAAGACAATATAAGATGTTTTTATTAAGACTTTATTTTGACACAAAAAAACACAGTACACATTTTTTTTCTTATAAAAGACAAAACTATTTTAGTTTTGGATAGTAGCAAAACCCACCATCCAAGCCAAGCAAGATTGACCTGCAATGGTAGATTTTACAACAAGTGCACAAAACACGTAATTTTTCCTGCAATATTTAGCTGCCCGAGCCCACAGGGCGAGGGCTGATATTAAGTCGAGGACGAAATTGGTTTTTTGCACGAGTTGTAAACTGTGCTTTTCACTTCGATTACGAGGAAAATTTATACAAAAATATTGAAAATAAACTTAACAATTTATTCCCGCCATTAGCTTTTTAAATCATTCAACATGAAACGTTAGTGAGGATCTATACAGCTTACTATTAAATTATTTTGTTATAATAAATTAAATAAAGTATCGTACTGGAGTTCAAAAGTTCAATATCGTATTATATCATAAAACACAAAAGATAAATAATTTAAGGGAAATATTATAAAATAATAAGTTCTATCTATGAACTCTTTATTATATCTGGCTGTATGACCTAATTTTCTTTACTTTAGAAGAGATGCATTTATGTGTACACGTAGATACGTTTTTGCCCTTGTGCAAAAAATTTAATTATGTTTAAAATAGCACTTTCGGAGCATGAAAAGTGAAAAAGTGTTTTTACCTATTCGGTACAGTAATACCACGAGTGACGTATCGTTAATTTTGATGAGCATTTCCATACCGGATGCTAATTGGCTGGGATCAATCAAATCGTTAACGTTGGATCATGAATGAGTCTGCTTTACAAGTTGCGATGGCTTGGAATTTTTATACATACATATAATCACGCCTCTATCCCTAACGGGGTAGGCAGAGCGTAAACGACCTAAACAAAGTTCGCTCCGCCACATCTGACTAACTTTTGAGGGTTATTTAAGATAGATTTGAAGGTATATTGCTGTATTGACAGGTTGTCAGCCCATCGCCTAAATTGCAATAAACTGAAACCCTCGGATCCCTTAGCTGGTTTTTACACCATGCTCGGGAGGAAATGCAGCTGGCACATTCTATGTATTTCTTCCACTCCCAGTCCAGCATGGAAGTAAAATTTGGAAATATAATAATGTTGTTTTATTAATTATTGTAAAAACGTTACATGAAAAAGAAATCCACGGTGGACTGCAAGTGATAGAAAAACATTGAATGTGCCAGATGAATTTCTCCTCAGGCATGCTGTAAAAATCAGCTAAGAGATCTGAGGGTTTCAGTATATTGTAATTAATGCGATGGGCTGACAAAATATCTCTACAGAAAAAAACTACAAATCTATCTTAAATAACCGTCAAAACTTTGTCAGTCGTGGCAGAACGACCTTTGTTTAGGTCGTTTACCCTCTGCCTACCCCATTAGGGATACAGGAGTGATACTATGTATGTATGTATCAAGGAAAACATAATTAGAAGAAGTTTGTCCGGCTCATAGGCTTTCTATGCTCAGATTGTACTATACTTCATTTTATTAAGCATTAGAAAGAAAAGAATATAGGTTTTTTATAGAAATATACGTTACTTTGCGGCAAGCGAAAAATATGTAAAATAATAGGAAATCAAGTGAGTAAAAATAAAATTACGTTATTGTGACGTTTCATTTACATTTAATGATAAATTATACTTATTTTAAATACAACAACAATATAAGACTAAAAAAGTACTAACAAAACATCATCTTGAAAAGTGTGTACTGTAAAATACCTAAAAAAGCAGAAGTTGCAAACATGGAATGGAACGTTGGAGTGGCTTAACCCGACTAAATGAGAAAGAGCGTGTTTATGGTGAAATAACATCTAATTCTTCAGAAACCGATTAAATAGTAATGATAAATACCTCTTTTTTGATATAAAAATATTACATAACTAGAAATATTACATATTTCTTCCATGCTGGACTGGGAGAGATAGAAAAACATAGAATGTTCCAGTTGCCCTTCCTCCCGGGCATGCTGTTAAAGTCAGCAAAAGGGACTCGAGGGTTACATTGTATTGTAATTTGGGCGATGGGCTGACAACCTGTCACTAAAGCAATACATATTACAATCTAAAATAGTCCCCTTAATTTTTGTCAGACGTGGCGAAAGCGCCTTTTACGAGGCGTTAAACGCTCTGCCTACCCCGTAAGGGATAAAGGCGTGATTTATGTATGTATGTATGCATAACTAGACTTCGTACGCCCGGTTTGTATGGAAAACATGCAGTGTCGAACATACTGAAAACGCTTCTCCAAGCGTAGGAGTGGGATCTGCTAACACGCGCGCGGAAGCGTGTTTCGCATTGTCTGATCTTTGTTTTTGGATGGAAAACACGATTCCGCACGCGAGCTAGTAGATCCCGCTCCTACGCGCGGAGAAGCGTTTTCAGTATGTTCAACACTGCATGTTTTCCATACAAACTGGGGTACTTACTCAATATTAGAATGGTTTGTATGATCCTACTACCCAAAGGTTACCTGGTAAAAATTGCTACTTTAGTAATAAGGCCGCCTATATTGTACTGTTTTGTTCCTTACTTTTCTGCTGTATGTATTTATGCTTCTTTGTGCAGTAAAGTATTCTGGGCTAGGCTGGACACCAGGTAATTAAAAAAACTCACGCAAATAAAAAGTCTCTTTAAGATCGGTTAAAAACGATCAGAATTCAATTTCCTGCCTACCCCGTCAGGTGGCGTGATTATTTGTATCGTTACTTTGAGTTGTTTAAGAAATGCTCAGTCTAACAAAAAAAGTTCCATCAAAATGGGTTAAAAACGACCGAAATTCAATTTCTAACGGGCGTGATTATTTGTATCGTAACTTTGATTTTAAATAATTCCCAGTCGAATAAAAAAAGTTCCATATAAATCGGTTAAGAAACAGCCAAATTTCAATTTCCTGCCTACCCTCTAAGTCAGGTAGCGTGATTTTAGGTATCTTAAGTTGGATAACACACAGTTGAATAAAAAAAGTAAAATACTTCCATGCTGGATACTTCCATACTGGACTGGGAGCGAGAGAAAAACATAGAATGTGCCAGCTGCATTTCCTCCCGGGCATGCTGTAAAAAACAGCTAAGGGATCCGAGGGTTTCTGTATATTGCAATTTAGGCGACAGGCTGACAACCTGTAACTACAGCAATATACCTACCAATCTATCTTAAACAAGCCTCAAAACTTTGTCAGACGTGGCGGAACTACCTTTGTTTAGGTCGTGTACGCTCTGCCTACCCCATTAGGGATAAAGACGTGATTATATGTATGTATGTGAATAAAAAAAGTCCCATTGAAAAGACAGACAAGAATTCGAAAAAATCGTTTTGATCTTTATATTGTTAATAATGCCTGCTGCAATATTTTTTTTGTAAAAATATTCAATGTACAGGCAGGACCCTTCTAGATATATATGTATAGATATTACATTTGACAATCACAATTTCATTTTCAATAATTAATAATTACATGTATTTTTAAATTTAATTAATTATGTTTGCATCAATCCCCAGCTGTGGAGCCCTCACGGGCAAAAGCCTCACCCAGCCTTTCCCAACTGTTCCTTTCCTGTGCAGCTTTCCACAAAAATTTCTCTCTTCTCTTATCATCAATGTACTTTTCTATATAATGATTTGTGGAGTTTTGTAGTCCGATTATGAACATCCATTCATTCATTTCACTTTTGGCCAGTCTTAATATATTTTAGGTAGATAAACCTACCCTTTGAATTCTGTGTCTATGAGATGAAAACTTGATAAAATTAGGTAAATTGATTTTTATATTCACTAGCTCTGCTTCTTTGTTTACATAATTTCTAATGCTAAAATAATTATGACTTTATTATACATAAAATAAAATGGAAGGAAAAAACCTTCGCACAAATCCGCAAAAGACTTATCCGCCATAATTCACGAAATCCTCCATCTCATTTTAAATAACAAAGCTAATACAATACCATTTAATGGCCTCAAAGATCCCTCAAAAATGTCAAGTAAAGGACAACTTGGGGACCTCAGAATTCCAAGATATCCACGGAAAAGTTCTTTCAAATCCAGCAATCATTCTTAATTCGGTCTCTGAGAATAAGTTTATACGAAGTCGGTTTAGAAACGGATGAATTTGACTACTGCTGTAGTAATTTGCTAGATAAAGTAGGAATCTTCTGTCGAGTGGGTATCGAGTCTATCGACCCGATGAACCCTGGTGTCAGAGTTTTTAAACCACCTAGTAGCACAACAATCAGGCCTCTGACATGGTTTGAGTAACGACCACTATCAAAGACAGCGACCGGGACCAACGGCTTAACGTGCCCTCCGAAGCACGAAATATTTTTCTTTTTCGGACAATCAGGTGATTCTGCCTGCAATGTCCTAACCAAACTGGGGAAAAATTCACAAAGTGATAAATTCTCAAATTTATATCAACTTTGTGTTTCCCCCCTGGGAATCGAACCCAGGACCTCCGGATCAGGAGTCCATGGCACTAGCCACTAGACCACGGAGGCAGTTCAAAGTAGGAATGAAAGATTGGATGTACTCACAATGGTGCCGATTCGATAAATTACAAAACCTTTAGTTAAGCGAGTAAACCATTAGTTAGGTGGAAAATAGGAGACGATTTTGATTAAATCTGTGTCAGATGTGCATTTTGATTTAATTTTATATATTTATGAAAACTGCACTTGGTAATAAATATTTTTATAATATTATTGAATATCATATAATATGAAAGAAAGAAAGTAATAAATTCGTTTCTGGCAGGACTCGAACTTGCGTCTCTATAAAAAAGACTGTGATAAATTCGTCACTCAGTCTACCGTTTCTGTAGTTCAGTTGGTAGACGCAACTTCGAGCAGCTTACATACATACAGACATACAATCACGCCTTTATCCCTAATGGGGTAGGCAGAGCGTAAACGACCTAAACAAAGCCCGTTCCACCGCGTTTGACAAAGTCTTGAGGGCCATTCAAGAAATATTTGTACGTATATTGCTGTAGTGACAGGTTGTCAGCCCATCGCCTAAATTACAATATACTGAAACCCTCAGATCCCTTAGCTGGTTTTTACAGCATGGCACATTCTATGTTTTTCTCTCACTCCCAATGCAGCATGTAAGATAATTTAATATATTTTTTTTATGTATGTTACACTTTGTGTTGTTATTTCTTGATTGAACTCCATAGTTTAATATTAAGAAAACACTTTTTAAACTAGTTCCACTATAAATTATTTATTAAAGCGACCGGTTTGTTACACCATCATCATTATATAAAAGATTAGCATTGTGAGTGATAAAATCCTGAATAATATAAAATTTAAATTTAAGTAAAAAAATTGGGAGAATCACACGACCGTATTAATTAGTAGTACAGGCAACAACGTCTTTAGGGTGACAAGGCCGCTCCAAACTGTTGAAGTTTTCTCGGGTAATCGTTTATGCTTTTTCATGAAATTTCATATACTTGTGCAGGTTATTAAACTGTACAAGTATATGAAATTTTATCTAAATATATAAATAAACACTTGAGAAAACTCCATTGGTTTGGAGCAGCCCTGTTACCTTAAAGACGTTGCTGACATGTACTGTACCTCATATAATAATGCTACCTATGTCTGGGTGACCTAAGTCTTTGGTATGTTTCTTTAAAGCCGTTGGTGTAAAAACATGAGTATTATAAACACTGCCCACGTTAATAGCGTTTTAGCTTGAATTCTCAAGTCAAGTTTAACAAGAAAGGGTGCATAAAATAAACGAAAATTGTGTTTATATAGTCAGTCTCTAGTATGAACTATGTTTGTTTATGACTCTGAATTTTGACGTTTATAGCTGTGAAATATTAGCATGCAAGGTTTTATTCGAGCATTATGTTGTTGCTTCACTGCAACACGGTTCTACCCGTAACTTAAAAAGTGGTTCCATCCAACCTAACTATGTCTGAAATTATTTGACTGTAAACAACAGTTATTCTTCTTATGGTAAATAATTGTCATGTGTTTCTTCAGCTTTTATAGAAGTTCAGAGTTTCAACAAAAGACATTTTTGAAATATTTGTAATTTTTATTCTTTTTGGTAACATTGAGTTGTATTTTGTTTCATGTTGGCAGCACTGAACTTTGATCTTCCCAAAATATGTCTGTAGCCAACTGTATGTTGAATGTGCAAAAAAAATTAATATTCAAGAAATCGGCGTTCACATTTAGTTGTTAAGAAGCTCCATCAGCTACCCGACCTGCAGGTAGGATAATGCAAGATTTAATGTGTGGCTGCACCGCAAAATTCAACTATAAAAATGTCATGTTTGAATTTGTTAAGAGCAATAAAAACGTCATTTAATGAATTGATAATGTCAGGGAAAAAAACATACAGACGAATTGAGAAGCTCCTCCGTTTCGAAGGGGGCTAAAAAAGAGTTTTCATCCACCACCTTCAAGCCACCTCAAAATTTTCAATAACTACAACAACATACATTCTATACGTGCTTATTAGGTTTAGTTCACAACTTCAAACTATCTTGCAGTAGAGGTATTATTTTCAAAGTTAATCGGACCCAAGGGATTACATTTATAACAACACGATAAGTAGAGTAGAATTCATCGTGTAAATATGGTCGACATAACATGAACCAATACTTTAGTTTTGAGTTTGTCGACCCAACAATAATCGTTGACTATGTTGTCTTGCCCAATTTTCAATGAGTTCGCCACATCATCGACCCTATCTCAGTCAATTTTATGATTTTGTTCTAGCAGTTAACTATTACTGACTATACTATACTATTTTCAAACATAAAAATTACCCTTTGATGAGCATGTTTATAAACTTCATATTTCCCCCAAGGTTGAAACGGTAAACAGCGTAACGTAAATTAAATTTTGCTCTTACACTGTCTCTGCTCCATCCAGGGTCATATTATGGAAATTCTCATGTCATATATTCTTTAATATACATAATAAGTTCCACGACGTGGTGTAATTATCTTTCAAATTTTGTACCACGTGGAAGGAGAGACGTTTTTCGCAAAAAAATTGTTGTTAGTAATTTTAATCCGGATTTTCAAAGAAATTCGTGGAAATCCTTCCAATTAAAAGTTGGGAAGGGGAGATATTCAATTTGTCTAAGAACTTATAATCTTTCAATATCTCGACTTTTGAAGATTACCAATTACAATTTTTTCGACGTAACAATTTTCAAAGATATTTACTTTTTGTAAAAAAACGAAATGCTGTGGTCGTTCCAGCACTTTTTTCGGGAATTTTCCTTGCAGATGTAAATATTTTTAATTCAATTGAGCAACAGAAATAAGCAGTATCCTACTCGTAGCTTAGCATAGAAGTTTAATGGTGGGTATGTCAAATTACTCGGACTGCAATAAATATGACATATTAAACTTAGATAGCAAGAAGCTTCCATGCTGGCCTGGGAGTGAGAGAAAAACATAGAATGTGCCAGCTGCATTTCCTCCCGAGCAAGCTGTAAAATCCAGCTACGGGATCTGAGGGTTTTAGTATATTGTAATTTAGGCGATGGGCTGACAACCTATCACTACAGCAATATACGTACAAGTCTATCTTAAAAAACCCTTAAGACTTTGTCAGACGTGGCGAAACGACCTTTGTTTAGATCGTTTACGCTCTGCCTACCCCATTAGGGATAAAGGCGTGATTATATGTATGTATGTATGTAAACTTAGATAGTAGGTACCTCTCGGAGTAAATTGCGCAAACTATGGCGTGTAAAGTTGAATGGTTGAACTTAGAAACTTGGAACTGTACAAGTTGGGAGCACGTGAAAAACATAGAATGTGCCAGCTGCGTTTCCCCTTTTAAATTAAACTATGGTGTGTAAAGTTGAATGGTTGACCTTAGAAACTTGGAACTGTACAAGTTAGGAGCACTAGAAAAACATAGAATGTGCCAGCTGCATTTCCTCCTGGGCATGCTGTAAAAACCAGCTAAGGGATCCGCGGGTTTTAGTATATTGTAATTTAGTCGATGGGCTGACAAACTGTCACTACAGCAATATACCTACAAACTTATTTTAAACTAACCCTCAAAACTTTGTCAGATGTGGCGGTACGACCCTTGTTTATGTCGTATACGCTCTGCCTACCCCATTAGGGATAATGACATGGTATGAAAAGATTGATGAATGTAGATGAAGCGAAAGAAGTTTGCAAGGATCGTAGCAAATGGAAGGATGTGATCTCTGCCTACCCCTCCGGGAAAGAGGCGTGACGTTATGTATGTATGTATGTATGAAAACTATAATGTAAATATTGTCATTGTCTTTTTTTTTATTCAGTTACAGTAAAACCCAGTAAAACGACGTAAAACCATGAACGAAACAATACAAATGCAGCTCACAGACCACTCCGGCAGTTTGTCTACTCCAGACCTACGTACAAAAGACTTTATAGTCTATAAATTGCTATTAGTACAGTGTTATAACTCTTGGCGTACAGTTGCGGCTTTTATTCAGTCATTATTGGTTTCCTGATAACACTATGAAAATATATGGCGATGGCGATAGAAGTATTGTTTATGGAGAGAAAATTGTTTTCAGAGGTGGCAACAGTGAAAGTAAATTATAGTGCTTCAAATAGCATGTCTTATAATTAGTTTTATGCATATTCTACGATTGACGACATCATAAAATAACTCGTATATTATACAATGCTTTATTTTTTTTGCTAATTTAAAAATACAAAACTAACCTATTTTATGATAGTATGTATCTTTAAAATATACTCCGGATTAGTGACGGTTTTTAATTTGAATTAAAACAGCATGTTTAATTATTTTCTTGATCAAATATTGTATAATATTAGCATACATAAATACATAAAATCACGCCTTTATCCCTTACGCGGTAGGCAGAGCGTTAAACGCCTCACAAAAGGCGTTTTCGTCACGTCTGACAAAAAATTAGGGCAATTTTAGATTGTAATTTGTATTGCTAAAGTGACTGGTTGTCAGCCTATCGCCTAAATAATAATACACTGTAACCCTTGAGTCCCTTTTGCTGACTTCTACAGCATGCCCGGGAGGAAGGGCAGCTGGAACTTTGTATGTTTTTCTATCTCTCCCAGTCCAGCATGGAAGAAAAATAATAAATAATTAATAATAGTATAATATTTGAGATAACCGTGCTTCGGAAATCACGTTAAGCCGTTGGTCCCGGTTAATATCGTTTAAAACCGTAGATATTAGCCGTTAAGCCATGTCATAGGCCAGTGCTAAGCATTGGTGGCTTGAAACCTTATCTAGGATTGGGGCTGGTTTCCCTTCTGGGTTGCGGAGGTCAGATGGCAGTCGCTCTGTGTAAAAACCAATTCTCTCGTTCAATCCCTTAGATTAGGTAGCCGACCCCGTGAGATACGGGATAAGGCTAAATAAATGATGATGATAATATTTGAGATAACATTTAAACGACACGTGGAATGTTTAAGGTTTTTTTTTAGATTGGTAATAACTTCCTAACGTTTTTTCGGTTTTTATTGCTCTCTAAGAGGGAATTAAATCTTTATTGAGAGCGAAAAACAATCTTTGAGAGTGCTCAGGAATTCGCTATCTTTGGGATGTTTAAGTGTTGTAATAATATTTACTTTCAAATATTTTGATTGCTTTTACTTTTACCCGACAGGATCCAATGAAGAAGAGTTTTATTATACACATTGATTTTAGGGGATAGAGTTAGTTTCTGCAAATACGTTTTCAGCCATGGCCATTACCAACGATGCCATTGCATCACAGAACATAACTCTTTGGTAATTTTCTTGAATTAGTAATTTTAATGTGTTTTGCCATATTAATGTGTTTTGCCGGTATATGAAATTGGAACTTTTGGATTAACCCGCTCTTAAAGTAGAGACGATCTAAGGTCATCTCTGGTCTAGACCATAAACTTTAGAGGAAGACAATAAAATCAGACAAAAACGACAAATAAAATGATTATACACCGATATGAAAGGAGCACAATCTATCATTATTGTACAAGGGAGGAACAGATCGGATTACATCAACATTATTAAGATTGGTTGTTAACAATCCCTTGGAGCATAATATCTATTTTCGTATTAATCTCAGAGGAGAACTTAAATGTAAATGGATTTAACTGGATAGGGTATATCTATTATTGGGTTTATTTTTCTGATGAAAAAAGGAATTATAGTGTTAGGTTTCACAATAGAAGTAAGTCGCCTTTTTTCGGTAGTAATCTATACATATAATCTCTAGAAAGGTCGTGTCTGTACATTGAATATTTTTCCAAAAAAATTACGATATAAAGACCAAACCGTTTTTTTTTATTTTAGTCTGTCTGTCTGTATGTTACCACATCACGCAAAAACTACTTAACCGATTTCAATGGGACTTTTTTTATTGAACTCAGTGCTATCCGGGTTGCAACTTAGGATACCTAAAACCACGCCACCTCACTTGTATGGTAGGCAGGAAATTCGAATTAAGCTGTTTTTTAACACCTGAGTTAGGTAGGAAATAAAATTTTGATGGTTTTTTATCCGATTTGATGGTTTTTTTATTCGGTTCAATGTTACCTCGTAAAACTTTATAGATATACGTAAAAAACCACGCCACCTGACTTAGGGAGTAGGCAGAAAATTTAATCCTGTTTTTTTTCAAAATCTCTTTAGAATACGGCAAGTCTCATTACGCACACAAGTATAGTGTTATACATGTGTTAGGCTTAGCTAACGCGATTCAAAATGACACAAATAAATAAGAGTAAAGATAATTTAAAACAAAAAAAACCATTTCTGTTTAAAATCATAACCACCACGCGTATGGAGTCGCGGGAACATCTCGTAATATATAAAATGAATACTTAGGCACTTAAGGATTTGTATTTATTGAGCCTATAGACCCTGATTACCCTGAATTATAATCTACCTAGAAATTTTCGTAGATGCATACAACCAAATTATTTTTATTGTAGTTTACTATATTTTATTTCCAAAATACCATGCTGGACTGGAAGCGATAGAAGAATACAGAATGTGCCAGCTGTATCTCAGGGGCATGCTGCAAAAACCAATTAAGGGGTTTGGGGGTTTCAGCATATTGTAACAACCTGTCTCTACAGCTATATACATAATATTTATCTGAGACAACCCTGAAAAGTTATCAGACGTGGCGGAACGACCTTTGTTTGGGTTGTTGATGCTCTGAATATTCCATTAGGCATACAGGCACGATAGAATTAATGTATACTTTATTAAAAGTATTCACCTTATATTTGATGCAATGTGTATGCCATTTATGTCACGGGTCATATACGGGGTCATTTCTTCCATGCTGGCCTGGGAGCGAGAGAATAGCATAGAATGTGCCAGCTGCATTTCCTCCCGGGCATGCTGTAAAGGCCAGCTAAGGGATCCGAGGGTTTCAGTATATTGTAATTTAGGCGATGGGCTGACAACCTGTCACTACAGCAATATACTTACAAATCTATCTTAAATAACCCTCAAAACTTTGTCAGACGTGGCGGAACGACCTTTGTTTGGGTCGTTTACGCTCTGCCTACCCCATTAGGGATAAAGGCGTGATTGTATGTATGTATGTATGTATGCATATACGGGGTGTAAGGGACAGCGTCCCACAAACTAATAGGGATTGCTCACTCAACGACACTGAACAACTTCCACCAGGAAATTCTTTCAGCAAGTCAAAAATTAATGTCCTTTCATACAAATTGTCCGATCAAGATGGACATTATTATCCAATACAATGGACCATAAATATCTTAGAGATGTATATATGTATCTTAGAGATAAACTTAACCGCCTCCGTGGTCTAGTGGCTAGTGCCATGGACTCCCGATCCGGAGGTCCTGGGTTCGATTCCCAGGGGGGAAACACAAAGATGATATTTGAGAATTTATCACTTTGTGAATTTTTCCCCAGTTTGGTTAGGACATTGCAGGCTGAATAACCTGATTGTCCGAAAAGAAAACAAAAGATTTCGTGCTTCGGAGGGCACGTTAAGCCGTCGGTCACGGTCGCTGTCTTTGATAGTGGTCGTTACTCAAACCATGTCAGAGGCCTGATACTAGGCGGCTTAAAAACTCTGACACCAGGGTTCATCGTTTTGATAGACTCGATACCCACTCGACAGAAGAAGAAGAGATAAACATGGACAACATTTTCCAGTTGAAACTACGAGGTGGAAAGCTAGTTTTAATAATAGAATAAAATAAATAAAATAAAAAAATCTTTATTTCAGGGTACAAGCCCCATACATTGCATTACATGACATTCATTTTACAGTTTTCATTTTTAAAGTCTAAAACATACATACATATAGTCACGCCTTTATCCCTAATGGGGTAGGCAGAGCGAAAACGACCTAAACAACGTTCCGCCACGTCTGACATAGTTTTGAGGGTTATTTAAGATAAAATTGTAGGTATATTGCTGTAGTGACAGGTTGTCAGCCCATCGCCTAAACTGCAATATACTGAAACCCTCGGACCCCTAAGCTGATTTTTACAGCATGCCTGGGAGGAAATGCAGCTGGCACATTCTATGTTTTTCTCTCGCTCCCAGTCTAGCATGGAAGAATAAAACATAAAATGTATATGTGGATGAAAGTACAGAGTCGCAAAGTGCCACAAAATTGGGACAAACTCTCTTACTCCAATTTAATCAGCCAGTGAATTTCACTACATAAAAACAATTTAAAGCTCATTTCCAACCCACCCAGCCTCGACGCAATAGAAATCAGAACAACAACCACCTCGGGCGAAGAGTGTTCATTCTCTCACTAATTTTATTAAAAGAGTGCATTCTTCATTATAATTGAATCCGGGTTTAAACGTGGAGGGAACTAGGTCGACTCTGGTGCTGATTCTGTTGAAGAGACAAATTAACGTATAATAGTTTATTCCTGTCTTTTTCTAAAATTTTAGGAAAATAGAGACAGCGCCATAACAGCTAATTAGAATACCGACAAAGTGACAGTATTCTTCCATGCTGGACTGGGAAAGATAGAAAAACATAGAATGTTCCAGCTGCCCTTCCTCCCGGGCATGCTGTAGAAGACAGCAAAAGGGACTCGAGGGTTACAGTGTATTGTAATTTAGGCGATGGGCTGACAACCTGTGACTACACATTAGCAATACACATTACAATCTAAAATTGCCCTCAATTTTTGTCAGAGGCGGTAAAACCGCCTTTTACGAGGCGTTTAACGCTCTGCCTACCCCGTAAGGGATAAAGGCGTGATTTTATGTATGTATGTATGTATGTTCAAAGTGACGTTTAACGCCTAAAATAAAACGGCATGCTAAATGGTGTCTTATTAGTATTCGATTGTCAAGAAAGGGTTAAGTATGTTTTTACTCTCTTCTTAGCGAGTGGATTCTCAACGCGAACGACTTGACGAACCCTGGTGTCAGAGTTCTCAAACCGCCTAGTATTAGGCCTCTGACGTAATTTGAGTAACGATCACAATCAAAGACAGCGACCGGGACCGATGGCTTAACAATAAAAAAATATCAAGCTAACTTTTCGAGTGTGGTATGACAATAAAGGTAATTTAAAGGAGATTACAAAAATATATATGATTCATATGTTAAACCTCAATTTAAGAACAATTAATTAATTAAAACATGTTTTAAAGGTACTACTTCTTCCATGCTGGACTGGGAGAGATAGAAAAACATAGAATGTTCCAGCTGCCCTTCCTCCCGGGCATGCTGTTAAAGTCAGCAAAAGGGACTCGAGGGTTACATTGTATTGTAATTTAGGCGATGGGCTGACAACCTGTCACTAAAGCAATACATACTACAATCTAAAATAGTCCCCTTAATTTTTGTCAGACGTGGCGAAAGCGCCTTTTACGAGGCGTTAAATGCTCTGCCTACCCCGTAAGGGATAAAGGCGTGATTTATGTATGTATGTATGTATTTAAAGGTACTACAAGTGGGTTATTTGAATTCTTTTTAAAAAAACTTGTTAAAAGCAAGTGTTGCGGTCTCCATTTTTTTAAATTATATCCGGTGTAAGAGACAGTGTTCCGCAAAACTGATAGGGGTTGCTCAGTCAACAACACCGAACAAATATCAGCAGTATTTATATTAAGAAAGAGACAAAATAACTTTCCATACAAAATGATCAACTCAATCAGACACTATGCATGTATTTTTTTTTCACTACCTGAAATAAATTCCTGTTGATAGTTTGTTCAGTGTCGTTGACTGAGCAACCCCTATCAATTTGCGGGACGCGGTCCCTTACACCTGGTATATAGTGACAGGACAAAACTAGAGTTTCTTCCATACTGGACTGGGAGAGAAAGAAAAACATAGAATGTTCCAGTTGCCCTTCCTCCCGGGCATGCTGTAGAAGTCAGCAAAAGGGATTCGAGGGTTACAGTGTATTGTAATTTAGGCGATGGGCTGATAACCTGTCACTACAACAATACACATTACAATCTATAATTGCCCTCAATTTATGTCAGACGTGGCGAAAGCGCCTTTTAGGAGGCGTTTTACGCTCTGCCTACCCCTTAAGGGATAAAGGCGTGATTTTATGTATGTATGTATGCAAAACTAAAGTAAGTAGAGTTGTGTCTGCAACAGAATTGGCACCACTGCGAGCCTTATTTTAATTAACAGTGTACGCATAGGCAAGGGAATAACGTTGGGATGAAAATTCACTTGCCCAGGAAACCTTGGCTTCATTTTGTAGTATACCTTGTCATAATGCGTCACTGGTAGATGCTGGTATTAAAAAAATATGCATACATACAAATAATCACGCCTTTATCACTAATGGGGCAGGCAGAGCGTAAGCGACCTAAACAAAGGTCGTTCCGCCACGTCTGACAAAGTTTTGAGAGTTATTTAAGATAAATTTGTAAGTATATTGCTGTAGTGACAGGGTGTCAGCCCTTCGCCTAAATTACAATATACTGAAACCACAGAATATATAATAGCATACTGAAACCTCGGATTCCTTAGCTGGTTTTTACAGCATGCCCGGGAGGAAATGCATCTGGCACATTCTATGTTTTTTCTCGCTTCCAGGCCAGCATGGAAGTACCTACCTTGTAGTATATACCTTGTCATTATGCGTCACTGGTAAATTGCTCGGTCAACAAACTTTCACTCGGATTTTATTTCAGTAACTAAAGTAAAGTAAATAAAAATTGGTTTCCATACAAATTGTCCGATCAAAGTGGTCATTTTCTACGGGACGGAAAATTCTTATTTTCGTTTCCTGAAAGAATTTCCCATGAATAGTTGTTCAGTGTCGTTGACTGAGCAACCCCTAACAGTTTGCGGGACGCTGGCCCTTACACCCCGTTTAATCATACCTTTATCCCTAATGGGGTAGGCAGAACATCAACGACCTAATCTAAGGTCGTTCCGCCACGCCTGACAAAGTTTTGAGGGTAAATTAATATAGATTTGTAGGTATATTGCTGTAGTTACAAGATGTCAGCCCATCACCTACATTACAGTATACTGAAATCATATATACATATAATCACGCCCTCATCCCCAATGGGGTAGGCAGAGCGTAAACAACCCAAGGAAAGGTCGTTCCGCCACGTCTGACAAGTTTTGAGGGTTATTACAGATGATCATGACGTATATTGCTATAGTGACAGGTTGTCAGCCCATCGCCTAAAATTGTAATATACTATAACCCTCGAATCCATTAGCTGGTTTTTACAGCATGCTCTGGAGGTGATGCAGCTGGCACATTCTATGTTTTTCTTTCACTCCCAGTCCAGCATGGAAGAAAGATACTGAAATCTTGGATGGTTTTTACAGCATGCCTAGGAGGAAATGCACTCGGCACGTTCTATGTTTTTCTCTCACTACCAGGCGAGCATGGAAGTTTTGAAGTATATGCCCTGTCATATAATGCGCCTCAGAGTACATGCTTAAAGTAAAAAAACGTGAGGGTTTTATTTGTGTTACGATACCCGATCGACCCTAAACTCAAGATCAAATATATAAAATTGAGGTATCTGGGTATTTAGATCCATTGCTGGATTAGTCTAGACTAGAATCAATAGCAAACCTATCGTACCTAAATTAATAAAAGAATGGAGAAAAAGACACAAAGAAAAAAAAACCCCGAAAAAATATAGTAGCGGCCATTTTTAGTCATTATTTGTCATATTTTAGAATCAAAGAATTATACATACATACATATAATCACGCCTTTATCCCTAATATGGTAAGCAGAGCGTAAACGACCTAAACAAAGGTCGTTTCGCCACGTCTAACAAAGCTTTGAGGGTTATTTAAGATAGATTTGAAGGTATATTGCTTAGTGACAGGTTGTCAGCCCATCGCCTAAATTACAATATATTGAAACCCTCGGATCCCTTAGCTGGTTTTTACAGCATGCCCGGGTGGAAATACAGCTGGCACATTTTATGTTTTTTTCTCGCTCCCAAGCCAGCAAAGAATTATACCTGGGCAAAAAAATCTAGCAAAACGAATTTAGAACTATTAGCAGTCAACAACTAAACTTATATCTAAGTACATTTTCGCAGCAAATTTCGGTGCGAAGAAAATAGAGAAATTTATTAGATTAAATTTCTTTCGCTCACCCGTTCTTTGGATAAGAATTTCTTTATGAAAGTAAGTATTTGGAGCTTATAAATAAGATCCGGGCGGTCGTGGCATACGGGAAAGTTTCGCCATATCTCAGTAGAGGGAAACTAGACGGATTGGGATAAACTACAGGGGGAAGAGTAAAATATATTTATATTTTGATTTGTCAAATTCAAATCATTTATTTCCAAATAGACTCCTAAGAGCACTTAATAAATAGAAAGTCACAATCGAGTCTATTACAAAGAATATGATACTCAAACTATTTAAGCTTAAGTGAGACATTCTAAATAACGATTTTAATAACGGGCACTCACTTTAGAAAATAAGTCGCGTACTTCACATTCAAACTCAACCAGATGAAGGGACTCCGAATGTCCCGAAACATGTCGTGAAGTACGCGACTTATTTTCCAAAGTGAATGCCCGTAATTAAAATCTTTAATATGATACTGGTATTTACGTGACAAAATAAAATGAAAAAATATATCACAATAAAGAAGAAGCATGAGAAACTCGCACTTTGCGCTTCGTTAATCTTCCTTTTGGCCTTTGTTTTCCTCAAAATAGGGTTTGTGACCGCAATGTGTGCCAATTTCTAGGGCTTCACTGAAATATCAGAGCTCCATATACAGCTTTGTCATTAGTAGTCAGCATTAACTGAGTATCCCCGGTTAGATTTATAAGCAAAGCCTACCTTACCTATAATATTACAGTTGACTCTCTGATTCTTTACTTATAAGATACTTTTTTATTTCTTTTTAAATTGCGTTCATAAATGGAAATTCCTAGTTTGATTTCCAACATTGGACTTTGGTTAGGACATAGCAGGCTGGTTTCCTATGTCCGAAAGTAAGTTTTTTCAAGCAGTTGAATGGGCAAGTAAGTAATTAGTTCTGTGATTGTTTCGAGGCTTTTGTGATCTATCTGACCTATTATAATTAGAGATTGAAGGATTAGAGAGTGATGTGTTTTCCGAAAACATACGAACACAAAAAAAATGACGATCTAAAGATAGACTGACCGACGCCGTCACCGATAATTAGATACAAGGAAAAAATATCTTTAATACATACATACATTCATAAAATCACGCCTTTATCCCTTACGGGGTAGGCAGAGCGTAAAACGCCTTCTAAAAGGCGCTTTCGCCACGTCTGACATAAATTGGGGGCAATTTTAGATTGTAATGTGTATTGCTGTAGTGACAGGTTGTCAGCCCATCGCCTAAATTACAATACACTGTAACCCTCGAATCCCTTTTGCTGACTTATACAGCATGCCCGGGAGGAAGGGCAACTGGAACATTCTATGTTTTTCTTTCTCTCCCAGTCCAGTATGGAAGTTTTTATAATATCTTTAATATATACATATATCACGCCTTCAACCCCAATGGCGTAGGCGGAGCGTAAATGGCCTACAAAAGGTTATTCCGCCACGTATGACAGACTTTTAAGGGTTATTAAAGATCGATTTTTAGGTATATTGCCGTAGTGACAGGTTGTCAGCCTGTCGAATAAATTACAATAAACTGAAACCCTCGGGTCAAACTAGTTTTTACAGCATGCCCGGGAGGAAATGCAGCTGGCACATTCTATGATTTCGTTCGCTCCCAGGCCAGCATGGAAGAGCATGGATTTGTTTTTAATAAATCACCTATATTAATCTAATTCGACTTTGGCTTACACCAGCTCCGAACATTATTTTGAATATGCCGCAGTGCATCTTGCCTGAGCTCACCAGACTATACATAGCTATGTTCTCGATGTATAATATTATACAGGGTGCAAGGGAAACTTTCATGCTGGACTGGGAGCGAGAGAAAAACATAGAATGTGCCAGCTGCATTTCCTCCCGGGCATGCTGTAAAAACCAGCTAAGGGATCCGGGGGTGTCTGTATATTGCAATTTAGGCGATAGGCTGACAACCTGTCACTACAGCAAAATACCTACAAATCTCTCTTAAATAACCCTCAAAACTTTGTCAAACGTGGCGGAACGACCTTTGTGTAGCTCGTTTACGCTCTGCCAACCCCATTAAGGATAAAGGCACTGGACTGCTCATTTATTGAAACTTAGCCACTTTCGCAATGGTTTTATTATTCTGAAAAATTTATAAAAAAAAAATAGTTGGCTATCTCATACCATTCAGTTATAATTATATAGACACGATATGTCATTAAAAAATGTACCCGCAGAAATATGACATTTGACAGTTGTGTTTCCCAACCTTTTTGTCTATGACTATCATTTACCAAAATGGCGGAACCGCGGGAGCTATAAAATAATACATACATACATACATATATTCACGCCTGTATCCCTAATGGGGTAGGCAGAGCGTAAACGACCTAAACATAGGTCGTCCCGCCACGTCTGACAAAGTTTTGAGGGTTATTTAAGATGGTGGCATTTCCTCCCGGGCAGGCCGTAAAAATCAGCTAAGGGATCCGAGGGTTTCAGTATATTGCAATTTAGGCGATGGGCTGATAACCTGTCACTACAGCGATATACCAAGAAATCTATCTTAAATAACCCTCTAAACTTTGTCAGACGTGGCGGATCGACCTTTGTTTAGGTCGTTTACGCTCTGCCTGTCCCATAAGGGATAAAGGCGTGACTATATGTATGTGAGTATTAAAACGCGCAGTCGGATTATGCGTTGGTGAGCGACTGAATGAGTTGACGCTGATCATATGCGTGGATATTTTAGTTCAGGATGTCATCTCCAGTAAAACATAATTCCTCTAAGGCCCATACAAATTGTCTGTTTAAAGTGGTAATTTATGTATGAGGTAGAATATTCTTTTTCATTTTAAGATATTTTTTATAGAATCAAAAATTGATCAGTTTTCAGGATACCGTCTCTAACATCCAGTATTATATTTATTAGCCTGCCCTGAACTCTGATGTCTGGGGCGTGCCCAACTTATGTTTGCGCATACTTTGATAGTTGGTGTAGTAAAATATTCGCTAGGCTGCCCTTCAAAGAACTAATTAAGTGTCAGTAAATATTATATAAACCACGTCTGGGGTTAATTTTAATCAAAGCTCAAAAGCGATTATGTGGGAGAATTTTGTTTGATCTAAACTATTAACTGCTACCCCTAATACAACTACCTAAACTGTAATAGAAAATTATGGTTCGGGCATGAAATAAAGTAATTCTTACTAATTATACATACGGGATGTAAGTTCTTCCATGCTGGACTGGGAGATTCTTCCATGCTGGACTGGGAGAGATAGAAAAACGTAGAATGTTTCAGCTGCCCTTCCTCCCGGGCATGCTGTTAAAGTCAGCAAAAGGGACTCGATGGTTACATTGTATTGTAATTTAGGCGATGGGCTGACAACCTGTCACTATAGCAATACACTTTTCAATCTAAAATTGCCCTCAATTTTTGTCAGACGTGGCGAAAGCGCCTTTTACGAGGCGTTAAACGCTCTGCTTACCCCGTAAGGGATAAAGGCGTGATTTATGTATGTATATATATATCAGATGTAAGGGACAGGGTCCCACAAACTAGTAGTAGCTGCTCAGTCAACGACACTGAACAACTTCCACCAGGAAATGTTATCAGGAAGTGAAAATAACATTGGCTTATGGAAAAGCCACAAATTGTTTGATCGAGGTGGACATTTTGTATGAAAAAGCCATTTTTTATTTTTACTTCCTGAAATAATTTATTATATATATACTTTATTGCATAAACACAAAAGAAATGTAATTTACAAATATAGTGTGCAAGGGCGAACTTATCTCTATGAAGAGATCTCTTCCAGCCAACCCAATGGTAGTAAGAGAAAGTGGAAGTATTAGTGGAAGTTGTTCAATTATGTTGACTGACCAACCCCTATCAGTTTTCGGAACGCTGTCCCATACCCTCGGTTTATCTATGGTGATTAAATAGTAATGAAAAATCAAGGTATAGTAACGAATTTTGATATTTTTTTTATAAAGACTAATACGTAATGGATTTAATAGTCATAAACGAATCGAAACATTTTTATATTAGCTAGTTTTCGGTGGCGTGACGATCTCGACGCCTATCTGAAAGATTGGACTGAGGTTGCATTGGACCGTGATGAGTGGAAGACCGCGGGGGAGGCCTTTGCCCAGCAGTGGGATCTAGTAGGCTAGCTATAATAATAATAATAGTTTTCGTTTATAAAAAGGGTAAGGGTTAGGGATTTCCCTAGTATTTGTAAATAGTAGTGGTAGTAGTGAATAGTAGAGATATCTGTTTGCAATAGGTACTTGTGCAAAAATAAGAAGAATTTAAAATTCTCTGTTCTATATGCAAGGTATTTACCGATCTAATTTTGTATTTTCTGGACCTATTTTTTACAAACCCGCGCGGTAGGTATGATTTTATTCCCTTCGGCCGTGTATGATACCAGAGTTTGGTAACCAGTATCATACGAAGAAAAAAATATACATACATACATATAATCACGCCTTTATCCCTAATGGGGTAGGCAGAGCGTAAACGAACCAAACAAAGGACGTTCCGCCACGTCTGACAAAGTTTTGAGGGTAGTATTTAAGATAGATTTGTAAGTATATTGCTGTAGTGCCAGGTTGTCAGCCCATCGCCTAATTTACAATATACTGAAACCCTCGGATCCCTTAGCTGGTTTTACAGCATGCCCGGGAGGAAATGCAGCTGGCACATTCTATGTTTTTCTCTCGCTCCCAGGCCAGCATGGAAGAAAAAAATATCGTCGTAGCATATTGGTATCCAAGTGATAGGATTTATTACTTTTCTGATACCCTTGGTAGTATGGTAGTTTTGTAGTTACTTATAGCTTTGTCTAAAAAGTACATCCACATTTGGCTTAAAGTAGTAAGATAAGAGTATTTTACATTTTCTCCCACTTTTTGACACGCCCAATGAAACTTCTTAAAGTTTGCCGAGTGTTCCTCAGTAAATGCAGGCGAATTTCTTTTCTGGCGAAGTTGCTTCAGAAGTATTATATTCAGAACATTTCCCAGGGAGTCTCAAATCTCGCCACGTACTACCGAGTGCGTCAAGGCTTAAAATGAGCGTGGGTGGAGGCGCTGCTTGAAGACTTGTCAAAAACGGCGGCATTTGTTCCGTTTTCGGCCACTTCCATTTAAAACCTTGCCGGACTGACCAAACTGAATGGCGAAATCAAACGCACTGCACGTCCCACCGAAGAATACCAAGAATTAAAGTCAGTCCGAAGATATTATTAATTTCTCAACTGCCAAGATGGAGGGCAATTAAAACTTCTCGCAGAAATGTGGATTGCGAGAAAGTTGCACTTCTTTATTCTTTCCCATTTAATTTTGCCGTCGAATCGTTTCGGATGAATTATGGATTCCAAGTTTGGTAATCCTTACTTGCTTCGTTAGGGTGTTCGTATCTTGTGTTCGATAAAGCCGAAGTAATCTGCAGAGTCCGCTTTTGAAATAATTCAAAACCGTTTCCTATCTCTTTATTATGTTCTGAGTTTGTGAGGTCGAATTCGTTATGTTTCTTGATAACCATCAAGTAAAAACCAGCAAATAAATAACCCCTTTAGTTCATTGAATTTAGACACTTTTTAGACTTTTTTAACAAATACGTCTGCTACTATAGCAATAAGCAAATAATAAAAATCATTAGTAAACAAATTATAGAATATATAAAACGCAATATCAAATAGAAAGAGGAAGTAGGTATAATATATTTTTTGTAGAAAACTGTTTCCCGGTATTCTATATTTTGGAAACAAAATGTACTGTTGTTTAAATATTCCTTAACAATACTAGTGTATTTTTCCTTCCTCAATAAGAAGAAAAGTAATATTCCATGGGAAACAAGCAAACACAAGAAACAGCGTCAGCAAATAATAAATTCGTACAATATTTTGATTTTATATTTACTAACAATTTGTTAGGATTAAGTTCAAATTACCTGGAAGATAGATTTCCATTTAGTAATTTAGTTTAGGCACATGTTTACAAGCTGTCTGGAAATGAAAATTCCAGAGAATAATTAAGACAAGTTTTTTTTTTTTTTTTTTACTTTATTGCACAAAGAAATCGCGATGGTGTAGTGGCCGCTGCCTCCTGTGGTGAGGATCGTGGTTCGAATCCCACCGAGTACCAATGTGTTTTTCGGTTTTTTAATTTCATTATGTGCGTTTATTCGGTGTTTTTCCGTGCTTCCGAAGGTATGTTAAGCCGTTGGTCCCGATTAATATCGTTTAATACCGTAGATATTAGTCGTTCAGCCATGTCAAAGGCCAGTGCTAAGCATTGGCGGCTTGAAAACTCTGACCTAATCTGGGATTGGGTGGGTAGTTTCCCTTTTGGGTTGCGATGTTCAGATCGCAGTAGCTCTGTGTAAAAACAGTACCCTCGTTAAATCCCCTAGATTAGGTGGCTGACCCCGTGAGATTCGGGATAAGGCTAGGGAGATGATGACGCATCCAAAATTCTCTCTCAGTGCGATGATACACTTCATTTACCAACAAAGTGAACTGTCGCTTCTCCCCATCTAATCTTTGCCCTGTGCTACAGTAAACACGGTTGAGGCATCAATCATGTACAGTGGCCACCTGTCGCTTCCGTCGATACATCTTTGTCGGACATGAGACGTTTGCTAATCTCTACATGATACGATACTGGGAGTTCAAACGGCTAGATACTTGCTACGTAGAGATGATGACGAAGTGATTATGAGGAAGAGGATGCGGTTGAGTTAGGGTCAAGAAGAAAGTTTGAGGATGCTGTTACGTAAGAGGATGAATGTGTATGAAATTTTTATGTTCGTGTCCTCTATATGTTAATGTGTGCAATTAATTGTTAAATAAAATAAATTAATGAAAAAAAAAGTGCAAATGATATTTTTTTTAAGAATTACTATTGATATAAATCTACCGGGCACAAGCCTACCTTGAATTAGGGAGATCAGAAAGTCCTGTAGTCAACCAATAAAATCTAATCTTCTTAACAGTCTAAGAGGAAGCGGAAGTTTTAACGTTGTTTTAAGAGAAAGCTGTAGCGGATGAGGAATTACATAAAAAGCAGATCTTCCGCATAAGGAGGAAGCGGAAGCAGCATCCTGATCAACCTTATTGCTACGTTGTATCATGTTCGCATCGATGTAGTTGTGTAAGCTTAGCCTTGAGGGCTTATTTAAATCTACCGTACAGCTAGGCATTACATTTCTCGGATATTAGACATTTGCTAACTCTCCAGACAACATCCGATATTGGAGTTCAAATGACTGCTACTTGCTACGTTGTTGTATCATGCATGTTCTGCCTATGTATTAAGTTTTGTATGTATGTATTGTATGTAGGATCAATTCACTTCTAGACTGGAAATGTGTCTAAGATATATATAACGTTTCTGTCAGCTCAGCTTAATTCCATGCTGGACTGGGAGCGAGAGAAAAACACAATGTGCCAGCTGCATTTCCTCCCGGGCATGCTGTAAATATCAGCTAAGAGATCCGAGGGTTTCAGTGTATTGCAATTTAAGTGAAGGGCTGACAACCTTTCACTACAACAATATACCTACAAAACCCTCAAAACTTTGTCAGCAGGGCGGAACGACCTTTGTTTAAGTCGTTTACACTCTGCCTACCCCATTAGGGATAAAGGCGTGACTACATGTATGTATGTCAGCTTAGATCCCTTTCCCTCAATAGCAGTGCATCTTTGGTCGTCATCTCCAGACATTTAGTAATCTCTACATCATCCTGGAGTTCAAACGACTATGTGCGTTGAATCATGTATGTGTATGTAGTTATACATACATACATACATATAATCACGCCTTTATCCCTAATGGGGTAGGCAGAGCGTAAACGACCTAAACAAACGTCGTTCCGCCACGTCTGACAAAGTTTTGAGGGTTATTTAAGATAGATTTATAGGTATATTGCTATAGTGACAGGTTGTCAGCCCATCGCCTAAATTGCAATAAACTGAAACCGTCGATTCCCTTAGCTGGTTTATACAGTATGTAGTTATACTCGTAGTTCATTGCTTTTAAACTGGAAATGTTGCTAAGATATATTTTGATGTTTCTCACAAGGTAGGCATTAGTTTCTGTCAGTAGCAATTCATCTTTGCTCGATCTAAACTGATTGCGTTGTATTATGCTATGTCAGTATTTAGTCCTTGCCTTGGAGGATCAAATTGAGTTTACATTTGATTGAAGAGTGTGATGTTATCTAAACATTTAAACTCGGAATTTGTGTACCCAAGTGACCGGTGACCCAACAGTATGATGTTTGTAAATCTCTACACAATGCTCAATTCTGCTACAATTAAGCGCAGAAGGCAAATCATCACCAAATGCACTAATACAAATATATTTACTACTCACATTTACTAACAGAAATTAATTACACATATTCACAATCATTTATACTTATTTTCTTCCATGCTGGACTGGGAGCGAAAGAAAAACATAGAATGTGCCAGCTGCATTTCCTCCCGGGCATGCTGTAAAAATCAGCTAAGGGATCTGAGGGTTTCAGTATATTGCAATGTAGGCGATGAGCTGACAACTTGTCACTACAGCAATATACCTACAAATCTATCTTAAATAACCATCAAAACTTTGTCAGACGTGGCGAAACGACCTTTGTTTAGGTCGTTTACGCTCTGCCTACCCCATTAGGGATAAAGGCGTGATTATATGTATGTATGTACAATCATTTAAAACAAAAAAAAACAAACAAAATCAGTACATTTCCAAACAGAATACATATAAGAAATACCTATTATTATCACTACATACTATAAAACAAAGTCGCTTTCTCTGTCCCTATATCCCTATGTATGCATAAATCTTTAAAACTACGTAACAGATTTTGATGCGGTTTTTTTTAATCGATAGAGTGATTCAAGAGAAAGGTTTATATGTATAAAACATGCATAATATAGAAGAGAAACTCTAATAATTTCCGTGCGATGCCGGGGCGGGTCGCTAGTAAAACATAAAACAAAGTGGATAAATGGTGTCGCTATAACGCATTGCTGATTTTAAGCCGTACCGTTTGTTGAAATTGAAATTCACAAAGATCAATTCTGTGAACAATTTTAGGTAATACATTGAGTTTGACATAGTTAATACATATAATCACGCCTTTATCCCTAATGGGGTAGGCAGAGCGTAAACGACCTAAACAAAGGTCGTTTCGCCACGTCTGACAAAGTTTTAAGGGTTTTTTAAGATAGATTTATACGTATATTGCTGTAGTAATAGGTTGTCAGCTCATCGCCTAAATTACAATATACTAAAACCCTCAGATCCCGTAGCTGGTTTTTGCAGCATGCTCGGGAGGAAATGCAGCTGGCACATTCTATGTTTTTCTCTCACTCCCAGGCCAGCATTGAGTTGGAGAAGCACACAAATCTTTTACAGTCACCCACAAAAAGAACTATTAAGCTTTTTCTTTCTTTTCCAGGCTCACATGATTTTTAAGGCTTACCGGCTCAATACTACAGAGTAAAGAGCCACTAATATGCCGCAGAGGAGACTTTAAGTACCGGTGGCTACCTGATGCACATCCCAAATGGGGTATTACGGCTCATTTCTGAATCTGGTTACGACCGGTTTCAATGTAACCCCTCGGTTGATGGAGTTTATTGAACAATACCGTAATTGATTTTTTAAAGTAGGTTTGATGTAGTGTGGGGTTTGTACCTAGGACGTGGTTTACTAAGAGCCGTATTTATAAGATAAGATAAGAATATACTTTATTGCACAGGAAATACACAAGAGAAAATAAAATTAAATGAAACAAATAGTAGTACAAATAGGCGGCAAATTATTGCTAAGCAGCAATTTCTTCCAGGCAACCTTAGGTTACAGGAAAATAAAAGTTGAACTAGTGGACACACAGTGTATACATTTTAGGCAATATATTGTATAGGTAAATAAATAAGCTACTTAGGTGTATTTATATAATTAATAACAATTAATAGTCATACATATAAATTACTTACAACTACATAGAAATACATAAATATTATATATTATACTACATAATATATAAATATATATAATATTAAAGATAAATGTTACAACCAATTATTCCGGGAAATACGCAAGTACAAGCGGTTATAATCAGCGCTGATGAGTGAGAGTAAGTTTGAGTTAGTATCAAAAATGTCATTTCAGTACAAACTGCCATGTCAAATCCATAGTTAATATTGCTCTCAAGTTTGAGATCGCTTCATAAATACGAGCCTAATACATTTTTTAAATTTTGCAAGCATTTGAACTTTTGATTGTTTTTATTAAATATTATGATTACCGATTTGAGAGGGAGAGCTCTAACGTACCTACTTCTTATTGTAAATGTAAATTAAAATCATTACTTTAATAACATGTTTTTTTTATTAATGATAGGCAATGATAGAGCCTGCCATCTCACCTGATGGAAAGTGATGATGCAGACGAAGATGGAACATGTTTGCCTTGTAAATGTCTATTCACTCTTGTCTTGAAAAGGCCCACTCCTTAGCCGTTCGCATTAAAAAAGTTAAAGCGAAGCGCTTTGTGCGAATATTTGGTACGTCCACAACGTAAGGATAGAACCCCAACCAGCGTCTCGTGCCCCGGAGATGGAATGTCCACACAAAAGCTTACTCATAGCAATAGATCAAGTATTTCTATCATCCTACGCTGGTCTATATCTATACATACATACAATCACGCCTTCATCCCTTATGGGGAAGGCAGAGCGTAAACGACCTAAACTAAGGTCGTTCCGCCACGTCTGACAAAGTTATGTGGGTTATTTAAGATAGATTTGTAGGTATATTGCTGTAATGACAGGTTATCAGCCCATCGCCTAAATAACAATATACTGAAACCCTCGGATCTCTAGCTGGTTTTCACAGCATGCCCGGGAAGAAATGCAGCTAGCACATTCTATGTATTTCTATCTCTCTCTATTCCATGCTATATTACGTATACCTTTAGTTATACTCCTATAGACACCACTCACATCAGCTGAACTACAATGGCCACTGATTTGTGGAACCGCAAACTATAAAGACCACCGCAGTATTGTTACCACGTTACCTAGCGTACCTATATTACTGAGTATAGACGATAGATATTCTGTAGTCTGAACGTGCTATGGCAATAACATGATACTGTTTTAGCATCGTATTTTAAAGCGATGTCTAGATGAAGAGCCATTTTGAGTGTAGTTTTGACATGATGATTTCTGATACGAACTCAAAACTTGCTGTCAGTTTCAAGAGCTGATTATAATTATGGGCCTTATTCAGGCCCACTTTGCAGTGCATGTACTTTACTGCAAAGTTAAATTTTCCTTCCAATTGCTTTGGAGACATTGGGTTCATGGCGCCCTAGAGCCCGTTCTTTTCTTAAATGTATGTCGCTTTATCAAGACAACGTCAGACCCAAGGGCAGGCAGCTATTTTGCACAGCGTCTTAGATCTTCCATGCTGGACTGGGAGCGACAGAAAAACATCCTCCCGGGCATGCTGTAAAAAACCAGCTTAGGGATCCGAGGGTTTCAGAATACTGCAATTTAGGCGATGGGCTGACAACCTGTCACTACAGCAATATACCTACAATTCCATTTTAAATAACCCTCAAAACTTTTTCAGACGTGGTGGAACGATCTGTGTTTAGGTCGTTTACGCTCTGCCTAACCCATTAGGAATAAAGGCGTGATTATATGTATGTATGTCTTAGTTTGACTGAAAACGCAGCTAGCCTTTTAGGAATGTTGCCTCGATGCGGTGCCCTAGAAGACATACGGGGTGTAAAGGACAGCGTCCCGCAACCTCATTGGGGTTGCACAGTTAACGGAACTTAACAACTCTAATAGCAGAAAATGGCTTTTCATACAATAAATTGTCTGATCGAGGTCGTCATTTTGTGTGGGAAGTTCAATAATTTTTTCATCTTCTGTAAGAATTTTCTGGTGATAGTTGTTCAGTGTCGTTGACTTAACAACCCCTATCAATTTGCGAGACCCTGTTCCGGTATCTTATTTGTGAAACATTTATTTTTTATGTAATAATGTGAGTGTTAATAAAAAAATGTGGAACTATAATTAATAATAATAATCTTCCATGCTGTACTGGGAGTGAGCGAAAAGCATAGAATGTGCCAGCTGCATTTCCTCCCGAGCATGCTGTAAAAACCGGCTAAGGGATCTGAGGGTTTCAGTATATTGTAGTTTAGGCGATGGGCTGACAACCTGTCACTACAGCAATATACGTACAAATCTTTCTTAAATAACCCTCAAAACTTTGTCAGACGTGGCGGAACGACCTCTGTTTAGGTCGTTTACGTTCTGCCTACCCCATAAGGGATAAAGGCGTGATTATATGTATGTATGTATGTAGAAACAATAATACTAAGTCATAGTATACATTATGTGTATATGTAGTATATGCGACACAATGGCTGATTTGTGTGGTGACCGCAAAGCATAAGGCGGACCGCAGTATTGTATCGCGCTACCTAACTCACTGAAATCTAGATTGGATGTGCTCCAAACTGAGGGGCTAGAAACTGGCTGGTTTAGGTATTGTATTAAGATATTGCTTTTTGACAATGATACATACATTTAATCACGCGTTTATCCCTAATGGGGAAGGTAGAGCGTAAACGACGTGAACAAAGGTCGTTGCGCCACGTCTGACAAACTTTTGAGGGTTATACATACATATAGTCCCGCCTTAACCCTGAGGGTTATTAAGATAGATTTGTAGGCATATTGCTATAGTGACAGGTTGTCAGCCAATCGTCTAAATTGCAATATACTGTAACCCTCGGATCCCTTACCTGGTTTTTACAGCATGCACTGGAGGATATTTTCTCTTGCTCCTAGGCCAGCATGGAAGAATTCTGACAATGATATGGTACATTTATTACGTACTTCTAGCTTTCAGGGCCAACGAGATACTCGCGGTTTAATTAATTTTCTCGAAGGAAAGCCTTAGCTTCAATTATTTTTATTTTTTAATATACGAACGGCTTACGGTTTCTTGAAAAACATGGACATCTTCGAGATAACGGACGAAAAAAACATCCTTGACCAATATTCTTTCAAAAGGTTCGAAACTTTGGCATTCAAGTTGAAATAAAAATACGACTTAAATACATTGGAAGTTTAATTGAGTGTTGTGCAAATAACAAAATTCGCTTTATTTTCCACCGTTTTAAATTATGCAATGATTATGAAGGACCTATCTTCATTGAAATGTAAAAGTGGATGTGAATACAAACCGAAAAGCAATCCTCGTTCCATTTTTAAAATGCGGGTCTGGGCAAACGATGTAAAAAGGTCACATTTAACTTTTTGAATGGATTTTTTGGGTCAGAAAACGACCCGATGAACCCTTTTAGTAACATATAATGGACCTCTGACATGGTTTGTGTGAAGACCAGTATCAATGACAGAGACCGGGACCGACGACTTAACGTGACATGGAATGTTTTTTGTTACAGAAAATCAGGTGATTCAGCCTGCAATGTTGTAAGCATACTGGAGAAAATCACACAAAGTGACACGTTTGTCAATTTAACAAATATAATGTTTGAATCAAATCTATAACCTCCAGTTTGAGTGCCCATGGCTCGGACCACTACGCTGCGGAAGCAGTTAAAATTTCGCTTTAAAATGCGGGACTGAGGCAAACGATGCGAAAAGGTCACAAAGAACGAACCAACTCGCATAGGAAGGAAAATTAAAAATATTTTTGGGTCGTGGCAACACTAACGAGGGATGAGGCTGTCCACTTTTTTGCGGTTATTCTCCAGTTTCCATTGGACTGAGAGCGATAGAAAAACGCATAGAATGGGGCAGCCGCTTCTCCGCCCGAGCATGCTGTTAAAAACCTACAAAGGGTTTTCAAGGGTTAGACGATGGGCTGGACAATCTGTCCTGTCCTGTCGCAATATACAGATCTATTAATTAATCCTCAAAATTTGTCAGGCTAAAGGGACGATGTTTGTACAATATAAAAATAAATGTTATGGCAGTTTCAGTACTCTGACACCAGAGTTTATCGGATGGAGCACCTCGAAATCGATACACGAATATTTGAACGTGTTGAAAAGATCTCAAATATTTAATCACACCCTGTTTATAAGATCCATAAAACCGTCTGCGGAATGTCTATTAACGAAAACGAAACTAATATGGAACCCCGCCGTTTCACGACACAAACTCAATTATGAGGGTTCACAAAAATCATAAAAAAAAGGTTTTTAAACCATTAATGGGTTCTTTCAACCCAAAAAGTCATTATTTTCCTTCCCGGGGTAACGTGAGTTGGCTAATGAAAAACTTGGAAAATTGTTATACCCGTTCTTCGAATAGTTGTTTGGGCCTTAGTCCCATTCTTGGAAATGTTGTTTAGGTCTTGGATGATACAAAGTTTGCTTTTGAGGGAATCGATACTTTTCGATGAAAGTGCTTCTGTTAGATGTTTAAAGTTGTATTTTATAATACCTTTAATTCAGTAACACTATTCTATGTAGAAGATTCCAATATTTGTTAAACTAGGTTTGTTTTTAATCGGCTGCTGTGGCTCTACCGATTCCGTAAAGAGGTGTTTTAGAAGGGTACAACTTTAGACACAATTAAATTTATACATTGTTAATTAACCCGCGTGCGTGCGTGCGAACGTGTGTGTGTTTGTAAATATTATTAATTCTAAAAGATAGAAAAACCCTCAAAACTTTGTCAGACGTGGCGGAACGACCTCTGTTTAGGTCGTTTACAGAGCGTAACCCTACCCCATTAGGGATAAATATACATACATACAAACATATAATCACGCCTTTATCCCTAGTTTTGAGGGTTATTTAAGATTGATTTGTAGGTATATTTCTGTAGTGACAGGTTGTCAGCCCATCGCCTAAATTATAATATACAGAAACCCACGGATACCTTAGCTGGATTTTACAGCATGCCCAGGAAGTAATGCAGCGGGCACATTCTATGTTTTTCTCTTGCTCCCAGACCAGCATAGAAGAAAGATTAGGGATAAAGGCGTGACTATATATATTCTTTATTGCGTACAAAAAAAATACAATAAATAAACAATTTTAAATTTAGTTCACAAAGGTGAGCTTATCTCTATAAAGAGATCTCTTCCAGCCAACCTGTAAAACTGAATATGAGATAACAATATATACAGGGACGAGACTGTACACGCAATAGACTTTTACATATACATATAACCTAGAACCTACATAAACATACATATATATTACTTAAATAAACATCTATAATGAATAATAATACATACGTATAATAAATACAAATACCAACATACATAAATACTAATTTTGTTGCGATAGGAAGTGCTCTTTCACACTTTTTTTGAAAGAGGATATAGATGGACAGTCTTGAATTGTCTTCGGAAGCTTGTTGCAAAGTTGTGTAGCTCGAACAGAAAAGGAATTGGAAAATATGTATGTACGAGTATGTACAAAAAAATATGTTCCACAAGATGAAACTTGGACCACATCCTTTACAATCAATTTAGGTAATGTTTCTAATGCGTGCATATAGTGAGACCGAATCGTTTTCAAACTAAACCTTAAACGAGGTCTAGACTTAATCACCTATGGATGTGACAAGTTTAGTTTGCGATTACTTCACATGGGTATACCACGTTTACCTCACCGACCTAAATTTAGGGCAGCAACACACAGGCGTCAATTACTAAGCGCAAAATTCTGCTCAACACTCGGTTAATGCTTTTAGCATTGCCTACAACACACATGCGTCACCTTACGCAATACGCGCGCGTAACGAGGAACTCTACGTCGGCGCATCCCTCTGCCAGTAGATACGAGCGTGTAGCACGTAATGTGATGCATGTTGAAATGCAAAAATCATTGACAGCGTGTTGAGCGCAACCTTACGCGGATTAATGACTCCTGTGTGTAAGTGACTCTCTTAGTAACTTTTATATATATATATATATATCTTATGTAGCATATATTATGTATTAGTTTATCATAAGATATGTATCAGTATATTTATTTTTATTGAAATATTTATTTAATAGTGTGTAAATATTGTCTAAGTATTATATGTAGTAATATGCACTATCCCGCTTTCTGCTTGTACAATTTCTATACCCAAAGGTTGCCTGGTAGAAATTGCTGCTTTAGCAATAAGGCCGCCTATATTGTACTGTCACGTTTGTTCCTTTTTATTTCTGTTGTATGTGTTTCTTTGTGCAATAAAGAATTTTGTATTGTATTGTATTGTATTTTTATACAGACTTGCTCATGCTCTATGCGAAGAACTTTCAGTACATCTTGATACTCCCATTGCTCACTGACCCATGAAAGGATCAAAGATATGGTATTTATTTTCCTTTGATGCTTCCCTTTGACGTATTATAATTCAGTCAGTCAAGTTTGGTGGTTACTATAAGATTATGTCTGAACTTTCTGGTTTCTTTGTGCTCTTCCCACGTAACGTAATACGCATCGTACATACAAAACACAGTTATTACAATCAAGCCTCCCTAATGAGGTAGACAGAGCGTAAACGACCTAAACAAAGGTCGTTCCACCACGTCTGTCAAAGTTTTGAGGGTTATTGTTATACGTTCTGCATACCCCATTAGGGATAGAAGCATGATTATATGTGTGTATGTAATTTTCGCACAAAAATTGTGAAGCATACAGAAGGTAAGCTTCTTTATAAAGAGCCTCACGTGAAAACTTCAAACAAAGAGGCGGAATAAATCCCGCCATCCCTCAGTGCACCCGTATGCCGGTATCTGGTGACGTCACTAAAGAAGACGTGTCGCTTCCCATCGATCAGAGTCAGACCATCATTATTCAGAGAGCTACGTTTGTGATCTTCTTATGGAACGTAATACGCATCGCACATACATAACACATAGACGACAATCACGCTTTTATCCCTAATGAGGTAAAACAGAGCGTAGACGACCTAATCAAAGGTCGATGCACCACGTCTGCCAATGTTTTGAGTGTTATTGTTATACGCTTTGCATACCCCATTCGGGATAAAAGCGTGATTATACGTATGTTATTATCACACAAAAAATTTGAAGTATACAGAAGGTAAGCTTCTTTATAGAGACCCTCCCGTGAAAACTTCAAGGTGTAAGGGACAGCGTCTCGCAAACTGATATGTGATGATGACATTAGTACGTAGTGGGATTCAAACCACGACCTCCCCGTTCAGGAGGCAGCGGCCCTATCCACTACACCATCGGGCTCCTTCTATAAAGCTGTCTTTATAAAGAGCCTCACGTGAAAACTTCAAACAAAGAGGCGGAATAAATCCCGCCATCCCTCAGTGCACCCGTATGCCGGTATCTGGTGATGTCACTAAAGAAGACGTGTCGCTTCCCATCGATCAGAGTCAGACCATCATTATTCAGAGAGCTACGTTTGTGATCTTCCTATGGAACGTAATACGCATCATACATACATGAAAATAACGCCTGTATGTCTTCCATGCTGGACTGGGAGAGAAACATAGAATGTTCCAGCTGCCCTTCCTCCTGTGGAAGCAAAAGGGACTCGAGGCTTACAGTGTATTATAATTTAGGCGATGGGCAACCTGTCACTATAGCAATACAAATTACAATCTAATATTGCCCTCAATTTTTGTCAGACGTGGCGGAACCGCCTTTTACGAGGTGTTTAACTCTCTGCCTACTCCGTAAGGGATAAAGGCGTGATTTTATGTATGTTTGTATGTTTATGTAGGCAGGGCGTAAACGACCTAAACAAAGGTCAATCCGCCACGTCCGACAAAATATTGAGGGTTAATTAAGATAGATTTGTAAATAAGATATATTGCTGTAGGGACAGGTTGTCAGCCCATCGCCTAAATAGCAATACACTGAAACCCTAGGATCCTTTAGCTGGTTTTTACAGCGTGGCTGGAAGGAAATACAGCTGGCACATTCTACGTTTTTCTCTCGCTCCCAGGCCAGCATGGAAGAATAATACGCTACGTACATACATATACCGGGTGTAAGGGACGGCGTCCCGTAAACTGATAGGGGTTGCTCAGTCAACGAAACTGAACAACTTTTACTAGGAAATTCTTTTAAGAGATGGTAAAAAACAATTGCCATTCCCATACAAAATGACCACCTCGATCAGACAATTTGTATGGTTGTCTGCTGGTGTTGCTCAGTTTTGTTGAGCGACCAATCCCTATAAAAACTAGTCCTGCGAAGTTGGCTGATCTCTTGGAGTTTGACCGTCATTACCGGAAATCGGTGAAAGGCCGAATTAATGACAGCTGTCTATACATGTATACATTATTCCATGCAGGACTGGGAGCAAAAGAAAAACATAGAATGTACTAGCTGCATTTCCTTCCGGGTATGCTGTAAAAACCAGCTAAGAGATTCGAGGGTTTCAGTATATTGTCATTTAGTCGATGGGATGACAACCTGTCACTACAGCAATATACCTACAAATCTATATTAAATAACCCTCAAAACTTTGTCAGACGTGGCGGAACGACCTTTCTTTAGGTCGTTTACGCTCTGCCTACCCCATTAGGGATAAAGGCGTGATTATATGTATGTATGTATGTCTATACATCTGAAAATCCGGAGGACGATGCTATAAATAAACAGTCATTAAAAGTTCAAGAAAAATATTCAGGCTATATACATAAACGTTTGACAAAAAAAGAGCGTGTTGGTGCATTTTTCGGTTTTAGAATTTCATATGTACGTGTATTTGGCGCTTTTTCCGATCTTCGTAAGGCACGTTAGGTTGGTCCCAGTTGTTGTTGTTGTTGTGGTCCTTAGGGTACCCCATTGGTACAAAGGTCCCGGTTAATATCGTTCTTCTTCTTCTGTCGAGTGGGTATCGAGTCTATCGATGTTTAACACCGTAATTATCAGGCGTTAAGCCATGTCAGAGGCCAGTGCTAAGCATTAGCGGCTTGAAAAACTCTGACATAATCTAGGATTGGGTCTGGTTTCCCTTCTGGGTTGCGAAGGTCAGATGGCAGTCGCTCTGTGTAAGAACCTGTACCCTCGTTCAATACCCTAGATTAGGTAGCTGAACTCGTGAGATGCGGAATAAGGCTAGGCAGATGATGACATAAAGGTTTCTGTGGAACGTAAAATGGTTTCTGAAATATAAAGTTTCTAGTGTGATATAAATGACTTGTGTGCACAGGTTACACTGCACTAGGTTTTTCGGCTTCTGCGATTTAACAAAACTGTCGTCATGTGGAACGCCACAAAATATTTATTTTGGTATATTCGAAGCAGTTTTACGCATTTAATTTAGGCGATGGGCTGACAACCTGTGACCAAATCTTTCTGAAATAACCCTCAAAACTTTGTCAGACGTGGCGGAACGTCCTATGTTTAGGTAGTTTACGATCTGCCTACCCCATTATGGATAAAGGCGTGATTATATGTATGTGTGTTTAAATGTAAAATGGTTTACGTAATACAAAATTTCTAATGTAACATTAATGACATTTGCGATTTTACCAAATTATATTTCATTCCACAGAACTTACTTACTTTTTCTAGCGTCATAGCTTTTACAATGAATATGAGGTTAATCAATTTAAAATTATAAAGGAAGCATAGACTGGCATTTCAAAGTGTCAATTAATCTACATGAGTAAGTATTCAGTTGGTATCAGTTCCTCGAATTTCTAGGCTTGTTAGAGCCTAGTTTAACCTGCCTTACTAATTGGGCAGTTTGCCATGATAAGTTTCAGTACATTGTAATATTAGTTTATAGAAGGGTAGTCTATCCTGGACTCTTAGATAGATAGATTGATAGATATATTATTTATTGTACATAAAACAAAACAACAGGAAATGAGAACAAATATAATAAAACTAAAGTACAATGAAAGCGGCCTTAGTGCTATGGTAGAAATTTCTAACAGGCAAACTTATCTTCTACTTGTTAGCGAGTGGATTCTCGAGTCGAACAACGACCCGATGATCTCTGGTGTCAGAGTTTTCAAACCGCCTAGTAGCACAGTTATTAGGCCTCTGACATTGTTTAAGTAACGACCACTATCGGGACCGAAGGATTAACGCCCCCTTCGAAGCACGGAATCCTTTTTCTACTCTTCGGAAAACCAGATATTTCCGCATGCAGTGTCCTAACCAAACTGGGGAAAACCTCACAAAGTGATAAATTGACAAATATCGACTTTGTGTTCCCCCTGTAGTGTATGTGATTTGTCATACACTGTCTCGTGTGTTCATGTAGTGAACTGTCACATCACTACTACGAGAGCCGTGGGTGAGAGTAGATGTGCTGGTTGCTTACGTGTGCATTGTCGAGCCAGTGAACCCCTAGGATAGGAGTCGTTACACCCCCCTCGAACTCAAATCCAGGACCGTAAGCCCATGGTTGGACCACAAGACTACGGAGACAGGCAGTACCCTAGACTGATCCGCTGGAAAAAATAACAACATTTTTATTATTAAATTCAAATTCAAATTCAAAATTCTTTATTTGACTTGACGTCGTAAAAGCGGATATGGAAGAGAACGATCTCACACCAGTGGATGCTGAAGACCGGGAAAAGTGGAGTAGAAAAAGCTGGAAAGCGGACCCCAGCATCAGGCCGGGAAAACGCTAGGCAGAAGAAGAAAGTCCCGGTCCCTGTCTTTGATAGTGGTCGTTACTTAAACCATGTCAGAGGCCTGATAGTTATGCTACTAGGCGGTTTAAAAAGTCTGACACCAGGGTTCATCGGGTCGATAGACTCGATACCCACACTTTATTGGTGACTATTAAAGTAGGCACCTACCAGAGTTTGTAATTTAGAGTATTTGTATTCTGTATGTAAAAGACCAGATGACCACACTGGAAACTATTCTGAGTCACGAGGTAGATGTAGCTAAAATGCTGAACTCTGCACTAGAAAACCAAATAAGGTCTTCTTCTTAGCGGGTGGATTCTCGAGTCAAAGACCCGATGAAACCTGGTGTCAGAGTTTTTCAAACCGTCTAGTAGAACAGCTTTTAGGCCTCTGACATGGTTTTAGTAACGACCACTATCATAGACAGCGACCAGGACCGACGTTTTATTTCTTTTCGGACAATCAGGTGATTCAGCCTGCAAGGTCCTAAACAAAGACAAATATCTACTTTGATGTCCCCCCCCCCCCTGGGAATCGAACCCAGGACCTCCAGATTGTAAGCCCGTCTCTAACCACTAGACCACGGAGGCAGTTAGGTAAAACCGCAGGTAAACTACCATTTCACTGTTAGTTAAATTGTGCTAAACCTAAGCTTAATATCTCCGCTGCTACCTACAGATAAATCAAACTTGGATGCCCTTACTAAGTTCCGAACTCGGTCAATAGTACAATCTGTCAGGCTTGGACAGTTAGGATGAGATAGTAAAATGCCGGAATTAATAAAGTTAGTCAAATAAATAACGAGTTTAAATAGTTCTAGCTTGAACAGTTTTATAGTTACTTGTACAGGTGACTCCAAAATAAACCAGTTCATTTTATTGTTTCTTTTTTTTCAATTCATCATCTATCAAGTCAAAATTAAAGGTTGGAAAATATTGATGCTCGCTGATTCGTAAAGAAGAGATTCGCCTGAGAAAAACGACTGTCACTTCTCTTAAAATCAACAGCGTAAATGACAATACCGATGATAAATAGGTATTTTGTAACTGACGTCCAACTTTCAATAATGGGAGGTACCGCAAACAGAAGAATACATATAGTCACGCCTTAATCCCTAATGGGGTAGGCAGAGCGTAAAAAACCTAAACAGAGGTCGTCCTGCCACCACTGACAAAGTTTTGAGGGTTATTTAGGATAGATTTGTCGGTATATCGCTGTAGTGACAGATTGCCAGCTCGTCACCTAAATTGTAATATACTGAAACCCTCGGATCCCTTAGCCGATTTAAATAGCATGCTCAGGAGGAAATGCAGCTGGCACATTCTATGTTTTTCTCACGCTCCCAGTCCACCATGGAAGAAGAAAAAGAAGAAAAATCGCAAATTAATCGCCAATGGAGTAGAAGCGTATGTCCAGCAGTGGATTAACAGTATCACTTCTTCTGTTCTTAGCCAGTGGTTTTTAGAGTCGAACGATCCGATGATCCCTGATGTCAGAGTTTTAAGAACCGCCTAGTAACACAGCTATAAGCCTCGGACATGGTTTGAGTAACGACCACTATCAAAGACAGCGACCGGGACCGACGGCTTAACGTGCCTTCCTTTTTATTTTCGGTCAATCAGGTGGTGTCCTAACTAAACTGGGGAAAACCTCAGAAAGTGATAAATTGATAAATATCAACTTTGTGTTCCCACTCTGGTAATCGAACCCAGGACCTCCGGATCGTAAGCCCATGGGTCCGACCACTAGACCATGGAGGCAGCAACACTGACTGGTGATGATAATGTCGAGATAAATTCAAATTTTTCCAACAATTCAATGCGTCTTTCATCACAACAAATTGAATTGTATAATAAAGAGCTTTTATATTTACAAAACACCCTTTATTATTACAGGTCCAACAAAAAGTTGTAAGGCAATTCAAATTTTTCGCAATTAAGGGGTTCTATTTACATTTATGATGAAATTTCCGTGTGGAAGTTTGGCCAATTTTGGAGGGAAGGCCGTTGCTATATTTTACAAAAGATAGACAGCTTGGCTGGCCCGAAATTATGCAAATTACCTTACCAGGCTACAGTAAAATTTGATTAACCCTGTATAAAAAAAAAACTCTTACTTTATGATGTTAGTGGAAATTAATTAATATTTCAAAACACATATATTCATTCAGTCACGGCTTTATTCCTGGGGTAGGCAGAGCGTAGACTACCTAAACTAACGCCGTTCCGCCACGTCTGACAAAGTGTTGTGGGTTATTTAAGATAAATTTGTAGTTATATTACTGTAGTGACAGGTTGTCAGCCCATAGCTTAAATTGCAATATACTGAAACCCTCGTATCCCTCAGCTGGTTTTTACAGCATGCCCGGAAGGAAATGCAGCTAGCATAATCTGTGTTTTTCTTTCGCTCCCAGTCCAGGATGGACGAAATACACACCTTGTGATTAATATAAAATGTGACCTAAAACTGTTAAAAATGGTATTTTAAAATAAATCTAAAAATCTTTTGTTTGTCTTGGGTCTTGAATAAAACCGCATTTCTAAAATCTTACGCATATTTTCCATGTGACAAGTTAGCTATATCACCGACAGGCAATTAAAGGTAATTTTTCATACATACATACAATCACGCCTTTATCCCTTACGGGGTAGGCAGAGCGTAAAACGCCTCCTAAAAGGCGCTTTCGCCACGTCTGACATAAATTGAGGGCAATTTTAGATTGTAATGTGTATTGCTGTAGTGACAGGTTGTCAGCCCATCGCCTAAATTAAAATACACTGTAACCCTGGAATCCCTTTTAATGGTAATTTTTCAGGATTGTATATCGCTGTTATGATGAATTTTAACCCTATTCGCCATGAATTACAGTACACAGGAGCACTCACCTCCCTCAATTGATTTGACATTTAAGAAAAGACAATCATAATACATACTTACGTAATAATCACGCCGTTATATCTAATGGGGTAGACGGGGTATGACATAAAAAAAAATTGTTCCTCCACGTCTGACAAAGTTTTGAGGGTTATTTAAGTTACATTTGTTGGTACGAGTATTATGCTGCAGTGGCAGGTTGTGAGCCTATCGCCTAAATTACAATATACCGAAACCTTCGGATCCCTTAGCTGGCTTTTACAGCATGCCCGGGAGGAAACGTAGCTGGCACATTCTATGTTTTAGCTTCCGGTCCAGCATGGAAAAAGAAAAACAGCGGGTCTAGTTATTTATCACTCTCACAATTAAGTAGTAAATATACTTACCTACATGACGTTATAAGTAGAAGTTCGCAGATGCGTCAGGTAGACCCCATTGGGGATAAAGGTGTTATTATATGTAATGTAATGATTCAAAAATACGGGTTCTGGTCTTTTTTATCACTATCACAATTAATTAGTTTATAAAATACTTACCTACATGACTTTATAAATAGTAATAGGGTTGCGGAGGTCAGATGGCAGTCGCTCTGTGTAAAAACCAGTACCCTCGTTCAATCCCCTAGATTAGGTAGCCGACCCCGTGTGATAGGGGATAAGGCTAGTTAGATGATGGAGATGATGATGACTTTATAAATAGAATATAGAAGTTCGCATCTACCTGCGCCGAGCTTTCAAACACACTTGTTTGCCCACCACTACAGCCCGTTAGGTGTGCGTTCACTCTAAATGCATGTTAAATATTCATGCAGAGGTATTTGCTTTATTGTGCAAAAGAACGTTTTATCAGTTATTAAATAGAATCGAATGAAGCTTGCTTGTTGGTTTTGAACTTTCAACTTTTACCTTCATAGTCTTAGGCTTTTGTGGGTATCATTTAAATAGTTTTTATAATGTCGACTGATTCTCTGAATTTGTTTTTTATGAAAAAGGATTTCGTACTTCGGAGGTCGCATTAAGTCCCGGTCGGTGGGTGTTTTTGATGGTTGTTACACTAACCATGTCAGAGACCTATTAGATAAAGTGTGATCATGCCATCTCTGTTAAGGTTTTTAGAGTAGAGGTCGTATAAGAACGTTATTTAAGATAACGATAGATTCTTCTATGGTGGACTGGGAGCGAGAGAAAAACATACAACGTGCCAGCTGCATTTCCTCTCGGGCAAGCTGTAAAAACCAGCTAAGGGATCCGAGGGTTTCTGTATATTGCGATTAAGGCGATGGGCCGACAACTTGTCACTACAGCAATAAACCTAAAAATCTATCTTCTATAACCCTCAAAACTTTATCAGACGGCGGAACGTAATTTTTTAATGTAGTTTACACTCTGCCTACCCCATTGGGAATAAGGTGTTATTATATGTAATGTAATGATTCAAAAATACGGGTTCTGGTCTTTTTTTATCACTCTCACAATGAATTAGTTTATAAACATACATACATACATAAAATCACGCCTTTATCCCTTACGGGGTAGGCAGAGCGTAAAACGTCTCCTAAAAAAGCGCTTTCGCCACGTCTGACATAAATTGAGGGCAATTTTAGATTGTAATGTTTATTGCTGTAGTGACAGGTTGTCAGCCCATCGCCTAAATTACAATACACTGTAACTCTCGAATCCCTTATAGTTTATGTATGTATCTTTGTATACATGTTATACACACACAGTGTAGATGGCAGTGCTTCACTACATGGTATAAAACAAAGTCGCTTTCTCTGTCCCTATATAGAATAGAATATCACTATGTATGCATAAATATTCCATACTGGACTGGGAGAAAAGTAAAAATCTTCCATACTGGACTGGGTGAAAAGTAAAAACATAGAATGTTCCAGTTGCCCTTCCTCCCGGGCATGCTGTAGAAGTCAGCGAAAGGGATTCGAGCGTTACAGTGTAACGGATATTGATGCATACATACATACATATAATCACGCCATTATCCCTAATGGGGTAGGCAGAGCGTAAACGACCCAAACAAAGGTCGTTCCGCCACGTCTGACAAAGTTTTGAGGGTTATTTAAGATAGATTTGTAAGTATATTGCTGTAGTGACAGGTTGTCAGCCCATCGCCTAAATTAGAATATACTGAAACCCTCGGATCCCTTAGCTGGTTTATACAGCATAACCGGGAGGAAATGCAGCTGGCACATTCTATGTTTTTCTCTCGCTCCCAGGCCAGCATGGAAGAAAATGGATATTGATGCGGTTTCTTTTAATAGATAGAGTGATTCAAGATAAAGCTTTATTTGTATAATACATAATATAGTGGAGAAACACTGATTATTTCCGTGCGAAGCCGGGGCGGGTCGCTAGATGTATTTAATGCTAGTTTGGGGTAGGCTATTTTCCGGTCAGACAGACGTGGGAGTCAGTCCTACATTTATGAATGTCCTTTTTTATTTAATACTTGTTTCTATTTCTGTAGGTAGGTCATTTCAGTTTGAAAATGTTGTACTTGTCTTTTGTTGTTATCTGTTGTGTTGTATGTATTATTACGTGCAATAAATATTTTTTATGTTATGTTATGTTTTAATCTAGGATTGGGTCTGGTTTCCCTTCTTAGTTGCAGAGGTCAGATGGCAGTCGCTCTGAGTAAAAACCATTGCCCTCGTTCTATCCCCAATATTAGGTAGCCGACCCCGTAACATACGGGATAAGAGTTTGGAGGATGCGCTAAGCTGTCGGTCCCGATCGATGGCAGTTTTTGATGGTTGTTAAACTAACCATGTCAGAGACCTATTAGATAAAGTTTGATCATGCCATCTCTGTTATGGCTTTTAGAGTAAAGGTCGTATAAGAACGTTAAATAAGATAACGATAGCTTCTTCCATACCAGACTTGGAGCGAGAGAAAAACATATAATGTGTATCATAAATCTAAACTTTGTCATACATGGCGAAAAGACCCTTTTTTAGGTCGTTTACGCTCTGCCTACCCCATCAGGGTTAAAGTCGTGAGTTTATGTATGTAAGATAACGTAACCTCAATGCAGCTTGTTTTACTGAAGCTGTGATCTGATCACTTGAATAAGATTGTATACATTCGATTTTGTTACCTATACTACAACCATGACATAATGTAGAAAAAAAAAACATTTGGAGTCGCGAAATACATACAAATTAGATTCGAGCGGTACAGTACAATGCGCGGGGATCAAAGACCTAATATTTACAGACTACGCTATCTGCGATAAAGCATTGTTCATGGTTTAGGTACGTCCGAGAGATCAGGTTCTGTCAGGCATCTTCTGGGTGAGCTCGCACCATCGTCGACTCCGTCTCATTCGTTTCCGACCTAGACTGGAGTCAAGAGCAAACCCATTTTTGAATTTAAAAAAAAAAAAAAAGTTCTCTTGAATTACTCAAATGAGGTAGATTTACGCCCGTATTTATAATGAGCACTTAAAACTGACAGCCAGATTCAGTTCGTATCAGAAATATCATTTCAGTACAAAATAGCCCGTCAAATCCATACTTAATATTGCTCTCAATCTTGAGATCAATTTGTAAATACGAGCCATAAAAATTACATTCACTGTATTTTTCAACATACTTACTCAGCGACAGCTAAAGAATCGTCTGTCCCAGCATTCTAGTTCATAATAGGTCCTGAGCAGAATGACACAAGTAGGTACTTTTTTTGCTTCAAAATAATTTAGATTTCCAACAACACATTATCTATTAATAAGATCAACTCTGAAATTTGGAGTCGTGCACCTTTACATATTGACTGGATCTCCATACACGCATGAAATCTCCACCTGACTTGTCAATATGTTTTCATAAGAAGCCGCGTCAACAGATCTCTCGTCTCAGGCAGGGACAAATAAAAATGCCGTTTTTGTGTGGCACGCAACAAAAACCACAAAGGTAAGGAAATTAGGTATTGCGAAATAACCTGACTGTAAAAATTCTGGCGGTGCACGGAAAATAAGCTTTTTATTTCGCGAATTAACATAGGAATTCGCCTGAAAAATGTTCTAGGTACACGGTTAGGTCTTCAAGCGACTAACAAGAAAGTCTGCTTTTCAAATTTTATTCGTTAACTTACAGAATTTTGTGTATAAATTTAATAACAATCTGTGGGACGGATTGCCAGTGAATCGGGAATCATTTCGTTCATTGCTGAAAACCAAATGTAAATCTGCTTGGTAATTTTTGATTGACTTTATTTTGTGGTGACTTTCATAATTAGCTCTCATGTTTTGCTTCATGTACGTAAGGTTTTATACATACATACATATAATCTCGCCTTTATCCCTAATGGGGCAGAGCAGAAACTACCTAAAGAAAAGTTCGTTCCGCCACGTCTGCCAAAGTTTAGAGGTTTACTTAAGTTGTATTCAATATACTGAATACAATATAATAAATACAATATACTGAAACCCTCGGATCCCATAGCTGGTCTTTACAGCATGCCCGGGAGGAAATGCAACTGGCACATTCTATGTTTTTCTCTCGCACCAAGGCCAGCATGGAAGGATTTATTCTTATTTATTATCATCATGGACGAATATTTATCATTAAAAAAGGGGTAGAGTACTTGTTTTTTTTTTAAATTAAATCAGTGCAAAAAGACTAAACGCTTTGTGCTTATTTTGGCGATCCTAATTTCGATGACCCAGACAAATTTTCAAAGTGAAATGACCTACCTACAGAAATAGAAACAAGTATTAAATAAAAAACGACGTACAAAAATGTAGGACGAGGTTAGTTTAATTGTACAAAACTATAAGTTTTCTCACTTCGAACTTAATTGCTTCTCTTACCGCTCTTTAATTAAATAAATTATTAAGTCGTCTATATAATAGCCTCAGGGAAGGAATATTTAATTTCATTAGGAGTCTTGGTTCAATTTAAAATGATATTCTTGGAGATGCGGACCTTGCATAATTGACCTGGATGTTAAATAGGACGTGAAGAATGTTGTGATTAAAATAAGTAGTGACACATGGATAGGTAACTGTTTCAAGTTCTGACAAAAAAATATAACCATGCTGGACTGGGAGCGAAAGAAAAACATAAAAAGTGCCCGCTGCATTTCCTCCCGGGCATGCTGTAAAAAACAGCTAAGGGATCCGAGGGTTTCAGTATATTGCAATTTAGGCGATGGGCTGACAACCTGTCACTATAGCAACATACGCAAAAATCTATCTTAAATAACCCTCAAAATTTGGTCAGACGTGGCGGAACGACCTTTGTTTAGGTCGTTTACGCTCTGCCTACCCCGTTAGGGATAAAGGCGTGATTATATGTATGTATGTAAAAAATATAATGAAATATCTTCCCAGGTAGGTACGTATCTTTCCACGTTTACTTTGTTGCAAAGTAAATGGGGTTAGAACCAATAGGTATGTACTTTTATATACAAATGTAATAAAATAATAATAGTCCTCCCACCGAATTTCGGTGATGGCTGCCAATCTCGCGGAGATCAGCCAACAGCGCAGGACTTGTTTTTAGTACCCAAGTGTTTGCGATACACACAGGTGCACTCTGTATTCCTTCAATCTCTTATTCTGATGGGACCGATTGACTGACACGACCAGACAGAAATCAGGCGCAGGACCGACTATTTACATGCCCATCCGACAGCATGGATCATCTTACTTTTCGGACAATCAGGTGATCAGCCTGCAATGTCCTAACCAAACTAGAAACAACAACACAAAGTCATTGTCCCCCGCCGGGAATCGAACCCGGGACCTCTGGGTCGAGAGCCCATGGCCCAGACCGCTAGACCACGAAAGCAGTTAAAAGAAATGTATCAATATTATGACAAATATTCAGAAGAATATAACGACTACTTCAAATATTAAATACATAAAAAACGGTGAATGCTCTGTTTGTTTGGAGCTTTGAAGGTGTTAGTGTTTGTAGCGATCGCCGCGGAACCTCCTATCACTTCTTTTTCTTCTTCTGTCGAGTGGGTATCGAGTCTATCGACCCGATGAACCCTGGTGTAAGAGTTTTTGACCGCCTAGTGGCACAACTATCAGGCCTTTGACATGGTTTGTGTAACGACCACTATCAGAGACAGCGACCGGGACCGACGGCTTAACGTGCCCTCCGAAGCACGAAATGCTTTTCTTTTTCGGACAATCAGGTGATTCAGCCTGCAGTGTCCTAACCAAACTGGGAAAACATTCACATAGTGATAAATTCTCAAATATCAACTTTGTGTTTCCACCCTGGGAATCGAACCCAGGACTTCCGGATCGGGAGTCCATAGCACTAGCCACTAGACCACGGCGGCAATTTATCACTTGCATACATGAATTGAAATAAAAAAAATAAGAAATTTTCTTCCATGCTGGACTGGGAGTGAGAGAAAAACATACAATGTGCCACGTCTATTTCTTCCCAAGCATGCTATAAAAACCAACTATTGGATCTGAGGGTTTCAATATATTGTAATTTAGGCGATGGGCTGACAACCTGTCACTACAGCAATATACGTACAAATGTATCTTAATAACCCTCAAAACTTTATCAGACGTGGCGGATCAACCTTTGTTTTAGTGTTATTTTCGCTCTGCCTACCCCATCAGGGATAAAGGCGTGATTATATGTCTTATTTTCACTACATAGTATAAAACAAAGTCGCTTTCTCTGTCCCTATATCCCTATGTATGCTTACATCTTTAAAACTACGCAACGGATTTTAATGCTTTTTCTTTTATTGGATAGAGTGATTCAAGAGGAAGGTTTATGTGTATAATACATGCATAATATAGTAGAGAAACACTGATAATTTCCGTGCGAAGCCAGGGCCGGTCGCTAGTATCTTATATAGTCATTATATGTCCCACTGCTGGGCAAAAGCCTCTCTCCGCTCCCTCCAGGACTCTATCTTGTGCCTCCTCCGGCCATGACTTACTGAAAGTGTTCAGCTCGCCCCGCCATCTCCGCCTAGGTATACCGCGTAGCCTTCTATCATCAGTATGTGTGGTGGCATCCACTGTGTAGTGACACAGTGGATGCCACCACACATACTGATGGTTTTAGCCCACAATTCATCAGTATATATGTACAAATGAAATGCATCTGTTACGCACTAAGACATGCAGTGGCATGAAATCGGTTACCTACTTTATGGTATTACGGTATTCAGAAGTTAGATTTTTGAACTTCAGGGCAACTGTCTCAATGGGGCATCTATCCTGATTTTATTAGGGAGTGTGGCCTTAGGTTGAGGGTATCTTACGAATCAGTACTTTCACTGACTCCTACTCTTGTCAGACCGGAAAATAGCCTCCCCAAAGCTAGCATTATACACAAAACACTGCCATCTACACTGTGTGTGTATAAGATATATACATAGATACATATGTAATCACGCCTTAATCCCCGAATGGGGTAGGCAGAGCGTCAACGACCAAAAAAAAGGTCGTTTCTCCACGTTTAAAAAGTTTTTAAGGCAATTATACACTGAAATGTGTATCGCTGGTGTGTGTGTGATTACTAGGCAAAACAAAAAGTTTTAATCGAATTAAAGGACTGGACTCGTTCTCTTTAAAGCTATTCAGCGAACACTTAACTATACTTCTATACTACTTCACTACATAGTATAAAACAAAGTCGCTTTTTCTGTCCCTATATCCCTATGTATGCATAAATCTTTAAAACTACGCAACCGATTTTGATGCGGTTCCTTTTAATGAATAGAGTGATTTAAGAGGAAGGTTTATATGTATAATACATACATAATATAGTAGAGAAACACTGATGATTTCCGTGCGAAGCCGGGGCGGGTCGCAAGTATATTATAAAGAGGAAAGATTTGTAGTTTTATGTGTATGTTTGTAACGAATACAGTCAAAAATTACTAGTCTGATTTAAAAAAATCTTTCACCACTAGAAAGCTACGTTCACCTTGAATAACATAGGCAAAATTTTACCGCGTTTACATTTCTGATTCCCACGGTAAAACTCAGTATGTAAGCCGCGGGTGACACTGCGTCGTAAAAGGCTAGTAATGTATAATGGCTTACGCAGTTTTAGTGAAAATAATCTCTATTTCAGCCTCGATTGTTCAACAAATGGCTTTTCAGATAAATGGATGCTATGCTAATGTTAGATTAGGTTAGGCTTGAATATTTAGTGGTATTCTCAGTTTGTGGAGTTATTCGCAATTTTATTTGATTTCTTCACGGGAATACTTTCAAAACCAAATAAAAGCATTGCAGTTGAGATGAGTGTAGATGACGATAAAGTTGTGTATTTAAGCAGTTCATATTATGATGATATTTTTATTATCGACAACAATTACAGAGGGTCAAAACAGCTGTAAAAAAAACACGTTTAACGACAAAAAATTTCATCCCAGACATCACATCGAGACTAGGTTCCCAGTAGGCTGGCAGCATAGCCTCTCTGAATAGCTAGGCTTATTCTTTGGGCAAAGAAACTGCCAGCCCTCGGTTCACCGAATGCATCGATGAGACGTCTGGATAAATCGTTTAGAAAACTTATGTAGCAGTTAAAAACCTTGAATGTGCCAGACATTTCCTCCTGGGCATACTGTAAAAATCAGCTAAGGGATCCGAAGGTTTCAGTATATGGCAATTTAGGTATATTGCCATAGTGACAGGTTGTCACACAAATACAAATCTATCATAAATTACTCTCAAAACCTTGTCAGACGTGGCGGAATGGCCTTTGTTAAGGTCGTTTACGCTCAGCCTACCCCATTAGGGATAAAGGCGTGAAATAAAACTTGATATTGCTTTTTGTTTTGCACTTTCCTCGCATATCCGCTGTTTTGTTTATAGTAATAGGTGACCTTTATTTTATTTTGCTTTTAATAAAGTTTTCCGTTTATTAGATTATTAGAAAAAGAAAGAAGTGATTGCAGATTTCAAGCGCCTTATTGGTTTATGCTTTATTCACAGACATAAGGATTTGCTTTTGCATATAACGATTTACATTTTGCATTCACTTAAAAATTTGCTTTTGTATAGTATCACAAATAAACATACATACATATAATCATGCCTTTTTCCCTTATGGGGTAGTTAGAGCGTAAACGACCTAAACAAAGGTCGCTCCGCCACCTCTGACAAAGTTTTGTGGTTTATTTAAGATAGATTTGTAGGTATACTGGTGTATATCGACATGTCGACTGTTATACTGAAATAGATTGATTGATGCGTTCGAATACAAAATTAGTAACTTTCACCTGATTTAATTTTGGGTATAAATCACTGTAAAATGACACCCGTGTAGTGTCAAAGTAAAAAATTGTTCTAACTATAGACTGGTTCTACATACATACATATAATCATGCCTTTTTCCCTTATGGGGTAGTTAGAGCGTAAACGATCCAAAACTAAGGTCGGTCCGCCACTTCTGACAAAGTTTTGAGACTGGTTCTAACCTTCTAAAATGAAATAGAACTGTATTTACCTACTCTATACGTAATGGGCTCGACTCTAGATTGCATTAAAAAATATTTATTTATTTCACAATTATTTGTCACTTTCAGACTAAAAACATTGGAACAGGACAGGAGATCTATTCTCTCCGGTTTTTTATTTATAGTCGGTGGTTTTGTGCGTTATCTGTCAATTTTATCCGCCGTCACAATTATGATATGGCGGATAAAAGTGTCAAAAATACTGGGGAAACGTGCAAATGCGCGTCAAAATTTAGCGGACATAATGTAAAACCATAGAGTATAAACCGCCTATCCTTTTACAGTTTTATTATTTTGAAAGTGACACATAGATTTTAATTTTAGTTTTAGCCAGTGGTATCTAGAATCAAGCCCACTGTTTCGCTAAAGCCTTGGGCGGTCCGTCGATATTTCAAAATAGAGTAATTTGTACGCAACTAGCACTAACAAAGTTGGAGTCGCAGGTGTATGAACTCGCATAAGCTTGAAATTTAGCATTAAGCAAACTCAGTCTCTGTTGCCATTGAGCTAGACTGGAGTCAAGAGTCAACCCATAACAGGTCTGCGGAGGAAAGTGCTTCTTTCCATGCTGGACTGGGAGTGATGGTAGAGTACCTTTCGAAATCATAATAGGACACTAGAGTTTTAGTGTATTGCAGTTGGTTCAAAATCTATCCTATAGCAATACGCAGGTGGTTATTTTTAAAATCCCCGTGAAATCTTAGTAAGTACAGACAAATGAATATGTCGGCCTGCTACGCCCGGTCCCGGGTTCGATTCCCGACCGGGCAGACATTTGAATAAGAGATTTAAATGTCTGATTCTGGGTCTGAGAGTTTTTGTAATTGTTTCTGTGTACGTCCATTGCACCCCGATACTGGGAATCCTAGTGTAGGGCTATTAGTATGATCGTTTTTAAGACTGTGTTCGAGTGTTTCAGATTATAAGGTCGTTCAGGCTCTACCCACTCCGTTAAGAATACAGACAAGAATATAATAAGTGTGCAGTATCGTAAGTATACGGGGTGTAAGCGATAGCGTCCCGCAAACTGGTAGGGGATGCTCAGTCAACGAAACTAAACAACTACCAGCAGGTATTTTTTTTTCAGGAAGTAAAAGAAAATTGTAATTTAGGCGATGGGCTGACAACCTGTCACTAAAGCAATACATATTACAATCTAAAATAGTCCCCTTAATTTTTGTCAGACGTGGCGAAAGCGCCTTTTACGAGGCGTTAAACGCTCTGCCTACCCCGTAAGGGATAAAGGCGTGATTTATGTATGTATGTATGTAAAAGAAAATACAGTTTTTCATAAAAATTTATCCTTTTTTATGAGAAGGTCGTTTATTTCATCTCATGAAAAAAATCCTATGATATTTGTTTAGTTTCGTTGTCTGAGCGACCGCTATCACTTTGCGGGACGCTGTCCCTTACACCCGCTATAGTACCCACTTGGCTGCACAAAAGTAGCAAACTAGCAAAGTTGGGGTCGCAGGTGTATGAGCTCTCCGAAGCACAGAGTTTAGCATAAACAACTCTCGGGGCAAAGTTCAGCGAAATTGAACTGTAAATCAACACCTATCATACACCAAGTGCATTTTATGCATACAGTGAAGCGTTTAGTTGGTTTGAGGGCAAAAACTCATAAGTAAGTTTTGGAAGAAGTTTTAAAGGAAACATTTTAATGTAACACCATTCCATTATATTATGTATACGTTACCCTCCATCTCCGATTTGCTCATTGGCCGGATAAAATTGCGTATTATGCATTGAAAATTGCACAGTCCTTTTTTTTTCTATAAATTATTCCGCGGAGTGACATGGACGAAATGTCAGTCCGCGAAATAAGCAACAAAAACCTAACATCATCAAAATATCCATGACAATGAAAATGATAATGATGACTATGAAGGTATTGTTTAAGTAAGAACTTCCATGCTGGCCTGGGAGCGAGAGAAAAACATAGAATGTGCCAGCTGCATATCCTCCCGGGTATGCTGTAAAAACCGGCTAAGGGATCCGAGGGATTCAGTGTATTGCAATTTAGGCGATGGGCTGACAACCTGTCACTACAGCAATATACCTACGGATATATCTTAAATAACCCTCAAAACTTTGTCAGACGTGGCGGAACGACCTTTGTTTTGGTCGTTTACGCTCTGCCTACCCCATTAGGGATAAAGGCGTGATTATATGTATGTATGTATAAAACGTACAGTATCCTGTCTTATGTAGCATATATTATGTACTAGCTGTGCCCGCGACTCCGTACACGTGGTGGTTATGATTTTAAACATTAATGTATTTTTTTGTTTTAAATTTTACATAATTGGGATAGAATACAGCCTTACATTACACCTATGTGAGCATAGTACATTATAGTAGGTATTCTATGTACCTATGTACTTAAATATGGAAGGATTTTTGTTACCTAACGGTTGTTTCTTTGTTTCCATTTCTTTTTGTTTAGGGATCAATTCATTACATACAAATCATGATACATTTTTTTCGTTGAATTTGTCAATAGCTATTTAATATTTAAGATTATTTACAACTTACGTTTTTTTAATAGACAAAAAGTTAAATTATGATAAAAAAGTACCTAACTAAAATATAAAAGTAATTTGTGTTTATGTTTTTTTTATTCCATGCTGGACTGGGAGTTCTTCCATGCTGGACTGGGAGAGATAGAAAAACATAGAATGTTCCAGCTGCCCTTCCTCCCGGGCATGCTGTAGAAGTCAGCAAAAGGGACTCGAGGGTTACAGTGTATTGTAATTTAGGCGATGGGCTGACAACCTGTCACTATAGCAATACACATTACAATCTAAAATTGCCCTCAATTTTTGTCAGACGTGGCGAAAGCGCCTTTTACGAGGAGTTTGACGCTCTGCCTACCCCGTAAGGGATAAAGGCGTGATTTTATGTATGTATGTATGTATGTATGTTTTTTTTATATATTATTGTTTTTTGGTAGCTAAGGGATCCCTTAGCTAGCTGTCGCGACTTCGTACGCCCGGTTTGTATGGAAAACACGAAGTGTCGATCATACTGAAAACGCTTCTCCGCGCGTAGGAGCGGGATCTGCTAACCCGCGCGCGGAAGCGCTTTTCGCATTACTGGTACTTACTCAATATTAGAATGGTTTGCGTGATTATTTCTAACCTAAGCTGGACACCAGGTAAATAAAAGAACTCAGTCAAATAAAAAGTCTCTTTAAGATCGGTTAAAAACGATCAGAGTTCAATTTTCTGCCTATCTCCTAAATCAGGTGGCGTGATTCTTTCTATCATAGCTTTGAGTTTAAATAATGCTCAGTCAAAAAAAAAAGTTTCATAAAAATCGGATAAGATACAGCCAAATTTCCATATTCTGCCAACCCCTAAGTCAGATAGCGTGATTTTAAGTATCCTTAGTTGCAACCCGGGTTCTACACAGTTGAATAAAAAAAGTCACATCGAAATCGGTTCTGTAGTTTTAGCGTGATGTCGTTACAAACAGACAGACAGACAAACAGATAAAAATTCAAAAAAAAAATAGTTTTGATCTTTATATCGTTAATAATAACTGTTGCAATTTTTTTTTGTAAATATATTCAATATACAGATACGGGCCCTTCTAGAAATTTATGTATGTATAGATTAGTTTATTATAAGATATATATCAGTATATTTTATTGAAATATTTATTAAATAGTGTCTAAATATTGTCTAAGCATTATATGTAGTAATATGCACTATCCCGCTTTCTGCTTGTACAATTTCTATATTCAAAGGTCGCCTGGTAGAAATTGCTGCTTTAGCAATTAGGTCACCTATATTGTACTGTTATGTTTGTTCCTTGTTGATGATGATAATTATAACAACGATGATGATGAGGACTGACGATGATAGGTTAGCATAAACTATTGCGGGGCAAAGTTCAGCGAAATTGAATTGTCAATCAACACCTATCACAGACCAAGTGCTTTTTATGCATATGCATAGCACCGTAAAGCGTTTCTTCCATGCTGGCCTGGGAGCAAGAGAAAAACATAGAACGTGCCAGCCGCATTTCCTGCTGGGTATGCTCTCAAAACCAGCTAAAGGATACGAGGATTTCAGTATAGTAATTTAGGCGATAGGCTGACAACCTGTCCCTACAAATCAATCTTAAATAACCCTCAAAACTATGTCAGACGTGGCGGAACGTCCGCTGGTTAAGTCATTTACAGTCTACCTACCCCATTAGGGAAAAAGGTGTGATTATATATATATGTATGTATGTAATTACGTAACGAATAAATGAGTAATAATCATGACCGACAATAAAAAATAAAAATAGCATTTATTCTAACACATAATTCAACCTTGGCAATTCGCAATTATAAGAAGTTTATTTACAATTAAATTATCTTAAGATAATAATAGATTAATTCATTACAATAAATTCTTAAATAAATAAATACATACAAAATATTCATTACGTTATTCATTGTTATTACTAATAGTTACATAATCTCTATTTATGAGTAAGTCGCCTCAATGGCGTAGGCCTCCCCCGATCCGTCCAGTCTTCTCTTTCTCTCGCTTGCCTTCTCCAGTCTGCTCCACATCTCTCTTTGAATTCATCTTCCCTCCTCTTCCTTGGTCTGCCACTACTTCTTTGTCCCTCTCTAGGTAGCCACTCCGTAATCATTTTGTTCCATCTATCGTTTGTCATTCTACATACATGACCTGCACATTTCCATTTAATCTCCTTATTTTTTCTATTACATCTGTTACTTTTGTTTGTTTTCGTATTGTTTCTTTTCGTATTATATCTGATAGTTTGATGCCCAGCATACTTTTCTCCATTTTCCGCTGGTGTATTGCCAGTTCGTTTTCATCTGCTTTACGAAGTCTGCTTACCGTAAGTTAGGCATGGCAGGATCGAGATGTTATACAATTTCGATTTCAATTCTATCTTGTTGTCTCTATTTTTCATAATTTCCTTTTAAGACCAATAGTTTTTCCATGCTATTGCAATTCTTCGATTTATTTCCTTTTCTGTGAGGTCTTCGAAGGAAATTGATTGGCCCAGGTATATATATTCCTTTACATACTCCATATTTTCTCCATTTACTGTGATATTACGATTTCTACCATTAGTTATAAATTTTGTTTTCTGAGCATTTAGTGATAGTTCAACCTTTTTGCTAGTTTATTAACCATGCTCTCTAGATGTGTGACATCCTCGGCAAAAAACGCAATATTGTCCGCGAACCGGGTGACTTAAGTATTCTCCATAAATTTTTAATCCTTTGCTCTCCCAATTAATATTGCTCAAAACTCAAAACCATCTCTAGTACCGATGCGAATATTTTGGGTAAGAGTGGGTCGCCTTGCCTAAGTAATAACCTTCAAACTTCCTCTGTGGTCTAGTGGCTAGTGCCATGAACTCCCGATCCGGAGGTCCCGGGTTCGATTCCCAGGGGGGAAACACAAAGTTGATATTTGAGAATTTATCACTTTGTGATTTTTTCCCCAGTTTGGTTAGGATATTACAGGCTGAATCACCTGATTGTCCGAAAAGAAAAAGATTTCGTGCTTCGGAGGGCACGTTAAGCCGTCGGTCCCGGTCGCTGTCTTTGACAGTGGTCGTTACTCAAACCATGTCAGAGGCCTGATAGTTGTGCTACTAGGCGGTTGTAAAACTCTGACACCAGGGTTCATCGGGTTGATAGACTCGATACCCACTCGACAGAAGAAGAAGAAGTAATGACCGATACTTCACGATAAATTCAAATTTCTGACACCAGGGTCCATCGCGTCGATTGACTCGATACACACACGACAGACGAAGAAGACAACCATCAGCGTGCCATACAAATAACGTTACTCAAAGGTCATGAGTCTAAGGCTTGTATTTATAAAGCAATTTCAAGATAAAGAGCAGTATTAATTTTAATTTTGGCCGGTCATTGTGTACTGAAATGATATTTTTGATACGAACTCAAACTCGCTGCCAATCTCAAGTGCTGATTATAAATATGGGCCTAAATGGTATTAATATGGAAGTCATAGGATACTCAGTGGGTAAGGTACTGTTTTTATATAAAATTAAAGTAGATAGTTAAATCAGGCAGGCTACCTATACCACTTTGTCACTTAAATTTCGAGTTTTATAGTGATGTATGTAGTGACATAGTATAAAACAAAGTCGCTTTTTCTGTCCCTATATCCCTATGTATGCTTAGATCTTTTAAACTACGCAACGGAATTTGATGCGGTTTCTTTTATTGGATAGAGTGATTCAAGAGGAAGGTTTATAATAAATGCATAATATAGTAGAGAAACACTGATGATTTCCGTGCAAAGCCGGGGGGGGGTCGCTAGTTTCATGAATAATGTTGTTTGTTCAAGAAATATGACACCCTTTGAATATAAATCACTAGGAAAAGTCACTCAATATCATATCAAAGATTTTTACCGTTAACAATTAATAATTACAGAGCACAAGCAATTTTTATTTTTTAAACCAAGATCAAAGGACAGTAATGGAACAAACAATAAAAAATACACCCTGGAAGCAACATAAAAACTGAAGATGAAAAATTGCTGGCTAATAAAAGAGTCCCGGCAAAATTGAAAAGCTCAGCAAAATGAAAGACAAATTTTTAAATTTCCCCTGAGAGTTTTCACCTAATTAGCTGTGAAAGAAATTAGGAGAAAAATGCTATATTTTGTAGAATTCAAGGAAAAGAATGATCCGAAAGTAAAAGATTTGAAATTGTGAATATCATTTTCGTTTGACTTAAGATTAACTAAAGCTCCTTACCTAAATATTGTCTTGTCTTTTCAAAATAATTCACATTATCTGGCTACCAATGGGTTCGGCTGGAAGAGATCTCTTCATAGATGTAATTCGCTTTTCCTTTAGTATATTAAATGTCAGGCAATTTGATTATTTTCCTATTAGTAATCCAGCAGAAGTAAGATTCAAATACTCAAATGATTCAGTTCAGATGATTCAGATTTCAGTTTTGTATTGAATGATTTTTTTTATTCCATGTTTATTTAACGTCCATTTTCATAGGTATTACAAAAACCCAATATTCAATAAAACTTTTGTTAAAATTTTCTTTACTGAGAACCAGCAAGGACGTCGTAAATATTTTAACCTGAAAAACATTTTTTACAAAGCAATATACTTTCAAGGACGACTTACTGTTTTTTTATGAGAAAGCTTGGCAAACATACCCTCACTTACTGAGTTTGTTCTGCACTCGAGAATAAATTGATATTATTTCTACAACCTCGAGTTGTCTTATTTTTCAATTTACGCCGCGGCCCAGACGGCAAAAGTGGATAAGTGTGAAAAGTTAGTTTACAGGTCTTTCTTTCCAAGTTTGTATCGTAATCTTTTTGCTGTCAGATTTGCTGTGTATTGTATCGTAAGAGGGGAGTTCTGTTAATGTTAAGGGGAATTCATTGCGACAATCATAATTATGCATACATACAAATAAATTGGTTGCGACAATCATAAACATACATGTAATCACGGCTTTATCAATAATAGGGTAAGCAGAGCGTGAGTGACGTAAGCAAAGATCGTTCCGCCACATACTGACAAAGTTTTGAGGGTTATTTAAGATAGATTTGTAGGTATATCGGATCCCTTAGCTGTTTTTTACAGCATGCCTTGAAGGAAAAGCAGCTGGCACATTCTATGTTTTTCTCTCGGATCCAGGCCAGCATGAAAGAACATGCATAAGGCATTATTTTACGAAATTGTAAATAAACTCTATTGATCATATAAATGGCCTCTAAATAATGCTCTAAATTTTCTGTAGCTTTTAAAATGCCTATAGTTAACTTCGTATTAATAATTTAAACATACATACATACATAAAATCACGCCTTTATCCCTAATGGGGTAGGCAGAGCGTACATGACCAAAACAAATGTAGTTCCGCCACGTCTGACAAAGTTTTGAGGGTTGTTTAAGATAGATTTGTAGGTATATTGCTGTAGTGACAGGTTGTCAGCCTGTCGCCTAAATTGCAATATACAGAAACCCTCGGATCCCTTAGCTGGTTTTTACAGCATGCCCGGGAGGAAATGCAGCTGGCACATTCTATGTTTTTCTCTCGCTCCCAGTCCAGCATGGCAGTAATAATAAGTAAAAATTTAAAGGATTTGAAAAAAAACAAAATCATAAATTTTCTCCCGCGATTTTCTCTCCAACTATGTTATAATAATGCACTTGTACACTAATACAAATGCATTATTTTAATCTATTTTGTGATGAACCAGAACCGTTAAATAAGGAACCCATCTACAGCGTGTACAAAACTAAATCTTCCATACTGGACTGGGAGCGATAGAAAAACATAGAATGTGCCAGCTGCATCTCCTCCCGGGCATGCTGTAAAAGCCAGCTAAGTGATTTGAGGGATTTAATGTATTGCAATTTAGGCGATGGGCTGACAACCTGTCACTACAGCAATACATAGATCTATCTGAAATGTCCCTCAATACTTGTCTGAAGTGGCGCAACGACCTTTGTTTGGGTCGTTGACGCTCTGCCTACCCCATTAGGGATAAAGGCGTGAATATATGTATGTACAAAACGTAAAGGTCTGAATTTATGAAAACCTCAACGAACACACAACGTTAAGATATTCAAACGCAACTTTATTAATCAGCAGGCATGGCCTACTTACCCGACAGAGTTCAAGTAAACCTAAACAGCAAAGTTGTAAGTCGTGAAATTGTACAAATCTTTACTTACCCGCTTTCTCTTTAGTCCGTGGATCGTAAAACAAACCACATTGCCATAGCGATAGGAAAGTTTGCGACCGACCGATTGAGGATCTAATTTATATCACCTCTTTGGAATGAAAAGTGTGGGTGGTTAGCAATCGAAAATATTATGTTCAATCTTCTATCGTTTATTCGGGTTTACATGTAATGAACTTTGGAGTAAAAAGAAAATAACTGCCTTGGTAACAGCAATTTTCCACTTTGTAAGGTTTCCCCAGTTTCACACATTTTCATTCTGGTTGGGAATCCGCAGGCTAAATAACCTGTTTGTCCGTAAAGAAAAAGGATTCCGTGCTTCGGAGGGCATAGTAAGCCGTTGGTCCCTGTCGTTGTCTTTGATAGTACTCAAACCATGTCAGACGCCTAAAAGCTGTGCAACTAGATGGTTTGAAAACTCTGACACCAGGGCTTATCAAGTCGTTTGACTCGGGAATCTACTCGCAAAGAAAAAGACAGTAGCTGAAGGAAAAAGGCGCCCGATCATGCAATACAAATACAAACATTAGAAAAGTAAGGAACATAATAGTACAATGTAGGCGGCCTTATTACTAAAGCAGCAATTTCTACCAGGATCATCGTAAACGTCCTTGGTGGAAGCCTATATAGTGGCCTTCTATAGTTTACGATGTACTGACGACCTGTCACTATTTGCTTTTTGATTGTACCCTCAGTGCTCAGGATCATGAATGTATGTCATTCTTCTCAGTTCTATCCGGTTCTGCCATAGCGACGTGTCACTATTGCGATAAATATTCTAAAATTGTCAGACAAGGTGAAACGCCTTTTACCAAGCGTTACGCTCTGCCTACCTCGTAAGGGATAAACCGCGTGAATATAAATGCTGGCCTGGAAGTGAAAGAAAAACATAGAAAGTGCCAGACGTATTTCCTCCCGGGCATGCTGTAAAAACCAGCTTAGGGGGATCCCAGGGTTTTAGTATATTATAATTTAGACAATGGGCTGAAAATCTGTCACTACGGCAGTATACCTACAAATCTATCTTAAATAACCCTCAAAACTTTGTCAGACGTAGCGGAACGACCTTTAATTACGTAGTTTACACTCTGCCTAGCCCATTAGGGATAAAGGCGTGATTAAATGTATGTATGTATATGTATTCGATCTAGTCAAATACCAACCCGCAAATATTTTAGTAACGGAAATACACGAAAACAGCGGTTGATCAGCACAAACAAGATTACGGTTGATTTATTCGAGTCGTCTGCGGCAGACTGTTGTGATGTGACGCGTAAACAACAACACTTCTGCTATACCAGAGGTATTACAGAGAGCAGAGCAGATTTGGATTTTCTCATTCTTAGCGAGTGGATTCTCGACTCTTTGAGCCCGAACCTTTATGTCAGAGTTTTCAAACCGCCTAATCCTATTAGGCCTCTAACATGGTTTGAGTAACAACCACTATCAAACAGCGACCGAGACCGACGGATTAACGTGCCATCCGAAGCACGGAATCCTCTTTCTTTTTAGCCAATCAGGTGATTCAGCCTGCAATGTCCTAAGCAAACAAGGGGAAAACCTCACAAAGTAATAAATTGACTAATGTCCTGAGAATTGTTCCCAGGACCTCCGGATCGTAAACCCATAGATCTGGCCACTAGACCACGGAGGCAGATTTTGCATATTTATTGCAAGCTGAATTTCCTCGTGTATTAATAATAATAATAGTCCTCCCACCGATTCTCGGTGATGGCGGCTAGTCTCCCAGAGATCGGCTAACTGCGCAGGATTAGTTTTTCATGCCCAAGTGTTTGCGCTACACACAGGTGCACTCTTTTTTCTTTAATCTCTTCTTCTGATGGGATAAATTGATTTACACAATCAGAGAGAAATCAGGCGCAGGACCGACTATTTACATGCCCATCTGACAGCATGGATCATCTTACTTTTCGGACAATCAGATGATGACCCTGCAATGTCCCAACCAAGCTAAAAACAACAATCAAAGTCATTACCGCCGGGAATCAAACCCGGGACCTCCGGGTCGAGAGCCCATAGCTCAGACCGTTAGCATCATTTTTCTGCAAGTGCTGAGAAGTCGCTTTATAAACGAACGTGAAACTAAGGCTCGTACCTATATATAAAGCGGTCTTAAGAATATTGATAGAAAAATTTGATAGACCATTATGTACTGAAATGACATTTCTGATACGAACTAAAACTCACTGTCAGTCTCAAGTTCTGATTAAAAATACGGGCATAAGGCGGCCTTTCCACCAAAGATAGGCAAGGGCAATGTCTGGATGCGTTGCTAAGCTGTGAAATGAGTCGGCAGCCTATTCCTCGCACACATTCCTAGCACACATGTCTCGCTTGTTTTGTATGGACAAAACCTCGCTCCGCTAAATCCGTTTCCACCAGAGCTGTGCTGAGCAAAGCGAGGTAAATGAAGCGATCCTATTGGTTGTTTAAAAACACATCTCTCGCTACCTATCTTCGCACAGCTCTGGTGGAAACGCAGCCTAACTGTCGCTGAGCAGTGCAGTGCTGAGTATGCCATTGATGGTTGCCAGCGACTTTTTTATGTCGCGATTACACCGCACTTCAATCGTTGTTATGTAAAGGGGTCGGCACTTGTACCGCTGCTATAGCAATGCAAAACGCCAAATAAGAAGGCAGAGGGTGTGATCATATTCTAATCTAGATATAGAGCAGGAGTTAACATTCAGTTTAACAGTCATCTTGACTTATATAACAGAAGAAAAACTCATTCCGTATAGGGAAAGTAAACACGAAACTCTTTTGAAGAAACTTTGTATTAATTAGGCTGCTCTTTGGTAGGTCAGTCACTTAGACAGCTCTCATGTATCATGGTCATACGTTCGACTCTGTTCGACTAAATAAAACCAAAATAATCTCGTTATTCTGCTAGTTTTCTTGACCAATCACTTTATACAATCGGTCCCGGTCACTGGCTTTATTTATTTTAGTCATTAAAAAAAAATATGACCCTTATGGTACCACACGAAGATGAAGCTTAAGAAATAAAACCGCACAAAATTTCTAGCTGAAACCTCAGGCTGAAACATACGGGCATATAAAAAAGCCTTATCTCCTGTCAGTTCTGGCAAATTCAAGACCGACTAGATAAGATCTTGATGAATTGTCCTTTGAAAGTATCATGCCCTCATGAGACCCGTCCTTGGTCGCATTGTGTCTTGTCACAGGAGACGCGTGCATGACGTAGGTTATCTGCAAACTGTAGGTATACGTAGCTATAATTACATCTTGACTTGACATCACGAGTGCCCTGCGTACATGAAGGCCAGGCAAGGTTATGCATACAGTTCGCAAACAGAGACTTGTTGGTAAGTTAGTTAGGATGGAGAGTTATGTAGGTGTATGTGTAAATTTGTCGTGATATAATCCGCAACTCAGTATATCACGGCTCACATAATGTATGCTGTCGACAGACCTGACATGGAGGCGACTCTATTACTCACGAGGCGTAGAATTTATGAACCGAATAACACGAAGAGTCGAGATATTGGAAACGTGATGTAAATGTTGATAGATACCGCGGAAATAACGTAAGCCTCCGTGGTCTAGTAGTCAAAGCCATAGGCTCACAATCCAGTACTCCTGAGTTTGATACCCAAGACACAAAGTTGATATTTGTCTATTTATCACTAGATATGTGAGATTTTCCCCAGTTTGGGTCGGATAGTGCAAAGTAATTCCACCTGATTGTCTGGAAGAAAACGGATTCCATGCTTCGGAGGGCACGTTAAGCTGTCGGTCCCGGTCGCTGTCTTTGATAGTGGTCGCTACTCAGACCATGCATGTTACAGGCCTAATAGGATTAGGTGGTTTAAAAACTCTGACATCAAGGTTCGGCCTCGAGGATTTGAGAATCCACCCGCTAAGAAAATGAGCGTAAACCTACATAAATAGAAATAAAATATGGCAGTAAATATATTTCATGTTTGCGAATATTTCTTGGAAATTCTAAAAGATTTTAGATATTCGATTTCTAGTGGAAACGAATGTGTAATAGGTTGTAGTAGAATGTGATATTCAATTGAAATTGTTTGTATATTTGTGCAGAGGTATGGTATTTGTTCTTTTTTCGAAATATTTGCATCTGTGGTTTGTATCAATTTTATACTCAATTCCTAACTGGGTAAGCAGAGCGTAATTGAAATAAATAAATTATGTTCCGCCACGTCTGACAACATTTTGAGGGTTATTTTTGTAGGTACTTTTCTGTAGTGATTGTCAGCCCATCGCCTAAATCCCTTAGCTGGTTTTTACAGCATGCCCGGGAGGAAATGCAGGTGGTACATTCTATGTTTTTCTATCACTTCCAGTCCAACATGGAAGCATTAGCTGTCCAGCATGGGATGTTATTCATTTTCGAAATAATTGCATCTGTGGTTGTTATCAATTTGATACTGTAGTTTTTTAATTGCTTGTTGGTTTCAACCGCAGGCAATGTTTTATTTTAAAAGTTATTCTTATCTCTGTTTCAAATATAAATTCACATTTGCTTTTCTCTCCTATAATACGAATTTGGAATCGAAATGGCTGTAAAATTGAAGAATGAATTATTTCTCACCGCGAATATCTTATTTCCATAGTTAAAACAAATGCAATGCGAATACCTAGAGTTTGCGTTTAAAATAATACAAATAACCAAACGTGTGATAGTTAAATATTTTCAACATAAAATTATCATTCATATTTTATTCACAAAATCACACCTATTATAAAACTGTATTTTGAAAACCTGCAAACATGTTGAGAGGCATTTCAGATAGGATTACTGAAGTGATGAGTCATCAGCCCGTTGCGATAAAGTACCAATGTTTTTTTTTCAGTATTATCGGGAGTTGCAATGGTCATATTTGGTATAGATAATTCTATGTTAGTCGTTTAATGCTTTGTTTAGTAAACACCTTATCACGTATCTCGCGGAGTCGGCTATCTAATCTAGGTTACTGTGTAGCGAGTTAACGAGGGTACTGGCTTTTACATCTGATCTCCGCAACCCAGATGGGAAACCAGACTCAATCCTAGATTAGGCTTTTGTCAGGTCAGTGACTCAGCTGTCTGAGTTTTCAAGTCGCAAAATCTTAGCACTAACCTTTGACATGGTTTAACGACTGATATACACGGTATTAAACGATATTAACCGGGACCAGGGGCTTAACTTGCCTTCCGAAGCACGTAAAAAGCGCCGAAAAAACGTACATAAATTAAATTCGAAAACCAATAAATACATTAGTATGTGGTGAGATTCGAACCACGACCTGCAAGGAAGGCAGCGGCCCTATCCACTACACTATCGGGCTCTCTCGCAACACTTAACAAAACTTTAAACTGACAAGATAAGGAATCCTAATAAATATAACCCTCAAAACTTTGTCAGGCGTGGCGAAACAACCTCAATTTAGGTCGTTTTGATCTGCCTACCCCATAAGGGATAAAGGCGTGATTATACGTGTGTACGTAATAATGTCCTGCACCAAATGAACTTGGTCAATATCGTTTAAAACGTCAAAGGATGCACTAACAAAGTCCCTAAGACGTCTCCGAACCAGTCACTCCAGCAGCATTGACTCTCAATGCAAATATCGAACAGATAGAGATGGACAGTAGATTGGCTGATTTGTAAAGAAATAACAAAATACTAGTGGTAGTAGTAGTAGCATTGCCCCCGTGGTCTAGTGGTCTAAGCCATGGGCTTACGATCCTAAGGTCCTTGGTTCGATTCCCAGGGCGGGAACACAATGTTTTTATTTATCAGTATATATCAAATTGCGAGATTTTACCCAGTTTGTTTAGACTGAATCACCTGATTGTCCGAAAATAAATAGGATTTCGTGCTTCGGAGGGCACGTTAAGCCGTCGGTCCCAGTCGCTGTCTTTGATAGTGGTCATTACTCAGACCACATTGTAGGCCTAATAGCTGTGCTATTAGGCGGTTTAAAACTCTGACACCAGGGTTCATCGGGTCGTTGTTCGATTCGAGAAAATAGAAGCACTACTATAGTAGCTGTAAAAGTCACCTAAATAAGTGGTGATGGGTTTCAGTTAGAGTGTATTAATAATTTTGTAGCTTCATTTCATACATACATATAATCACGCTTTTATCCCTAAAGGGGTAGGCACAGCATAAACGACCTAAACAAAAGATGGTTTCGTCACGTCTGACAAAGTTTTAGATCTGTAGGTATATTGCTGTAGTGAAAGTTGTCATGTCTGAAAAAGGTTTGAGGGTTATTGGTGATAGATTTGTAGGTATATTGCTGTTGTAACAGGTTACCTGCCCATCGCCTAAATTTCAATAAACAGAATCCTTAGGATCCCTTAGCTGGTTTTTACAGCATGCCCGGAAGGAAATGCAGATGGCACATTCTATGTTTTTCTTTCACTTCCAGTCCAGCATGGAAGAATTTTATTTCATCACCGCATTCAATAGGCGGCAACAATACGTACCTTCTTCTTCTTCTTCGACAATCATGGTACTCAGGAAGAAGTGGGGCTGCACTGAGGACGACAAGTGCGAGTGTGGCGCCATACACTATGTCACACTTAGTATCGTGCCCTATTTCTCCTGCCACCTGCACGCAGGAGGACCTGTTTGACGCCAACCAAAGGGCTGTTGATGTGGCCACGTTTTGGGCGTCAAGGATTTAAAGCCATTGACTCGAGAAGAAGAAGAAGAAATGGTCCAAATCCCTGTTAATTATCATTGACTACAGCGCTTGCCACGCCAGCCTTAGAGCACCACGGCCTCCCCTAAGTCACCAGCCAAGCGTGGTGAGAATGGAAAAATATACGAGGGGCGGCTGATATAAAATCTACTTTGTTAAAGAAAGTTTTGAAAATCGAACTGAACATTGCAAAATCATATTCTATATTTATTCCTTTTTCAAAATTATGACGCTTATTTTTTTTCGCTTGCTTTTGTTTTTTTGGCGCGGCTTTGATTTCACCATGTCGAAAGAAAATTGCAAAATGATGAAATTTGAGCATCGAGCAGTGATTAAATTCCTAAGTAAAGAAGGAAATACGCCTACGCAGATCAGAGAACGCATGTTAAAGGTGTTTGGTGATTCAAGTCCTTCTGAATTCGTCATAAAGTTTTGGTCGAAGCAATTTAAACATGGCCGTGAGAGCCTGGAAGACGACACATGTAGTGGAAGGCCAATTTCTGCTGTTACCGCAGATAATGTTGAAAAGGTGAAGAACCTGATTCTTGCAGATCGGCGAATCAAGCAGTGGGAGATAGTGGGCATAAGCAAGGAACGAGTTCATGAAATTATTCACGAACATTTGGGCATGTCAAGGTGAGCGCGCGTTGGGTCCATAGAATGTTGATCCCCTTTGACAAACAAAGGCGAGTAGAATGTTGTCAGGCATTTCTAGACCTGGTCAAAGGTAAAGAAGAAGAGACTATCTCTCGAATTGTGACCTGTGATGAAACTTGGATTCGCCAGTGGGATCCGGAAAGCAAACAAGAGTCAATGCAATGGAAATTTAAAGGAGAAAATCCGCCAAGGAAGTTCAAGGTTCGGCCGTCGGCTGGAAAACTAATGGCCACCGTATTTTGGGATGTCGAAGAGATTTTGGTGATAGATTATTTGCCTAAAAATACAACAACGAATGCTGAATATTATGCAAACTTGCTTGACCAGGTTCGTGAACAAATCAAAGAAAAGCGGAGAGGCAAACTCAGCAAAGGTCTTCTGATTTTACAAGACAATGCTCCTGTACACACAGCCTTAACGGCGAGGTCAGCCCTGAGCAAAAACGTCTTCACAGAAATTAACCATCCACCTTATAGTCCAGATCTGGCTCTCTGTGAATATTTCCTATTCAAAGATTTAAGGAAAAAATTGAGGGGTCGCAGATTTTCGACGGACGAAGAAATGAAAGAGGCTGTGACTGACCATTTTGACGAGCAAAATAAAAATTACTATTATAACTGCATGATGTCACTTATTTGCAAATGTCATAAGTGTATTTCACTTGCAGGAGACTATATAGAAAAATAAACTAGCCATCAAAGTCTTTTCTTTCATAGTTAGGTAGATTACTTATCAGCCACCCCTCGTACATACATAAATATAATCACGCTTTTATCCTTATTGGGATAGGCAGAGCGTAAACGACCTAACAAAGGTCGTTCCGCTACGTCTGACAAATTTGGAGGTTTATTTAAGATAGATTTGTAGGTATATTGCTGTAGTCACAGGTTGTCAGGTTTTACACTTTGTCCCCTGGATTTTGACAAGCTTTTCTACGTTTCTCTAGTATTTCTGACAATTTTATCCGACATATCATATGACAGCGGACTAAAGTCAGAGATAACTCATTTACTAAGTTTTGAAACACAATACTCAACAAGAACATAAAAAATCGTCTCATGAAAATTTACCTGAAAATTACCATATCGGTTTCCGGAAAATCTTATCGAATAAATAAGAAATATAGTCAGCTGAAAAAAAAGGCCCTTTAACTTATCTCTCGAAATGTGAAGCCACCTGTCTCTTTGCTCCATTTTGAGGAAGTAGGTCAAACAAACACAAATAATTAGTTTGAATTCAGAAGTAAAACATCCGAACGAAGAATATTGTTTGCTGTCGGTATATTGAGTGAAGAAGTTCAAGACTTTGTTAGCAGATTTTCAATGTTATGTTACACTGAAAATATGATGTGTAGTATATACCTACTGTTCATATAAGTTTAGGGTGCAATGAAATGAGCCTCCCGCGGCGCACCCTGGAAGCAGCTAGGCACCATAACGGAGTACCTAGGCTGACTGATCCTCTTAACACGATGGCAAATTTAAATTTAAATTCTTTAAACTCAACAAAACGGCCCTATTCAGGGCCAAACTCAACAGAACTGCCATTTTCAGGGCCAAACTAAAATAAACGGCCCTTCTTAGGGCCAAACTCAACGAAACAGCGCTTTTCAGGACCAAACTCTCCTACTTTGACTGATCCTGCTCTGTCGGTCATATCTACAAATATCGAAGGTTTCTCGCTAAATAAGTCCGAGATCCTTGTCGAGTAGTGTCGTAAAACGCAATGCCACCTTCTGTGCGTTCAAGAAACCCACCGCGACTCCCGACAAAGTAGACCACACATTCCTGGAATGATTCTCATAGCTGAGACCGTACATCCAAAACACGGCAGTGCTGTGTTTGCAGCTCCCAACCTAAAAATAGTATCAGCTTGCTGTTCTCTCCAAAATTCGATCGAAGTAATTACGGTATATCTTGGCAACTGCACGGTTACTTCCGTATACAAACCACCAGGTACACAATTTTAAAGTCAAAGTCAAATCATTTATTTCCAAATAGATTCCTTAGAACACTTTTAGAAAGTCACAAAAAAAAATTTATATCTATGTCACAAAATAAAATAAAACTATATCACAATGTAGAAGAAGCATTAGAAACTCGCACTTTGCGCCCCTCCCTTCGTTTTATCTTATTCTTACTTTTGTCCTTCTTTTTGTTCAAAATAGGGTTTGTGACCGCAATGTGTGCCAATTTCTTCTGAAATATCAGAGCTCCAGACATCTTTGTCATTAGTATAGTCATCTAACTTATAATAGGCTTTCCGACATAATGTGTTTTTAATAGTATCTTTAAATTGTTTTTCTGACAAATTTAATATATGGTCAGGTATTTTGTTATAGTATTGTATACTTTAGTTTCACCCACCTCAAAACTTTAAAAACCATCAGACGCAAATTGTCATTGGTGATTTTAATAGTCACAATACCATCTGGGGCTACAAGGAAACAGATTCTGATGGTTTTGCAGTGGAAAACTGGGCTGAGGCAAATAACTTAGTGCTAGTTCACGACCCCAAACAACCAGCTTCTTTTAACAGTAGTAGATGGAGACGTGTGTCAAAGATGTAACAAATGAAGAAGAAATACAAAACATGAACCAAAATGACACTGAAAATGTACCTCAGAAATAAAAGAATCCTTGAAATCATTAAAGACAATGAAAAGTCCAGGCAATGATGAGATCACAAATGATGCACTAACAGCTATAATGGAACCCCTTACTCCAATCATTACAACACTCTTTAATGAAATAATATGTCAAGAGACCATACCGGAGGAATGGGAAACGTCAATTATAACTTTATTATATAAAAAAGGTAGCCCCCTAGATATGGGAAACTACAGACCAATTAGTCTCCTACCTGCGATATACAAGGTCTTCACAGAAACGATAAGAAGGATCATGCCTACTATTGAATTTAACCAGCCTAGAGAACAGGCTGGCTTCCGACGCGGGTTTTCGACAACTGACCATATATTTGTACTGAACCAAGTCATGGAGAAACACAATGAATATGATAAGTAGATTATGCCAAGGCATTTGACTGTATATCACACAAAGCCTTGTGAGACGCTCTACATAAACAAGGTGTACATCGCAAATACATTACCCTTCTACAGACAATATATAGAAAAAGTAAGGCAGTTGTCAAGCTAGAAAAAAAAGGCAATCCGTTCAAAATAGATAGAGGTGTTCGCCAAGGAGACCCCATATCGCCTAACCTATTTACCGGACTACTGGAGGACGTTTTTAGAAAACTTGAATGGGAGAACTTTGGAGTGCAAATTAACAACGAGAAATTCAGTCATCTAAGGTTTGCCGACGATATTGTAATATTCAGTAATAATTCTAACGATCTAGAAGCGATGTTACATAGTCTCGACCTAGAGAGCAAGAAATGTGGACTACTAATGAACGCAACCAAAACCTGCATTATGACAAACGCAGATAAAATACCCATCAAGTTAGATGAATGCACCATAAGTTTTGTTGATACATATACTTATTTGGGACAAAATATCAGCTTTGAAAATCAAACAATGAAAGAAGTAGAGAGACGCATCAAAATGCCATGGAGTAAATATTGGGCTCTTAAACACATATTTAAATCCAAAATACCCATAAGACTAAAAAAGAAAGCCTTTGATAACACAATCTTATCCGTATTATTGTATGGATGTCAATGCTGGTCGCTAACAAAGGAAATAATAAGAAAACTTCAAGTGTCTCAAAGGAAAATGGAAAGGAGCATGCTGGGCCTAAAACTTATTCAAAGAGTGCGCAACACAGAAATACGAGACAGAACTAAAATAAAAGATACTGCTGAGTTAGCTTGTCGACATAAATGGAGATGGGCAGGCCATGTCGCACGAGCAATTGACGGTCGCTGGAGTGAACGTGTGCTCTACTGGTGGCCCCGAGAGGACAGGCGACCTCGAGGCCGTCCAAGACGTCGTTGGAGTGATGACATCATACGGGTGGCAAAAGGGACATGGACAAGACTAGCTGCTGATAGAATGGGATGGCATAAGTTGGAGGAGGCCTTTGTCTGAAGCTGGATTCCCCAATACAATGTATATTTTAATTACCATAAATTTAGTTTAAGTTAAATGATTAAGTTTGTAATGTAAATAACCTAAGTTAAATTTGGGAAACAAAAGGCTTTATTATTATTAGATGGAGACGACGGTACATCACTGACCTTGTATTTGTCAGCTCTAATATTAGCTTGCAAAGCACAAGGACAGTATGCGAAGCCATCCCAAGGACGCAACACAGACCTATTATGTGTCAAATCAAGTCTGCTGTCCGACCTATAAACGTACCTTTTAGACGTCGCTTTAACTATACTAATACTAACAAGGCTAATTGGGCCTTATTTACACAAAAACTCGATGAGGTCCTAATTGACATCTTACCCTCTCCCCAGAACTATGATAAATTCGTGAACGCTGTGGCTGTACTCTCTCGACAATGTATTCCCAGAAGATGCCGTACGCAATATGTACCTGGACTAACATCTGATTCTGCGTAACTCCTAGACACATACGAAACACTGTTTAGTGAGGACCCATTCTCCGAAGAAACCATTAATGCTGGAGAAGAGCTTCTAAAGGAGATAAGTATAAGCAGACGTGAGAGATGGTCAGCCACAGTTACATCTATTAATATGACCCATAACAGCAATAGAGCTTGGACCACTATAAGGAAACTTACCGATGAGATCCCTTCACCAACCACTCCGGGTCAAGTTGAGGCAAATCAAGTTGCCCACCAGCTCATACTCAATGGTAAATCACCCTGCTGGCTCAAGAAAATTCCTGAGAGTGACTTCCACAGTTCCAACCGTCACCAAAATCCGTCTGTGAGCCTTTCGTGCTAAGAGACATCATAGCTGCAATAAAAATACTTAAGCTGGGAAAGGCTTCGGTCGTTGATAATGTCTCAGTAGAGCAAATAAAACATCTTGGTCCCATTGCATTATCGTGGTTGCTTCGAATGTTTAACGAGTGTCTTGAAACTTCAAAAAATCCTAGGCTCTGGAGAAAATCCAAAGTGATTGCTATTCCTAAACCAGGAAAACCCGCTGACGATCCAAAGAGTTTCGGCCAATCTCCCTTCTCTGCCAAACTTACAAAACTGTTTCAACGAATGCTGCTTAACCGCCTCGCTGGCGTTGTTGATCCCAAACTCATCACTGAGCAAGCAGGCTTCAGACCTGGTAAGTCGTGCTGTAGCCAGACGCTCAAGCTCACACAATTTATTGAGGATGGGTTTGAGACTAGCAATGTCACTGGGGTTGTGTTCGTAGATTTGTCAGCGGCTTATGACACGGTAAATTTAAGAAGACTATTGTGGAAGGTAGGAGATCTAACCGGTGACCGAAAATTTGTCAAGATCCTTAGCGAGCTTCTCCATAACCGCCGATTTCAGGTCCACCTTCTAGTAGATGGCGATTGCAAAGAAATGGTCTACCACGAATGACCAGCCTCGGAGTCCTAATACATCACGCTTCATATACGCAGACGATCTGACGTTAGCGTCACAAACTGAGGAAGCTGAAACTAATATAATGGCAGCTTTAAGCACTCTTGGGCAGTACTATAATTCTAATGCGTTAAAGCCCAAACCAGCCAAAACTCAGGCTTTCGCTTTTCATCTTCGTACCAGAAAGGCGTCACGCGAACACAAAATCACCTGGGAAGGAGTTCAAATATCTCACTGCAACTATCCTAAATATCTTGGTGTGGCATTGGATCGGGCTTTGACTTATAAAACCAATTGCCAGAACATCAGGAAAAAAGTAAGCAGTCGCAACAATCTCTTGCGAAAGCTGACCTCAACTATATAGGGAGCCTCACAACAAGTTTTAAGAACCACTGGCCTTGCACTTTGTTCTTCCGCCGGTGAATATGCCAGTCCAGTTTGGAATCGCTCTGCCCATGCCAAACTAGTGGATACATTTTTAAACGATACCTGTCGAACGATAACGGGCTGCCTAAAGCCAACTCCGATTAGTAAGCTGTATCCATTACCAGGAATTGCACCTCCGCATATCAGGAGAGATGTGACAAGCTCCATTGAAAAGGCAAAGCAGGAAACCGATGCTAGACACCCCGTTTGGCAACTACCCAGCTCCACAGAAACTGAAAAGTCGTAAAAGCGTTCTGTCTACAGTCTCACTTTTAGCAGACGACCCAGTAAAAGCTAGATCATGCCTGTGGAAAGAAGCCGCTTCAGCCGTGGCTCGGCTACACACCGGCAAAAGAAACCCTCCCTCCCGGCAGCGACCTCCAGTGGTCTGTTTGGAAATCACTGAACCGACTTCGTACGCAGGTTGGTCGCTGCAAGGAAAACCTGTGTTGGTGGGGCTACAGTGACTCAGAACAGTGCCTTTGTGGTGCTGTCCCACAGAGTATGACTCACCTCCTGAACTGCCCTGCGTGCCGCGCCACCTGCACGCTAGAAGATCTTTGGGCAGCCACTCCTAACGCAATTTGTATGGCAAACTTTTGGGCTGAGAAAATTTGATTCGCCGCAACACGCAAAGAAGAAGAAGAAGACTGTTCATATAGATAAAACACTTCGAACAAATTTAGGCCCATAGTGAATACTAGATTTTGTTGCGGAAAGGATAATGCCTCAACGTTTTGACCAAAAACTATGGTCGTATTTATTTATTTAACAGTTTAATGTTCACAAAAACGTCATAAAAAAGAACGAAGACTCAACTGGCACTGTTTATTTCTAAAAAGAAATTTCTTACAGTAGACTTACAGAAGTGTTTTCATTTCATCATCTGCCTAGCCTTATCCCTAATATAGGGGGTTTTTACACAGAGCGACTGTCATCTGACCTCCGCAACCCAGAAAAAAAACCAGACCCAATCCTTGATTAGGTCAGAGTTTTCAAGCCGCCAATGCTTAGCACTGGCCTCTGACATGGCTTAACGCCTATATCTACGGTATTAAACGATATTAACCGGGACCTACGGCTTAACGTGCCTTCCGAAGCACAGAAAAAGCACCGAATAAAAGTACATATGAAATTCGAAAACCGAAAAACACATTGGTACTTGGTGGGATTCGAACCACGACCTCCCGTTCAGAAGGCAGCGGCCCTATCCGCTACACCATCGAGCTCTCTAATGATACGCGGATAAAACATGGTATATTTTGACAGGGAAATGATGATGCTCTTTAACTCTTCTTTTGAAGATTGCGGTAGGCGATGGATTTCCTCAGGAGCTCGGAGTTGACACACAGCCGCACAATATATGAGATCACTGACTTATATTATATTACTAGGGAAATATTCACTATGAATAATACTAGTTTATCGTTTAATAATAAAATTTAGGTCCATTATAACTTAGGCAAAAAACTGACATAATAGCAATACACGAAGATCGTTTTTTCTAAAATTAATACTATTATTATTTCCAAGACTTGTCAAAGTTTTCCTAACGGGTTGTCGGTAATTTACCTACCCCGTAATTGATAGAGGTTTGTTTATAGGTAAGTAATATTATTTATTTACTTATTAACAAATTATTTTACTTAGTCATCCATTTTTTGTACACTCTTAGAATAGTAGGTCGTTTCCAGACCCACCCACGCTTAACGATTTTGTGCCGTACTTTTTTCTTTCAATGTATCACAATCATGATATAATCACGCCTTTATCCATAAAGGGGTAGATATAGCGTAAACAACTTAAACTAAGGTCGTTCCGCCACGTATGACAAAGTTTTGAGGGTTATTTAAGATAGATTTGTAGGTATATTTCTGTAGTGACAGGTTGTCATCCAATCGCCTAAATAACAGTACACTGAAACCTTCGAATCCCTTAGCTGGTTTTTACAGCATACCCGGGATATGCAGCTGGCAAATTCTATGTTTTTCTCTCGCTCCCAGTCCAGCATGGAAGTCTTTCAAAGTAACAGTTTCTAAATAACAGTTTACAAGAATTCACAGCTCTATTTCCATTGGGATAACATTATGCGAATAGTGCACCTATTAGACAGTCCGGAGCAAGACTCCCACATTTACTGTGTGTCCTCAGTCAATATTGGACATTAACATGCGGAAATTATCCTGAGATGTCTGTCTGAGAGATATGTACGTAATTTAAGGTCCAAGGAGCTTTGATATACGTATGCATGGTTTAGTATGAGGTTTAGCATGAGCCCGATGGTGTAGTGGATAGGGCCGCTGCCTCCTGAGCGGGAGGTCGAGGTTCGAATCCCACCACGTACTTACTACCTAATGTGTTTTTCGGTTTTCGAATTTCATATGTACATTTATTCGCTGCTCTTTCCGTGCTTCGGAAGGCACGTTAAGCCGTTGGTCCCGGTTAATATCGTTTAACACCGTAGATAATAGTCGTTAAGCCACATCAGAGGCCAGTGCTATGCATTGACGGCGTGAAAACTCTGACCTAATCTAGGATTAGGTCTGGTTTCCCTTCTGGGTTGCGGAGGTCAGATGGCAGTCGCTCTGTGTTAAAACCAGAACCCTCGTTCAATTACCTCGTACAAACATAGTATTGCTTAAATCTTAAATTATCCAAATATAACTCTAATTGGTCTTTCTTTGTATTTTTGCCACAAACGTTCTAAAAGAATATATTTAAGTTAACATTCGAGCTAGTAACAGGATCTATCTGAGTATTACAAATTGAATGTTGTGCTGACACTATATTATCAGGGGTAATGGTTGAAGAAAAAGAGGCATTCGTACAATCAGTAACCCTGGTCCCGAAAAAACTGCATATTAGAGTTTTCTATACCAATAGTATTCAGTATGTCTTTGAATAGAATCAGCATGCCATATCCATTCAGACACCCCGTATCTCTGTAAATCATGGAAAATTCAAACTCTAGATTTTTGTTATAGTCTAGTAAGTAAGCATATTCGTGTTTCTCTATGTCTTTACAGAGTAAATTATTAAAGCATTCTATTCGAGAGTTAAATAAATTTGTAAATTTCCCACGTAGGTGAGCAAATTATTACATTTGTGTGTTTTACAACTGCCAAAGTCTCTCTTATAAACAATACCAAGTCCGAATAATTATTAGTTGTGCAAAAGTCCTCGTCACTCAAAAGCACTATGCAATAGTCCATCATGGTGTAGTCGATCAACTTTGAATCTAAGCCCGCGAAGAGGTGTCTAGTTCCACAATTTGTCATATTATAATGACAAAATTGGTATTCTCCAAGAAGAGTAGCTTGTGCTGCTGACAATACTTTATTCGATTTTTCGGCACTCAATAGGCATATCTTAGGCCTAGGTCTCTAGAGTCATATGAAATTCTGATAGGTTTTGTCATCAGCGTGGTGTTTTCGACCGTAGATAATGGAGCTGGCAATTCAACAGTTTGTATGTTCTGAGTTGGTAGAGTTGAATTAAATGCTTGAATTTTGAATGTTTCCTCTGGTTTACCATACACGGGCATAGTCTTGTTCAATGTTGATTTTACATGCTTTTTCTTGCTGGAAGATGTAAGGCACAACTTTCCCAGATATTCACATTTCTTAGCGTATGTCGCTATTTCTTCTTTTAATTTATAGTTCTCATATAACATATTCGTTATTTCACTATCAGCTGAAGCAAGTTGGGATTCCTAAAAAATATGTCAAAGAAAATATATCTAAAAATATATCACACCGTTACATAATTGGTCACTTATTCCAAATATAACCTCAAATATTTTTTTTATCATACCAGTTAGTCCAATAACTATTAATTCTGAAATCATAAAAAAAAAGTAAGCGCGCTTGAATTTCAGACTGCTACAAATCTGGATAAATACTATCTAGGCGGACCCAAACAAAATACCAAAAGAGTTAGTTTACCGCAATTATTTATATTTCAAATGTAAAATATAACTGGCCTATTAATGCAATATTCACCACGTTTGGCAGATGTAATCTCCTTCTTCATCTGTCGAGTGGGTATCGAGTCTATCGACCCGATGAACCCTGGTGTCAGAGTTTTAAAACCACCTAGTACCACAACTATCAGGCCTCTGATATGGTTTGAGTAACGACCACTATCAAAGACAGCGACCAGGACCGACGGCTTAACGTGCCCTCCAAAGCATGAAATCTTTTACTTTTCGGATAATCAGGTGATTCAGCCTGTAATGTCCTAACCGAATTGGGGAAAATTCACAAAGTGATAAATTCTCAACTATCAACTTTGTGTTTCCCCATTGGAATTGAACCTAGGACCTCCAGATCGGGAGTCCATAGCACTAGCCACTAGACCACGGTGGCAGTTAATGCCGTTGCTAGATCTACGAGAAGGTAAATTCCGCCCTTCCTTACTCCGTGGTTGATACATGCACTCCTTTATAGCGTTTGGTAGGCAGAACGTAAAGCGCCTAGTAATAGACGTAAACATATTGAGGGCAATTTTAGATTGAAATGTGTATCGCTATAGACAGGTTCGCAGCCCATCACCTAAATCGCAATATACCATAGGCATAGCCAGGAGGGGGGTTTTAGGGTTCAAACTCCCCGAAATCCAACCAGCCACCAAGGTTAAAAGAAGTTTTGTTACTCGACTTATGTGAAAAAAAAAATTCGCGCTCGCTGGAATTTACTGTTCTGTTGCAAATTTTCCCGTGGAGTTTAGGTACCTACTTGGAAAAAAAAATTGTGTTTGTTTCCTTCGCGATACGTTTCAATGTACTCTTCCAATTTTTTTAACATGTAGTTTCGGTACATGGACTGCCAAATATTTTACAAAAAAAAAACGCATGCATGAACAATTTGTACCGGTTTGGTTGAACCCTCTCCGAAACTATATTCCGGCTACGCCTATGCTTTTAAAGAATACCACATTCTATGTTTTTCTTTCTCTCTCAGTCCAACATGGTTGTTGGAACCATTTCCAATTTGCATGGTAATGCCTCCCATAACCGTGATTAAACAATATCTGCTGCAACTATCGACTATGAAACTACTCATAAATATTCACAAGCTTTTCCTTTAACCAGTGAAAATTTGAATTATGAAAAGACTAGGAACTTTTCGAGCTAAACAAATTATTGACTAAAGTAACCAAGACTCATTTCATTACATAATTTTACAACAATGTTTAGTTTTATCAAAGCAGATAAGTGGATGCAGCGGCTAAGCGGATCATGAAAAATGATATTTAGACGTTAATTATGTCATCAAAATAAGTATTAATTACAAGGTTCTTCTTCTGTCGAGTGGGTATCGAGTCTATCGACCCGATGATTCCTGGTGTCAGAAGTTTTAAATCGCCTAGTAGCACAGCTATCAGGCCTCTGACATGGTTTGAGTAACGACCACTATCAAAGACAGCGACCGGGACCGACTGCTTAACGTGCCCTCCGAAGCACGAAATCTTTTAATTTTTTGGACACTTAGGTGATTCAGCCTGCAAAATCCTAACCAAATATGGGAAAACTTCACAAAGGGATAAATTCTCAAATATCAACTTTGTGTTAACAACTGGGAATCGAACCCAGGACCTCCGGATCTCCTCGCCAACAAACTGTTTCAGTTTGGCGAGATATTTGTGTATGTTTATGTATGAACCTTTATGTTAAAAAAAAATCAGGAGTCCATGGCACTAGCCACTAGACCACGGAGGCAATTACAAGGTTAATCTGACATTCGGTATCCAAATAGTAATAACCGGTATACCATACCTTGGATTTGCAAGCAGTAAAAGTAGTAGCATTTATCTTAGTTATTTTATTTGGATATCAATAAAGCTACTATTTACTGCACTAATTTTGACCGCTGATGGGAAAGTTATAGTATTTCCTTTAGAATAAAAGTAAACAAAGTTTCATGTCGTTTTATTCAAAAACACATAACAAAAATAAATGATACATCAACTCCCAAGCCTTATCCCGTATCTTACGGGGTTGGCTACCTAATCTAGGGGATTGAACGAGGATACTAGTTATTACACAGAGCGACTGCCATCTGACCTCCGGAACCCAGAAGGGAAACCATACCCAATCCTAGATTAGGTCAGAGTTTTTAAACCGCCAATGCTTATCACTGGCCTCTGATATGGCCTAACGACTAATATCTACGGTATTATACGATATTAACCTGTACCAAAGGATTAACGTGCCTTCCGAAGCACGAAAAAAGCGCCGAATAAACGTACATATGAAATTCGGAAACCGAGATACACATTGGTACGTGGTGGGATTCGAACCACGACCTTCCGCTCAGGAGGCAGCGGCCCTATCCACTACACCATCAGGCTCTTAAATAAATGATACGTATTAGAAAACTTGTTAAACTACTATAAATAACTATTTCATTATGTTGTCATATCTAATAGCTAAAATTTATGTTAGAAACAACATCTTTGATTAAAAGACACAAAACTTTGCTTACCTTTATTCTAAAACTTAGTTGGAAATACTTAGTTTTAAATAAGTTAGTAGTGTCTTTGAAACTTCGATCCAAAGAGTTGCTCCTGTACTTATTTACAATGTTCATCGATTGCCCTAATTAACTGTTTCTACGAAACGTTATTTCCGAGGGAAGTTGTCACTTCGATAATAGTTTAGTGTTCAAACTAATGGCAAAGTATGCTTAGTTCATAATAAACATACATACATTTAATCACGCCTTTATCCCTAATGCCTACCCAGAGCGTAAACGACATAAAAAAGGCCGTTCCGCCACGTCTGACAAAGTTTTGAGGGTAAGATAGATTTGTAGGTATACTGCTTTAGTGACAGGTTGTCAGCCTCTCGCTTAATTGCAATATACAGAAACCCTCGGATCCCTTAGCTGGTTTTTACAGCATGCCCGGGTGGAAATGCAGTTGGCACATTCTATGTTTTTCTCTCGCTCCCATTCCAGCATGGAAGAAGTTCATAGAAGTTCATGATAAATAGTTTAATTTAGTGCTTTTAATGAGACAGCGTCAATTTAAATAGACAGACAGAACTTCTTCTTCTTCTGTCGAGTGGGTATCGAGTCTATCGACCCGATGAACGAACGAACGAACGACGACCTGGTGTCAGAGTTTTTAAATCGCCTAGTAGCACAACCATAAGGCCTGTGACAGTACAGTATACTTTCGATTGTTTATTTTATTCTTATTTAAATATACTGTCGACAATATTGATACAATCGTAACTATTGATGTTATCTAGAAGTATAAAAACAATCGATAGCTATCGATTGTTCAATCGATAGTGCTCTATCGTTTGACAACACTACCATGCAGCGCCCTAGCCCACGCTCATTTAAGTCCTCGCCATTCCGCACAGTGCAAATAAACGAGCCTGGACTTTTACTTACAACTGGTACTTGAATGTTTGCCAATATTTCTCGGCTGACCTTACACAGGGTGTCCCTAATTCGGCTGTTGTACGCTACTCAGATCTGGAGTGTTGCTGGTTACCATTTATACATACGAGTACATACATATAATCACGCCTTTATCCCTTATTATCCCCTTAAGGGTAGGCAGACCGTAAACGACCTGAATTAAGGTCTTTCCGCCACTTCTGACGAAGTTTTGAGGGTTTTTAAGATAGGTTTGTATGTATATTGCTGTAGTGACAGGCTATTAGCCCATCGCCTAAATCGCAATATACTGAAACTCTCCGATCCCTTAGCTGGTTTTACAGCATGCCTGGGAGGAAATGCAGCTGGCACATTCTGTGTTTTTCTCTCGCTCAGCTCACCTAGGTCAGCATGAAAGAACCACCATTACCATTTATTCTGCTGAGAAATCGCACGATGTATTTAGAATGAACTGGGTCTGAGCTGAATATTTAGAACTATAAAAGATTTGCTCGCAGACATGCAATAATAACTTTGTAACTTGTTTAATAAGACCTTTCAGGACGATTTGAATTAAATAGAAGTGGCTTTACTAGCTACAACAGAGTTTTGAAATTTAGGTAAAAAAACTGAGACAATTGTCAAAATTTCTTCTTTTAAATTCCTAGCTCACCATTTATTCATCATCTCCCTAGCCTTATCCCGTATCTCGGGGTTGGCTACCTAATCTAGGGGATTGAACGAGGGTACTGGTAGCTCACCATTTATTGTCTGTTGAAAATAAGAAAATGTGTGAATTAATTATTTCGATACGACAGTAGTTACCGAGATATAGAATTTCAAAATAAGCGCATGCCTTAGCCCGTTAACCGGCTGCTCCACTCGTTTGTACTGCGCGCGTGTCAAGTAAAGCGTCACGCGCGACTGCTGTTTCTTAGAAAATTAAACCATACTACGGTAGCGGCACGGCAATTGACGCAAATTTTGACGAAATTTAAATTAAAAAAATACATCATCATCTTCCTAGCCTTATCCCGTATCCGACAGGGTTGGCTACCTAATCTAGGGGATTGAACGACTATACTGGATTTACACAGAGCGACTGCCATCTGACCTCCGCAACCCAGAAGGGAAACCAGACCCAATCGTAGATTAGGTCAGAGTTCTTAAGCCGCCAATGCTTAGCACTGACCTCTGACATGACTTAACGACTAATATCTACGGTATTAAACGATATTAACCGGCACCAACGGCTTAACGTGCCTTCCGAAGCACGGAACGAAATTTACATACATACATACATAAAATCACACCTTTATAACTTACAGGGTAGGCGAAGCGTTAAACGCCTCGTAAAAGGCGCTTCCGCCACGTCAGTCAAAAATTAAGGGCGATTTTAGATTGTAATTTGTATTACTACAGTGACAGGTTTTCAGCCCATCGCCTAAATTACAATACACAGTAACCCACAAGTCCCTTTTGCTGACTTCTACAGCATGCCCGGGAGGAAGGGCAGCTAGAACATTCTATGTTTTTCTATCTCTCCCAGTCCAGCATGGAATTTAAATGGCTCTACAATCATAAGTACAGAAGATTTTGGAATGAAACAAAAACTAAAGCTCGTTTTTATAAAGCGATCTTAAGATTGAGAGTAAGTATAGGTAGATTTGACAGGCCATATTGTATTGAAATGAAATTTCTGATACGAACTCAAACTAGCTGTCAATCTTATGTGCTGTTTATCAATACGGGCCTAAGTATTGAATTTGGAGACAACATACTTACAATCACACCTTTATCCTTATTGGGGTAGGCAGAGCGAAAACGACCTAAACAAAGGTCGTCCCGCCACGTCTGACAATATTTTGAGGGTTATTTAAGATAGATTTGTAGGTATATTGCTGTAGTGACGGGTTGTCAGCCCATCGCCTAAATTGCAATATACAAAAACCCTCGGATCCCTTAGCTGGTTTTTACAGCATGCCCGGGAGGAAATGCAGCTGGCACATTCTGTGTTTTTCTCTCGCTCCCAGGCCAGCATTTTGGAGACTAACTCTACTATAACACATTTAAGCTAATTCACGGACCTTTTCACACTTCTCATTCTAAGCTAAGCTACATTCACATGGCAACAGGAAGCTTGATACAGCAATTTTTTGAATTCTGAAATCATATTTGTCCTTATTGTCATTCAAGCGGAATAAATTAAATTGTTAGCAATTAATGAACACGTCAATTTAGTTGCCAAGTGGCGAAAGAAATAATTAAATTTCCATAGGCATTTTCCTCGAGCATCAAAATTGTTGAATATTTTCGGAATGTTTCTATTTCGTAAGATATTTTTGCGGTTCATCATTATTCAGATTATCAAAATTCCAAAGAGGTAGACTTATTTTACTTTATATTTTTTTTATACGAAAGCTAAAGGTATTAAAAAAAACCATGCTGGACTGAGAGAGAGAGAAAAACCTAAAATATATAAAAAAAAAAATGGTATTTATTTGTAACTTACGGTTTACAATCGTGTTTGCCTGACCCCCAAACTAGGTTTCCCTGTGCTATGGGAGGCCAGTCTTTCATCCAAGATGTACATTTTAAAGTAAACGTTATTAGTTATTACACTTACATCACAAATTTTTTTAATATGCCAGCTGCGTTTACTCTCGAACATGCTGTAAATATCAGCTAAGGGATCCGACGGTTTCAGTATATTGCAATGTACGCGGTTGGCTGACAACCTGTAACTACAGCAATATCCCTACATATATATCTTAAATAACCAATCAAGACTTTATCGGAAGTGGCAGAGCGACCTTTGTTTAGGCCATATGCGCTCTGCCTGCCCCATTAGGGATAAAGACGTGATTGTATGTATATCAGAAAAAGAGTCCATTTTAACCAGGATCTTATGCCTTGAATATCGAAAAGATATGAGGGTCATGAACATCCTATAATGACTCTCTCATAGGAATCAAAGAACTGAATAGAGAGGAAAATTAAATTAAATCACGGAAGCGGTTATACTCTTTAAATAATATTATCCGCAGTAATAACTACATAGAATAGGTTTAAACAACGCAAATTCTTTTCAAAATGGCTGCTTTCCACTGACCACAATTTAAAATATCTACATACATACATACATAAAATCACGCCTTTATACCTTGCGGGGTAGGCAGAGCGTTAAACGCCTAGTATAAGGCGCTTTCGCCACGTCTGACAAAAATTGAGGGCAATTTTAGATTGAACTGTGTATTGCTATAGTGACAGGTTGTCAGCCCATCGCCTAAATTACAATACACTGTAACCCTCGAGTCCCTTTTGCTGTCTTCTACAGCATGCCCGGGAGGAAGGGCAGCTGGAACATGCTATGTTTTTCTATCTCTCCCAGTCCAGCATGGAAGGAATATCTACTTACCGAATAAATACTAGTAAAATGCCAGCTTACTCTCAAATCTCGCCCCGGTCATTATCCGGGTGTAGGCTCCCTTGGAACAATAAAAACAAATTGAGGAACATTCCAGTTCTCATGAAACAGTAGCTGGGAAGGAAACGCAGATATAAAAGCGTTTGGTTAACTGAGCGCGTAGCAACCGCTTGAAATCTGTTGACGGATGATACATACATACATAAATCACGCCTTTATCCCTTACGGGGTAGGCAGAGCGTTTAACGCCTCGTAAAAGGCGCTTTCGCCACGTCTGACAAAAATTGAGGACAATTTTAGATTGTAATATGTATTGCTTTAGTGACAGGTGATACAAAATACTTAAATGTTATTTTATTTATATTTCTACATACATACCAAGTGTACCTAAGGGACAGCGTCCCGCAAACTGATAGGGGTTGCTCAGTCAGTGACACTGAACAACAATCAGCAAGTTTCTTTTTCAGGAAGTGAAATGAATAATTGGCTTTTCCATACAAATTATCTAATCGAGGTAGGTGAACATTTGGTTTGGAAAATCCATTTATTTTTTTACATCCTTAAAAAACCTGCTGCTAGTTGTTCAGTATCGTTGACTGAGGAACCACTATCAGTTTGCGGGGCGGTGTTCTTTACACCTGGTATAATCACGACTTATATTCAATGGAGTTAATAAAAAAAAAAGTTCCGTTCTTTGGCACAGTAAATTCGAAAAACTGTTATATGTGAAGTCGACAAATCCGTATAAGATCCACCTGGTTGACGATGGTCTGAATAACCCAAATTCAGAATATCATGCCCCTTGTTTTGATTTAATATTGTTTTGCTCTTGACTCTATTTATTAAGTCAAGATAAAATAAAGGATGGAGTTAGCTGACCCAAAAACATTCAAGTCACTGGCATTGCCCGTCTCATCAGTGATACATTATTTACTACATAGGTAAGTAATACGTAATATTCTTCCATGTTCAAACATAGAATGTGCCAGCTACATTTCCTCCCGAGTATGCAGTAAATTCCAGCTAAGGAATTCCAGGGTTTCGGTATATTGCAATTTAGGAGATGGGCTGAAAACTGTCACTACAGCAATATATCGACAAATCTATCTTAAATAACCTTCAAAATGTTATCCTGGGTGACCTTTGTTTAGATCGTTAACTGCCCACGTACCCCATAAAGGCTTGATTATATGTATGCATGTAAGTAAGTAGATTTTTCCACCTGAATGCGAAAATTTATGTGCAAAGTATATTATTTTCCCAAAAAAGCGTATATAAAAATGTTTTCCCAATGTGGTCATTCATTATAATAACTGTTGTTGCTAAGTGACACTAATTTATATACACTTTTAATAAATAACCACAAAAAACTGCCCAGTTGGGTGACAATGTGTTTAGCCCAAAATTAAATAATCATTTTTAAAATGTTTTGTGTTAAGTAACGTGAATAAATCCAAATTCTGTTGCTGCCTTCAATACAAATTTATCCCTTGTTCGACGAATCATTATACAAATTAATCTAAAAACCAAAAATTAGGCTCTCAAAATGTATTAGGAATCACTGAGTAAATTAGGTAATAATCTGCTTTTTTAAAATCCCGCGCCAGACACATAATTTTATTTTATTACTTTTTAATAGGGACCTAATTTTTTCAATAGCTTTATCTCTCGTGAACTACCACCGTAATACAATTTTAGTACTTACTTAGCCGTTAATTATTAAGGTTAAACTCAATTCATAGTTTTAATTAACGCAGATGAGTTTTGGATAAAAATACTTAGTTTAAATAACGTAGTATGCCTGTTTTCTCATATATTATCCTTTAAATTATAAAAAAGTTGATTTTTTTAACATTCTTGCACGGAGCTTTCGTCGTCAATACGCATTAAAAGAGCTGAAAGTAAGAATTTGACATACTATTTGATATTATCAAGACGAGTACAATACCAGGTGTAAGGGACAGCGTCGCGCAACCTGTAGTAAGGCAGCTTTTTGTGGTTTAGTGTGTTTTGAGGAAACACAGAAATGTACCTCCCCCAGACCCTCGAAGCCGGAGAAATAACCCACCTACTGTTCCACACAACACTGTTTTTGCTGAGCACCAATTTTACGTTTTGAGTAATTATTTATATACAAAGATAAACGATTCCATAAAAATTGTCAACCTGTCAAAATTTCAACTTAAATATAAACTAATTAATTGGCTTATGACTACAAAAAACTACGATACAACAGAACAACTGCTAATATTTATTTCATAACAAGTAACAGCTCTAAAATCCTTAAAATTTATTTTTTATTTTATCACACACATACACACGCACACACACACACACACACATTGGTACACATATAACTAACTATACAATATGTGTCTAACTTGAAATAATATTTTTTCACTTGTAAAGCACACATCACACAAAGGTCCGCTGTTCAAAAGGACAGCACGCTTTCTGTCTCCCAAGATACAGGTTCTAACCTAGTTTGGGAGGCAGAGTTTCACAGTCACTTAAACTTGTTCGTTCTTAAATGTTTTAAAAAACTATGTAACTAAATGTAAGTGCATTAGGTTTTTTTTTATATTTTTTGCTTAAATAAAGCTTTTTATTATTATTATTATTAAGGGGTTACTCGGTCAACGGAACTGAACAACTATCAGCAGGATTTTTTTTCAGGAAATGAAAAACAAAATGGCTTTTCCATACCAAATGTCCACCTCAATCAGAGAATTTGTATGGAAATGGCAATTTTATTCTCACTTCCTGAAAGAATTTTCTAAAAGGTGATAGTTGTTCAGTGTCGTTGACTGAGCAACCCCTATCAGTTTGCGAGATGTTGTCCTTTACAACCCGTATGGTAGATCCAAGATGTAGATCACATTTGTTAATTTTACTAACGCAGATTCGAATCCTGTCTGAGGGCAGTCAAATTAATGTGACTAATCATCTTAACTGTAATACAGGTGTAACCTGGAAAATCACAATGGCCAATTTACATTACAGTATAAACTTTATAGCGACGGTAAAACCTATTTCACTAGCGAAAAACTTGTTGTGAATAATAAAGCAATTAAACAGTTTCCAGCACTATAGTAAAAGGCTAAAATTTCAAATCAAAGGTCGAGGGTAAAGTTTATTTTGTATTGTTTCAAAATTCAAACTAGATTTAATTTTAATATTGGTAACTCAATTTCAGTTTCAGGCAGGTAAGGGTTTCGCTTTTAATTTTATCTTGCTATTAAATAGCATGCTGTTTGACTTTGATATCTTTAATTAAAATAACTATTACGTTTTTAAATTGTTTTAGTTATTTTATTTAGGTAGGGTATGTATGATTCTGTCGCTGTGTGCATGGGAATGCACGTGTCTTTCAGGCATTCAACATCGCTTTGGGGGATTGATGTATGTAACAACACTTGTACCCGTTTCACAATAATTTACGTTTATTTGCCGACCGGTTTCGCTAATACAGCATATTCAGGGTGGGTTATATACACTGGTCCTGCATTGTATTTACATAATTATGTAAATAACCATGTAATAATAATAAGAACTATATAAATAACCCATCCTGAAGATGCTGTATTAGCGAAACCTGTCGGTGAATAAACGAAAATTATTGAGAAAGGTGTAGAACTGTTGTTACATACATCAATCCCCCAAAGTGATTATGGCGTTTCACCGAGTGACAATCGCAAGTATAAATAAAAAATAACATTTAACATCGTGTCGGACAGTACTGGCACAGCCACTGGCCTAAATTTTGAGTCAATGGCCAAGGCAAATTAATACAGGAGTGTATCATCTATAAGAGAGCCCGATGTTGTAGATGATAGGGCCGCTGCCTCCTGCGCGGAAGGTCGTGGTTTGAATCCCACCACGTACCAATGTATTTTTAGGTCTTCGAATTTCACATGTACGTTTATTCGGCGCTTTTTCCATGCTTCGGAAAGCACGTTAAGCCTTAGATATTAGTCGTTCAGCCATATTAGAGGCCAGTGCTAAGTATTGACGGCTTGAAAATTCAGACCTAATCTAGGATTGGGTCTGGTTTCCCTTCTGGGTTGCGGAGGTCAGATGGCAGTCGCTCTGTGTAAAAACCAGTACCCTCGTTCTATCCCTAGATTAGATAGCCGACCCCGTAAGATACGAGATAAGGCTAGGGAGATGATGAGCTATCTACTTATAAATATGAGCAGTTTTTATACCTTCCTTTTCTTAAAAATTAGGTATTTCATTAGCGGGATATTTACTTAAAGTTAGAAAAAAAAAAAAATGGTTTGTGTGAGGTTTACTCCAGTAAGGGTTTTCTATTTTTAAATCAACTAACATATTACAATATGGCTTACCAAAATCTTCCAAGTATTTCACACTTAAATGCGAGTGTCTTTCACGTCTAGTTAATTTGCTTGCAAGGTGTCACCCAGCGCGGTGAATTCCTAAGATCTTCGCATAGCTGAGCTGACACCTCAACATTAACACAGGTTATTTAGAGGTAAAACAACATTCAGTTTCATTGCCCTTCGTCAGAAATGTAAAGTAATGTACGTGTCTCACTTTGTTTCCAAAAATTTAGAATAATGTATCTCACTTCGTTGCGTCTCGTCTCGTAACAAAATGTATAATTATTTACCTCACCTACACTTTCTTCGAAACGCGATCCACACTTAATATTTTGAATGTGAAAATGAATTTGTTTGTAACTCTTTCACAAGGTATGGAGCTTAGTATAGATGGTAGGTATGATGTACTATGAATAAAATGTGAATAAACATACATATGGAATGTGCCAGCAAAATTTCCTCCCGGACATTCTGTAAAAGCCAGCTAAGGAATTCGAGGGTTTCAGTATATTGCAATTTAGGCCATGAGCTGACAACCTGTTACAACAGCAATATACCTAAATATCTATCTTAAATAACCATCAAAACTTTGTCAGACGTGGCGGAACGACATTTGATTAGGTCGTTTACGCTCTGCCTACCCCATTAGGGATAAAGGCGTAATTATATGTATGTATGTATCTTACATCATTGAGTCAACAGAGTGAGTGTGTTTGTTTGTAACAAGTTTCAGGTAAGAGACACTATCACGTACAAGAGGAAGGAGCTCTTTTCCTCCTCGTTAGCAAGTTATAGGAACTTTCAAACTATATGCTCCTGTTGAACTCAAAAACTGTACTTACATACACACATATAATCACGCCTTTATTCCTAATGGGGTAGGCAGAGCGTTAAGGACATAAAAAAGGTCGTTTCGCCACGTCTGACAAAGATTTGAGGGTTATTTAAGATAGATTTGTAGGTATATTGCTGTAGTGGCAGTTTGTCAGCCTATCGCCTAAATTGCAATATACTGTACACGAATCACTTAGCTGGTTTTTACAGCCTTCCCGGGAGGAAATGTAGCTGGCACATTCAATGTTTTCCTCTCGCTCCCAGTCCAACATGGTAGATTCAAACTATATGGTCCTGTTGAACTCAAATTCTGTGTACGCAGTAAAACAAGCTTTGTTTCTTTTAAACTACGTCTTGTACCAATTACAAAACATTTCTATTAAAATAGCCTAAGGCACATGGCATACTGGATGAGTCGAGACGGCGGCAAAAAAAAAATATGTATGTATGTTATTTAACCATTTATTGTACACAGAAATATACAAATACAAATCTTTCTTGAATGGCTCTCAAGACTTTGTCAGTCGCGGCGGAACCACCTTTGTTTAGGTCGTTTACGCTCTGCCTACCCCATTAGGGATATAGGCGTGATTATATGTATGTATGTATGTCGAATTATACAAAGAACAAAATACAACAGGAACTAAGACGAAACAGGTACTGCTTATTTCTAAGAATATATTCCTTACAGAAATTAAAACAGCAAGAAACGGTACGCGAATAAGACTCTAGGGCTCGTAATTCTAAATCGCACTCAAATTGAGAGCGATATTAAGTATGGATTTGACAAACGATTTTGTACTGAAATGACATTTCTGATACGGACTCATACTCGCTGTCACTCTCAGGTGCTGTTTATAAATACGGGCCTGAGTATAGATTCATTACAGCGCAGCTTCAAGTCGCGGTTACGTGAATTTTCATAGAAAATCTATCAGCCGCCGCCTCGACTCTTCTAGCATACCATGTGCCTAATAACGTTTCATAATACCAAGACGAAATAAAATGTTCCGATAGGGTATTAAAATTAATTTCCCATTAACCACACTGGAGTGTGAATTCTAGGAAACCAAATATTTCATATTACATACATACAGATAATCACGCCTTTATCTCAAATGGGGTAGTTCAAACAAAGGTTGTTCCGCTTCGTCTGACAAACTATTGAGGGTTATTTAAGATAGATTTGTAGTTATATTGCTGTAGTGACAGTTTGTCAGCCAATCGTCTAAATTACAAGATACTAAATTCCTCGTATCCCTTAGCTGGTTTTTACAGCATGCCCAGGAGGAAATGCAGTTCGCACATTCTATGTTTTTCTCTCGTTCCCAAATCATATTACAGGGTTACAAATAGGTCACGATGGTCCCAAACCACAAAAGGTCGCAAGATTGCGGCACAAGTTTGTGTTTCCTTTACCCCCAGGCTCTCAGTGTCTAATCAACGTTGTGGTGCCAGGTCAACAACCTTCATTATGAAGGGTGATTTCAAGGGCTAAGAACAAACAATGTCTATTAATCAGGTGCTTTAGAAGAATATATTAAGAACTTCCATGCTGGACTGGGTGCGAGAGAAAAACATAGAATGTGCTAGCCGCATCTCCTCCCGGGCATGCTGTAAAAACCAGCTAAAGGATCCGAGAGTTTCAGTATATTGTAATTCAGGCGATGGGCTGACAACCTGTCACTACAACTATATACCAACAAATCTATCTCTAATTACCCTCAAAACTTTGTCAGACGTGGCGTAACGACCTTTGTTTAGGTCGTTTACGCTCTGCCTACCCCATTAGGGATAAAGGCGTGATTATATGTATGTATGTATTAAGAACTATTATTATACAGGATGTAAAAAAATACTGCGTTCCTTTAAATCACGTAATGTATTAGTGATATACAACGAAATACATGTGTATATTAAAAGGGTTGTAATAAAAGTTCCGAAAATTAATACAAAATTAACCTTTTTCAAAATATGAAATTCACTGTTTGAATAACTAACTTGTTGACCACATTTGTGCGAATAAAAAACAAAGAAATGACTGACTGTAAAACTAAAAGCTGCTTATGAATAATACATAACTTACTGTCGTAAATACTATTCTTCCAGCTTAATTTTTAAGTCACCGAAAATTATAATACTTCGTTTTATTAATTTCTCAATTGATCGAAAACTAAAAATTGCGAACAAATTAATTAATAACGTACTGACGGAAACACTTTTCTTCTAGCTTGATTTCCATTTGACCAAAAATTATATTACATCATTTTATCCATTAATCACGTGATAAAAAAAATAAAGTTTCGTACAATTATTTCGGAACTTACTGACGGAAATACTTTTCTTCTAGCTTAATTTAATTTTACCCCCCCCACTTTCGCGGTTCGGTCACTCACTTCGTTCGTTCGTTCTAAACTAACCTAACTTATTGAGTTAAATCTACGATAGGTAGTTATTTTTTTGTTGCGTGGGAATGCGCCCCCCCCCGCATCCCTGACCCTCCGCTTCGTAGTTTGCGACAGTTTTGACATATTAGCTTAAATTGGTTGTCAGACTGTAATATTACCAAGCATTTTTCGGATTTTTATTGAAATTTAGAGTAAAGATATATATTTTATAAACCAGAAATTGAAATTAAGTGAGTAAGAAAACAATTATTGTAGCAGTACATGTGCAGCTGGAAGTTCAGTATTTCGTTCACAAGTTTAGTTTTTTTTTTCATAGAAGCTTTAGATTTTTGTTCCTAAAATTATAATTTGAGAAGGTTGTGTTTGTTAGTTAATTATGTAATTATTTGTTTGTACGTGTTGTGTTTAGTGGCTGGTAATTCATTTAAACGCAGCTTAGTTAAAATTACAATAAGACACATTTCGCTAGAGATTCATTTGTTGTTCGGAACCTTTATTATTATCCATATAAAATCCGTCAAAAAAATATATTAAAATCTTATTTATTCCGTAAAACAGAAAAAAGTAAACCAACTGTTGTCATGCACACTTGTATCAGTATCTTAATGGCTACATCTAAAGGCACACCATCGATTCCAGTCTTCGGCTCTTCGCACCCAGTTTCAAACAGCTATCGATCACAGCAGCCATCAATCTTTCATGTTGGACTGAGAGCAAGAGAAAAACATAGCATGTGCAAGCCGCATGTCCTCCCGGGCTTGCTGTAAAAACCAGCTAAGGGATCTGAGGGGAGTTTCAGTATATTGCAATTTAGGCGATGGGCAGGCAACCTGTTACTACAGCAAAATACCTACAAATCTATCATCAAACCTTTTTCAGACATGGCGGAACAACCTATGTTCAGGTGGATTACGCTCTGCCTACCCCATTAGGGATAAAGGCGTGACTATATGTTTGTACCAATCATTGTAACTAAGAATCATATTTATAAAGCGATCTCAATATTGAGAGCAACATTAAGTATTCATTTGATAGTTCATTTTGTCCTGAAATGACATTTCTGATGTGAACTCAAATTGGCTGTTAATCTCAAGTGCGGATTATAATTACGGGCCTTAGAGTACATTGCTCCATCTGGCAAAAGAGCCTACCACAATACAAAATCACTTTATTGCGAAATAATTTTACCAGAATGACCTTTGATGCAAAGGGCTAAACGGTTCTGTGAGCCAAGCATTTTAATTTTAAATTCATTAAATTTGAGGTCTCGTCTTGGCCGTAATTCTCTTTTAATTTTAATTAAGGTTCAGCAACAGATGTTTGGAACTGACGCCGATTATAATTAGGGTATAAAATATCAGGCTGGACGAAGGTTCCGGCTGATATTGCTTTTGCTTAACAGATGTTATGCTGGTCAGGAAGTTGCTTTATTACTAAGAAATAAAGGGTTTAATTTAAAAAGTTGAGATGGAAGGCTTATTCCACAAACGAGGATTATACTTACTGAGGGGTAGGTCAGTGGGGTCAGGGAAAGTGTGGAGTGGAATACGTCTATTTATACATACATATAGCTACATTGAGAGCCCAATAGTGTAGGTAGTGGATAGGGCCACTGCCTCCTGAGCGTGAGGTCGTGGTTCAAATCCCACCACGTACCAATGTGTTTTTCGGTTTTCGAATTTCATATGTACGTTTATTCGGCCCTTTTACCTTGCTTCTGAAGGCACGTTAAGCCGTTTGTCCCAGTTAATATTGTTTATTAGTCGTTAAGCTATATCAGAGGACAGTGCTAAGCATTGACGGCTTGAAAACGCTGACCTAATCAAGGTTTGTGTCTGGTTTCCCTTCTGGGTTGCGGAGGTCAGATGGCAGTCGCTCTGTGTAAAAACCAGTACCCTCAATAGCCAACCTCGTGAGATACGGGATAAGGCTAGAAAATTGAAATAAATGACAGACATACATAATATATAATCACGCCTTTCTCCCTAATGAGGTATGTAGAGCGTAAACTACCTAAACAAAGGTCGTTCCGCCACGTCTGACATAGTTTTGAGGGTTATTTAAGACATATTCGTAGGTATGTTTCTGTAGTGACAGGTTATTAGCCCATCGCCTAAATTGGAATATACCGAAACCTTTGGACCCCTTAGCTAGTTTTTACAGCATGGCCAGCAGTGTCTTTCTCTCGCTCCCGGGCCAGCATGGAAGGTCTATTTATATGGTCTGGTAATTCTTCGCCACATTCACAGAGTGCGCTAAGTTTTCTCAGCTCAGTTTGTGTTAAGTCGAGTATGAGCATTGAAGGTTATTTAACAAGTTTGTGGTGCTTGTTTACATGCACACTGCAAGGATATTAAACTTAAGATAAAAGAAATTTCGCAAAATATCTCTTTCGCAAAATGTCCCTTGGTCTACTTGGTATTAAGGTACTTCCATGCTGGCCTGGGAGTGAGAGAAAAACATGGAATGTGCCAGCTGCATTTCCTCCCGAGCATGCTGTAAAAACCAGCTAAGGGATCTGAGGGTTTTAGTATTTTGTAATTTAGGCGATGGGCTGACAACCTATCACTACAGCAATATACGTACAAATCTATCTTGGAAAGCCCTTAAAACTTTATCAGACGTGGCGAAGCGACCTTTGTTTGGGTCGTTTGCGCTCTGCTCACCCCATTAGGGATAAAGGCGTGATTATATGCATGTATGTGTGTGTATGCATGTATTAAGGTACCGATAGAGTCTGAGTGGCGCCTCCTTGAGTAACGTTTTTTTTTAGGCTCTATCGGCACCTTAAGGGACATACTACGTCTATGCAAATATTCACAAGTTCGTAATTGCTCGTCTGGTCTGCAAATGAATCTTAATATCAGAAATAGGCTAAAAAATAATTAGGTGATTTAGATTACTTATTTGACTTGTTTTCCATGAAGTGAAATAAATATTGTAATTATAAAATTCCATAAATTTTTTTGGAGCTGATATCTCAGCAACCATTGGAGATAAGTAAAAAAGTGAAGGCCAAAAATAGACTAAATAAATAAATATAGGCGTAATAACCAAAAAACGGGACCTTCTCTCCCCCCCTCGGGCAGGTTTCGGAGGAATCAGGACTTTTAGTTTGTTTGTCTCCTGACTAGTCCACACAAAGATCCGAAGTCAAACTTCCTGCTTCGAACTTTTCCATCTAGATTTCCCTTATGAGCATTTATTTACCAATCTAAGCAATATATTCAGCAAGATACATACAAATCTATCTTAAATTACCACTTAAAACTTTGTATTTGGCGGAACGACCTTTGTTTAGATCGTTTACGCTCTTCCTACCCCATCAGGGATAAAAGCGTGATTATATGTATGCATGTATTTACCCATCTAAAATGGAAGTATGACCATTTCAATAATTTCTCGCCCCATTCAACAACCGTATTTAAAAATGGTAACCCCTCACAAACACATTACCTGACGATCACACGAGCAATTTAAAACTCAATCAAACTGGTATAAAGCAATAAATAAAACTGTGTTCCCTGTGGGACATTGGGATGGAAGAGGGACGAATGATTTTCCTCGAGTTTCGAGTTTTATATGGACTGCAGGCGGCTCGTGTTTTGAACCAATGTGATATACCGGGTTTAAGGGACATCGTTCCGCAAACTGATAGGGGTTGCTCAGTCAACGACGCTGAACAACTTCCACCAGGAATTTCTTTCAGGAAGTTAATATTTTATGGCTCTTCCATAAAAAAATACCACTTCGATCAGACAATTTGTATGAAAAAGCAAAAAGAAATCTTCCTGAAAGAATTTACTGGTGGAAATTGTTGCCGCTGTTGACTGAGCAACCGCTATCAGTTTGTGGTACGCTGTCCCATTCACCCAGTAAAAGGTATTTTAAAATTGTGTGTGTATTTTATGCACAACGATTGCAAATTATCGTTATAATTCATATCCGGCTGAGGTTTTATTGCGACTTGTCAATTCTGTCTAGTGTTCATGGCTGATGTAAACATAATATTCGAAGCATTGTACCTTCAATACCAGAAGATCATATTAGCTGATCAACACTTTCTTAGATCATAAATTTATTACCCTTAATCTTTGATTCAATTTTATTGGTCTAGTTCAGTAGCCAAAAGACAAGAAAAAATTAATAAAAGTTTTAAATCATAAAGGTTTATATAATACGAACAGAATAGAATATTCATTATTGCACACTAAATAAATCGCATACAGAAAAAACAAACAAGGAATATTAGTGTACATATAGGCGGCCTTATTGCTAAATAGCAATCTTTTCCAGGCAACCTAGGTACAGGAAGTAGTTCATGCAGCTGCGGGAGCAGTGCAAAAGTATACTTAGCTAAAATACTTGTAAATCTAGTACTACAGGTAATTAGAACTAAACGAATACTTAACGAAAGACATAACATACATATTTCCTTAGATAAAATATACTACGTACTATACAATTCTATACCCAATATATGTAATAATTATTACTATTTAATTTACTTCCAAGCTGGACTGGGAGCGAGAGAAAAACATAGAATGTGCCAGCTGCATTTCCTCCCGGGCATGCTGTAAAAACCAGCTAAGGGATTCGAGGGTTTCAGTATATTGAAATTTAGGCGATGGGCTGACCACCTGTCACTAAGCAATATATCTACAAATCTATCTTAAATAACCCTCAAACTTTGTCAGCCGTGGCGGAACAACCCTTGTTTAGGTCGTTTACGCTCTGCCTACCCCATTAGGGATAAAGGCGTGATTATATGTATGTTTAATAGGGAAGGTTGTAAGAGGATTGCTCGAGGTATGTCCATTATTGTACTTGCTATACTATGTCTGATAAGGTATGGTAGAGCACGCAGTCTTCTAAAACGCTCGCGGAATATGAATAACCTTCTTTCTACAGAGGTATGTAAGTGGCATACCAAAGAGGCGCATAGAAAATCTGTTTTATGAAAACTACGTGAACGGCAGTTTTCAATATTTCATAGCATCCGATTGGGCCAATAACTTATGTCTGTCAAAACGGCGATAGAGTACGCATTCAATAGCGAGAACAAAAAATATTTTCTTTTTCCTCTGTTTGTTCCAATATCGCAAAATAAACTGCCGCCGGAATGGCCCATTTGTATTTATTTAAAATTGGAACGTATTTGCATTTTTGAGGTTATTTAAATAGGCCGGTACTAAAATGCGATGCATTATTTACTATTAGAACGTGCGGGAAGCATTGCGGTCAGTCGATTGTGGCATAGAAAATGTTGACTATTCACAACTTCAATGGAATTATAGATTTAATTTAATACCTGAGATCATAATTTTAATAAAAATATACCTTCAGTTAGTTATTTGAGTCGACAATTTTGAGTACCTATAAAATTTTGCAATGGGCTCGATTCTAGATTTTCCGGCTAAAACTAAAATCTAATTGTCACTTTCAGACTAAAAACATTGGAAAAGGACAGGAGATCTATTCTCTCTTGTTTATGATTTATAGTCGGTGGTTTTATGTGTTATCTGTAATTTTTATCCGCCGTCATATGATTTGGCGGATAACATTTACAGAAATGCTGGGAAAACGTGCAAAAGCACGTCAAAATCTAGCGGACAAAGTGTAAAATCATTGAGTACAAATCGCTTGTCCATTTAAAATTCCATAATTACTAAAGTGACAGATAAATTTTAATTTTAGTTTTAGCCGGTGGTATCTAGAATTGAGTTAATTATCGTATGTACATTCATACATACATAAACTCACGCCTTTATCCCTTGCGGGGTAGGCAGAGCGTAAAACGCCTCCTTAAAGGCGCTTTCGCCACGTCTGACATAAATTGAGGGCAATTTTAGATTGTAATGTGTATTGCTATAGTGACAGGTTGGCAGCCCATCGCCTAAATTGCAATACACTGTAACCCTCGAATCCCTTTTGCTGACTTCTACAGCATGCCCGGGAGGAAGGGCAACTGGAACATACATACATACATATAATCGCGCCTTTATCCCTAATGGGGTAGGCAGAGCGTACACGGCCTAAACAAAGGTCGTTCCGCCACGTCTGACAAAGTTTTGAGGATTGTTTAAGATAGATTTGTGGATATATTGCAGTAGTGACAGGTTGTCAGCCTGTCGCCTAAATTGCAATATACAGAAACCCTCGGATCCCTTAGCTGGTTTTTACAGCATGCCCGGGAGGAAATGCAGCTGGCACATTCTATGTTTTTCTCTCGCTCCCAGTCCAGCATGGAAGTAATATACAGAAACCCTCGGATCCCTTAGCTGGTTTTTACAGCATGCCCGGGAGGAAATGCAGCTGGCACATTCTATGTTTTTCTCTCGCTCCCAGTCCAGCATGGAAGGTAAGTATGTATTTCTTGATATTAAATACGGCGGTGAGCAGTGAGTGGCTTGCGGTCACCCTTATAGCACCAATCAGCTTATTGAACTTCATCAGTAAATTGAAATGCCAGTGCCTTTGAGATTTCTGGGAGAGTTCGCTTTATCATTGTCAGTGTCTTGGTCACATCTTACCTAAACAAAGTCAAAGGAAAACCCTTCTTTAAGTCCACATATTATATATAGTAGTAATAATACATATAGGAGTGAATGAAAGTGAGACTTCGCTATAGTATAAGGTGGTGGGGCAATAGTTATGCATACAATATAAATAAAGCCTTTGAATACCAGAAGAGGGGTATTCGTACAATTGCGCGGATTCCACCTTGGGAATCGTGCGTAGATTATTTTAAACAGATGCGAATATTAACTGTACCTAGTTTATATATAATAATTTTACTAACAGACTTTTACAAACAGAGGCATTTATATGAAACAGACAATGAAAGGAAAATAAGAGAAGAATCTAGAAGAAAGGATTTAAATTATGGGGTACAACCTACGCTAGCAGTGGTTCACTACAGCGTTCGATATCAAACCGTATTAATTTTTAACAGATTACCAGTTGAATTGAAATCGATTGTAACTTCAAATACATTTAAGTCAAAATTATTGGATTATCTTGTGGAGAAATGCTGTTACTCGATAGATGAATTTTAGAAACAATTTTAGTTTACTCGAAATCCATGTGTAAAATATAATTGTTGTACAAAATAATAACTCACATACGCCAATTGATATATAAATAATTAGTGGATGATGGCGTAAAATGTTAATTACCTATTTAGTGTTCGTATTATATTTAATTTATTGTGACATGTACTTATTTTTATTATAAATTAATGCTAGATTTAATCGTTATAGGTATATTCTTTTCTAAATTTATATTACTTTTCTAGTGACAATTTAATTGACATGTAAAATAACGAACACAATATTTAATTGTACATACATACATACATAAAATCACGCCTCTATCCCTTACGGGGTAGGCAGAGCGTAAAACGCCTCCTAAAAGGCGCTTTCGCCACGTCTGACATAAATTGGGGGCAATTTTAGATTGTAATGTGTATTGCTGTAGTGACAGGTTGTCAGCCCATCGCCTAAATTACAATACACTGTAACCCTCGAATCCCTTTTGCTGACTTATACAGCATGCCCGGGAGGAAGGGCAACTGGAACATTCTATGTTTTTCTTTCTCTCCCAGTCCAGTATGGAAGTGAATAAATAAATAAAATAATTATCAGAAATGTATTATAGAGTCAGATATAGAAGTTAAACTTCCATGCTGGTCTGAGAGCGAAAGAAAAACATACAATTTGCCAGCTGCATTTCCGCCTGGGCATGCTGTAAAAACCAGCATACATTTCGGGGAGTGCGCGTTAGCACTTCATGACCTTATACCCCCCTCCCCTTTCCATCTCCGGAGCACGAGGCGTGGACAGGGGTTCCACCCTTATGTCGTGGATATACCACAAATTCGCACGAAGCGGTTCGCTTCCACATTCTTAATGCGAACGGCTAAGGAGTGGAACTCCCTGCCGGCGGATCTGTTTCCGGAACAATATAACCTGGGCCTTTTCAAGGCGAGAGTGAATAGGCACTACATAGGTGAGTATGTATCAACATAGTCCGCATCGTCATTTCCACCAGGTGAGATGGCGGACAAATGCTCGCCTATATATATTAAAAAAAAAAAAAAAAAAGCTAAATAATGCGAGAGTTTCTGTATATTGCATGAACTTTCTGAAACGAACTCAAACTAGCTTTCAGTCCCAAATGCTGTTAATCAATACGAGTCTAAAAGTTCATTTTTTTCCAGACCTCAGCCAAATTCAACCTCAGACCGAAACCAATATCATTTTATACCATTTAAGCAACCTTGAAAATTTGTTCCTATTGATTCCTTTTCAGCCCTAATTCTTCCCTTCAGTGTTTGATCACAGTCATTGAGTGAAGCGCCCAGCATAAAAACTGCCTTAAATAAAAGGGTTGATCCGGAATCGAACCCACGATATTCCGAACACGTGCTGCGTCTAAGCGTGACTGGTAACGACAAACGTTAATGGCGGGAAAAACTTGGATATTACCCGAGTAAGGTTAAGGGTCAGTTTAGACCGGAAAGCGACGGGACGCGGTTTGTATTTTTCAAAGCGCCATGCAATGCAAATGCGCAAATTTCCAGATATTCGCAGATCTGTTTCCGGTAGGTTATAACCTGGACCTTTCCAAGGCATGAATGAACAAGCATTATCTAAGCAACATGATGCGTCATCATCTATATCGTCACTTTTCATCAGGTGAGATGGCGGACAAATTGGCGTTATTCCACTAGACACGGCGAGGGTGCCGTCACGATGTCGTGGCTCTGTTTTTCCACTCGCACAACAACGACACAGTAACGTCCCGATAACGTCCACCTAGTTCTAATCTGAGCGCACACACACACGCGCATACTTCGTACAAATACAAAACGGAAGGCCGGCGGCGGTACCGGTGGGAATGCCGGCAAGTGGAAAAGCGTTCCAAATAAATTGATCGATTTTCATAGATTATCTCTTCCATGGTACCGTCGACGGTGCCATACCATCGCCGTTGCCGTCCCCCTACGAAACACCCTATGCTATGGTCATTTTCATTGAAAGAACTAAAAAAAAACCTCGCGGTGGGGTCGCGCGGTGCTCCTTGTCACTATGTAGTCCAACGAGTTGCTTCTTTAAGCAGCTTCACGCCGCGTCGCGTCGCTTCTCGGTGTAAATCGACGTTAAGGATACCTTCCTTTTTGGGAGTAACTTATTTATCGGCAGTACGAGAAGTTTTTGCTCTGAACGTGATATCGCATGTATTGGAGGTACTAAATTGCAATGTATGTAACTACGTGGTGGCTAAATTTTAGGTGCAGTGAACTCTCATAAAAAACTTGAAAAATATTGCTTTGCTTCGATATTCTTTCAGATACTAAGGCTCGTATTTATGAAGGGATCTCAAACTTGAGAGTAATATTAAGTACGGATTTGACAGGTCCTTTTGTACTGAAATTACATTTCTGATACGACTCAAACTAGCTAGTGCTGTTTATATTTGTGGGCTTCAGCGTTTAGGTACCGTACCATATCGAATATTACCTAGGTATACTTTTTGTACTTCAGGCAAAGCATAAAACATAGTATAATTACTATCGAACAGTGTTTGTTACTATTTTGATGTGAGAATAGTTTTTATTTTCAGTTTTGCAATGGGTTTGGGACTCTAGGCTACGCCAAAATTCTAAAGAGAAGCCCTGAGATTTCTACCGTACTGTTGGAGCAAGTAAATTGGTGCCAAACTAACTGTGACCTATCTTGAGTATTGTTCAGCTGGACGTAAGTCTTGCTATAAAGCAAGTTTTCTCTCGTGCTCAGCCAGAGTAAATATGAAGATGATTCGAAATCTCAAAATCCCACTCTATAAAAGAACATACATTTAATAACGCCTTCATCCCTAACGGGGTAGGCAGAGCGTACACGACCTAAACAAAGGTCGTTCCGCCACGTCTGACAAAGTTTTGAGGGTTATTTAAGATAGATTTATAGTTTTAATAGCTGTAGTGACAGGTTTTCAGCCGATCGCCTAAACTTCAATATACAAAAACGCTCGGATCCCTTAGCTGGTTTTTACAGCATGCCTGGGAGGCATGCAGCTGGTACATTCTATGTTTTTCTGTCGCTCCCAGTCCAGTATGAAAACTAATAGACCCAGTGAATTAAAGTAAAATAAAACATCATATCCGACAGATCCCAATTTAAATAGAACAAAGCAGGATTATACACATGTCAACTGCAACGACCTACGAGGGTTATTGTCAAAGCAAATTCAGTTATTTCGCTAATATATTCCAATATGAGTTGATTTCCTGTTACTTTTCCGTTCGTTTCACGACTGAATGATTGCTTAGTGATGAAAGAAACAAGTTTATTGTGACAAATTGCTAGTTATATTTTGTTCACATACATATACATACATACATATAATCACGCCTTTATCCCTAATGGGGTAGGCAGAGCGCAAACGACCCAAACGAAGGTCGTCCCGCCACGTCTGACAAAGTTTTGAGGGTTATTTAAGATAGAATTTTACATACATATAATCATGCCTTAATTCGTAATGGGGTAGGCAGAGCGTAAACGACCTAAACAAACAAAGTTTGACAAAGTTTTGAGGGTGATTTAAGATAGATTTGTACTGCTGTAGTGACAGGTTGTGAGCCCATCGCCCAAATTGCAATATAATGAAACCCTCGGATCCCTTAGCTATTTTTACAGCATGCCCAGGAGAAAATGCAGCTGGCACATTCTATGTTTTCTTTCGCTCCCAGTCCAGCATGGAAAAATATAATTTCTTTTACTTTAATCTTTATTCAGACAAAACTGGAAATTAACACTTTCCCAGAAAGTTTTCTCAGTCTAATAGAAATATAATATAATTTTATTCGTTCAGTTTAACCCTCTTCTCCCCGGACGAACCGCTGAATTCATTCAATATGGAATTACAAATTCATTAATTCCAACTTCACTTCAAATTTAACTTCCCGTTCGACAGATGTACAGAAAATTTAATTTAACTCAAGATAAGGTCAGACGGCTCAGTTACTTTTATAATATCGTTTCAAGGTCAAAAAGGATTTAATATTTACTACAACTGCCTAGCGGTCTGAGCCATTGGTTCTCAATCGGGAGGTGCCGGGTTCGATTCCCGTTCGAAGTCATTGTGCCCAATAGCTTTGTGTTGTTGTTTCTAGTTTGGATAGAACATTGTAGGCTGATGACCTGATTGTCTGAAAAGTAAGACAATCCATGCTGTCCTGCGCCTGATTTCTCTCTGGTCGTGTCAGTCAATCTGTCTTATCAAAATAAGAGATTGAAAGAATATAGAGTGCACCTGTGTGTAGCTCACACATTTGGGCACTAAAAACTAGACCTGCGCAGTTGGCCGATCTCTGCGAGATTGGCCGCCATCACCGAAAATCGGCGGGAGATCTAATATTATCACAGCATAAAATAGTAGACAAGTTTACTAGTGGAGAAGTTGAGGAAATCTGAGTCTTACGACGGCCCTGGAAAGAAATTGGGTGGTGATATTTTGATCCGCAACCCGAATTCTTTAGCAACACACAGGCGGCGTCACTTACTGCGTGCAAGGTAGCGCTCAACACGCTGTTATTCTTGCATTTTGCAAGGCCTACAACACGCATGCGTCGCTTTACGCTCTTCGCGCGCGTACTTGCAGAGGGATGCGCCGACGTAGAGTTCGTCGTAGTGCCTAAGGTGCAAAAAGCATTGACAGCGTGTTGAGCATTACCTTGTGAAGTCAGTGTATTGCTGCCCTTATAATCACTACATAGTATAAAACAAAGTCGCTTTCTCTGTCCCTATATCCCTATGTATGCATAAATCTTTAAAACTACGCAACGGATTTTGATGTGATTTCTTTTAATGGATAAAGTAAATCAAGAGGAAGGTTTATATGTATAATATATGCATAATATAGTATAGAAACACTGATAATTTCCGTGCGAAGCCGGGGCGGGTCGCTAGTTATTTATAAATGGCTAAGTATAGGGTACCTTATTTGTATATTCTTTTTCCGCTTTCTATCAATCTTATGTTGAAAACCGTGAATGTTTTAAATACAACTGCTGCTTGCTACGCTCCGTCGGTGTTATGCCAATGGGGTATCCACAAAAACAGCAACCCATAGGTTGGACATATCCCACACAACACTCTATGATAGCACCAACTTAAGTTCAGGATACATAGCTGAAAGAAGTGTTGAAAAGAATGCTTTTTAGATCATTCCAATACTACACTCTTCTTCTTAGCGAGTGGATTCTCGAGTCGAATGACCCGATGAACCCTGGTGTCAGTTTTCAAACCACAATTACAAACAGCTAATAGGCCTTTGACATGGTTTGAGTAACGACCACTATTAAAGACAGCGACCGGGACCGACGGCTTAACGTGCCCTCCGAAGCACGGAATCTTTTTTCTTTTCGGAGAATCAGGTGATTTAGCCTACACTGTTAAAATATCTATATATTATAATCAATGCATGTTGTCCGGGTTTTTCCAGGCTGGACTGGGAGCAAGAGAAAAACATAGAATGTGCGAGCCGCATTTCCTCCAGGGCATGATTTGCATGTGCATCAGTTTTACAAAAAAAAAACCGTTAACACATTGGCACTGTGATTGACTATGCCTATAGTACCTGCTATCGCATCAATAAATCAAAGCAAAATTCTATGTAAAATTAAAATTCTTCACAAAAGAAACATTGTGCAACTGTAACTTATTCATTCTTAAAACAGACAGAAAGTAGCAGAAAATTCACAAACATTTATTCGTGTAATATTTTCACAGTCCCATACTGCTGTAAAATTTAAAAATCAGACTTTAAAAAATAACATCATTAAGCAGTATATTAAATCATAGTTTTGGCGTGTATCCAGGGCCACAATCTTGATGCACAAAAATACAATTCCGGATTCCCAACAACATTGCGATAAAAACCCCGTATTTATTGCAGCTGTCCTATCAGATGCTTCCAACAAGGGAAAATAGTGGAAAAAATGGTCAAGCGTGGCGAGGTGTAGGATTCGGGTTCTGTATAACGAAAAGTTTAATTATCTTACTTCTTCTTCTGTCAAGTGGGTATCGAGTCTATCGACCCGATAAACGCTGCTGTCTAGAGTTTTTAAACCGCCTAGTAGCACAACTATAAAGCCTCTGACATGGTTTGAGTAACGACTACTATCAAAGACAGTGACCGGGACCGACGGCTTAACGTGCCCTCCGAAGCACGAAATCTTTTTCTTTTTCGGACAATCAGGTGATTCAGCCTGCAATGTCCTAACCAAACTGGGGAAAATTTCACAAAGTGATAAATTCTCAAATATCAACTTCGTGTTTCCCCCTGGGAATCGAACCCAGGACCTCCGGGTCAGGAGTCCATGGCACTAGCCACTTGATCCCGGAGGTAGATATTATCTTACTGATTTAAGTAGATGCACGGCCAGTGCCACCGACAAGTCTAGCAAACAGATACAGACGTAATCATCCTTTTCTTTAATCATTTAAGAGCAGTTTTGATTTCTTAGGTATCACTAATCATGCTCACCCGTCAGGTTACCTGGTAGTCAAATAGCGTCCTTTTTGGCATGACAACAACTTTCGAAGATGAAGACCACATTCGCCATTTAAGCGCTTACACCCTATACCGGTACCCTGCGCAAAATGTAATATTTTGAAAAACGCTCTCCTCGTTAGATTGAGATACGTTCTATCTTTCTTATCTGGCAATTAACCATTGATAAACCAGCTGGTTTTCTAAACCTAGTGCCCACAGATCTCTAAAATTTAGTAATATTCCTTGTTGGTATGAATTTATTCATGGAGAGTTGTCCACACGGCGTGTGGAAATGAAGTGTCGCCTGACGGAGGCCATTTTGTTGCTGCGAAGGACTTTAACGTGTCTCTCTTTTTTATTCTCTTATAGAAAAACTATGACAATTATTTCTAAAAAGTCGGTCTATCTTACTTTGTTGTCAGAATCATCAAACAGCCAAATAGCGTCATACTTAGCATAATGGCTACTATTTAAGATGAAAGTCGCATCCACTTTTCATAGCCTTCGCAAAATACGTCCTACGCAAAACCGTTTCTTCGTTCTTAAAATGTCTCTTTAACACCCATTTTCATCCATTTATGTCTCTTTAACATCTATTTTCATTCATTTATGATCCAGCTGTTTCTTAACCTAGAACCCACGAATCTGTAAAAACTAATAATATTCCTTGTTGGTATGAATTTATTCATGGAAAGCTGTCCACACGGCGCCTTGAAATGAAGTGTCGCCTGACGGAGGCCATTTTGTTGCGGCGAAGGACATTAACGTGTCACTCTTTTTTATTCTCCTATAGAAAAACTATGACAAATATCTTACTCTCTATCTTACTCTGTTGTCAGAATCATCAAACAGCCAAATAGAGTCATACTTAGCATAATGGTTACTATTTAAGATGAAAATCGAATCCACTATTCATAGCCTTCGCAAATTACGTCCTACGCAAAACCGTGTCTTCGTTCTTAAAATTTCTCTATAACATATATTTTCATCCATTTATGATCCAGCTGTTTCTAAACCTAGAACCCACAGATCTCTAAAAACTAGTAATATTCCTTGTTGGTATGAATTTATTCATAGAGAGCTGTCCACACGGCGCGTGGAAATGAAGTGTCGCCTGACGGAGGCCATTATGTTGCTGCGAAGGAAATTGACGTGTCACTCTTTTTTATTCTCCTATAGAAAAACTGTGGAAATGTGCTGCGTTTACCTTTACCGTCTATTGCTTTGCGAACGCTCAATGGTTTGATAGACTGTTATGATCAAATGTTTCATTTACATTTTTTTATTTCATTTATAGTAAAGTTAATATAGGATAGGATAGGTCACATTTATATGACAGCTCTCAATACATAGTAAAAATATTTCATAGAAATATAAACCCTATAACTTGGGCGTTCGAGACAGTGACAAATGAGATACCGGGTGTAAGGGACAGCGTCCCGCGATCTGAAAGGGGTAGCTCAGTCAATGTCACTGAACAACTTTCACCAGGAAATTCTTTAGGGAAGAGAAAATAAAGGGTTTTCCATACAAAATGTTCACCTTGGTCAGACAATTCGTATGGAAAAACCATTTCATTTTTTATCACTTCCTGAAAAAAAAACCTGCTGATAGTGGTTCAGTGTCGTTGATTGAGCAAGGCCTATTAGTTTGCGGGACGCTGTCCCTTACACCTGGTATATTATTTTGGTTCTATTAGGTTCGTATACTTCAAACCGCGATTACATTGTTACCTTTATATTTCAAAGTAGTTTCATGCTTCATGGTCACGACTAGACTCTACCTTGAAAAGTTAAGTTAAAAGTTGTTAAAAATTTACGACTAGGTGAGATACAACTGGATCATATAATAGAGAATTAATAAACCTAGCTCTATATTGAAAAATAGTAGAAGGTAGCAAAATTATACATATAATAATGGTTATATAAATATTACTTCCATGCTGGACTGGGAGCGAGAGAAAAACATAGAATGTTCAAGCTGCATTTCCTCCCGTGCATGCTGTAAAAACCAGCTAAGGGATCCGAGGGTTTTAGTATATTGCAATTTAGGCGATAGGCTGACAACCTGTCACTACAGCAATATACCTACAAATCTATCTTAAACAACCCTCAAAACTTTGTCAGACGTGGCGGAACGACCTTTGTTTAGGTAGTGTACGCTCTGCCTACCCCATTAGGGATAAAGGCGTGATTATATGTATGTATGTATAAAAATATTAAATACATACACTCGTTTTTGCTTTTTTACGTAGTTTATAATGTATAAAATCAATGCAATAATATTATGTGTCGGGTCCTCTTTACTCTTTGAACACTGTCCCCCAAAATACAGGTTAAATCCTAGGATTTGGGTGTCAGGGCTCCTCTTAAATAGTCTAAGAACAGTTTGTCACATCTATTGATAAATAATTATTGTTAAATTGGAAAATAAACTACTTTTTTATTTATTTATTTATCATACACTTAAGCCACGCCTCTATCCCGAATGGTGTAGGCAGATCGTAAACGACCTATACAAAGGTTGTTCCGCCACGCCCCGTAAAAAAGTTTTGAGGATTATTTAAGATAGATTTGTAGGTATATTGCTGTAGTGACAGGTTGTCAGACCATCGCCTAAATTGCAGTATATTGAAACCCTCGGATCCCTTAGGTAGTTTTTACAGCATTCCGTGGAGGAAATGCAGCTGGCACATTCTATGTTTTTCTGTCTCTCCCAAGCTAGAATGGTAGAAAAATATTACAGTAGTTACATATTTTCCTATTTTCAATTTCGACACAAGGGTTATAAACTGCATGCAAATTTTACAAATAAATATTTAAATTTTGCATCGAACGTTTGCCCGTTTGGTTTTGTTTATTAAAAATCTAAATGTTAACTGCAACTATATTGTTTGCTATATTTATCTAACGATTGACCAATTTATGGTTTTGTTTTTTGACAAAAATCTAGATAGATTGAAATATTTTTGTACTATCTGGAAATATCACGGTATACCCTAATACTCGTCTTTAGTGAATTTTTTGACTAATAATTTTAATTAATAACATCTTTCACATAGTTTGTAGCATGCTGGACTGGAAGCAATAGAAAAATATAGAATTATTCAGCTGTTTCTCTTCCCAGAATGTAGGAAGACAATGAGGAGGCAGACAAGGTTTTCGGTTTACATAGTTGGTTCTATCTATTACTTCCATGCTGGCCTAGGAGCGAGAGAAAAACATAGAATGTGCCAGCTGCATTTTCTCCTAGGCATGCTATGAAAAAAAAACTAAAGTTTCAGTATATTTCTAATGTAGGCGATGGGCTGACAACCTGTCACTACAGCAATATACCTACAAATCTATCTTAAATAAGCCTCAAAACATTGTAAGACGTGGAGGAACGGCCTTTGTTCAGCTCGTTTACGCTCTGCCTACCCCATTGGGGATAAAGGCGTGATTATATGTATGTATCTAACTAAAGTGACCATCAACATATCTCAACAGAAACGCCTTATAATGAGGATGAAGACGCTCTGCCTACCCTGTGAGAGATACAGGCGTATTTTAAGATGTGTGCATAATATATATAAAAAATAATTTTGCCTAGGTAACATTTTTAGTGATTGCTGGGATCACAGTAAAAGCTTTTATTGATAGCAGTTTGTGTTTCTATTGTTCAAATGAAATCCTATAGGATTATTTCAAATAGGATTATCTAGAAAGCATGATTTGGCAGATTTTTATTTTCATGTTTATTTTTTTAATTTATTTATTTATTGTGTGGTGTCCCACTGCAGAGCAGAACCCTCTCTCCGTCTTTTCCATCTATCACGGTTAAGCGCCAGTTATCGACATTCTTTCATATGTGCGTTTTACTCGTCCTGTCACCTTTTTCGGGGTCATCCACGTCGTCTTCTGGCATTGGCAGGTTCCCATTCAGTGGCTTTTTTAGCCCACAGGTCTTCCGGCATTCGAGTGACGTGGCCAGCCCAATATCTGAGCTCCGTCTATGATTTTTGTCTGGGAACGCAGGAAATTATAATAGGTAGGCACATAAAGGAAAAATAAAAGTTCAAATGGAATCATATCGACTCGCATGAATTTGCTTGTGAAAGATAAATTCTCACTTCAAAAGTTATTGCAACAAAATTTGACAAATGCCAAAGTCTTCTAAAGGAGTGCACATAAGATTAATTTGTTTTCAAACATCCTTGGTGTATCTATCTTGCAGTTTTCTAGCTACCTGCCTCCGTGGTCTTGAGGTTTGAACCATCTGGGTCATCCAAAATTGATATTTGAAAATTTATCTGAGAGATTTTTCCCAGTTTGGTTAGGACCATGCAGGCTAAATCACCTGATTGTCCGTAAAAACATACATCTGCAGAGTTCATCTGGCTTCTGAGTCTAGCTATTACTAGGGGCGCCAAACCACGCCAAGTAGGAAAATTTGATACCAATTTTTAATACGCCGTTCGAGGAAGCTACATCCGTTCGCTACCATCACCGCCGCGCTCATAAGTAATCTGTGCTACCTGACTATTTCAATGCCAAAATTCTTAGAAGTCCCATTTTTTTCTCGAAGTTGTAACTCCTGCACCACTAACACAATCCCATATTCGAATTTCTCGCCCTCGGGCTGTCTTGTCATGCGCCAGGCGAGAAGTTTGTGCGGTTACACGCCGGCTCTGATTTATACCGTCCAACTTTGTTTACCTTCTACAGTTTCAACTGTGAGTACATACATACTTATAATCACGTTTTTATTCCTTATGGGGTAGGCAGAGCGTAAAAGACCTAAACAAAGGTCGTTCCTCTACATCTGACAAAGTTTTGAGGGTTATTTAAGATAGATTTGTGCGTAAATTACTGTAGTGACAGGTTGTCAGCCCATCGGCTAAATTGTAATATACTAAAACCCTCGGATCCCATAAATGGCTTTCACAGCATGCTCGGGAGGAAATGCATCTGGCACATGTTTGCATGTTTGTTATGCACATCTATGTTTCTCTCTCACTCCCAGTCCAGCATGGATGGAACTGTGAGTATTATATATAAATATATATATAAGTAAGAAATTACAGGCTATTAAAAAAAATAAGATTATTATTTTGAACGGTATTACTACCACAATTGTATTTATTTTTATTGTTACCTCGATATTTCATCGCAGTTTCATGTGATATGGTCACGAGCAGACTGGCGAGGAATCGCCTCGTTGACATCTTCTAAGAGAAACCATATTGGTTTACCCTCTTTCTATTTTGTTAAATGCCTTCACTGAAACTAACAATAAATATAATATCGGTAGTAATTCTATTCCAAACAGTAATCTTATTGTAATGAATAAGTCTCGAAACTTATAAAATAAAATACTATTTATTTAACTATATTGGACACAAAACATTAAAAGAAGAAACACACATAGATAATACGGATACGACAGCAACTGTTTATTTCTAAATGTAATACACAAATAAAACCACGCCTTTATCCCTTACGGGGTAGGCAGCGCGTAAAACGCCACGTCTGACAATAGTTGAGGGCAATTTTAGCTTGTAATGTGTATCGATGTAGTGACAGGTTTCCAGCCCATCGCCTAAAAAACCCTATGTATGCGTCGAATCCATTTTGCTAACTTCTACAGCATGTCAAGGAGGAAAGGCAGCTGGAACATTCTATGTTTTTCTATCTCTTCCAGTCCAGCATCAAAGTTTTTTTTTCTATTAATCGTCATTCCAAATTGTCAAATTTCCTACGACTATTGAAATGTCTTTTGCAATCATCTTCATAAATTCATCTTCTTCTTAGCGAGTGGATTCTCGAGTCGAACCATGACCCGATAAATTCATAAGAAGTAGGTTATATGTATTTCGCAGTAATGCAATCAACCTTTTAAGGAAACTAATTTAATTTTCACAAAAATCGCTATAATTCTGAAATGTTAAAATGACTTTGTGAAAACTTCGCATCATTTCAGAGATGTTGAAAAATAAACACATCTTGCATAAAATGAGGCAAAATGTGGTACGGTGGTTAGAATAAAACGCTAAATGTTTACATCTCCAGTCGGTCTCCTTACGTTTGAGTATGTAAATTGTGTTACTGATGTTTTTTTTCTTTTCCGTTCTTGAAACCCTTTTCTTTTGTTAGATATTGTGTGTATTGTTGAATAATTTATTTTCATTAATAATAATAAAATTTTAAATCGGTACATACATACATACGTATTATCACGCCTTTATCCCTGATGGGGTAGGCAGAGCGTAAACGATCTAAACAAACGTCGTTTGGCCACGTTTGTCAAATTTTTGAGGGCTATATAAGCAAGATTTGTAGGTATATTGCTGTAGTGACAGGTTGTCAGCCTATCGCCTACATAGCAATATACTGAAACCCTCTGATTTTTACAGCATGCCTGGGAGGAGATGCAGCTGGCACATTCTATATTTTTCTCTCGCTCCCAGGCCAGCATGGAAGAAAATCGAAACATGCATACATTAAATCACGTTCCTATCCCTACAACGGCACAAACAAAGGTCATTCCGCCACATCTGACAAGTTTTGAGGGTTGTTGTATTGCAATAGTGACAGGTTGTTAAACAATCGCATTAATTACAATATACTTAAACCCTCGAATCCTTTAGCTTGGTTTGGTTTTAACAGTATGCCCGGGAGGAGATGCAGCTGGCACATTCTATGGTATTTTTTCGGTCCCATTCCAGCATGGAAGAGGAAAATCGGTATATGGTTGAATTTTTTTTTATGTACGCCCTAACAACAAAATTGGAAAGCCATGTGCTAAGTAGTAATTTTTCTTTTATCAACAAAGGTGAACTCGAATGAACAACATTTTTTTTCAATTGAAAACAGTTGCAATAATTAAATTTTACAAACTTTTAAATATGAATGAGAATGTCCCATAAATCTATCATTCCATTTGGCTTTTAAAGATTGTTTATTATAATTTCTCAAGTGAGTTTCCGTAATAAAACGTAGCCCAACTGAAGTCATCTGCATATACCGCAAGCTATTAGTGAGATACCGCCATGAAAGGCTGGCCGGAATTCAGGGCCCGCTAAAAAGAAACGCCTGGGCTCGCTAAAGGTTCACCTTGAAATACAAAGGTTATAATATCTATGCCTATGTAGGTAGACTTATAGTGTGTAGGTTATTTACATGAATAGGAGGCAAACAGTATTCGGCTATACATTAAAATCATGCCTATTTGTCTTATGAACTCTGAAACTAGAGGAGTCAGTGACAAAATTTTACTGGGTATTGGGATCGATTTCTGCCATGGACTGGGCGCAAGAATAAACATAGAATGTATCAGCTGCATTTCCTCCCGGGCATGCTTTAAAAAACAGCTAAGGGATCCGAGGGTTTCAGTATATTGAAATATAAGCGATGGGCTGCCAACCTGTCACTACACCAATATACCTACAAATCCATCTTAAATCACCCTCAAAACTGTGTCAGACGTGGCGGAACGATCTTTATTTAGGTCGTTTACGCTCTGCCTACGCCGTTAGGGATAAAGAAGTGACTACATGTATGTGTATGTATGTATTGGGATCGAATTTAGATTCCACCAGCTAAAACTAAAATTAAAATCTATCTGTCACTTTCAAAGTAATAAAATTTCAAAAGGCCAAGCGATTTATACTCTATGATTTTACATTTTATTTTGTGTGTCCGATTTTGACCCGCTTTTGCACGTTTCCCCAGTATTTCTGTTAATGTTATCCGCCATATCATATGACGTCGGATAAAAATGACAGATAACGCATAAAACCACTGATTATAAATCAAAAACCGAAGAGAATAGATCTTCTGTCCTTTTCCAATGTTTTAAATCTGAAAGTGACAAATAGATTTTAATTTTAGCTTTAGCCGGCAAATCTAGAATCGAGCCAAATAAGTGTCAACTACTTGAGTCTTTTTACTCAGACACTGCAGTTTCACCGGAAAGACTGTAGCTAGATGGTGCCAGTACCTAGTATGTTTTTACCCGACTGCACAACGCAAAGGGTAATGTGTTTTTAACAGTCTATGTATGCGTGTTTGTTTGTTCCATTGTGACGCTCTAGAGAAAAAACGCGTGAGCCGTCAATCGATTTGTCTTAACCTTGCGAGTGTCTTTGAAAACATGATTCTGATCATAATTAAATTTGGCAACAATCAGACGTCATTTTGAGAAAAAAAAACATGCACTATGCCGAGTGAGGTATCATTAAATATAGGTATTTAAAAATATTTTTTTTGGGGTCTTACATATTTTTTCGGTTTGTATGACCGTTTAGAATCTACAAAGATTTAAAATGTTTAAGCTTACTTTCTATGCAGTCAGGAACGTTTTAAATTACTTGTTAGTCTATCAGTCCAGTATGGAACATATCAGGGAGTTAATCGGAGAATTAATATTCTGTTCTGTGGTTTATATTGTTTGAGATTATCAAAATTGGCCAACGATATATATATATAGGTCTCATAAAATTACATTAACTATATCAAAGAAAACAAACACTTACATAACTGGATCGAGAAAATCACAAAAAACAACGTAGGCTCGTAATTATGAAGGCTCTTATTTATAAAGTTGTCTCAGGATTGGGAGCCATATTAAGTATGGATTTGACAGGCTATTTTGTACTGAAATGACTTCTCTGATACGAACTCAAACTCGCTGTCACTCATGAGCGCTGATTATAAATACGGCCCTTAAAGTTGGTTGTAAGAAAGATGAATAAATTAAAACTAACATTAAGGAAAAAAACAATTTCCCTAGTTATTTTTTTGTACTTAAGTTTTTAAGTCTAGCTTGATGTAATTAATGATTATTTAATAGCTCTAACGGTCTCCGAACCAGTACCAACTGAACACCAGCGCCACAGCTCCGGCTATGGCATTATGCTGAGTTAGAACCGTTTCGGTAGAGATGTAAGGTGGTCTTTATTTACTTTAGTTCTTGTCATCTTTTTACTGCAATTCATCATCTTCCTAGCCTTATCCCGTATCTCACGGGGTCGGCTACCTAATCTAGGGCATTGAACGAGGGTACTGGTTTTTACACAGACCGACTGCCATCTGACCTCCGCAACCAAGAAGGGAAACCAGACCCAATCCTAGATTAGGTCAGACTTTTCAAGCCGCCAATGCTTAGCACTGGCCTCTGATATAGCTTAGCGACTAATATCTACGGTGTTAAATGTTAACAACCGGGACCAACGGCTTAACGTGCCTTCCGAAGCACAGCAAAACCGCCAAATAAACGTACATATGAAATTAGAAAACCGAAAAACACATTGGTACGTGGTGGGATTTGAACCACGACCTCCCGCTCAGGAGGCAGCGGCCCTATCCACTACACCATCGGGCTCTTTTTACTGCAATTATGCCGAATAAATGATTTTTCTTTCTTTCCTAACAACACTTCAATTCTCAACGGCACCTCCGAAAAACGCTCTACAAAGAGCCACCAAGCTTTCATTTAAAAAGAATGTCCTTACAAACACAAACAGAAAAGAAAATAAAAATCCATCCACAATACGTAACGAAACTATTTACCTTCCAACAAAGTACACAAAGAGTAATACAACTGTATGAGAAAAGACAAATATTTTATTGTTTTCTCTTAGCAATAAGATTTCATACTGGGAGGGAGAGTATTTTTGAATCACTCGAATCTTAATCTGAAATAATCACTCACAAATGAAAATCGATCGTGAGCGAAATCTATTTATATCACTCGCGGTTTTACATATTTTTAAAACACTCGATATCTGTGTTACCATTTTAATTTTACTCCCCCAAACTATTTTCGTTAATAATGAAACGCAAACCATTTTCCTAACCACAATTCAATTCTCAACGGCAACTCCAAAAAACGCTTTCATTTAAAATAAAGAAAAAAATAATCCAATCACAATACGTAACGAAACTATTTACCTTCTAACAAAGTACACAAAGACTAAATACAACTGTATGAGAAAAGACAAATATTTTATTGTTTTCTCTTAGCAATAAGATTTCATACTGGGAGGGAGCCGTATCTTTGAACAACTCGAATCCACATACATACATATACTCACGCCTCTATCCCTAATGGGGTAGGCAGAGCGTAAACGACCTAAACAAAGTTTGTTCCGCCACGTCTGACAAAGTTTTGAGGGTTATTTAAGATAGATTTGAAGGAATATTGCTGTAGTGACAGGTTGTCAGCCCATCGCCTAAATTACAATATACTGAAACCCTAGGATTCCTTAGCTGGTTTTGACAGCATGCCCGGGAGGAAATGCAGCTGGCACATTCTATGTTTTTCTCTCGCTCCCAGTCCAGCATGGAAGCACTCGAATCTAAATGTGAAATACTAACATCACATAAATGAAAATCGATCGTCAGCAAAATCTATTTCTATCACACGCGGTTTAACATAAGTATTTTTAAAACATTTGAATTCCGTGTTACCATTTACTTCTAATCCCTGTAACTATTTTCTTTACTAAATAAATCTCAGGGAAACGGAACGTAAATTAAAAAGTTTCAAGTGTTACTTGTCAAATAATTACGTTTTAAATTTTATTTTTATTATTAATTTGTGTCATATTCAATGCACTTTCGCGATCACAAAGTATACAGAGACATACTATAGTGGCTTAGAAAATAATGATTTTGGAATTTCGCATGCGACTGTTGCTCTATCGTATGAGCGTTTCGACTCGAGAGATACAAAAATACGTCTCCTATGAGGAGTGTTTTGTTTCGGATAGATGTTTTCGTTTAATAGAAAAGGGCCTTGTGAATGCCGCCTTTTGTGTATGTTTTTTCCAGTAATATTTCGCATAATACCACTGCTGAGACTGGGTATTTTAATACCTTTAGATGGAATTTTCATAGCCTCAGACAAAAAATAAAACACCTCTATTTCTAAGCTAAATTTAGTATTTGCAAATCTTCTTCTGTCGAGTGGGTATCGAGTCTATCGACCCGATGAACCCTGGTGTCAGAGTTTTTAAACCGCCTAGTAGCACAGCTATCAGGCCTCTGACATGGTTTGAGTAACGACCACTATCTAAGACAGCGACCGGGACCGACGGCTTAACGTGCCCTACCGTAAACGTGGCTAACGTAAACTGGGGAAAAATTCACAAAGTGATAAATTCTCACATATCAACTTTGTGTTTCCCACCTGGGAATCGAACCCAGGACTTCCGATCAGGAGTCCATGGCACTAGCCACTAGACCACGGAGGCAGTTATATAGAGTTCTATAGGTATAGAGTTGAACAAAATATTTGTTAGTCTGTCCGTCCCACTGTTTCATTTCATCAGAGGCACAGTTTTATTTATTGTTTTCAGTTTGATTGAGTTTTAAATCGTTCGGGTGATCGCCAGATAATTTGAGAGTGACTCGTTTTTTCTTTTATTTGTATCTGAATGAGTTGAATGACAGGATAAAAACGAAGCATCCGAAAATCGTGCTGTTTTTCAACTGAAATGACTGAAACATTCACAATGTACATTTTCCGCATGGTATTTAATGTAACAGATATTTTTATACAGTGATCCTTTAGGGTAGCAACACACAGGCGTCACTTACTACGCGCAAGGTTCTGCTCAACACGCTGTCTATGCTTTTTGCATTGCCTACAACTCACATGCGTCACCTTGCGCGCTACGCGATGAACTCTACGTCGACGCATCTATCTGCCAGTACGCGCACGTAGAGCGTAAGGTGACGCATGTTTGTTGTTGGCAATGTTTTTACAGTAGGTACTAATACTTTTTAGTATTACGCTACCTTGCGCGCAGTAAGTGACGCCTGTGTCTCTAATTGCGATAGTTAAGAATATAATTTGTATATTTGAGTTATGCAAGAGCCCGATGGTGTAGTGGATAGGGCCGCTGCCTCCTGAGCGGGAGGTCGTGGTTCGAATCCCACCACGTACCAATGTGTTTTTCGGTTTGATATGTACTTTTATTCGGCGCTTTTTCCGTGCTTCGGAAGGCCGTTAAGCCGTTGGTCCCGGTTAATATCGTTTAATACCGTAGATATTAGTCGTTAAGCCATATCAGAGGCCAGTTCTAAGCATTGGCGGCTTGAAAACTCTGACCTAATCTAGGATTGGGTCTGGTTTCCCTTCTGGGTTGCGGAGGTCAGATGGCAGTCGCTCTGTGTAAAAAGCAGTACCCTCGTTCAATCCCCTAGATTAGGTAGCCGACCCTGTGAGATACGGGATAAGGCTAGGGAGATGAGATGATTTGAGTTATACATGTACACATACTGTACTACAGTTATAACACGGTTTTCGACAATAACTTAAATTTTTATTTCTCTATATATTTAGTCCTACAGCAAATCCCCAGATATCTACGTAGAGTCAAGATATTTAAGGTCAATTATTTTTATTTCTCTATATATTTAGTCCTACAGCAAATCCCCAGATATCTACGTAGAGTCAAGATATTTAAGGTCAATTATTTTTATTTCTCTATATATTTAGTCCTACAGCAAATCCCCAGATATCTACGTAGAGTCAAGATATTTAAGGTCAATTATTTTTTTTCTCTATATATTTAGTCCTATAGCAAATCCCCAGATATCTACGTAGAGTCAAGATATTTAAGGTCAATTATTTTTATTTCTCTATATATTTAGTCCTACAGCAAATCCCCAGATATCTACGTAGAGTCAAGATATTTAAGCAAAATATTATTAGCAAAAGATATTAACTTTATACCTAGACTGTAAAAAACTGTTAACTTAAATAACCCTTAAAAGTTTGTCAGACGTGCCGGAACGACCTTTGTTTAGGCATTTACGCTCTGACTGCCCCGTTAAGGATAAAGGCGTGATTATAATATGTATGTATGTATGACATGTATGTATGTTAAAGAAATGTTAAATGGTTTAATCTTGGCCACAGGTCTTGGCTCTACTTTCAACTATTCTTACCAACCCATACAAAATGTCATATCGGTGGAAAACCTTATTTCAAATTTACCTTGCCAAAACAACAACACAGCTCTCAGCCAGAAAGCAAGAAGTCAACGTGGCAATAACAAGAAAATCTTTAAAGAAAAATCAAAGTAAAGTTTTAATTACCGCTCCATCTCGTGTTTCTCAAACAAAAAGGCCGTGTTACAGTCATTTTGTTCATTAAAAGCAAACGGAAACGTTCAGATGTTCAGAAAACATCGCCCCGGACTGAATTTGTTGTACAGAGGAGGATTCAGATATACGTTTTACAATATTGTCTAATGTATCATCCTTAACTTATTTCTGCGTGTGTGTGTTCGTATTTTTGTGTTTCGTTTTGAAGCTTTTAAAATATTGTCTAATGTATCATCCCTAACATATTTCTGCGTGTGTGTGTTTGATTTTTTGTGTTTCGTTTTGAAGCTCAAGGGAGTCCAGTTGGATGCCTGGTACAGTCAGCAAAAGCGATTGCTGGTCAGAACCGTTTGAAACGGATTATTTCAGGAAGTTATGTGTGGATTTTCATGAAATTTGGTTTATTTGTTGCAGTGAATCATTTGTCCAAAAGTATGTAATTTCATGAGAATTCATTAATAATATCCTGAAATTATCTCATCCGTTTTGAGGTGGTCTGTCCAGATGTCTCCTTTGCTGTGTACATAAGACAATATTTCTTAAGTCTCACGGTGTCCAACGCACTCTGTTCTTCCTGTACTATTCCTCTGGTTTCTAGTGAGGAAGGAGTGGTGCTACTTACCATCTAGATAGGTCATATGCTTAGGTGGGAAGGTTGGAATCGTCTTGTCAGAAAAAAACAATGTTTAGTCAATTTACGGATTAAAAGAACGATTTGTAACGATATGTTAGTTATTTTTTATGTTAAAATATACATACATACATATAATCACGCTGTTATCCCTAATAGGGTAGGCAGAAGGTAAACGACCTAAACAATGGTCGTTCCGCCACGTCTGACAAAGTTTTGAGGATTATTTAAGATAGATTTGTAGGTATATTCCTGTAGTGACAGGTTGCCAGCCCATCGCCTAAATTAAAATATACTGAAACCCTCAGATACCTTAGCTAGTTTTTACAGCATGCCCGGTAGGAAATGCAGCAGGGACATTCTATGTTTTTTTCTCGCTCCCAGTCTAACATGGAAGATGTTAAAATATAAGTGACGACATTAAGTTGTTTACCTAAGTACGACTCTGTACAGCTTCATATTGAAGCTGGGTTGTATTTCCTTTGTTATAGTTCGCTAATTAACAATACGGCTGGAGGTTTGTTCGTTCTGCCCTTTCGTGTCTTTGAGAATTATTAATAGCTACTTTATCGAACTCATTAAATCGTAGGAGACAAAGCACGGAAGTTTGTTTCGAACTGGGAAATTTTCACATAACCTACATTAGTCATTAAACAATTTGCTACACGTTTATTGCCAAGTAGAGACCTGTTTCAGACAGACAAGAATCTTCGTACATACAAACATATAATCACGCCGTTATCCCTAATGAGATAGACAGAGTGTAAACTACCTAACCAAAGGTCGTTCCGCCACGTCTGACAAGTTTTGAGTGTTAATTTAGATAGATTAGTACGTATATTGCTGTAGTGACAGGTTGTCAGCCTATCGATTAAATTACAATACTCTGAAACCCTAAGATTCTTTATCTGTTTTATACAGCATGCTCTTGAGGAAATACAGCTGGCACATTTTATTTTTGAAATGGTGTGTTTTTTTGACATTGAAATGGTGTGTTTAGTTTAATATTTTTTCACTTACCTGAGAAGCATGTCCTCTGTACAGTTTCATACTCTAGTGTGATACTTCGCGTTTTGCATTCAATGTAATAATAATAGTCCTCCTTCCGATATTTGGTGACGGCGGTCAATCTCCCAGAGATTGGTTAACTGCGCAGGTCTAGTTTTTAGTGCCCATGTGTTTTCCTTGAATCTCTTATTATGATGGAACAGTTTGACTGACACGACCAGAGAGAAATGAGGCGCAGGACCGACTTTTTACATGCCTGTGGATTAGCATGGATCATCTTATTTTCGGACAATCAGGTGACCAGCCTGAAATGTCCTCACCGAACTAGAAACAACAACACAAAGTCATTGTCCCCCGCCAGGAATTGAACCCGGAGTCTCCGGGTCGAGACCCTATGGCTCAGACCGCTAGACTACGGAGGAAGCTTTTATTTTTCAATGTACAGTGATTACATTAAGCTCTTTATTAATTTCTTTCGCTGTGCTGCCATAGATGTTACCTACCTTATTCTTCTTCTGTCGAGTGGGTATCGAGTCTATAGACCCGATGGACCCTGGTGTCAGAATTTTTAAACCGCCTAGTAGCACAACTATCAGGCCTCTGACATGGTTTGAGACGGCAACCGGGACCGACGGCCTAACGTGCCTTCCGAAGCACGAAATCATTTTCTTTTCGGGCAATCAGGTGATTCAGCCTGCAATGTCCTAACCAAACTAGGAAAAAAATCACTAATTGATAAATTTTCAAATATCAACTTTATGTTTCCCCCCTGTGAATCGAACCTAGGACCTCCGAATTGAGAGTCCATGGCACTAACCACTAGACCACGGAGGCAGTTAAGTTAGTTACCTACATCGTTTCAGATGTGACTGAAAAATAATCGATTTTGGATTAAATCGTGGATAATCTGCGCAATATTAAGTTAAAATTAGATATTAAAAAACTTGTATTGTTGTAGGTAGGACTTAACTCCGACTTTCCAACTACAAGTCAAGTCCAAGTTCCGCCAAAGCCTTCTTAGTGCTTCTGAAGTGTAGGCTTTCAGATTTCAGGCAAGTTTTTCAGTCAACTTTGTAGATTCTTTATATTAGCTTCTTTGTGTTTTTGCTTTAGAATCTATTATAAAGTTTTTACTAGCAGGATCCTATTTCATACATACATACATAAAATCACGCATTTATCCCTAATGGGGAAGGCAGAGCGTAAACGACCTAAACAAAGGTTGTTCCGCTACGTCTGACAAAGTTTTGAGGGTTGTTTAAGATAGATTCGGAGGTATATTGCTGTAGTGACAGGTTGTCCGCCCATCGTCTAAATTGCAATACACAGAAACCCGGTTATCAGTTAATTAAATAACCATCGTACTCCTTCTTTAGTTTTTACAGCATGCTTGGAAAGAAAAGCAGCTGACACATTCTATGTTTTTTTTTCGCACCCACACCTGGGAACAAAAAAAGTGGCTCCAAATTGTTCCTGTTTATACACACGGTGCTCGAACTTGGCTTGGACACGCTACCACGTGTCTAGATAATCACTACATAATATAAAACAAAGTCGCTTTCTCTGTCCCTATATCCCTATTTATGCATAAATCTTCTAAACTACGCAACGGATTTTAATGCGGTTTCATTTGATGGATAGAGTGTTTCAAGAAGAAGGTTTATATGTAAAATAAATGCAAAATGTAGTAGACAAACACTGATAATTTCCTTGCAAAGCCGGGGCCGGTCGCTAGTTATTTATAATTAAAATCACATGATCCTCCTCCATTTTATACTCATGGGTACTGACGAGCTCATAGTATAATTAATTATATTTTAATCGAGTTTAATACAAAACCCATAATTAGAAAGGTATTTCCGGCTCCCATAACCCATTTTCCACAAATTACTCTACCAAATTACCGTTTTCAGCTACAAAAATCACTCTTCCATGCAAATTGTTTGACAACAACAAGAATGTATAAGAAATTCTATGTTTGTAAAATATTGATTACCAACAAACATTTGCAGCGAAAAAACACCAATGATGACTCAGCTTGTTTGAAATTTTGGATGTTTAAGTACAAAAATAAGTTTGTCAGAGTATCAATTAAATATCGTTGAGCTAATCTACAAAGTTCAAAATGCTTGTGGTTATTTATAAATTCTAATCAAGTTTGTGTTTCAGAATTTCTTATAATGTTGAAGGTAATACCGGAAAATGAGAACTTATTTCTCCTAAACGAATCAACGGAAAATTCTACAAAAACATGCATTAAAAAAAAACTTGGCCTGCAATTGCAATATTTAAAAATATTACATACATATAGTCACGCCTTTATCCTTAATGGGGTAGGCAAAACATAAACAACCTAAACAATGGTCGTTCTGCCACGTCTGACAAAGTTTTGAGGGTTATTTAAGATAGATTTGTAGGTGTATTGCTGTAGTGACAGGTCGTCAGACCATCGCCTAAATTGCAATATACTGAAACCCTCTGATCCCATAGCTGATTTATTTTTACAGCATGCCCGGGAGGAAATGCAGCTGGCACATTCTATGTTTTTCTCTCGCTCCCAGTCCAGCATGGAAGTAAAAATATTCTAGTCCATAAATTAAAAAAAAAGGAAGTCAAGCTGTTTTTATCAGTAATTTTGATATTCCTTCTAAACTAAGCAACACTTTCACGGTTCCTTCGGGAAATAATCCGTATTATGATTTTATGATTATATTACTATATATATAGCTGGAAACCCACTCACTCACTCACTCACTGACTGACATAATTGTTCTCCCAGAAGGAGGGTCGGGGGGTGAAAGTCTTGTATGGAAAAAGTGTGGAAGTGGCTTTGGTGAGTATGGGAAAATTCCGAAATCTTGGAAAACTGCTCCTCATCATGGAGTGACCCTGCGGCCTGGCTAAACTATAAGAGGTAGGGGGGTGGATTTCAAACTAATTTTGGAGCACACCCTGGGCAATTTCAGATTTTGGTGAAAAAAATCCAAAATGGCGGAAAACAAGATGGCTGCCATACAAAATAAAAAGTTGAATATCTCGGAAAGGGTTAGAGATAGAGGGGGGGTGTTCGACCAAATGTCATAGAGGGCGATGGGGGTCAAGTGCCGGTGGTCACGAAAATCCAACATGGCGGATCCAAAATGGCGGCCGAAAAAAAAGTTGCTCTGATCGGGATGAAATTTTTCATTCGGGTAGTCCTCGGGGAGCTTATTTGATATTTGTGGTTCGTTTTTTGTTTTTTTTCAGGTTTTAAGATGGCCGCCATACAAGGGTTTTTTGTATGGGGAGCTTTTTTTGGCTCTGGCGTGGAAACGGTGTCCCCGAGGTGGGGGGTCGCCATACTATGTATTGTTCTACTCCGGGGTAGGCAACTTTTGGTATTTGTCAAAATTCAAAATGGCGGAATCAAAATGGCGGCCGGGAGGCAATTTGCTCCGATCCGGCTCAAAATCGATATCTGGGGGTTTTTGGGGTCAATGATTTTATTTTGATGGTTTTTTTTGTGACTCTGCCATTTTTAAAGATGGCCGCCCTACAAAATGTTACAGGTAAATCATGTATATCATTGTATCGCGGAATTTAATGCAGGTGGGTTTGTAAATTCTTAGAAAATACAGTAGGTATGTATGAGGGCAAAAAATTTTGTTCGTTTAAAAACCAATATGGCGGATAAAAGATGGCGGCCGGGAGTCAATTTGCTCCGATCCGTCTCAAAATTGATATCTGGAGGTTATCGGGTTCAATGAATTTATTTTTATGGTTTGTTTTGTGTTTTTGACATTTTTCAAGATGGCCGCCATACAACATTTTGTAGGTAAATCATGTATTTCATTGTATCGCGGACATTTTTGCAGGTAGGTTGGTAGTTTCTTAGGAAAAATGGTAGGTTTGTATTAGGACAAAAAATTGTGTTCGTCAAAAATTCAATATGGCGGATCCCAGATGGCGGCCGGTTGTCAAGTTGATCTGATCCGGCTGAAAATCGATATCTGGTTGTTGCCGTGGTCGCTGATTATAGATCTGAAGTTGTTTTTGTGATTACGTGAATTTTCAAGATGGCCGCCATACAAAAGTCACTGCCCGCGCACCCTGCACCTCACTGGCATATCGGCACGCGGGCTGCTTTAGCTGCCCGCGCACAACTCACCTCACCAGCAATTTTGACATGATATTATAAAAACAAAATGGTGGATTTAAGATGGCGGCTGAAATTTATCTTGCTTCGATTTGGCTTGAAAACGTAGACAAGGGGTTTTTGGGGTAGCTTATCATAGAATTTGGTTAGATTTTGGATTTTGACAGTTTTTAAGATGGCGGCTGATAAAAACACAACTTGCTCTGATTGGACTCAAAATTGACATCTGGGGGTGTTTAGGGTTTCTGATTTCAGGTTTGAGATTGTTTTTGACTATTTGTAATTTTTCAAGATGGCCGCCATACAACATCAAATTGAAAGGGCCCGAATCAAATTATAATTAAAGACTTGCGCCGCCAAACAAACAACAGCCCAACAAAACACCGCGGGCTGCTTTAGCTGCCCGCGCACCCCGCACCCCACCCGCACACCAGCTCGCGGGCTGCTTTAGCTGCCCGCGCACCCCGCGCTCTATCTGGACACCGGCACGCGGGCTGCTTTAGCTGCCCACGCACCTCGCACCCCACCCGCACACCAGCTCGCGGGCTGCTTTAGCTGCCCGCGCACCACTTTCCTCACCAGCAATTTTGACATGTTATAGAAAAACGAAATGGCGGATTCAAGATGGCGGCTAAAACGAATCTTGCTCCGATTTGGCTAGAAATCATAACTTACAGGTATTAGGGGTAGCTGATAATAGATTTTGTTGTTTGTTGGATTTTGAGAATTTACAAGATGGCGGCTAATAAAAACAAAACTTGCTCTGATTGAACTCAAAATTGACATTTAGGGGTTTCTTGGGTTACTGACCTTGGATATTAGGTTGATTTGTAGATTTTAAAAATTTTCAAAATGGCCGCCATACAAAAGTCCGTTTGGCACGCGGGCTGCTTTAGCTTTTAGCAGCCCGCGTACCCCGCGCCCTACCTGGACACCGACACGCGGGCTGCTTTAGCTGCCCGCGCACCCCGCAGCCTACCTGGACACCGGCACGCGGGCTGCTTTAGCTGCCCGCGCACCCTGCACCCCACCCGCACACCGGCACGCAGGACACACCTCACCAGCTATTTTGACATGTCATAAAAAAACAAAATGGCGGATTCAAGATGGCGGCTAAAACTAATCTTGCTGCGATCTGGCTAGAAATCGTAACTTACGGGTTTTATGGGTTTCTGATCATAGATTTTGCTGATTTTTGGATATTGAGAATTTTCAAGATGGCGGCTGTTAAAAACAAAAGTTGCTCTGATTGCACTCGAAATTGACTGTTGGAGTTTTCTTTGTTTACTGACCTTGGATATTAGGTTGATTTGTAGAATTCGAAAATTTTCAAGATGGCCGCCATACAAAATCAAATTAAAAGGGCGCAAATCAAATTATAATTAAAGACTTGCGCCGCCCAACAAAACACCGCAGGCACAACGACCGCGGGCTGCTTTAGCAGCCCGCGCACTACGCAACCACTAGTTAATATATATATAGCTGGAAACCCACTCACTCACTCACTCACTGACTGACATAATTGTTCTCCCAGAAGGAGGGTCGGGGGGTAAAAGTCGTGTATGGAAAAAGTGTGGGGGTGGCTTTGGTGAGTATGGGAAAATTCCGAAATCTTGGAAAATTGCTCATCATCATGGACTGACCCTGCGGCCTGGCTAAACTATAGGAGGTAGGGGGGTGGTTCTCAAACTAAACTAGGAGCACACCCTGGGTAATTTCAGGTTTTGGTGAAAAAAATCCAAAATGGCGGAAAACAAGATGGCTGCCATACAAAATAAAAAGTTGAATATCTCGGAAACTGTTAAAGATAGAGGGGGGGTGTTCGACCAAATGTCATAGAGGGCGGTGGGGGTCAAGTGCCGGTGGTCACGAAAATCCAAGATGGCGGATCCAAAATGGCGGCCGAAAAAAAAGTTGCTCGGATCGGGATGAAATTTTGCATGCGGGTGGTCCTCTGGGAGCTGTTCTGATAATTTTGGTTTGTTTTTTGATTTTTCCATTTTTCAAGATGGCCGCCATACAAGGGTATTTTGTATGGGGAGCTTATTTTGGCTCTGGCGCGGAAACGGTGTCCCAGAGGTGGGGGGTCGCCATACTTTGTATTGTTCCTCTCTGGGGTAGGCATGTTTTGGTAAATGTCATAATCCAATATGGCGGATTCAAGATGGCGGCCGGGAGTCAATTTGCTCCGATCCGGCTCAAAATCGATATCTGGGGGTTTCCGGGGCCAATGATTTTATTTTGGTGGTTTATTATGTGACTCTACCATTTTTCAAGATGGCCGCCATACAAAATTTTGTAGGTAAATCATGTATTTCGTTGTATCGCGGAATTGATTGCAGGTAGGTTGGTAGTTTCTTTGGAAATACGGTAGGTATGTATGAGGACAAAAAATTGTGTTCTTTTAAAAATCAATATGGCGGATACAAGATGGCGGCCGGAAGTCAATTTGCTCCGATCCGGCTCAAAATCGATATCTGGGGGTTTCCGGGGTCAGTGTTTTTATTTTTGAGGTTTGTTTTGTGACTGTACCATTTTTCAAGATGGCCGCCATACAAAATTTTGTAGGTGAATCATGTATTTCATTGTAACTCGGGATTTATTGCAGGTCGGTTGGTAGTTTCTTTGGAAATATGGTGGGCATGTATTTGGACATTTTTTGTTTTTCAGTTATTAAAAATGGCGGCCGGGTGTCAAGTTGCTCTGATCCGGATCAAAATCGATATCTGGGGGATATCGGGGTAACTGATTATAGATATGATTATTTTTTGTGACTGCGTGAATTTTCAAGATGGCCGCCATACAAAAGTCACATCCGGCACGCGGGCTGCTTTAGCTGCCCGCGCACCCCGCACCTTACCAGGACACAGGCACGCGGGCTGCTTTAGCTGCCCGCGCACCCGCGCCCTACCTGCACACCGGCACGCGGGCTGCTTTAGCTGCCCGCGCACCAAGTACCTCACCTGCACACCGGCACGTGGGCTTCTTTAGCTGCCCGCGCACCCCGCACCTCACCAGCAATTTGACATGTTATAAAAACAAAATGGCGGCTAACACTAATCTTGCCTCGATTTGGCTTGAAATCGTAGACAAGCAATTTTTAGGGTAGCTGATCATAGATTTAGGTTGATTTTTGGATTTCGAGAATTTTCAAGATGGCGGCTGATAGAAAAAATACTTTCTCAGATTGGACTCAAAATTGACATCTGAGGGTTTTTTGGAATACTGACCTCAAATATTAAGTTGACTTTTAGATTTCAAGTATTTCAAGATGGCCGCCATATAAAATAAATAAATTTGTTTAGGGAAAAACTATAATATGCTCCGATCCGGCTCAAAATCGATATCTGGGGGTTTTCGGGGTCAGTGATTTTAGTTTTGTTTTTTGTTTTGTGATTTTACCATTTTTCAAGATGGCCGCCATACAACATGTTACAGGTCAATCATGTATTTCATTGTATCGCGGTATTTATTGCAGGTAGGTTGGTAGTTTCTTTAGAAATAAGGTAGCTATGTATTAGGACAAAAAAATGTGTTTGTCGAAAATCCAATATGGCGGATCTAAGATGGCGGCCGGGTGTCAAGTTGCTTTGATCCGGCTGAAAATCGATATCTGGTAGTTGTCGGGGTCGCTGATTACAGATCTGAAGTTTTTTTTGTGACTTCGTGCATTTTCAAGATGGCCGCCATACAAAAGTCACATCCGGCACGTGGGCTGCTTTAGCTGCCCACGCACCCCGCACCACACCGGCACACCGGCACGCGGGCTGCTTTAGCTGCCCGCGCACCCCGCACCCCACCTGCATACTGGCACGCGGGCTGCTTTAGCTGCCCGCGCACCCCGCACCCTACCCGCACACCGGCACGCGGGCTGCTTTAGCTGCCCGCGCACGCCGCACCTTACCTGGACACCGGCACGCGGGCTGATTTAGCTGCCCGCGCCCGCCGCACCCTACCTTGAAACTGGCACGCGGACTGCTTTAGCTGCCCGCGCACCACACACGTCACCAGCTATTCTGACATGTTATAAAAAACAAAATGGCGGCTAACACTATTCTTGCTCCGATCTGGCTTGAAATCGTAGTTTAGGGTTTTTGGGGTAGCTGATCATATATATTTTTGGTTGACTTTTGAATTTTGAAAATTTTCAAGATGGCGGCTGTTACAAACAAAACTTGCTCTGATTTGACTCAAAATTGACATCTGGGGGTTTTTTCGGTTTCTGATATCTGGTTTGAGATTAATTTTGAAATATTTGACTTTAGCTGCCCGCGCACCCCGCAGCCTACCCGGACACCGGCACGCGGGCTGCTTTAGCTGCCCGCGCACCCCGCACGTCACTGGCATATTGGCACGCGGGCTGCTTCAGCTGCCCGCCCACCACGTACCTAGACTGCACAACGGCACGCGGGCTGCTTTAGCAGCCCGCGCACCCCGCACCCTACCAGGACACCTCACCAGCAATTTGACATGTAATAAAAAACAAAATGGCGGCTAACACTAATCTTGCTTCGATCTGGCTTTAAATCGTAGACAAGGGGTTTCTAGGGTAGCTGATCATACATTTTGGTTAATTTTTGGATTTCGAGAATTTTCAAGATGGCGGCTGATAGAAAAAATACTTGCTCAGATTGGACTCAAAATTGATATCTGAGAGTTTTTTGGAATACTGATCTCAAATATTTAGTTGATTTTTAGATATTATGTATTTTCAAGATGGCGGCTATACGAAATAAATTTGTTTAGGCCAGAAATATATTAAATTAAATACTTGCACCGCCCAACAAAACACCGCAGGCACAACGACCGCGGGCTGCTTTAGCAGCCCGCGCACTACGCAACCACTAGTTACTATATATATAGCTGGAAACCCACTCACTCACTGACTGACATAATTGTTCTCCCAGAAGGAGGGTCGGGGGGTGAAAGTCGTGTATGGGAAAAGTGTAGAGGTGGTTTTGGTGAGTATGGGAAAATTCCGAAATCTTGAAAAACTGCTCCTCATCATAGAGTGACCCTGCGGCCTGGCTAAACTATAAGAGGTAGGCGGGTGGTTCTCAAACTAATTTTGGAGCACACCCTGGGCAATTTCAGATTTTGGTGAAAAAAATCCAAAATGGCGGAAAACAAGATGGCTGCCATACAAAATAAAAAGTTGAATATCTCGGAAACGGATAGAGATAGAGGGGGGGTGTTCGACCAAATGTCGTAGAGGGCGGTAGGGGTCAAGTGCCGGTGGTCACGAAAATCCAAGATGGCGGATAAAAAATGGCGGCCGAAAAAAAAATTGCTCGGATCGGGATGAAATTTTGCATGCGGGTGGTCCTCTGGAAGCTTTTCTGATATTTTTGGTTTGTTTTTTGATTTTTCCATTTTTCAAGATGGCCGCCATACAAGGGTATTTTGTATGGGGAGCTTTTTTTGGCTCTGGGGCGGAAACGGTGTCCCCGAGGTGGGGGGTCGCCATACTTTGTATTGTTCCTCTTCGGGGTAGGCAAGTTTTGGTAAATGTCAAAATTCAATATGGCGGATTCAAGATGGCGGCCGGGAGTCAATTTGCTCCGATCCGGCTCAAAATGGATATCTGGGGGTTTTCGGGGTCAGTGTTTTTATTTTTATGGTTTCTTTTGTGATTTCGCAATTTCTCAAGATGGCCGCCATACAAAATTTTGTAGGTGATTCATGTATTTCATTGTATCGTGGAAATTTTTGCAGATGGGTTAGTAGTTTGTTTGGAGATATGGTAGGTATGTAATAGGACATTAAATTTATTTTGTCAAAAATCCAATATGGCGGATCCAAGATGACGGCCGGGTGTCAAGTTGCTCTGATCGGGCTGAAAATCGATATCTGGGGGTTGTCGGGGTCGCTGATTATAGATCTGAAGTATTTTTTGTGACTGTGTAAATTTTCAAGATGGCCGCCATACAAAATTTTGTAGGTGAATCATGTATTTCATTGTATCGCGGAATTTATTGCAGGTCGATTGGTATATGCTGTGGAATTATGGTAGGTATGTATAAGAACAAAAAATTGTGCGTGTCGAAAATCCGATATGGCAGATTCAAGATGGCGGCCGAGATTAAAATTGCTCCAATCGGTCTCAAAATCGATATCAGGGGGTTTTGGGGTCAATGATTTAATTTCGATGGTTTTTTTTTGTGACTGCCATTAATCAAGATGGCCGCCATACAAAATTTTGTAGGTGAATCATGTATTTAATTGTATCGCGGGATTAATTGCAGGTCGGTTGGTAGTTTCTTTGGAAATATGGTAGGTATGTATTTGGACTAATTCTTTTTTTTTATATTTTAAAAATGGCGGCCGGGTGTCAAGTTGCTCTGATCCGGGTCAAAATCGATATCTGGGGGATATCAGGGTTACTGATTATAAACATGATTATTTTTTTGTGACTTAGTGAATTTTAAAGATGGCCGCCAAACAAAAGTCACTTCCGGCACGCGGGCTGCTTTAGCTGCCCGCGCACCCCGCACCCTACCAGGACACCGGCACGCGGGCTGCTTTAGCTGCCCGCGCACCCCGCGCCCTACCTGGACACCGGCACGCGGGCTGCTTTAGCTGCCCGCGCACCCCGCACCCTACCAGGACACCGGCACGCGGGCTGCTTTAGCTGCCCGCGCACCCCGCGCCCTACCTGGACACCGGCACGCGGGCTGCTTCAGCTGCCCGCGCACCCCGCGCCCTACCTGGACACCGGAACGCGGGCTGCTTTAGCTGCCCGCGCACCCCGTGCCCTACCTGGGAACTGGCACGCGGGCTGCTTTAGCTGCCCGCGCACCACACACCTCACCAGCTATTTTGACATGTCATAAAAAAACAAAATGGCGGCTAAAACTAATCTTGCTGCGATCTGGCTAGAAATCGTAACTAACGGGTTTTATGGGTTACTGATCATAGATTTTGCTGATTTTTGGATATTGAGAATTTTCAAGATGGCGGCTGTTAAAAACAGAACTTGCTCTGATTGGACTCAAAATTGACATCTTAGGGTTATTTGGGATACTGACCTCGATTATTAAATTGATTTTTAGGTTTCAAGCATTCTCAAGATGGCCGCCATACAAAAAAAACATGTTTAGGCCAGAACAATATAAAATTAAAAATTTGCGCCGCCAAACATACAACAGCCCAACAAAACACCGCGGGCTGCTTTAGCAGCCCGCGCACTACGCAACCACTAGTTACTATATATATAGCTGGAAACCCACTCACTCACTCACTCACTCACTGACTGACATAATTGTTCTCCCAGAAGGAGGGTCGGGGGGTGAAAGTCGTGTATGGGAAAAGTGTGGAGGTGGCTTTGGTGAGTATGGGAAAATTCCGAAATCTTGGAAAATTGCTCCTCATCATGGAGCGACCCTGCGGCCTGGCTAAACTATAAGAGGTAGGGGGGTGGTTCTCAAACTAATTTTGGAGCACACCCTGGGCAATTTTAGTTTTTGTTAAAAAAAAAACAAAATGGCGGAAAACAAGATGGCTGCCATACAAAATAAAAAGTTGAATATCTCGGAAACAGTTAGAGATAGAGAGGGGGTGTTCGACCAAATGTCATAGAGGGCGGTGGGGGTCAAGTGCCGGTGGTCACGAAAATCCAAGATGGCGGATTCAAAATGGCGGCCGAAAAAAAAGTTGCTCGGATCGCGATAAAATTTTGCATGCGGGTAGTCTTTAGGGAGTTTATTTGATATTTTAGGTTTGTTTTTTGAATTTATAATTTTTCAAGATGGCCGCCATACAAGGGTATTTTGTATGGGGAGCTTTTTTTGGCTCTCCATACAAATCGGTGTCCCCGAGGTGGGGGGTCGCCATACTTTGTATTGTTCCTCTCCGGGGTAGGCAACCTTTGGTAAATAACAAAATCCAATATGGCGGATTCAAGATGGCGGCCGGGAGTCAATTTGCTCCGATCCGGCTCAAAATCGATATCTGGGGGTTTTTGGGATCAGTGATTTTATTTTGATGGCTTTTTTTGTGACTCTGCCATTTTTAAAGATGGCCGCCATACAAAATGTTACAGGTGAATCATGTATTTCATTGTATCGCGGTATTTATTGCAGGTAGGCTGGTAGTTTCTTTGGAAATATGGTAGGTATGTATTAGGACAAAAAATTGTGTTTGTCGAAAATCCAATATGGCGGATCTAAGATGGCGGCCGGTTGTCAAGTTGCTCTGATCCGGCTGAAAATCGATATCTTGGGTTTTTTTGGTTCGTGGATTACAGATTTGATCTTTTTTTGTGACTGCATGAATTTTCAAGATGGCCGCCATACAAAATTTTGTAGGTAAATCATTTCATTCTATCGCGGAATTTATGGTAGGTATGTATAAGGACAAAAAATTTTGCTTGTCGAAAATCCAATATGGCGGATTCAAGATGGCGGCCGGGAGTTAAATTGCTCCGATCCGTCTCAAAATCGATATCAGGGGGTTTTTGGGGTCAATGATTTAATTTCGATGATTTTTTTTTTGTGACTGTCATTAATCAAGATGGCCGCCATACAAAATTTTGTAGGTGAATCATGTATTCATTGTATCGCGGGATTAATTGCAGGTCGGTTAATAGTTTCTTTGGGAATATGGTAGGTATGTATGTGGACATTTTTTTTTTATATTTTAAAAATGGCGGCCGGGTGTCAAGTCACTCTGATCCGGGTCAAAATCGATATCTGGGGGATATCAGGGTTACTGATTATAAACATGATTATTTATTTGTGACTGCGTGAATTTTAAAGATGGCCGCCAAACAAAAGTCACATTTGGCACGCGGGCTGCTTTAGCTGCCCGCGCAACCCGCACCCTACCAGGACACCGGCACGCGGGCTGCTTTAGCTGCCCGCGCACCCCTTGCCCTACCTGGATACCGGCACGCGGGCTGCTTTAGCTGCCCGCGCACCCCGCACTCTACCAGGAAACCGGCACGTGGGCTGCTTTAACTGCCAGCGCACCCCGCACATCACCCGCATGCCGGCTCGCGGGCTGCTTTAGCTGCCCGCGCACAAGTCACCTTTCAGCTATTTTGACATGTTATAGAAAAACAAAAGGCGGATTTAAGATGGCGGCTAAAACTAATCATGCTCCGATCTGATGTACTAGAAATCGTAACTTACGGGTTTTAGGGGGATTTTTGTTTGATTTTTGAATTTTGAGAATTTTCAAGATGGCGGCTGTTAAAAACAAGACTTGCTCTGATTGGACTCAAAATTGACAAATGTGGGTTTTTTGGGTTTCTGAGTTCAGGTTTGAGATTACTTTTGAAAATTTGTGATTTTTCAAGATGGCCGCCATACAAAAATAAAATGTTTAGGCCAGAACAAAATAAAATTAAACACTTGCGCCGCCCAACAAAACACCGCAGGCACAACGACCGCGGGCTGCTTTAGCAGCCCGCGCACTACGCAACCACTAGTTACTATATATATAGCTGGAAACCCACTCACTCACTCACTCACTGACTGACATAATTGTTCTCCCAGAAGGAGGGTCGGGGGGTGAAAGTCGTGTATGGAAAAAGTGTGGAGGTGGTTTTGGTGAGTATGGGAAAATTCCGAAATCTTGGAAAATTGCTCCTCATCATGGAGTGACCCTGCGGCCTGGCTAAACTATAAGAGGTAGGGGGGTGGTTCTCAAACTAATTTTAGAGCACACCCTGGGCAATTTCAGATTTTCGTGTAAAAAATCCAAAATGGCGGAAAACAAGATGGCTGCCATACAAAATAAAAAGTTGAATATCTCGGAAACGGTTAGAGATAGAGGGGGGGTGTTCGACCAAATGTCATAGAGGGCGGTGGGGGTCAAGTGCCAGTGGTCACGAAAATCCAAGGTGGCGGATCCAAAATGGCGGCCGAAAAAAAAAATGCTCTGATCGGGATGAAATTTGGCATGCGGGTAGTCCTTGGGGAGCTTATTTGATATTTTAAGTTAGTTTTTTGAATTTTTCATTTTTTAAGATGGCCGCCATACAAGGGTATTTTGTATGGGGAGCTTTTTTTGGCTCTGGCGCGGAAACGGTGTCCCCGAGGTGGGGGGTCGTCATACTTTGTATTGTTCCTCTTTGGGGTAGGCATGTTTTGGTAATTGTCAAAATCCAATATGGCGGATTCAAGATGGCGGCCGGGAGTCAATTTGCTCCGATCTGGCTCAAAATCGATATCTGGGGGTTTCCGGGGTCAGTGTTTTTATTTTGGTGGTTTGTTTTGTGACTCTACCATTTTTCAAGATGGCCGCCATACAAAATTTTGTAGATAAATCATTTCATTGTATCGCGGAATTGATTGCAGGTAGGTTGGTAGTTTCTTTGGAAATACGGTAGGTATGTATGAGGACAAAAAATTGTGTTCGTTTAAAAATCAATATGGCGGATACAAGATGGCGGCCGGAAGTCAATTTGCTCCGATCCGGCTCAAAATCGATATCTGGGGGTTTCCGGGGTCAGTGTTTTTATTTTTGAGGTTTGTTTTGTGACTGTACCATTTTTCAAGATGGCCGCCATACAAAATTTTGTAGGTGAATTATGTATTTAATTGTATCGCGAAATTTATTGCTGGTGGGTTAGTAGTTTGTTTGGAGATATGGTAGGTATGTAATAGAACATTAAATTAAGTTTGTCAAAAATACAATATGGCGGAGATGGTGGTCAGGAGTCATGTTGTCATCCGGCTTAAATTCGGTATCTGGGGGTTTTTGGGGTCGCTGATTATAGATCTGAAGTTTTTTTTTATGACTACGTGAATTTTCAAGATGGCCGCCATATAAATGTCACATCCGGCACGCGGGCTGCTTTAGTTGCCCGCGCACCACACACGTCACCTGGACACCGGCACGCGGGCTGCTTTAGCTGCCCGCGCACCCCGCGCCCTACCTGGACACCGGCACGCGGGCTGCTTTAGCTGCCCGCGCACCCCGCACCCTACCAGGACACCGGCACGCGGGCTGCTTTAGCTGCCCGCGCACCCCGCGCCCTACCTGGACACCGGAACGCGGGCTGCTTTAGCTGCCCGCGCACCACGCACCTCATCTGCACACCGGCACGCGGGCTGCTTTAGCTGCCCATGTACCACGCACCTCATCTGCACACCGGCACGCGGGCTGCTTTAGCTGCCCGCGCACCCCGCGCCATACCTGGACACCGGCACGCGGGCTGCTTTAGCTGCCCGCGCACCACGCACCTCACCTGCACACCGGCACGCGGGCTGCTTAAGCTGCTCGCGCACCACCCACCATACATAGAAAAACAAAATGGCGAATTTAAGATGGCGGCTAAAACTTATCTTGCTCCGATCTGACTAGAAATCGTAACTTACGGGTTTAAGGGGTAGCACATCAGAAATTTTTGGTTGATTTTTGGATATTGAGAATTTTCAAGATGGCGGCTGATAAAAACAAAACTTGCTGTGATTGGACTCAAAATTGACATCTGGGGGTGTTTTTGATTTCTGATTTCAGGTTTGAGATTGTTTTTGACTATTTGTGATTTTTCAAGATGGCCGCCATACAAAATCAAATTGAAAGGGCCCGAATCAAATTATAATTAAAGACTTGCGCCGCCCAACAAAACACCGCAGGCACAACGACCGCGGGCTGCTTTAGCAGCCCGCGCACTACGCAACCACTAGTTACTATATATATAGCTGGAAACCCACTCACTCACTCACTCACTCACTGACTGACATAATTGTTCTCCCAGAAGGAGGGTCGGGGGGTGAAAGTCGTGTATAAGAAAAGTGTGGAGGTGGTTTCGGTGAGTATGGGAAAATTCCGAAATCTTGGAAAACTGCTCCTCATCATGGAGTGACCCTGCGGCTTGGCTAAACTATAAGAGGTAGGCGGGTGGTTCTCAAACTAACTTTGGAGCACACCCTTGGCAGTTTTAATATTTGATGAAAAAAATCCATAATGGCGGAAAACAAGATGGCTGCCATACAAAATAAAAAGTTGAATATCTCGGAAACGGTTAGAGATAGAGGGGGGGCGTTCGACCAAATGTCATAGAGGGCGGTGGGGGTCAAGTGCTGGTGGTCACGAAAATCCAAGATGGCGGATCCAAAATGGCGGCCGAAACAAAAGTTGCTCTGATCGGGATGAAATTTTGCATGCGGGTGGTCCTCGGGGGGCTTATTTGAAATTTATTGTTTGTTTTTCGTTTTTTTCATTTTTCAAGATGGCCGCCATACAAGGGTATTTTGTATGGGGAGCTTTTTTTGGCTCTGGCGTGGAAACGGTGTCCCCGAGGGGGGGGGTCGTTATACTATGTATTGTTCTACTCCGGGGTAGGCAACTTTTGGTAAATGTCAAAATTCAAAATGGCGGAATCAAAATGGCGGCCGAAATAAAAGTTGCTCTGATCGGGATAAAATTTTGCATGCGGGTAGTCCTCAGGGAGCTTATTTGATATTTTAGGTTCGTTTTTTGTTTTTTTCATTTTTCAAGATGGCCGCCATACAAGGGTATTTTGTATGGGGAGCTTTTTTTGGCTCTGGCGTGGAAACGGTGTCCCCGAGGTGGGGGGTCGCCATACTATGTATTGTTCTACTCCGGGGTATTCAACTTTTGGTATATGTCAAAATTCAAAATGGCGAAATCAAAATGGCAGCCGAAATAAAAGTTGCTCTGATCGGGATGAAATTTTTCATGCGGGTAGTCTTCAGGGAGCTTATTTGATATTTTAGGTTCGTTTTTTGAATTTTTCATTTTTCAAGATGGCCGCCATACAAGGGTAATTTGTATGGGGAGCTTTTTTTGGCTCTGGCGCGGAAACGGTGTTCCCGAGGTGGGGGGTCGCCATACTTTGTATTGTTCCTGTCCGGAGTAGGCAAGTTTTGGTAAATGTCAAAATCCAATATGGCGGATACAAGATGGCGGCCGGGAGTCAATTTGTTGCGATCCGGGTCAAAATCGATATCTGGGGGTTTTCGGGGTCAATGATTTTATTTTTCTGGTTTGTTTTGTGATTTGGCCATTTTTCAAGATGGCCGCCATACAAAATTTTGTAGGTGAATTATGTATTTGATTTTATCGCGGACATTTTCGCAGGTAGGTTGGTAGTTTCTTAGGAAATATGGTAGGTATGTATTAGGACAAAAAAATGTGTTAATCAAAAATTCAATATGGCGGATCCCAGATGGCGGCCGGGTGTCAAGTTGCTCTGATCCGGCTGAAAATCGATATCTGTTTGTTGCCGGGGTCGCTGATTATAGATCTGAAGTTGTTTTTGTGACAACGTGAATTTTCAAGATGGCCGCCATACAAAAGTCACATCCGGCTCGCGGGCTGCTTTAGCTGCCCGCGCACCCTGCACCTCACTGGCATATCGGCACGCGGGCTGCTTTAGCTGCCCGCGCACAACTCACCTCACAAGCAATTTTGACATGCTATTATAAAAACAAAATGGTGGATTTAAGATGGCGGCTGATCTTGCTTCGATCTGGCTTGAAAACGTAGACAAGGGGTTATTGGGGTAGCTTATCATAGAGTTTGGTTAGATTTTGGATTTTGACAGTTTTCAAGATGGCAGCTGATAAAAACACAACTTGCTCTGATTGGACTCAAAATTGACATCTGGGGGTGTTTAGGGTTTCTGATTTCAGGTTTGAGATTGTTTTTGACTATTTGTGATTTTTCAAGATGGCCGCCATACAACATCAAATTGAAAGGGCCCGAATCAAATTATAATTAAAGACTTGCGCCGCCATATTAAAGTCACATTCGGCACGCGGGCTTCTTGAGCTGCCCGCGCACCACACACGTCACCTGGACAAAGGCACGCGGGCTGCTTTAGCTGCCCGCGCACCACGCGCCTCACCTACACACCGGCACGCGGGCTGCTTTAGCTGCCCGCGCAACCCGCACCCTACCAGGACACCGGCACGCGGGCTGCTTTAGCTGCCCGCGCACCCCGCACCCTACCAGGACACCGGCACGTGGGCTGCTTTAGCTGCCCGCGCACGCCGCACCCTGAACTGGAAAACGGCACGCGGGCTGCTTTAACTGCCCGCGCACCACCCACCTCACCAGCAATTTTGACATATCATAGAAAAACAAAATGCTCCGATCTGGCTAGAAATCGTAACTTATGGGTTTTATGGGTTGCGGATTATAGATTTTGCTGATTTTTGGATTTTGAGAATTTTCAAGATGGCGGCTGTTAAATACAAAACTTGCTCTGATTGTACTCAAAATTGACATCTGAGGGTTCTTTGGGATACTGTCCTCAAATATTAAGTTGATTTTTAGATTTCAAGTATTTTCAAGATGGCCGCCATACAAAATAAATTTGTTTAGGCCAGAACAATATAAAATTAAAAACTTGCGCCGCCAAACAAACAACAGCTCAACAAAACACCGCGGGCTGCTTTAGCAGCCCGCGCACTACGCAACCACTAGTATTATTACTATATATATAGCTGGAAACCCACTCACTCACTCACTCACTCACTGACTGACATAATTGTTCTCCCAGAAGGAGGGTCGGGGGGTAAAAGTCGTGTATGGGAAAAGTGTGGAGGTGGTTTTGGTGAGTATGGGAAAATTCCGAAATCTTGGAAAATTGCTCCTCATCATGGAGTGACCCTGCGGCCTGGCTAAACTATAAGAGGTAGGGGGGTGGTTCTCAAACTAATTTTGGTGCACACCCTGGGCAATTGCAGATTTTCGTGTAAAAAATCCAAAATGGCGGAAAACAAGATGGCTGCCATACAAAATAAAAAGTTGAATATCTCGGAAACGATTAGAGATAGAGTGGGGGTGTTCGACCAAATGTCATAGAGGGCGGTGGGGGTCAAGTGCTGGTCGTCATGAAAATCCAAGATGGCGGATCCAAAATGGCGGCCGAAACAAAAGTTGCTCTGATCGGGATGAAATTTTGCATGCGGGTGGTCCTCGGGGAGCTTATTTGATATTTATTGTTTGTTTTTTGTTTTTTTCATTTTTCAAGATGGCCGCCATACAAGGGTATTTTGTATGGGGAGCTTTTTTTGGCTCTGGCGTGGAAACGGTGTCCCCGAGGTGGGGGGTCGTCATACTATGTATTGTTCTACTCCGGAGTAAGCAACTTTGGTATATGTCAAAATTCAAAATGGCGGAATCAAAATGGCGGCCGAAATAAAAGTTGCTCTGATCGGGATGAAATTTTGCATGCGGGTAGTCCTCAGGGACCTTATTTGATATTTTAGGTCAGTTTTTTGAATTTTTCATTTTTCAAGATGGCCGCCATACAAGGGTATTTTGTATGGGGAGCTTTTTTTGGCTCTGGCACGGAAACGGTGTCCCCGAGGTGGGGGGTCGCCATACTTTGTATTGTTACTCTCCGGGGTAGGCAATTTTTGGTAAATGTCAAAATCCAATATGGCGGATTCAAGATGGCGGCCGGGAGTAAATTTGCTCCGATCCGGCTCAAAATCGATATCTGGGGGTTTCCGGGGTCAGTGTTTTTATTTTTGAGGTTTGTTTTGTGATTTTGCCATTTTTCAAGATGGCCGCCATACCAAATTTTGTAGGTAAATCATGTATTTCATTGCATCGCGGAATTTAATGCAGGTAGGTTGGTAGTTTCTTTGGAAATACGGTAGGTATGTATGAGGACAAAAAATTGTGTTCGTTTAAAAAGCAATATGGCGGATCCAAGATGGCGGCCAGTTGTCAAGTTGCTCCGATCCGGCTCAAAATCGATATCTGGTGGTTGTCGGGGTCAATAATTATATTTTGATGGTTTGTTTTGCGACTGTACCAATTTTCAAGATGGCTGCCACACAAAATTTTGTAGGTAAATCATGTATTTTATTGTATCGCGGAATTTAGTGTAGGTAGGTTCTTAGTTTCTTTGGAAATATGGTAGTAGTTTTTTTATGACTACGTGAATTTTCAAGATGGCCGCCATATAAAAGTCACATCCGGCACGCGGGCTGCTTTAGCTGCCCGCGCACCACACACGTCACCTGGACACCGGCACGCGGGCTGCTTATCTGCCCGCGCATCCCGCGCTCTACCGGGACACCGGCACGCGGGTTGCTTTAGCTGCCCGCGCACCCTGCCCCTCACTGGCATATCGGCACGCGGGCTGCTTTAGCTGCCCGCGCACCACGCGCCTCACCTGCACACCGGCACGCGGGCTGCTTTAGCTGCCCGCGCACCACGCACCCTACCAGGACACCAGCACGCGGGCTGCTTTAGCTGCCCGCGCACCCCGCACCCTACCAGGACACCAGCACGTGGGCTGCTTTAGCTGCCCGCGCACGCCACACCCTAACTGGAAACCGGCACGCGCTGCTTTAACTGCCCGCGCACCACCCACCTCACCAGCAATTTTGACATATCATAGAAAAACAAAATGGCGTATTTAAAATGGCGGCTAAAACTAATCTTGCTCCGATCTGGCTAGAAGTCGTAACTTACGGGTTTTATGGGTTGCTGATCATAGATTTTGCTGATTTTTGGATTTTGAGAATTTTCAAGATGGCGGCTGTTAAATACAAAACTTGGTCTGATTGGACTCAAAATTGACATTTGGGGGTTTCTTGGGTTACTGACCTTGGATATTAGGTTGATTTGTAGATTTCAAAAAATTTCAAGATGGCCGCTATACAAAATACAATAGAAAGTGCCCGAATTAAATTATAATAAAGTCTTGCGCCGCCAAACAAACAAGAGCCAACAAAACACCGCGGGCTGCTTAGATGCCCGCGCACTACGCAACCACTACCAGGACACCTCACCAGTAATTTGACATGTTATAAAAAACAAAATGGCGGCTAACACTACTCTTGCTTCGATCTGGCTTTAAATCGTAGACAAGGGGTTTTTAGGGTAGCTGATCATAGATTTTGGTTGATTTTTGGATTTCGAGAATTTTCAAGATGGCGGCTGATAGAAAAAATACTTGCTCAGATTGGACTCAAAATTGATATCTGAGGGTTTTTTGGAATACTGATCTCAAATATTTAGTTGATTTTTAGATTTCAAGTATTTTCAAGATGGCCGCTATACAAAAAGAACATGTTTAGGTCAGAACAATATATAATTAAAAAAACTTGCGCCGCCCAACAAAACACCGCAGGCACAACGACCGCGGGCTGCTTTAGCAGCCCGCGCACTACGCAACCACTAGTTAATATATATATAGCTGGAAACCCACTCACTCACTGACTGACATAATTGTTCTCCCAGAAGGAGGGTCGGGGGGTGAATGTCGTGTATGGGAAAAGTGTGGAGATTGTTTTGGTGAGTATGGGAAAATTCCGAAATCTTGGAAAATTGCTCCTCATCATGGAGTGACCCTGCGGCCTGGCTAGACTATAAGAGGTAGGCGGGTGGTTCTCAAACTAATTTTGGAGCACACCCTGGGCAATTTCAGATTTTGGTAAAAAAAATCCAAAATGGCTGAAAACAAGATGGCCGCCATACAAAATAAAAAGTTGAATATCTCGGAAACGGTTAGAGATAGGGGGGGGGAGTTCGACCAAATGTCATAGAGGGCGGTGGGAGTCAAGTGCCGGTGGTCACGAAAATCAAGATGGCGGATCCAAAATGGCGGCCGAAAAAAAAGTTGCTCGGATCTGGATGAAATTTTGCATGCATGTGGTCCTAGGGGAGCTCGTTCGATATTTAAGATCTTATTTTTGTTTTTATGATTTTTAAAGATGGCCGCCATACAAGGGTATTTTGTATGGGGAGCTTTTTTTGGCTCTGGTGCGGAAACGGTGTCCCTGAGGTGGGAGGCCGCCATACTTTGTATTGTTCCTCTCCGGGGTAGGCATGTTTTGGTAAATGTCAAAAACCAATAAGGCGGATTCAAGATGGCGGCCGGGAGTCAATTTGCTCCGATCCGGCTCAAAATCGATATCTGGGCGTTTCCGGGGTCAGTAATTTTATTTTTGTGGTTTGTTTTGTGATTTTGCTATTTTTCAAGATGGCCGCCATACAAAATGATACAGGTGAATCATGTATTTCATATTATCGCGGTATTTATTGCAGGTAGGTTTGTAGATTTTTTGGAAATATGGTAGGTATGTATTAGGACGAAAAATTGTGTTTGTCAAAAATTAAAAATGGCGAAATCAAGATGGCGGCCGGAAGTCAAGTTGCTCTGATCAGGCTGAAAATCGATATCTGGGGGTTGTCGGGGTCGCTGATTATAGATCTGAAGTATTTTTTGTGACTGTGTAAATTTTCAAGATGGCCGCCATACAAAAGTTTGTAGGGGAATCATGTATTTCATTGTATCGCGGGATTAATTGCAGGTCGGTTTATAGTTTCTTTGGAAATATGATAGGTACGTATTAGAACGAAAAATTGTGTTCGTCAAAATTCCAATATGGCCGATCCAAGTTGGCGGCCGGATGTCAAGTTGCTCCGATCCGGATCAAAATCGATATCTGGGTGTTGTCGGGGTCGCTGATTGTAGATCTGATTTTTTTTGTGACTTCGTGAATTTTCAAGATGGCCGCCATACAAAAGTCACATCCGGCACCTCACCTCACTGGTATATCGTCACGCGGGCTGCTTTAGCTGGCCGCGCACCCCGCACCTTACCAGGACACCTTACCAGCAATTTGACATGTTATAAAAAACAAAATGGCGGCTAACACTAATCTTGCTCCGATCTGGCTTGAAATCGTAGACAAGGGGTTTTTGGGGTCTCTGATCATAGATTTTGGTTGTTTTTTAGATTCCAAGAAATTTCAAGATGGCGGCTGATAGAAAAAGAACTTGCTTAGATTTGACTCAAAATTTACATCTGAGGGATTTTTGGGATATTGACGTCAAATATTAAGTAATTTTTCAGATATCAAGCATTTTTAAGATGGCCGCCATACAAAAGTCACATCCAGCACGCGGGCTGCTTTAGCTGCCCGCGCACCCTGCACCCTACCTGGCCACCGGCACGCGGGCTGCTTTAGCTGCCCGCGCACCCTGCACCCTACCTGGCCACCGGCACGCGGGCTGCTTTAGCTGCCCGCGCACCCTGAACTCTACCTGGCCACCGGCATGTGGGCTGCTTTAGCTGCCCGCGCACCCCGCGCCCTACCTGGACACCGGCTCGCGGGCTGCTTTAGCTGCCCGCGCACCACGCACCTCACATGCACACCGGCACGCGGGCTGCTTTAGCTGCCCGCGCACCACCCACCTCACCAGCAATTTTGATATGTCATAGAAAAACAAAATGGCGAATTTAAGATGGCGGCTAAAACTTATCTTGCTCCGATCTGACTAGAAATCGTAACTTACGGTTTTTAGGGGTAGCACATCAGAAATTTTTGGTTGATTTTTGGACTTTGAGAAATTTCAAGATGGCGGCTGATAAAAACAAAACTTGCTGTGATTGAACTCAAAATTGACACCTGGGGTTGTTTTTGGTTTCTGATTTCAGGTTTGAGATTGTTTTTAACTATTTGTGAATTTTCAAGATGGCCGCCATACAAAATCAAATTGAAAGGGCCCGAATCAAATTATAATTAAAGACTTGCGCCGCCCAACAAAACACCGCAATTTTGACATATCATAGAAAAACAAAATGGCGTATTTAATATGGCGGCTAAAACTAATCTTGCTCCGATCTGGCTAGAAATCGTAACTTACGGGTTTTATGGGTTGCTGATCATAGATTTTGCTGATTTTTGGATTTTGAGAATTTTCAAGATGGCGGCTGTTAAATACAAAACTTGCTCTGATTGGACTTAAAATTGACGTTTGGAGGTTTCTTGGGTTACTGACCTTGGATATTAGGTTGATTTGCAGATTTAAAAAAATTTCAAGATGGCCGCTATACAAAATACAATAGAAAGTGCCCGAATTAAATTATAATTAAAGACTTGCGCCGCCAAACAAACAATAGCCCAACAAAACACCGCGGGCTGCTTTAGCAGCCCGCGCACTACGCAACCACTAGTTATTATATATATATAGCTGGAAACCCACTCACTCACTCACTCACTCACTGACTGACATAATTGTTCTCCCAGAAGGAGGGTCAGGGGGTGAAAGTCGTGTATGGAAAATGTGTGGAGGAGGCTTTGGTGAGTATGGGAAAATTCCGAAATCTTGGAAAACTGCTCCTCATCATGGAGTGACCCTGCGGCCTGGCTAAACTATAAGAGGTAGGGGGGTGGATCTCAAACTAATTTTGGAGCACACCCTGGGCAATTTCAGTTTTTGGTGAAAAAAAACCAAAATGGCGGAAAACAAGATGGCTGCCATACAAAATAAAAAGTTGAACATCTCGGAAACGGTTAGAGATAGAGGGGGGGTGTTCGACCAAATGTCATAGAGGGCGGTGGGGGTCAAGTGCCGGTGGTCACGAAAATCCAAGATGGCGGATCCAAAATGGCGGCCGAAAAAAAAGTTGCTCGGATCGGGATGAAATTTTGCATGCAGGTAGTCCTCGGGGAGCTTGTTTGATATTTTCTGTTCGTTTTTAGATATTTCCATTTTTCAAGATGGCCGCCATACAAGGGTATTTTGTATGGGGAGCTTTTTTTGGCTCTGGCGCGGAAACGGTGTCCCCGAGGTGGGGGGTCGTAATACTTTGTATTGTTCCTCTTTGGGGTAGGCATGTTTTGGTAAATGTCAAAATCCAATATGGCGGATTCAAGATGGCGGCCGGGAGTCAATTTGCTCCGATCTGGCTCAAAATCGATATCTGGGGGTTTCCGGGGTCAGTGTTTTTATTTTGGTGGTTTGTTTTGTGACTCTACCATTTTTCAAGATGGCCGCCATACAAAATTTTGTAGGTAAATCATGTATTTCATTGTATCGCGGAATTGATTGCAGGTAGGTTGGTTATTTCTTTGAAAATACGGTAGGTATGTATGAGGACAAAACATTGTGTTCGTTTAAAAATCAATATGGCGGATACAAGATGGCGGCCGGAAGTCAATTTGCTCCGATCCAGCTCAAAATCGATATCTGGGGGTTTCCGGGGTCAGTGTTTTTATTTTTGAGGTTTGTTTTGTGACTGTACCATTTTTCAAGATGGCCGCCATACAAAATTTTGTAGGTGAATTATGTATTTAATTGTATCGCGAAATTTATTGCTGGTGGGTTAGTAGTTTGTTTGGAGATATGGTAGGTATGTAATAGAACATTAAATTAAGTTTGTCACAAATACAATATGGCGGATCCAAGATGGTGGTCAGGAGTCATGTTGTCATCCGGCTTAAATTCGGTATCTGGGGGTTTTTGGGGTCGCTGATTATAGATCTGAAGTTTTTTTTTATGACTACGTAAATTTTCAAGATAGCCGCCATATAAAAGTCACATCCGGCACGCGGGCTGCTTTAGCTGCCCGCGCACCACACACGTCACCTGGTCACTGGCACTTGGGCTGCTTTAGCTGCCCGTGCACCCCGCGCCCTACCTGGACACCGGAACGCGGGCTGCTTTAGCTGCCTGCGCACCCCGCACTCTACCAGGACACCGGCACGCGGGCTGCTTTAGCTGCCCGCGCACCACGCACCTCAACTGCACACCGGCACGCGGGCTGCTTTAGCTGCCCGCGCACCCCGCGCCTCACCTGCACACCGGCTTTAGCTGCTCGCGCACCACCCACCATACATAGAAAAACAAAATGGCGAATTTAAGATGGCGGCTAAAACTTATCTTGCTCCGATCTGACTAGAAATCGTAACTTACGGGTTTAAGGGGATTTTGAGAATTTTCAAGATGGCGGCTGATAAAAACAAAACTTGCTGTGATTGGACTCAAAATTGACATCTGGGGGTGTTTTTGTTTTCTGATTTCAGGTTTGAGATTGTTTTTGACTATTTGTGATTTTTCAAGATGGCCGCCATACAAAATCAAATTGAAAGGGCCCGAATGAAATTATAATTAAAGACTTGCGCCGCCCAACAAAACACCGCAGGCACAACGACCGCGGGCTGCTTTAGCAGCCCGCGCACTACGCAACCACTAGTTATGATTATATAAAATGGCAACAAAGCTTATTTTAATCCGACTAGTAGTTTTTATAGATTTAGTTTTTTGTGGGTTTTGACACATTTTTGACGCGATCACGGACGTAACCGCCAAGCCGAAGCGCGCGCTGAATTGAACTATATTCTAAGGCATTACGGGCGGCGATAGTTGCAAACCTTGAAATGTACCTGCTCATCTGCTGACAGGATACACCTTAACCAAACATGTGACTGATCAAAAATAAAGAATGTTCCATCTATTTGTCATCTCGATCTAGAGTATCTAGCTAGCACGGTTCATGAGATACAGCTTGGTGGCCGAAGGACGGACAGACGGACAGCGAAGTCTCAGTAATAGGGTCCCGTTTCTTACCCTTAGGTACGGAACCCTAAAAACAGTATATATATAGATTAGAAGATTGTTATGAATAGCTCTTAAAATAATAATATTTGTAGTCATAAATTTTACTCTTTGATAGGAATATTGTACCAAAAATAGGTTTTTATTTATCTAATAAATTGAACACAATACAAAATGTACTGCCACCCTCGACCTCAGATATCCTACATTTATTTAACAGTCCGGAATATTTGGTTTATTAATAATTTTCCATAAGTAATAAATACTTCCGTGCTAAACTGTGAGCGACGTAGAATGTTACATACATACACAAATATAATCACGCCTTTATCCTTAATAGGGTAGGCAGAGCGTACACAATCTAAATTAAGGTCGTTTCGCCACGTCTGACAAAGTTTTGAGGGTTATTTATGATATTATAGGTATATTGCTATAGTAACAGGTTGTCAGCCTATCGCCTAAATTGCAATATACTGCCCTCAGATCGCTTAGCTGATTTTTACAGCATACCCGGGAGGAAATGCAGCTGGCACATTCTATGCTTTTCTCTCGCTACTTGTCCAGCATAGAAGATCGTAGAATGTTCTAGTTGCTTATCCTCTCAGGTCACTATCATCTCTCTAGCTTTATTCCGTATCTCATGGGGTTTGCTACCTAATCTAGGTGATTGAACGACGGTACGGGGTTTTACGCAAAGCGACTGCCATCTGACCTCCGAGACTCAGAGGGCAAAACAGACCCAATCCTAGTTTAGGTCAGAGTTTTCAAGCCGCCAATGCTTAGCACTGGTCTCTGACATAGCATAACGACTAATATCTACGGTATCAAACAATTCTCACCGGGACCAATGTGGTGAACGTGCCTTCCAAAGCACGGAAAAAGCGCCGAATAAACGTACATATGAAATTCGAAAACCGAAAAACACATTGGGACGTGGTGGAATTCGCACCACGATCTCCCGCTCAGGACGCAGCGACACTATCCACTATACCACCGAGCTCCACCACGTTTATCCTTCCAGTAGAAATCCGTAGAATTACGAGGATTTCAGTTTCAAGCGATGGGCTGACAACCTATCACTAGGTATACCGCTATTTCTAAACGGACACTTAAAACTAGTTAGACGTGGCTAAAACTCTATTTTATTGGGTCGTTGTTGCTCAGCCTACCCCATAAGACAGGCGTTTATTTTCTGTACAAAAACCTCTGCATTGTTTCTCCTTGTAGCGCACATAGATAGCGCCACATCAAGATACAACAGTCCTAAAACGCGGTATCGAAGTTTGTTCGGCGATCTGCATATATACAACTTCCTAAATAATCCAGTCGGACTCCGGTCCCCTGGTCACAACACCCGACCAGGCAGGTAATTACCGTTTTACCATCCGTCATCACTCGGCTGACTGGCCTCTCAAAGAAATGCTCCTAAATCCTAATCAACTGTGATTCTTTAGCCCGTATTTGTAATCAGTACTTGAGACTGGCAGCGAGTTCGTATCAGAAATGTCATTTCAATATATAATTGCCTGTTAAATCCATACTTAATATCACTCTCAGTCCTGAGATCGCTTTATAAATACAAGCCTTTAATTCGTTATTATTAAATAAATTCGAAAAAGGAAAAGATTTCGTGCTTCGGAGGCCACGTTAATACGTCGGTCCCAGTCGCTGTCTTTGATAGTGGTCGTTACTCAAACCATGTCAGAGGCCTGATAGTTGTGCTACTAGGCGGCTTAAAAACTCTGACACCAGGGTTCATCGGGCCGATAGACTCGATACCCACTCGACAGAAGTAGAAGAAGAGTATAAGTTGTTCAGTAACGTGTACGTTCTCAATAACGAGACTAAGGTGGAGATAGGCGGGACACCTGGCTAGGCGGGATGACGGACGGTGGACAGAAGGTACTTGCGCTCACTCAGCTTAATACACTCATAGACATATCTCCTCAAACAGACCTTTTTGCGGATCCTTTCGCAAAAAAATATAAAGAGTATTTGTGTTTATCAGAACATAATTAATTTTATTTAATATTTAAATTTATTTTATTTTTGTAGGTATATACTAGAATTTTGTTACATTAGTTTTTGCAGTGCATAGGCTAAGCTGTAATGCTGTAAAATTTATTTTCCAATAAATAAAAAGCAGTTACAGAGTGGTGGCTAATCGTAGTGACAAGGCCAGTGGGTAGACCACCAGCCTGATGGTCCAACGACATCGTGATAACTACAGGAACAAACTGGATGAGACTGGTACAGTGAGGATTGGCGTAATAGAGACGAGGCCTATACCCTTCATCGGGTGGATATGGGCTTAAAATGATGATGATGATGATTATAATTAGTTCCTATCTAAAACTGCCTCCGTGGTCTTGTGGTCAGAGCCATGGGCTTACGATCCGGAGGTCCTGGGTTCGATTCCCAGCGGGTGAACACAAAGTTGATATTTGTCAATTTATCACTTTGTGAGGTTTTCACCAGTTTGGTTAGCACATTGCAGGCTGAATCACCTGATTGTCCGAAAAAAAAAGGATTCCGTGCTTCGGAGGGCACGTTAAGCCGTCGGTCTCGGTCGCTGTCTATGATAGTGGTCGTTACTCAAACCATGTCAGAGGCCTTATAGCTGTGCTACTAGGCGGTTTGACTTACTCTGACACCAGGGTTCATCGTGTTATTTGACTCGAAAATCCATTCGCTAAGAAGAAGAAGAATAAGAAGATTAGTTCCTATTTGCAATATCTCCTCGTCTACACACCACCAAAGCCTTCGACAATATACTGATATCAAAATTAAATTTTCATTGGCAAAGAAAGGTCTCTTGGATCTAAAATGAGAATCTCTACATTAAGGCCAGGTAAACACACCCTTATTTCGGCGCGTGCCTGCGCGCTATGTACACTGCCTTATTATTAGGGGGTATAAATCATTATGCTTATATGTCGGCATGACAATCTAGGTAAGTAGGTGAGTTATAAGGGCAAGAGAAGGGCAAAGGCGCTTATTATGATAACTTGGGATTTATTGCTAGGAACTTGTTTACTGTAGTTTCTATTTTCAGTTGATATAAGCTGTGTACTTAAATATTTTAAATCTAAAGAGTAAGCTGCCACGTTCCAGTTATTTTTAGGTCTTATTTTATTAAGTGGTATTTAAGTATTTTGGATAATTAACATGACCAAATTTATAGCCCCCATTTCGTACACAAAAACGTAAATCAGATTTGAACATCAGACCGAGTGGGAATCGAACCCAGGGCTTTTTGTACAACAAACAAATACACTGCCGACTAGGTTGTGAGGGACGTGCAGAATTGAAAAGGTTGATACATGGTTTATTTTAATGGAAGCAAGACGAAAATTACTTGTATCTTTGTAGGCTCATGTCGAAAATTACTTGTATCTTTGTAGGCTCATGTCGAAAATTACTTGTATCTTTGTAGGCTCATGTCGAAAATAACTTGCATCTTTCTAGGCTCATGTCGAAAATTACTTGTATCTTTGTAGGCTCATGTCGATTACTTGTATCTTTGTAGGCTCATGTTGCATCTTCATTCACGTTGCGCCTATTTAATGTTCGTTTATCTAAGCATATCGAAGCTTAGTCAACTGCAAAGCATATCGTCAGTGGAAAGCGAAAACTGCTAAAGCGCCATCATGTAAAATAGATAAATTATATTTAAAGATAAATAATTGTAACAAAAAAAACGAAATAGTTTATTAAAAAAGTGCTGTTACATATAACATGCTAAAAGAGGTGAATAACATATATATACGTATATATATATATATATATATATATATATATTTTAGCAGTACTTAACTACGTAACAAAAACAGTAAAGCAAAGCAGTGACTAGGTCTTGCCTGTAACGTGGGCAGCCAAAAACATCTTAACCAGGCAATGAGACAGATTCATACAGTTAGGAAATTACAAAAATAAGGAATTTAGCATGATTACACAACTATTGCAGATAAACTTATATAAGTAATTGAAATGTTTGTAACAAGGTTCATAGTTCACGGTTCCGAAATTTTAACCTCTGCTAAGTTGTAAAGAAAAAGCAGTTTATGACTCGCAAAACACGTTGATAACTCAGCGTTAAAACGAACTATACAGACAAGCCTTTGATACCATTTCCTGGAGTTGACTACCGACTGTCCCAAATTCATCCTGCCAACCGACACAAACTCCAGAACCATTTCCTGTATAAATTATTTACAAAACTCAAGCTTTAGAGGGAAGCAATGTAATTTAATAAGGCTTTTGAAAAGCCAGTCATTTGATGTTAGGCTTACCATGGGCTCATGAATAGGACGTCCAATCCCGAAAATGAAATGCGAGGATAGCTCACGGTTCTCTAGTCCTGTTTTGAATAGGGATGGTGCGATGTGACGAAAATCGGTCACGATTCGTCTGTAGGGAAACTAGCAAATGATATTTAAGAGACATTTTAATTTGTGAGGTGATTAAATGATTGCAATCAAACAAAAAAATATATAAATGCAGGATTTCGGTTTTTCGGAATGTACGATCTTCTTCTTTCGAGTGGGTATCGAGTCTATCGACCCGATGATCCCTGGTATCAGAGATTTTAAACCGCCTAGTAGCACATCTATCAGGCCTCTGACATGGTTTGAGTAACGACCACTATCAAAGACAGCGACCGGGACCGACGGATTAACGTGCCCTCCGAAGCACGGGAAAATACGATTAAAATAAGAATTATAATTTTGAAGGATAGGATGGCAACACTCTATTATTTTCGTAATTGTCGCAGAAGTTGATGGATATGCAGGGAATGGTGTGAGCTACAAATATTTGTACATAACATCGTGCACTGCACTCGGCGATAGGGAATATGTATACATACATGCATACATATAATCACGCCTTTATCCCTAATAGGGTAGGCAGAGCGCAAACGACCCAAACAAAGATCGCTCCGCCACGTCTGACAGTTTTGAGGGTTATTTAAGATAGATTTGAAGGTATATTTCTGTAGTGACAGGTTGTCAGCTTATCGCCTAAATTACAGTATACTGGAACCCTCGGATCCCTTAGATGGTTTTTACAGCTTGCCCGGGAGGATAAGTACAGCTGGCACATAATATGTATTTCTATCGCTCCCAGGCCAGCATGGAAATATTTTCGATATACCTATAAACATTATTTACAAAAAATATCCAAATTTATAATAACATCAATGAAAATACAAATAAAATTGATCAAGAAATCACCGGGATACACCATAATAAGGCTAGATTATCTATCTCTCTTAGCAACGACATTTTATATGGAAGGCGTGCGGCGGTCCTGTCATTTGACGTCACATGCTAGTTCGGACCTCTCTTTTTAACTATTCACTTTTAAGTATCAGAACTCGTAAACAAATTATCATATTGCGAAATGTCATTCACTTTTCTTATTGATAATTTATAAAACTCATACTTACTTCCATGCTGGACTGGGAGCGAGAGAAAAACATAGAATTTGCCAGCTGCATTTCCTCCCGGGCATGCTGTAAAAACCAGCTAAGGGATCCAAGGGTTTCAGTATATTTCAATTTAGGCGATAGGCTGACAACCTGTCACTACAGCAATATACCTATAAATCTATCTTAAATAACCCTTAAAACTTTGTCAGACGTGGCGGAACGATCTTTGGTTAGGTCGTTTACGCTCTGCCTACCCCATTTGGGATAAAGACGTGATTATATGTATGTATGTATATATCGAAAATATTTTTATGCATGTTTCCTATTCGTCAAACGTGCTAGCTAAGTTAAAAACTCACCAACTGAGAAAGACCCCTATCAGATATTGGATGGTTATCATATTATAGTCATACCTGCATCCCTTTCGACGCAGGCAGTTTCTTTATCAGTCCAGCTCGGAAGATACTCTCGCAGATCTAGTAGATTATTATCCAACTCAAAAATCCTCCGCATACACCAATATAAGCCCCGGGATAGAAAGCCCTGACTCAGGGTTCTTCCGTTCTATTGTTTTAATTTCATGGACCGTGAGACTTACGGCCAAAATGAGGGCAGACGTCGGAAGCACTTTCAAAATTTAATTTGTATCCCTTTTATCCAAGGTTTTATCCTTTTTCCTACCCGCAGCGGTGTACCGTGAAGATTATTATTATAATTCGTATGCGTGTGGAATGTATATGGTGGTTTTATCATAAAGTTTACTGGCTATCGGTGTGATGACTTTGCATGTCAGTTATCTCGGTAGAAAATTTGCCCATGTCACTTTCTGCTCTTTGAGCTATAGGTATTGTACTAACTTTTTCAAACTCGCATGAAACTGCGTCTATCGTATATATTGAACACTTATACAAAAATGGAAAATCACGGTAAATTTAATTATTATAATGGAGTCGTATCTCGCGACATAATCTTAATTCTTGTTCTTAGCTAGCGCTGTCACTTTCTTAACTTTGACATAAGAACAGGATAGCAAATGAAAACATGAATTTGACATTCCTTATCTGACGTAAGACGCTTTAAATAAAAAATGAGAATAGAGCCTGTTTCCTTATTTTACGTCAAATAAGCAGTCTTATGTCAGATTAGGAATGTCAAAGTTACGTGTTTATTTGCTATCCTGTTCTTATGTCAAAGTCAAGAAAGTGACAGCGCTAGCTAAGAATTAAAATTATGTCACGAGAATCGACGCCATAATAATGATTAAAAACGATAAATTTACCGCGATTTTCCATTTTTTGTATAAGTGTCCGATATATACGATAGATCCAGTTTCATCCGTTATGATCACGGATCGACTCGCTGGAGTCGCTCCTCAGTTGTAAGTGCGTTGACATATCGGACACTTATACAAAAATGGAAAACCACGGTAAATTTCACGTTTTTATTCATTGTCAAATATTGTTCTGAGTTTATTGATCATGGTTTCGCTGTTTATGGTTTTAGTTAGAAGCTAGAAAAATGGGATCTTCACGTGTCAACACACTACATTAGTCAAAATGCACTAAAGGTCGTAGAATCTCTACATTCTTACCTACTCGTAGTTTTTGCCAAAACTGGGGAGTTTATAGTCGCTTTGGATCAAACTGAGATAACGCCTAAAGGTAGGTATTAAACTTATTTCTATACTGGCCTGGGAGAGAGAAAACATAGAATGTGCATTTCCTCCCGAGTATGCTCTAAAAACCATTTAAGGGATTCAATTTATTGTAAGTAAGGCGATGGGATGACAACCTGTCACTACAGCAATACACCTACAAGTCTATCTTAAATAACCCTCAAAACTCTGTAAAACGTGGCGGAGCGATCTTTGCTTAGGTCGTTTACGCTCTGCCTACCCTATAAGGGATAAGGGTGTAATTATATGTATGTATGTAAGTATTAAAGTCGCTTTCGATCATAAAGAGATAACGCCCAAAGGTAGGTAAGTATCAAAATCAAAACGCAATGTTTTCTTGAGACACTAGAAGGGCACCGCAACAGATAACATACATACATACATACATATAATCACGTCTTTATCCCTAATGGGGTAGGCAGAGCGTAAACGACCCAAACAAAGGTCGTTCCACTACGTCTGCCAAAGTTTTGAGGGTTATTTAAGATGGATTTGTACGTATATTGCTGTAGTGACAGGTTGTCAGCCCATCGCCTAAATTAAAATATACTGAAACCCTCGGATCCCTTAGCTGGTTTTTACAGCATGCCCGGGAGGAAATACAGCTGGCACATTCTATGTTTTTCTCTCGCTCCCAGGCCAGCATGGAAGAACGCAACAGATAATCAAGCTAATATTTTTAAAGGCGAATTTAATTTATTTAATCAAAGTAAGATGAACCGCAGAAATAACTCTGCGAAGAGAAAAGATTCCTCGCAGATAGTCAACAATTTTGTTTCCTTAACGCAAATTCTTTTGCTTCTCTCCCATTCCTTTATTAACTAAATTTCCTTCTTCATTAAATACGGTCCAAATTATTTTAGGATATGGCTAACTTTGAATAGTCTATGTTTTAGGAGCTTCTTTGGATGTTTATTTGCTTTCGCCAAATCATGTTCTTTTTTTATTCATGATGTATCTATGTAATAGTACCTATCAGTAGGAAATTTAATACTTCCTCAACTTTTTTCGTAGCAAAGTAGGCAAAACAATAGTGATCCTATAAAATTTATCGTTATTTTTTTACTTTTATCATTCCTTACCAAAATTATTAACAAAAGTGTTATCCTTTCGATCGGGTTGTCACTTGTCGACAAGAAACAGCTCTTATTTCTCACGTTCTTATCTTATGTACCCGTTATGTGTCCCACTATTGGGCAAAGGCCTCTCTCCGCTCCCTACATGACTTGCCATATATGCCTTGCTAAAGGTGTCCAGCTCATCTTACCATCTTCTTCTCGGTCTATCATCGGTATAAGCATTGCCCTATTTATTTTCATTTATTTAACTTTATACACAAAATATAGCACCTGGGCGGACTTAACGTCTTTTATCGGTCATTCTCACCATCTGCTCAGACTTGGTTTTTGACGGAAACTAAAGCTCTCTCTGACGTTAACAAGTTACATATCTCAGAAAATGGGAGCTAACTGGAGTGATGCATATTTCGACAGAATTAATGGTAGCTACTAGTATTGCGCTGCAGATGCAAGTTGTGTACAACAACCGAATTTGGGACACCCTGTGTAAGGTCAGCCGAGCTCAGTTGGCATGCGTTCAAATCCCAGTTTTGAGTTCAGCTCTGGATACTGTTCCAGTTAAATTTTAATGTATTTTGACTGCGAGAGATATTGGAAAATATTTCAGCACCTACTTTAATATTTTTGTTTTTCTTAGGGAACATAGCAGCTACATAAAATTAGTAAAAAAAATACAAAAATAAGCTTATAATTATAAGATTCCACAAATAAAAAACAATCTTATACATAAGCAAAAGATTGACTTACGTCTGAACAGAAAAGCTACTAAGTAGTTAATAAGATAAAGATAAAAAAAGATAAGATAAAAAATAATTTATTGCCTTATAAAAAAAAAAACAAATACATTACAGACTTAACCTAACTTAAAACTATCAAATCAGGCAAAAGGGAGTGACTCAGCTTTATGCATGCGTAGAGTCGCTGCACGACTCTACGTAGCGCTGATTTTCAGTCACCCCCTTCTCCTTAAGGTCTTATGCAGGAGAGTGGGTAATAGAGGGTTGTGACTTTTTAATTTGCTATGGTTGTAGTGCTGTGCTCCAATGCTACCTTACTAATAAATTTACACAATATAAAGAAAAACAAAGCAAGAAGTAACTAAAAGGAACTTAATTAATTAATTGATATATACTTTCTTTTGTGTGCGTGTGTGTGTGTGTGTGTGTGTGTGAGTGTTTGTGTACCATACATAATATGTGCGTAAAATAAGGGTTATTATTTATCAAAAAAAGATATAAGAGGCAGAGTTTTGTAATAAGTGTACTTCCAGTCCTCTGCAACACGTTGTCTCTTAAGTAAAGCTAATTTTATTTTGCGTTTGAAAGTTTCTACGGTCATTTTTATTCTAAGTGGGGGTGGTAAGTCGTTCCATATTCTTGCCGCATTATGTTTGAAACTGCCTCTGTATCTGACGGTCTTCTGATGTGGTTCCAGTAATAGATCTAGTGACACTGAACGTAGGTTCCTGGAATGAATATCTTTTATCCAGGTTATCTTTTCGAATTTCGTTAGGTATTCGGGTTTCTTGTTCCAGATTACCCTTTGTACCGCGCAGGCATAGTACAGTTCTCTTCTGGCATGCATATTTAGAATTCCTTGTTTATTCAAATAAGGAGTTATGTGCACTCTCTTGGGTACATTATAACAATAACGAATACACGCATTTTGGACTCGCTGTATCGCCCTATCCATATCACCATTAATTCTGGGACCGTACACAGAACTACAATAGTTAAAAGGGGCGAGTACAAGTGATTCTGTCAGAAGCAAGCGCAGCTCTTCTTTTAAATATTTTCTAATTCTATATAAGGACTTTAACTTGAAAAAGGCATTTCTAATTTTTACATTCAAATGTTCCCTATACTTTTGCTCACCGTCTATAATTAATCCTAAATTTCGAGCAGTTTTTACATTTTTTTAAATTACTTCATCCACTTTAATTTTTTCGTCAAAATTTAGTACCCTTTGTATTTGACCTTTTGTTCCTGTGACTAGCATTTGAGACTTGTTTGGGTTTATTAGCATGGAGTTTTTGTACGACCAAGTGGTGATGTGTTGTAAGTCTTTGTTAATTATTTCTATTGCATTTTTTGTGTCTCTACTATCAAATGAAAAATAAATCTGTGTGTCATCTGCATATAGGTGGTAATTACATTTTTTAATAAAATTTGGTAGATCAGCTGTGAAAATAGCAAAGAGAATTGGACTCAAAAGCGATCCTTGTGGGACCCCCCGATCTAGTTTTGCCGTTTTAGATAGCTTTTTTTCTCCGTCAATTCCCTCTGTAACCACAATTTGCTCTCTATCCGACAAAAATGTCCTAAACCATTGACAAGCATTTAACGAGAAGCCGTAATGTTCTAATTTTGCTAACAGAAGTTCCGTATTTAAACAATCGAACGCACGTGAGTAGTCTAGCAAAATCATGATAGTGCTGAGCCCCACATCGGACGCTTCGGTAAGATCATCCGTTACGTTAATCAGCGCTGTTTCTGTGCCAAGTCCTTTACGGAAACCGGATTGAAATTTGGGTATGATATTACTTTGCTCTACATAACTCTGCACCTGTTTTAACACTACTTTTTCCAACACTTTAGATAGAACAGGCAAGATCGAAATGGGGCGTAAATCCTTGAGTTCGGACACCGTGTTTTTTTTTGGTATGGGCTTCACTAGTGCTTTTTTCCATAGTGTTGGAAAAGTGCTGGCTTCTATAGATCTATTAACAATCGCTGTAATAGCAGGTAGAGTTACGTCAAGGGTCATTTGAATCATGTCTATGCTTAAGCCGTCGTGTCCAATGGCTTTTGTCTTTATGTCTTTAATGATATTCCTGATTTCTGATTCAGTTGACGGTCGCAACTGGAACGTGCTACATATTTTCTGTTGTTTGTCTACAGTAAGAGCTAAATTTTTCTCATCTGGCAGATTGATGTTGAGGAAATGATTGTTTATTTTGTCAGGATCGTTTAAGTGTTCCGGAATTAGGCCAGCACAGGCGTCGTCAAAGATAGTAGTTCTTTTTAAGTTGTTCCACATTAGGCGCGGTTTTTTTAAATTATTGTTTACAAAATGATTAAAATAAGCTTTTCGTTCTCTTTCGGTTGTCGATATTACAAGATTTTTTAAGCTGCGATAGTAGTTTTTAGCGCTGTCCGTTTTAAATTTGTGAGCTTTAGCAAGAGCTTCATCCCGCAATCCCATCATAAACCTCATCGTACTCGTAATCCACGGCTTAGGTTTATCTTTAATTGTAATTTTTTTAGAAGGTGCATGTTTACTAAATAGAGTGACCAAATTGGTATTCAAATTTTTAAGCATTTCATTTACATCGTTTGAGTCAATTATGGATGTCCAGGCGATTGCATTAAGGTCGGCAGAAAAGTGATCAAAGTTAATATCACGTAGAGTTTGCAGGTACTTTACCCGTTTACTGAATTTAGGTTTCTTTATCTTAAAGTCTACAAGTATCATTGCGTGGTCGCTCAAAGCCTTGCTATGCAATACTAACACATTTTTACAACGAGTGGCGCTATCAGTCAGTACAATGTCAATTAAAGTGCTAGTTTTATCTGTTATCCTTGTGGGTTCCGTAACAAGTTGTTCCAAATTATGATGATCACAGAATGCTAATAATTCCCTTGCACGGAGAGAATCTACCTTCAGTAAGTCCATATTTAATTCACCAAGGAAGCAAGTATAGTTGGAGCGGCCCATAGAGTTAATAGACTCGCTGAGCGAGTCCAACGCGACCTTAGTACCGACGTTCTCTGTCCTGTGGGCGGTCCCTAACGCGAGGATAGCTCCGGGTAACTGGACCTCGAGCCAAAGTTGTTCTAAGGGAGAGAGTGGGTTTTGCCAAACTTTGGCTGAGATACTTTTAGAGACATAAAAGCCAACACCACCCCCAACACGATTTTTACGGGCTTTGTGTATAAATCTATACCCTGATAATGTTGGTGCTAGCATTTCTGCCCCCTCTTTAATCCAGGTTTCATTGATCGCTAAGATATCAGGCTTATAGTTTAGTACTTTTACCTCAAGATCATCATATCCAGTGTTCAGTGATTGGGCATTTAATAACCCTAATCGCAAATACTTTTCTTTTTTATTAGCCATCACAATATTTAAATGAGATGATGAGTGAATGTAACATATTGGTGTCTGTATTTTTATGTACGCGTAAGTAACTATGTTTGTAAAGATGTTTGTGAGTAGTTTGAAAGTTATGGTATGTGTGTGCGAGTAATATTATATTGAACTTGTATCCTATAATCGATTGAAGAGCACTGTCAATTATAGTTATAATAGAGAGTATATAATGATAATAAGGCAAACAAAAAATAGCGTAACAATATAACTGTCTATACATACTTTTGATCAGTATTAGAAAAACGGTATTACAGGTAAGATCAAATTTGGCACATATCAAAAACCTTAGTCAAGTCTGTTTCTGATCGCAGCATGTGTCGAGGTTTTCCTTGCTCCTGGCGGACAAAAATCTTACCGTTCCTAGTCCATACGTATTTAAATTTGTGTTCAGAGCCGAGTCGTCTTGCTTGCTGGAATAAGACGCGGTTGTTCTTAGTTAGACGTTCATTGATGTAGAGTCGGGCGGCAGGGCCAGGCAAGTGCAAGCCTTCTGTAGTAAAACCTCGTCTTACACGCGCAGCTTTCATCAACGCGTCTCTCGTGTCTCGGCGCGCTAGTCTTACAGCAAGGGGGCGCGGGCGGGTGAGGTTGCCGTCCTCGGTCGCTGGTCTCATAGGCCCAGCTCGTTCGACATGAACCACGTCCATTTCATCAAGTTCAACTCCGATTTTCTTTGCTATACTGAGAACTAAGTGAGTACAGTTTTCGTTTCCTGTTTCAGGACAGCCAGCTATCTCGATGTCGTTAGATAGCAGAGCCTGGTCCCGGTCCTGGAGCTCCATTTGTAATTGAAGTATTTTTTCATTCAATGCCGTGGTTAGACCGGGTTGGGTTTCTTCGGCTTTACGTTCTAGCTGTAGAATTCGGGCTTCTAATTCTTCAATGCGAGTGTTTTGTGTTTTTATCGTATTTGTGAGCTCTGAGATTGTATCGCGAAGGGTATTTGTTTGTTTGTTAGTTAGCTCTTCTATGTAGATTAGATCCTCGGTCATTGACTCGAAATCGATACCCTTATCCTTGTCGTTATCGCCATTAGAACTCGCTGGCTTACTTTTCGGGTTAGCTCGAATAGTTGTGAGCTTTTTTATGGCTTTGTCTTCAAGGTCTGTAGAGTTCTTCCGTTGATCATCAGTGGAAGCTGTGTCTCGGACCGGCGTGTTCAAATTTCCCATTTTCGGAATTTTACTTTTGCATTCTGGACATTTCCATTGGTCTTTGCGTTCCATTGTAGTAAAAGTCTTAGGATTTATATTTGCGCAATTTAAGTCGTACGCTGCTGGACATGTTGAACACTTTATATAGTCTCTTCTTGGTAACGGTTGTTTACACCCAGCGCACGATTTTATTCCGCTCATTGTTTGTTTTACCGCCCTCTATGTTCCTGCTAGGTGTAGATTTTCTTACACAATGAGACACTAGATGGCGCTTCCACTATTCGTACCAATCGATCGCGCTAGATGTTCCTTTTAGTACACCTATTCCCCAACAGATGGCAGTATTGAATCTATTTACTTTTTTTTTTACCTTTTTTCTGCTAATGTTTCAAAATATTTTCGCATAAAAAATATAAAGTTGCAATAAATAAAAGGAGCAGAAATAAAATAGCAAAATAGAATTCTCCTCGTTGGTCGCGACCTTGGCCTCCTGTTATCTGGAGACTACCGCTCAACGAACTACACTATCCGTGCTCTAAGAGCTGTGACGAATTAGTCTACCACCTGGATACAATGTTTACTTTCTGACCGAAGTTCGTTATTTTCTTATATTTAAAATTTAAGCACTTTTCCGCACAAATTAATAGTTTTATTATTTGTATTTCACTTATCCACTGCTCATTTTATGTGAATTTTAAAAATTTGTATCAAAATTGTTAACTTTTAAGGTTTTTGAGGCGTAGATTTTGTCACTGTTTTTATTTACACAACTCTTTGTTATATTTTGCCACCAATGTTATCACTTATCATTCATTACACATATTCCATTAGGGTATAATTTTTATGTTGAAATTAAAGAGTTTACTATTTTTTAAATAATACGACACAGAGCAAACTGTTTACATTTGGCGCCCTCTGGCGGTTATCATATATTAATGACAATGAATTACAAAATACACACAACTTATCGACGTAGAGTTAAAGTAGGGCCTTAGTGGCGCCCCCATTAGTAAAAAAACATAACTTACTAAATACACAGTGAATCGGAAAACCGGTCCAACAGACTCAAGTTATAGTAATGAAGATAATTTAGAACTTCATAAATTTGCGATTCATAGTTCGTTGTAGTAACTCACAAGTTATTCGCAATTTTTCTACCTATTAGTACAACAAAATATGAATCGCTCCTTTATAAGATTCTACAATATTATTCTTATAACTATTACTGATGAGGGTGCCACTTAGCTTCTATAGTCACCTTAAGAAGGGAACAGTTGCATGGATACATAATGTATAAGTACATTCACACAATATATATTTTAATCTGTAAGAATCTCTTAACCTGGCTTGTTAATGTATTAATACTCTTATAATGAACTCTGTATATGCTGTGAGATTTTTCTATGAATAAAATAAATAAATAAAATAAAAAAAACATCTTCACTTCACGCTAAGAATATATCTAGTTTATTGTCTTTAGACCTACCCAAATGCAGAAACTATTTTGGAATACATTGCTGCTTAGCTCTAAGTAATGCTATACTAATACCATAGTAATTTTATTACCTAGTTTTTGGATTAGTCCGAACAAAATTAAAAATGTTTAATCGTTTTCGGGTCCCTGCGATACAAGCATTTGCTAAGTGCAAGGTCTGCTGTTTTATCTGAACACATGTAATTTTTTGGACCTACCTTTGTAAAACGAAATATTGTAACAGATAATCTTATATAAATATTTTATGGAAAAATAGTACATTACCTACTTTAGAAGTCGAAAAAAGCGATATATAGTCGAGTAAATTTGGAAGGCTGAGACGCAGTCGAGGACACTTATTCATTCTTTTTTGACACTCACACATTAATTCTTCTTTTTTAAAATTTTCGCATTCTGCCTTTATGTATTCCCTTTGTATATTGTGCAATTAAAAACACCTAATCTACACTAGTGTATACTTTAAAGACTTCACGTAGCGGTCGTTAACGGTCATTGTTGTCGTTTGGAAAAAATGCTGACGTTTGCGAATTTGAGAACTGAAAAGAGTGAATTTATTAACTAATTTTTAACTATTGTCGAGCAAATAGGAAAAATATAAATTATTTTACTTTAATTACTTACACCTATGCTGAAATAGTATCCGCATGCAGAAAGGATTATGAATAAGCGCTTAAGTCTGATGATGATATTCATAACTTCTAGTATTACTTCCTACAAGCAATAAAGTTCTAGTCAGGAATACTCGAGTTCTTCTTTGTGAGACTAATTAATATCCCCAGTTTCTAGTTAGCACGTTTAATACTCATTAATTACCACCTCAGCTTCACTTTACAGACTTTCTTTAGTGTTAGTAATTTTATTAGTCAATGGAACTTTACTGGTAAAACTATAAGACATTTGTCTTGGATTCAATATTTCGTCAGATTAGATTAGAATGGGCTTAGTTCTAGATTCAACCAGCTTAACCTAAAATTAAAATCTATTTGTTACTTTCAGACTAAAACATTGAAAAAGGACAGGAGATCAATTCTCTCCGGATTTGTAGTCGTTAGTTTTTCTGTCATTTAATCTGCCGTCATAAGATATGGCGGATAAAATTGACAGAAATACTGGGGAAACGTGGAAATGCGCGTCTAAATCTAGCAGACATAGTGAAAAACCATAGAGTATAATTCACCTGTCCCTTTTTCAAATTTATTATTTTGAAAGTGACGAATAGATTTTAATTTTAGTTTTAGCCGGTGGATCTAGAATCGAGCCCAATGGTGAAGTGAATGAAGAGCCCGATAGTGTAGTGAATAGGGCCGCTGCTTCCTGAGCTGGTGGTCGTGGTATGAATCCCACCACGTACCAATGTGTTTTTCGGTTTTCGAATTTCATATGTACGTTTATTCAGTGCTTCTTCCCTGCTTCAGAAGGCACGTTAAGCCGTTGGTCCCGGTTAATATCGTTAAATACTGTAGATATTATTCGTTAAGCCAAATTTGAGGCCAGTGCTAAGCATTGGCGGCTTGAAAACTCTGACCTAATCTAGGATTGGGTCTGGTTTGCCTTCTGGGTTGCGGAGGTAAGATGGCAGTCGCTGTGTACAAACCAGTAGCCTCGTTCAATCCTCTAGATTAAGAAGCCGACCCCGTGAGATATGGGATACGGCTAGGGAGATGATGGAGATGGATGATCTTGAATCGAGCCTAATGCCAAGTAAAAATTAGAACATTCAATTTTGTGGTCAAATAGATCAAACACAACTGACAATAAATATAAAAATATATTAAGAAAGAAAATGAACAACAACAACCTTTCCTAAATAAAGTCATACACACACACCTCTATCCCAAACGGGGTACGCACAGCGTCAATGACCAAAATAAAACTCATTCTGCTACGTCTGAAAAGTTTTGAACATTATTGTATACAGCTATGTATAGTTATTGCTATAGTAACAGGTTGTCAGCCCATCGTTTTATTTTTATTTTATTATTAGAAATAAGTTTGCTCTTGAATCTAGACACAAGGTCAGGGATGATCGGGACAGAGTCGATGATAGAGCGAGCTCACCCAAAAGATGCCTGTCATGGCACTGGCATTCTCACGCACCGATGGAACATTTTTTTTATTTTTTATTATTAGAATTTTATTACAATAAATGACCCTTATACAAACTATAAGACATCGCTAAACCCGTAATAGGTTTGTCTCGATGACTATCCGCATAACAATATTACAGATTATCGTAGTTAGTATAAGTAATAACAGTAAGTAGTATCTTATTATTAATTAATCTAGACTTAATACTGTCAATTATTTAAATGATAATTGACAATATTAAGACGAACACGCCCTACCTTACCCTTTCGGGACAGGCGAGCGCGGTCTGCTGCCGACCCACACTTTTTTACTGCTCGGCGCATAGATGAACAATAGCTAAACCGGTTTCCGTAAACACGGCACAGGATGCTCCAAATTCTACCGCAAGAATCGGCGAGTTTACAATAAATAAATACTAACATGATAAATAATTTATATATAATGCTTAAATTCAATATTTATAAATAAATAACTATAAATTGTTTTGAAGGTGGGAAAGAAATTCGTTTTTTAACATTACAGATACATTTTTTGTAGTTATTTTGTCGCGTAGGTCTTTATTCAAATTATTTATTAAATCGGGTAATATAAATTCAGACGTTCTTTTCTCATAATAATTACAGTAATTCGGTTTTTGAAGAACCTTATTTGTGACCTGCCTAGTATTTTTTACGTGTGATATCGGATGCTGTATATCTGTTTTAAAGTACTGTTCCTTTAGTATTTGATATTTAAAGTTTAAATTTACTGGTAAGACTTTGCAGTGATTAAATAGGTCAATGCCGTTTCTTAAACGACATTTAAAGTTATAAGGTACAATGTAACACCCTATCCCTATTTAAATAATAATCTGATAAAATTAATCTGGCCAAAGATAAATAAATATGTGATCGTCTAAAAACTGATTTTATGTCAAATTAAAAGACCCATACGTTGTGTATTCAAATAGAAAATTGAAATAAATCTAAGTTAAGTTTGAATAGGGTAATCGTAATTGAAATTATGACGTAAGTAAATAAATTATTTGTAAAAAAAAGTTCATAATCAAATTCAGCTGAAAAATAACACAGAATGACAAAAACAAAATATAAATGAGTAATATAAAACATGCGACTCACATAAAATATTTTCAGCTGAAATGCAGGAATCAGGAATCTCCATCTTCTTTCTTCTTGCGCATAACTAACCCAAATAAAATAAAACCAAACATACTTAATATTAAATCTCCCGGCTAATGTAGCGTGCTGAAAGGTACAAAGACTCAATAACCAGGGAAGGGAATTTGAATAAAGATCTTTAAGATCTTAGAATTAGGATACCTAGGCAAATGAAATGGCCCTCCCTTCCAACCTACAGACCATGCCAACGCGCGAAAACCTTGCACAGACTAACACTAAACCCTAGTCTTATCTAACTTGCAAACCTTCCATCAAACATTCCGATCATCTTAATTCATTCACAAACTTCTTTCATACTACCAATCATTCATCAAAGTCATACAAGTTACCTATTAACTGCAGTTTTGGTCACCTGTGACGGTGTACTAATGTTCAAACCTTTTAATAATCAATTTCTCTGTTCAGTTTGCAATATGGTATAATTTTCAAGGACTGCTGTACCAAAATCACATGATATGCGCTAAGAAGTCAGTTCAAATGATAGAGACTGTGTCAAGAAATTATCACCTTTATAGCTCGCTACGTCAGCTGAAAAATAGACCATTAGAGGTTTGTATGAATACCTATTCGAATGAATTCTCGAGAGGGATTATGGGCCAGCTACTCTCGGAGCCCATAAGCCTTGTCGATGTGTATTTAATGTATGTAAAGTGTTATCCTGAATATAAAAGTAATTAAATATTTCAAAATACAAGTAATTGATTTTAACCACTAATATCTTTAAAACACCGTGTTTTGTTTTAACGTGTAACACTGTATCTTAAAGACATATCAAAATATTCCTATTAGTTTTTATTGCATTTATTCATCCTCACACTCTCGCACACTGATATTTTACACAAAACACACACCTACTATTTCCTATTCTAATAACACATTTCCCTACGATTATCATTGAATGATGTTTGAAAACTCGCAACGCTGCAGGTACAGAAAGCTGAAACTATCACTTTATTACGAAATCGTCTATCTGTAAGGTTAAGAAACATTTACAGTAATAATCACAACGATGGACTTCGAATTAAAACACAACGCCGAAAATAAACAACACATGATGCTTGGCATCGCCAATTTCCGCGTTCGAACATCGTCCCGGCCCGTCAGCAACTGCCAACCCCCACTGCATGCCCGCTGTTCCTCTGTTTTTTTTAATCTTCCAAGTTCTATGATATATTAAGACAAAGTAAAATATCTTTTGTAACATTCAAAATTTAACTCTATTTCCAAGAAACAAGTATGGGTCTTTATGCATTTGATACTCTTGTTTAAATGCTGGGTCATGTCAGGTAAAGATGTCTCAATTTTTGAACGAAAAATCTAAATGCTATTTGTTTAAGTGTTGGGTCGATTTTATAAACTAATTATTCTATATGTAATGATAAACGATCGTTACAACAACCAATTTTAATATCCTTATTTGTAAGTTGTAAATGTCATCCAAATAAGATTTGAACGTGCGTCCATAGCTACTTATTCCGTATGAAATAATGCTCTCAGCTAGTGCCGTGTACATTTGAAGACGGACTTTGAAAGGGATTCTATTTCTGATCATGTAAAACTTCGCTAACACAGCTCGTAACCTGTTACATACTAAATTTATATGCGGTTTCCAATTGAAATTATTATCGATGATTAAACCCAAATATCTTTCTTCTGTAACTTGCTGTAGTGGTGAACATTTGCATTTATGATCAATACCCGAGTGCAAACAATTATGATCGTGCCCTATAATTCTAATTGCACCAATCGTTCTGGATTGATTAGAGTGAACGTGTATTATCTTGGTTTTCTCAGCATTGAGAACAAGCCCAGCATCGTGTGACCACTGACATATTGTATTAAAGTCACTCTGTATCATTGACTCAGCAGTCTTTAAGCATTTATCTGCAGCAATAAGGCACGTGTCGTCTGCATATTGATAGATGGAACATTTCTGAATGCTATTATTGAGATCGTTCACATACGCTAGATAGTGCAACGGACCTAAGACCGACCCCTGGGCAGTTCCTTCTGTATCAATCTCTTCCTGACTAGACGTGTTTCCAATCTTTACCTGATAACTTCTGTTTTGTAAATAATTAGTACACCATTTCAAGATAGGACCTCGTACACCCGAGTCTTCCAGCTTTTGCACTAGTGTACTATGTCTCAAAGTGTCAAAAGCTTTACTGTAGTCGATAAGAACAATAAGGACATGCTTTTTGTCATTAAGATGTCTATTAATCTCATCAGTAAACTTTGACAATAAAAGGGAAGTGCTTTTCTTAGCTTCAAACCAAAATTGATTTTGCGAGAGAATGTTATGATTGTGGTATAACTCGTGTATTTGACTGGATATAAATTTCTCCACTATTTTATCAACAATAGGAAGCATTGTGATCGGCCTATATTTAGTACAATCTTTGCTATCTCCTCCCTTAAAAATTGGTTGAACCAGCCCCTTCTTTAGATCGTCTGGGTATATTTCACCTATCAAACTTTTGTTGATAAAATGAGCAATACTCTCAGATATTTTGCCTGCTATTAACTTTATATCGATAGCACGAACCCCATCAAAACCTGGAGCCTTATTATTATTAAGTCCTCTAATTATTTTAGTCACGTGTTTTGCAGATGCCTTTCGAAATAACATGGACTGGTTTACAGGTCGTCGATATGTATTTTCATCAAGCAATTTTACATCACATTTAGGTATGATTTCCTCAACATTTTCTCTAAATGATTTTGCAAATAGATCAGCTATTTTTTGATCAGAACTAACTGTCTGAAATGCTTTTTTAATACTTTCATCGATAATGCAAGCATAACATTGAATATAGCAAGCTGCTTGGCGCCGGACTCCGGTGAGAGTGTAGGTTAATTGCATTACCTACACTGAAATCTTCGAATCCCTTTACTGGATTTTTAGAAGCACTGGCACTCGCTTCTTTTATCGCTCCTAGTCGAATATAATAATAATAATAGTATACCTAGTATAGTATAATAATAGTATACCAAGACGATGACAATCAAACCTGTACTGAAGTGACCCACAAGCGCTCAAAAAAGCGAGCTCAAAAAATATTCAGAGGAACAGCACTTGAAGGTGCAACGACACTTGAAGCTGCAGGCAGAACCAAGTACCTACATGCATACTACCTTAAAATTGGAACGACAGTGAAGCAGATTCAAGATCATCTGGGCTTAATAAGTGGTTATGAAAACTGTACAGTTGACAGGGTTGAAGGGCTCGCGGTCCTTACGCATCGTTCAAAATTGGTGTACCATCCAAGCTCTCAGAAAAGATACCAGATCCTAAAAATTGGCCAAGTTTTTTTTTAAATATTTGATAGGCAATCATTTGTCCGCCATCTCACGTGATGGTAAGTGATGATGTAGACTATGATGGAGCATGATTGCCTAGAAAATGCCTGTTCACTCTCGCCTTGAAAAGGCCCAGGTTATAACGTTCCGGAAATAGATCCGCAGGCAGGGAGTTCCACACTTTGGCCGTTCGCATTAAAAATGTAGAAGCGTACCGCTTTGTGCGAAAACTTGGAATGTCGACAACATAAGGGTGTAATCCCAACCGGCGTCTCGTACCCCGGAGATGGAATGGGGAGGGGGGTATCAGGTCATGAAGCGATGCTGCACATTCTCCGAAATGTATCCTGTAGAACACAGACAAGCAAGCTACTTTGCGACGATGTTCGAGGCTCTGCAGCTTTTCCTCTACCAGTGACGGGTCGGCGATGAGCTTTTTGGCGCGTTTTTCAATAGAATCCAAGGTTGCCAGTTGGTATTTGGCAGATCCGTCCCAAAGGTGGCAGCAATACTCCATACACGATCGGACTTGAGCTTGGTAGAGCTGTAGTAGCTGTCCAGGTGTGAAGTATCGCCTAACCTTTGAGAGAATACCAAGTTTTTTGGCTGCAGTCGAAGCCAAGGATTCTATATATCGTTCAAAGTTCAGGTCCGACGTAAGGCTCATACCAAGAAGCTCGAGGTGATCGGAAATCGGAACGGTTACATTTCGGAAAGTGGGAGCTAGATTGAAGGGACTCAATTTGGTCGAGAATAGACAGGCCTATGTCTTAGATGCATTAAACTTCACCAGGTTGGCATCACCCCATTCGGAGATTGCCTTAAGTGTTAAATTTAAATGATCTACTACGGACTCTCGACAAGACTGAATAGCTTCCTTGCTGGACTTTGCACGGGACAAATATCTACCGACAACCGTACTGTCGTCTGCATACCCAAAGGTGTCGGGTGTCAGCATATCGTTGATATGCAGCAGAAATAGAGTTGCGGAAAGTACCGATCCTTGAGGGACCCCGGCATCAATTGCCTGATGAACAGAGGAGCGGCCTTCTAAGACCACCCGTATCGATCGTCCTCTCAAGAAATCTGTGATCCAGTTGCAAAGTCCATCAGGGAGCCCATAAGCGGGAAGCTTGTTAATAAGGCTGCCATGCCAGACCCTCTCAAATGCCTTAGAGATATCCAGAGACACAGCGAGAGCTTCACCGTGTCTCTCGATAGCCTCGCTCCACAAGTGGGTGGCATGCACCAGGGAGTCACCCGTCGACCGCCCACGGCGGAAGCCATACTGTTGGTCGCTGAGGAGATCATTATCCTCCAGGTAAGCCAGGAGCCGATTATTGAGCACACGCTCCATACTCTTACAGAGTATAGAGGTTACCGATATAGGTCTATAATTGGCAGGGTCCGAACGGCTGCCCTTTTTGGGCACAGGTTGCACGTTTGCAAGCTTCCACGACTGGGGGACTACACCAGTCTCCAGTGAGAGTCGGAACAGACGCGTCAATATCGGAGACAACTCTGGCGCACAGTTACGTAGGACTATTGCAGGGATTCCATCTGGTCCACTTGCTTTATTCACGTCAAGGTTTCGCAGGGTTTTAAGTACCTCTTTTTGGTAAATGCGAATGGCTGGCATAGTACAACCAACATGAGGTCAGCTGGGTGGAACTCTAGCTGCAGTGTCAAGTCGTGAATTTTCAGCAAAAAGGGAAGCAAAGAGGTTTGCTTTTTCTTCTGCAGTGTGAGCAAGTGAGCCGTCAGTTTTCTGCAAAGGCGGTAAAGTGGGTTGACAAAAATTTGTTTCAACTGCCTTGGCAAGGGACCAAAATGCCTTACTACCAGATGGATAGGATGCAAGTTTGGCGCCTACTCTGCCGATGTGGTGAAAATGTGCCCTACGTAATTCCCTTTTGCAAAACTTGGAGGACCTATTGTAGCTTTCCTTCAGATCCCGAGTATTCGAAGCTTTGCGCAGTCGAGCATCAGCCCAAGCTTGATAAGCCGTCTGCTTTAGCGCTTCTGCACGGCGGCAGTCGGCATTATACCAGGGGCGAGCTTTGCTACCCGTGGGAACGTCCGAGTACGGTATGAAATACTCCATACCCTGACGCAAAACTTCAGTAATAGCATCTGCGGAGCTCGACGATTCTCCTGAAGAAAAACAGACTTTCCAAGGGTACGATGTAAAAAAGTGTCGCATTTCATCCCAATCTGCTGACTTGTATCGCCACACCCGTCTCATACCACAAGGTGGTGATTAGGTGGTGAGTATACAGATACAGATTTTACCAGACAGTGGTCAGAAGAGCCCAAGGGAGCCACGACTGACACTGAGCAACGGTCCGGATCAGTAGTCAGCAGAAGGTCTAAGCAGTTCGCTGTATGAGACTCTATATCAGGAACTCTAGTTGCACAGCTTACAAGCTGGGAGAGATTCAGCGATAACGCAAATTTTCGCGCCTCTTGCCCAGCATGATCGGTCTTCTGGTATGGGGATAACCACTCTTTATGGTGGGCATTAAAATCCCCCAGAATGACTAGCTGTGCCGACGGGTATCTCTGCAGAGCTTCATCAGCAGCCTCACTAAGAAGGTTAAATAACTTGGTCGTCTCCGAATCTCCACTATGTGATCGATATACGCAAGCATATACAATTTGAGCCAATCCAGTATCGACCAGTACCCATAAAACGGAAAAACTAGGAGCCTCAAGGTTTTTGAGACGCTTGACGCAGATATCATCGCGAGCGTACAGACAGACTCCAGCATTAGATAAGAATCTATGTTCCAAAGAATAGCCGGGATAGCTGAGGTACGCCGCGTTAGCTGGAGATCTGATCTGCGTCTCAGTGAGGAACAGCAGGTGTGGCTTTTCGGTCTAAAGATGGTGATGGACAGAGACGAGATTTGAGTGCAGACCTCGAATATTTGTGAGGTGCACCTTAAGAGGGAGGACGTGCAACCGCTGTTTAACGTTTTTCCGTTTTCTTACTTTCATTTTTCTATTTGTGTGGTGTGGGGAAAAGTGAATAGGCAGGAGGAAGGCAGTTGTATGAGGTACCGCGCTGCATTAAGCCAGGAAATGGAATCGATTACGATCACACGCGATTATAGCTGGCTTGGAGACTGCGGGGACGCCCGAATCCCCCCGGGGAATGCCACCTGGTCCTCCCATCCGGTCGCCAACCGGCAAGGTGGAGCCTCCCGGGATTTTTCGTTGGGTGGCGGGGCAGCCTGTCACGGGTGGCTTTCCCGCTACTTGGGCCCCCAACTTCCCACGGTCGGCCAACGGTGCACCGTGCTTCGGATCCCGCTAGCCTCCAGAACCAGCTACTCGTTGTCAAAGCAATCGATCATTCCGATCACTGCTACTGCCGCGGTACTACTGTACAGACCCAACCCCCATTATGGCTACTCCTAACTGCATGCCGGAACACGGAAAACCGCTTGGCGACATGATTTAGTTAAGAGGGTGGTAACCAGCCACGGCCGAATTGATTCCATGACTTGATGCAAGTGACAGTTGCATCAAGTCATGGAATCAGCCCTTTCGTGCAAGCACCAAATCCTTCCAAGCGATTAGACAAAATGAAGACAATTACGGCAGACAGTCATCAGAATAAGAAAAAAACTATCTGTATTTTCTATCAGAATGTCAGGGGTCTCAAAACCAAACTTAGGAAGTGGAAAACATATATTCCACTACTACAACACGATATAGTTGCTGTAACAGAGTCATTTCTGGATAGCTCTGTTAACGATGCTGAATTGACATGTACTGGATGGAGCTTACTGCGCAGAGACAGGAAATCATGGGGGGGCGGTGTTTTACTTGCTGCGCGACCAGAGGTTGAACTTCGACGAAGACCTGAACTCGAAACAGATTCAGGCGAAGATTTGTGGGCTAATCTCCATTTTAATAATGACGCAATCAACACAGGTGTTGTATATATAAGCCATGGTTCCCCAGACAGTGTTTACTTGAATTGGTTCTGTAAAGTTGAAAACATTATTCACAATCTTAAAGGGACTGTGATAATTGTTGGTGACCTCAACTTAAACAGCGCATCCAGTAATGTTTGTAATTATTGTTGTTTACTCTTATCTTTTTGTAATTTATGTGATAGAAACCAAATTAATAACGCTTATGGGGGCAGAGTTGACGTAGTATTAAATAAGGCAAATGAAAACTCTATAACTGTTTTACTCGCAGAGGGGGAGGCATTGTTCCTATTGATAAACCTCACCCACCTTTAGATATCGAAATTAAAATTGAGGCGAAGCAACGTGGTAAAGTCCTTCCACCAAGTAACATTGACTTAGCAAAGGACTGGAACTTTTCCAAAGCTAACTTTCCCGAAATGTATCAAGCTATATGTGATGCAGACTGGTCATCTGTATGCTGTGCAGCGAATTTGCGTGATGCAGCTCAAAACTTTTAAAAGATAATATATGCTCTTTTTGTACCTAAGAAGACTAGGAACTACAAGAAACAAAAAAAGCGATATCCTACTTGGTTTACCCCTGATATAATTTCTGATATCGAACGAAAAACTGTCTTACACTCTCACTGGAAGGCGTCAAATTGTCCATCTGTTTACTCTGAGTTCTCTTCTCTGCGAGAAGACCTCAAAGCTCGTATCCCACTAGCCTATGATTCGTTTATGAATTGTTTGAAAATTAAATTAAAAACCCATCCACGTGATTTCTGAAAACATATGTCAAGTCTTCGAACCCCCGGTGTATTTGAGCCCACCGTATCTTATAAAGACAAACAGTATTCTGGCGTTGAAGCCGCCTCAATATTTGCAGATTTCTTCTCTGCCGTGTATTTGCCCAGTGACCCAGACCCAGAGAGCACTTATGTCACCATACCCGACTTTTCTAAAAAAGAAGTCGAACGTTGTATATTACAGCTAAAGTCCAACTGCTCTTCAGGCCCTGATTGTCTACCCTCGTTCATTCTTAAGGATTGTCGGAAGGTATTGGCCCAGCCCCTCGCGCACACTGTGAATATTCCCAATAAAACGGGGACTTATCCACACCAGTGGAAGCTGTCAAGAGTTACTCCTATCCCGAAATGTGGAAAAAATTCTTCAGTAGACGAACATCGCCCTATCGCAGTGCTCTCCACGCCTACAAAGGTTTTTGAAAAGCTTATGCACAATGTGCTTTACTCCCAATTAAAGTTAAAATTATGTAATGAACAACACGGGTTCGGACCGGGTATTTACCCTGTTGATTCTGGTTGATTATATATCTGATAGCATGGATCGTGGTGAACAAGTGGATGTCTTATATTTTGACTTTCGTAAAGCCTTTGACAGGGTCAATAATGACATTTTGTTGGCCAAGTTGGCAAATTTTGGGTTTAGTCCATCACTTCTACAACTATTCTCAGACTATCTACGAGATAGAATGCAATTTGTTAAATATGGTTGCTATACCTCTAAGCCGTATTATACCAGATCTGGTGTTAATCAGGGTTCTATACTAGGCCCACTGCTTTTCCTCCTTATGATAAATGACCTTGTAAAAGTTATAAAGTTTGCCAAATGTCTTCTCTATGCAGACGATTTAAAATTATTTATGGAGGTCAATCATAAGAGAGATTGCCAACTATTACAGCAGGATACTGATGCCATATTAGACTGGTGTAAGGATAATAATATGCAGGTGAATCCCACAAAGTGTAGTATCATGTCCTTTGGCCGCAAGAAGCAACCCTTGTGTTTTACGTACAAGTTAGGCGAGGAGGTAATAGTGCGAAAAACAAATGTTAAAGACTTGGGAGTGACATTTGACCAATGTCTTACTTTTAACAGGCATATTCAGTCTCTTACAACGGAGTCTTTTAGGCGCCCTGGTTTTGTTATCCGCAACATGCGTGATCTTCGCGATCCAAATGTCATGAAACTTCTGTTTAACAGTCTTGTAAGGAGCAAGTTGGAAAGCAGTTCTTGCGTATGGAATCCACACGAAACGCTTTACACAAATATGATCGAAAATGTTCAAAAGGCTTTCCTGAGGTACCTGTACAAACGTACTGCTGGGTATTACCCATTTTTGTACCCCACAGCGTTTCTGCTGGGTGCATTAGGCATGAATTCGTTGCAGACGAGACGCTCAAAAGACGAATTAACAACAGCTTTAAAGGTGTTGCATGGAGCCATAGACTGTCCCGAGCTACATGACCTGTTGTGTCGGCTACATGTACCTGACAAATATATGTCTAGGATACGAGCCTGTCATCAGAAACGTCTCTTTGCAGTACCTAGTTGCCAGACTATTTCGCGTGAAAACTCCCCTCTCTGTCGGATGATGAAATACCTTAATCTATTTCTCAACCATTCGTGTTGTATAGATATTTTTAATGACTCATCGACTAAACTATTTAAAGCTTTAACTATTGATTGTGAGTCGAACAATGCTGTTGATGAATCTAGTTGTATTTAAATAAAAGAAATGTTTTTCCCAATATTAATTTGAAATTGTATATTGTTATGTTATTGACTACATACTAAGTTAACTTTAAATTTGATCTAAAATTTAATGCTTTTTATAATTGACTAATTTGAATTTTATATTGTTATGTTCTTGACCTTTGTGATTTTTTTGATTACCAAATTTATCGCAAATTTTATTTAGTATTGTTACAATGTTATTGTATTAATTACTGTAATAGGGTTACCCGTTGTAATTAAATTAAATAAATAAAAAAAATACCTACCGATTTTCAGTGATGGGGGCTAATCTCCCAGCGATTGACTTCTTCTTCTTCAGTCGAGTGGGTATCGAGTCTAAGGACCCGATGAACCCTGGTGTCAGAGTTTTTAAACCGCCTAGTAGCACAACTATCAGGCCTCTGACATGGTTTGAGTAACCACTATCAAAGACAGCAACCATGACCGACGAAGCACGAAATCTTTTTCTTTCGGACAATCAGGTGATTCAGCCTGCAATGTTCTAACCAAACTGGGGAAAAATTCACAAAGTGATAAATTCTCAAATATCAGTTTTGTGTTTGGGAACCGAACCCAGGACCTCCGGATCGGGATCGAGTAACTGTGCAGGACTAGTTTTTAGTGCCCAAGTTTTTGCGCTACACAGAGGTGCATCTTCACAGTTGCATCTTCACAGGTGTTCCTTCAATATCTTATTCTGATGGAACAGATTGACTGACACGACCACAGAGAAATCAGGCGCAGGACCAACTACTTACATGCCCATCTGACAGCAAGTATCATCTTACTTTTCGGACAATCAGGTGATCAGCCTGCAATGTCCTAACCAAACTAGAAACAACGACACAAAGTCATTGTCTCCGGGACCTCCGGATAAAGGGCACATGGCTCAGGCCGCTATACCACGGAGGCAGTCCAATATAGAAGTATACCTTACATAAAAACTCTCATCTCATCCTGTTGACCTAAACTCGAACTTGATTGTCTATCAAACGTAATTCATTTCGTGCTTCGATGAGTACACTATGCATTTGATCCCAGTCGCAATATTGACAGTAGTAATTATTCAAACCACGTCAGAAGTTTATGAGGCTATCTTACAACATTAACACATTTTAATCGGGTCGTTTGCTCACTTAATAAAAAACAAAGGAACAGAAGAACTAACAAAGAACATAAACACAACCTCTCCTAAGCTATCTCATCTACTGTTGACCTAAACTCTAACACAAGATGGCCATTACAAATTTACACTTGGTTGTTGATACGCCCGCTCCACTCCAATTTGCATGGTAATACCACCCATAACGCGCCATAACACTGTTTAAACAGTATCTGCTCCAACTATCGACAGTGAAATCGCTCATGAATATTTACCGCATTTTACGTCACCCAGTGAAAACTGAGTTATGTTCAAAATTAAAAAAAAGTTTTATGTAAATTAGCACTCGCATGGTACGGCATAATGTTGACAATGGCGGCGATTCTAGACCCAACATTCCTTAATACATTTTTAGCTAGCGCTGTCACTTTCCTAACTTGAACATAAGAACAGGTTAGCAAATAAAAACATGACTTTGACATTCCTAATCTAACGTAAGACGCTCTAAATAACAATTCAGCATAGAGCATGCTCCCTTATTTTAGGTTAAAGAAGCAGTCTTATGTAAAATTAGGAATGTCAAAGTCATGTGTATTTGCTATCTGAAAATCGACGCCAATGGGCTCGATTCCAGATACCACCAGATTAAACTAAAATAAAATCCATCTGTCACTTTCAAAATAATAAAATTAAAAAAGAATGAATTTATACTCTATGGTTTTAGAAAAAAAAAGGCGGGAACCTTGTCACCGAAAAGGCGCAATTTTGTGATCTTGCTTTGTGAAATATATTTAAAATTAGTTTTCACGCATTAATTTTGTTGTATATAGTGTAAATAGTTAATTGTACAATAGTTGTGTAAAGTTAATTCTTCCCCAACATGGGGAAGAGGAAAAAACCAAAATCATCGGAGGAACCTCCACCTTCGTTGAATGTGATGATGGATCCCCCGTTTTCGGAGTCTTCGGGACCTTCGGACACGGACGACTCCTTACTGGATCTGAAACACCGTGAGCCCAAGCAGAAACAACCACTTGGTGAACATGGGCAACAACAACGATCCGAGGACAAATATAAAATATATAAGACCCCCGGACATACTAGGAAGTATCCAGAAAACTCAAAAAAGAGCGAATTTATTGTGTTTTTGTCGCATGTAGACGAATCCAAGCCATTCACGGACAAGGATCGTTTGGCTCTTTCTAAAGCCATACGAGAGCATTGCGTGTCTGGTTTAATGCATCTAAGACCAATCAATAGATTCAAAGTGGGTGTCACTTTTGATCTATCCAACAACGCCAACGTATTCATTTCAAATAAAAAACTTTTGAGTGGACTTTCGTTCAAAGCAACGATTCCTGCGGGAGACACAGAGGTCACAGGTGTTCTAAAGTCAGTCCCTGTTGATTATTCGAACCAACAAATTTTCTCTCTAATAGGCAGTTCAAGAAATGTCATTCAGGTTCGTCGTTTTATGCGCCGAGTACGTGAAGGTAACTCAGTCTCTTATGAGCCAACGCAGACAGTGGCGGTTACGTTTGCCTCCACTCAATTGCCGGATTACGTCTACTTGGACTCCTGGCGTCATGAAGTTGGTATGTACATTCCACCAGTTAAACAATGTCTTAAATGCCTTGCTTATGGACACATTGCAAAGTTTTGTCACAACTCTGACGTGTGCTCTATATGTGCAGAAAATCATAACTTTAAAGTATGTTCAGTCGATACTAAAGAAGCGAAATGTGTTAATTGCAAGGGAAATCATATTGCGGTTTCCTCGGCATGTTCGATTAAAAAAACAAAAATTGAAGAAAACCGAGTAAAGTCTAGAACTGCGAAATTTTCCGATCTGTTTAACGAACAAGCATTTCCTCAGCTGGCATCCAAAACTATTGACAATCAAATAAGTAACATGATGAAATCCGAAATTTTCATGACTATTCTATTAAATACGATAACAAAACTTTTAAACAATAAAATGAAAAATAATACAAGTATTACTGCAGGCTCTATACGAGAAGCTTTGCAAGAAAGCGTTAAAAATTCTTCTTCAACTAAATAATGGATACTTTAAATATAATTCAATGGAACGCCCAGTCTATAATAAGCAATAAACATGTTTTAACTCAATTTCTCTATGAGCACAATATTCATATCGCAATAATACAAGAAACATGGCTTAAGTCTTCTAAGCAATTTAAAATTAAACATTATAATATAGAACGTAATGATTGTGGAAATACACATAATGGTGTAGCTATTTTAGTCCATAATAGTATTTCATATTCTAAGATTGACACATTTTTTGATGATTCTCTCCAAAATATTTGCATATCTATTACGGTTAATAAGCAGCAGATAAGTATAGTTAGCTTTTATAGCCCATTGAACTGCACTCCTAATTTTAGTAAAATTAAACTGAATGCTTTAATTAAATCGATTCCAAGTCCAATGATTTTTGCAGGTGATTTTAATGCACATCACACTTCATGGGGGTGTAGTGAAGACTCTCCTCGTGGAAGGGATATTCTTGATTTGATTGAAAATAATGATGATTTAGTCCTGCTGAATGATGGTCAAGTAACTACTGTTGGCTCTTTAACATGGCGTTCCAATGCATTAGACTTATCGTTGATTTCTTCATCGTTGGCAATTAGTTGTGATTGGTCTGTTTTCGATACCCCTCTTGGTACAAGCTATCATTTTCCTATAATTTTAAAACTTTGTGTTAATGGTAATAGTTACAATATAAACCAAAATGTCTGCGCAAACACTGAACATTTGCCCACTCACCCAAATTTTAAAAAGGTGAATTGGCAAATGTACTCTCAAAACGTACAATCTTTATTAAATGATTTTCATCTTGAGGCGTATCCTGCTCAGGATGCGTATATAATTTTTCGGAACATTCTTTGTTTAGCTATAAAGAGATCGATTTCTGGTTATGTTGAGTCTGAATCTTTGAATCAACCTTGTCAGGAAAGAGTTAGTAAAAAACCGACGCTTCCTTGGTGGAATGATAAGTGTAATGAGGCAGTTTTAAATTTCAAGAGAGCTTATTTGCACTTTAAATATGATCCTTCTGAGATTAATTATTTGGAGTTCAAAAGGCTCCGTGCACTTAAAAAAATAACATTAAAAATAGAAAGAAAAAATAGTTGGGAAGCTTTATGTAAGTCCTTTAATAGATGTACTCCATTGTCAGTAATTTGGAAGTTTATGAAAAAGTTTAACAACAGTTATTTTCACCCCGGAGGTGGTGAGAATGGCTGGGTGTTGGATTTTCTAAAGAAATATACCCCTGATTTAGTTCCGAATAGAACTGATTTTGACTACACAAATAATAATATAAATTTAGAAAACTGTTTTCTCATTGATAATTTCACTTTGCAAGAGCTTAAGGCTGCAATTTTTTCCCGCAGAAATACTGCTGTTGGTTTAGATGGAATTCCTTATTTAATGTTTAAAAATCTTGATAACAATTCTTTAGAGATTTTCTTGAAAATTTTGAATTTGCTATGGGAAAGTAACGAAATTCCAGCCGATTGGAAAACTGATTGTCTTGTTCCGATAATTAAACCAGATAAACCTAAATTTCAGCATCATTCATATAGGCCAATAGCCCTCACTTCATGTGTAGGTAAAATATTTGAGCAATTATTAAAACAACGTTTAGAATTTTATGTTGAGAAAAACAATATACTGCCTGCAAATCAGTTTGGTTTTAGGAGAGGTCGTTCGGCACGTGAGAGTATTTGTCAACTTCATCTCGACATACAACGTAGCTTGTCTTGTTATAGTTCATTATTGTCCGTCTTCTTTGATATATCTGGTGCATTTAATAGTGTGAATCCCTCTATTCTTTGTCAAGAGTTATTGTCAATAGGAATCCCTCCAAAGCTGATTAACTGGATTGCAAATTTCATGTCCGAACGAAAAGTCTTTGTAAAATATGAAAGACATTTATATGGGCCTAGGTTATCTTCTATAGGTTGTTGCCAGGGTGGTATTTTATCACCTTTACTTTTTATTTTGTATATTCGTCGTTTAAACTTGATTTTAGGACCAAAAGTAAAAAATCTTCAATTTGCAGATGATTTGGTTGTCTATGCATCGGGTACCAATCAAGGTCAACTTGCTGAAGTGGTTACTGATGCATTGAATAACTTAAATCAATACTTTAACTATCTTAATTTGGAAGTAAATCCGTTGAAATCCAAGGTTGTTGTTTTTGGTAAGAAGTGTCCAATTTTGCCTATTGTAAAATATAAAAATGTTCCGTTACCAATTGCTTCTGAGGCAAGATTCTTGGGCGTACTGTTCACTCGTAATCTTTCTTGGAAGGATCATGTAAATATGATTGTATCAAGAGCCAATAAAGCTTGTAATATATTAAAGTCTTTATGCGCCACTTACTGGGGCGCTGATCCCAAAATTTTGTTAATACTGTACAAATCTTTAGTTCGTAGTCATTTTGAATATAGTTTCCTGTCGTTTGCTGTAAATAAAAAATATGTTGATAGGTTAAACAAAATACAAAACAACTGCATGCGGATCATAACGGGTGCATTTAGATCCACTCCCATTGGCGCTTTGCAAATAGAATGTGGATTACTTCCTATTGAAATACGATTTACCTATCTAAAAGAAAGATTCATTCTTAAACTATTAAGTTCATCTAATAATAGTCTTATTCAAAATCTAAAAAATGCAGTAGCTGTTGTTGGTTTATCTATGTTTGTAATGCACGGTTTTATGTCTCTATTACAGTTATTCGCCAGTTTGAATCTTAAATCTACTCCACTTTTACCGTGTTACCAAGGGTTATTTAATAGTAAATTTCCGCCTATTAAAACTTTCGTAGATTCTGAATTAACTACTAAAGAACAAGTTTACGAGATGTTATCTCAATTTGTTGGTTATAAATTTATTTATACAGATGGCTCCAAAAATGATGAAAGCGTTGCCTTTGCTCTTTTTGAACCAGATTCAAAATTGGGTTTTGGTCATAAACTTGATAAAAATGCAAGTATTTTTACTGCGGAGGCTGTGGCTATTTTATATGCCTTACAAGAAATAAAACGTCGAAGAGCTTTGAACGTTAAATGGGCTGTAGTTAGTGATAGTATGAGTGTTTTAAAGAATCTGGCAAATAATAAATTTAAAGCTTCAACTAATTACATCATTTATTCCATAAAGGAAGTGTGGGATGAACTTGCCACTTTCGGCATTTATGTAGATTTTATTTGGGTTCCTTCACATATCGGTGTTATAGGTAATGAAAGAGCTGATTTTTTGGCAAAATCTATTGTAAATGTAGATGAATGTAGTACCGATCGTAGTGTCGGTATCTCAATACCATACACAGATGCTATAAGTGTTTTAAAACGTAGAATGTGTGAGAAATGGGGTGGTCACTGGTATAATTTTACGCAAGTTGAAAATAAAGGTTTGTGGTACTTTGCTTTAGATATTCAAATAAATAGTACACCGTGGTTCTCTAGAAGTAATTGTTATAATGATAGGAAATATTATGTTACTATATGTCGTCTACGTTTTGGGCATTGCAGGTTAAATTTCCATCTTCATCGTTTAAGGTTAGTCGACACTAATTTGTGCGAACATTGTCATTTGCAAGAAATTCAAACAATAGATCATATTATATTTAACTGCCCATCTTTTGGCATTCAGCGCCTTGTGCTAATGGATGAGCTTCTTCGAATTTATGGTGCACCTGATTTGGTCCCGCTGTGCATTAAAACACTTTTAAAAAACAGTGAAACATATTTGTACATACATAAATTTATAATAAATACTGTAAATGAAATATAAAAATAAATGTAAATAATAAAAGAAAACTTAAAAAATAAAATTAAAAAAACTAATTAACAGAACATTAAGAGGAAATGCGAAAAATACGTTTTTAAACTGGATATGAGATATAAATGATTTGATATGACCTTTAGTTATTGTTCCGAGGACACAACCCTTGGACATACTGAGAATTTTGACTAATTAAAATAATAAAGAAGACAAAACTGAATGGATTTGACTTGAAAACAAATACGAAAGAAGTACATTAAAATGGTTACGAAAGAAATATTTTCTATGATTTGACTTAAAATATATTACGAAAGAAGTTCATTTTAAAACACTACGACAGAAATATTTAACGGAATGAATAGGCGGTATGGCGAAAAGCTTTAGCCTGTCTCAATTACAAAATGAGACGAATTGGAAAAAAAAAAAAAAATCTATGGTTTTATACTTTGTCCGGTAGATTTTGACTCGCTTTTGCACGTTTTCCCAGTGTTTCTGTCAATTTTATCCGTTTATCCGCTATATCATATTAAGACGGGGGATAAAAATAAAAGATAAAGCATAATACTACCGACTATAAATTAAAAACCGGAGAGAAAAGTGACAGTAACAAATAGATTTAAATTTTAGTTTTAGCTGGCAAACCTAGAATTAAGCCCAATGTGTGAGTAAAATAATGCAGCTACTTGATGCTTTTATTATAATTATTTTCAAGGACGGCACAAAAAATGCGCCATTATTGGTTTCTCATTAGCACTTTCAAAACTCATGCAGCTAAGATTCCTCGGAAAAATAATCTGAAAATTGCTGTCCAGCACAATCTTTGTGAACAATGACTTTCAAAAGGTAATAGGGGTCATAAAAATTACAATATTTGCGTTGATAAACCGAAATACATACATATAATCACACCTTTATCCCTAATGGGGTAGGCAGACCGTAAACGACCTAAACAAATGTCGTTCCGCAACGTCTGACAAAGTTTTGAGGGTTATTTAAGATATATTTGTAGGTATAATGCTGAAGTGACAGGTTGTCAGTCCATCGCCTAAATTGCAAAATAGTGACACCCTCGGATCGGTTTTTACAGCATGCCCGGGAGGAAATGCAGCTGACACAATTTTTTGAGCATGGAAGCTGGAAATGGAAATAGCGCATTTAATAGTAATGTTAGTAAAGCACATCTTTTGATGTTGAAATAATTCAGTTTTCTTTCGGTTAATAAAACAACAATAATGAACGAAGTCGGAAAAGGAAAACTGGTGATATTCATAGAGCATGAAACTCGGAGTTCTAATAATATTCAGTTCTTAGAGATATTAATTAACTCTCTCAAAGAAGCGCTCGAGTCTTTCTGATTAGAACTTATTCGATTGTCTTTATTAGTTATGAAGTTATATTTCAAAGAATTATGACTATTTAATTACTCCCTCAAGTAATAAAATAAATTCCAGAAATAAAGGTAAACATTTGAATTGTGATATTATTTTACCACAAGTAAAGTAATATTTATGTTAGAAGTTCAGAAAGCTTTGGAAATTCAACTGTAATCTTTCCTACCGTATTAGCTATTAGTTATACTTTAGCAACCACATGGATCAAATAAAATATATTTAAGTATAGAAATAACACAAAAATGTTTGGTTCAATATTATTACTAGGCAAAAATCCAGTCGAGTCCAGATTTATTTATACAAAGATAAAGTCGCACATTCCTTTTATTAGATCTTTTATCCCAAGTTCAGCCAATAGGTACTAAATAACATATAACAAAACATAAAAATACTTTATTGCACGTAATAATACAACATACAACACAAAAGATAACAAAAAACAAGTACAACATAGGTGGCCTTATTGCTAAGGTAGCAATTTCTTCCAGGCAACCTTTGGGTGAAAGAAAAAAAAAGTGTAGCGGTAAGCGGGATAGTGCAAACCTAGTCAAATAGATATCCTAAATAGATTACATTACATATAATACATAAATTAAGTACAAGCTACTACATAGATATTTGTAAAATAAACTAATATATAATAAACTAGTACATAAGCTAATGGAAGATAGGATAATGCAAACTACAATCAGAACTAGTCGAAGGAAATGACAGCAACAGAATCTACAGCACAGGATAAAAGTGAAGGAAACTAAAGATCAGACAGTAATTATTTGTTCCAAGAAACAAAAACAAGAAGAAAAGAAGATATAATCCTTCCTAACATAAATACTTATACAATACTTCCTTGCTTGCCTGGGAGCGAGAGAAAAACATAGAATGTGCCAGCTGCGTTTCCTCCCGGGCATGCTGTAAAAACCCGCTAAGGGATCCGAGGGTTTCAGTATATTGAAATTTAGGCGAGGGGCTGACAACCTGTCACTACAGCAATATACCTACAATACTATCTCAAATAACCCTCAAATCTTTGTCAGATGTGGCGGAGCGACCTTTGTTTAGGTCTTTTACGGCCTGCCTATCCCACTAGGGACAAAGGCGTGATTATATGTATGTATGTAGTTCAGTCAATCTCAAAGCTATCTCCAAATAGTATCTCAAACCTGGCAGCAAATGATCATTCTACATGTAAATGTTTAATATTGGCAGACAAACTACTCGCCTTGCACAAGACTAACTAATTAGTTTGCAATTCGCATAACCTGCATGAGTGTATTGCATTCCAGATGAGTCCGATATTATCTGGGAGCTCGTAGAAATGTGTCAATATATTTTACGTAAAAACATACATCAATCTAGCCCATAATCTTACCAAGAGTCATAACATACATACATACATATAATCACGCCTTTATCCCTAATGGAGTAGGCAGAGCGTAAACGACCTGAACAAAGATCGTTTCGCCACGTCTGACAAAGTTTTCAAAGCGACGCGTCTGACGAAGTTTTCAAAGCGACCGGGACCGACGGCTTAACGTGACCTCCGAACCACGAAATCTTTTTCTTTTTCGGACAATCAGGTGATTCAGACTGTAATGTCCTAACCAAACTGGGAAAAACCCACAAAGTGATAAATTTACAAATATCAGTTTTATGTCCGGGATTCGAACCCAGGCTCTAACCACTAGACCACGGAGGAGGCAGCTAAGTTTTATTTTTTTTACCTTGGTGATTGTTTTTATATGAAGTGTATTTTATTTAGATTTTTTAATTTCATTTCAAACTGGTACACATATTCCATACATTCTCGGTCAGCTGTCATATTATTAAGGACCGTATTTGTAATCAGCTCTCATGAGTGACAGCAAGTTTGAGTTCGTGTCTTAAATGCCATTTCAGTACAAACTGGCCTGTCAAATACATACTTAATATTGCTATCAAGTTTGATATCGCTTCATAAATACTACCCTTAGACTGCAAAATGCAAGTGGACGTTTGATTCGTACCTAGTCATAATATGACTGCTATTTCCGTCTCAGTTTTAAGTCTGTTGTTTATGTTTTAACGAGTTATTGTGGCTTGTGGTTCGTTATAGTTTGGTAGTACTGACAGTTGCATTTCAAAAACCAGCCATAAAAACCAAAACACTTCACACTCGACCAGCGACGCCACGCCGTCTCAAGTACCGGATCAAATTACGCAAATATGGCCGCCATCGGAGATTCTGGATTCGATTCCCAGGGGGGGAACACAAAGTTGATATTTTTATTATTATGAATTTATCACTTTCCGGGGTTTTCCCCAGTTTGGTTAGGACATTGCAGGCTCACCTGATTTTCCGAAAATAAAAAGGATTGCGTGCAAGGAGGGAACGTTAAGTCGTCCGGTCGCTGTCTCTGACAGGGGTCGATACTTTAACCATGTCAGAGGCTTATAGTTGTGTGGAAAGGCGGTTAGAAAATTCTGACACCAGGGTTCCTCGAGTCGTTCGACTCAAGAATCCACTCGCTAAGAAGATTGCTGTCGATGAGATAAAAAGGGAAAAAAGTATTTTGTATAATTTATCATCGGGGCTAGATTGGGCATGGAAGAAATCACTACATAGTATAAAACAAAGTCGCTTTCTCTGTCCCTATATCCCTATGTACGCATAAATCTTTAAAACTACTCAACGGATTTTGATGCGGTTTATTTTAATGGATAGAGGGATTTAATAGGAAGGTTTATATGTATAATACATGCATAATATAGTAGAGAAACACTGATAATTTCGTGCGAAGCCGGGGCGGGTCGCTAGTATTATATAATGAAAAACAAAACTAATATGGCCGTAATGTTGTTTGATGTGGTTTCCAGGATAGTTATCAACATTTACATCACGTTTCCAATATCTCGACTATTAGTGTTATTCGGTTCATAAATTCTACGCCTCGTGAGTAATAGAGTCGCCTCCATGTCAGGTCTGTCGACAGCATACATTATGTGAGCCAAGATATACTGAGTTGCGGATTATAATCACGACAAATTTACATTTGCACCCGTGAAAAGCTACATATTGACTAGATCGTGGGGAGGAGCAATTCCGGCAGCTGCAAGTTTATGTTTGCTGGACTTCAAGTATGTAGATTACTTGAGATGTCACGTCAAGATCTAATTACTAGATACCTATAGCTTATTTATTATACAACTAGAATCCGTACATAACCTTCAAGTACTAGTCACGACATGACACAAGCCAACATGTATATAAGCTGCATGATTAGAGGTGCATCAGTCGTTCTTTCCATCCAGTCCCATTGAAAAAAAAAACTCTGATGTTTTGTTTTTTTCTGTAGACTCTGTTGTACTCAGTGTAGAATTTTAAAAATCTAATGAAGTCTTTATATTTAAAACATTTTTTTCTATATTCATGCGAAACGCCGGATTCTACAAATAAAACAATAAACAAGTAGTTATTTGAAAAAATAATTCAAACAACCGGACTTTAGTACCTATAAAAACATGTTTTAATGCTTTAATTATTCTACAATAGACCGTTAGAACATAACTCATAATTAAATATTTTTGTAATCTCCTTTTATTTACCTATATTTTAATACCCGATAGGTTCAGTAAAATAATTATTTGAAGACTTACAATTTAAAATAAAATCCGCCATTTTGAATTATGAAAAATACGTCTATCTAAGAACATTCGGGTACTTGAGAACAATCGAACGATACCCTAATTGTCGAATTTAATTAAGCCGTTTTGGAGATATGAGGTAATCAAAAATATTAGTACATACATAGATACATATACATACATATAGTCACGCCTTTATCCCTAATGGGGTAGGCAGAGCGCAAACGACCCAACAAAGGTCGTTCCGCCACGTCTGACACAGTTCTGAGGGTTATTCAAGATAGACTTGTATGTATATTGCTGTAGTGACAGGTTGTCAGCCCATCGCCTAAATTACAATATACTGAAACTATCGGATCACTTAGCTGGTTTTTACAGCATGCCCGGGAAGAAATGCAACTGGCACATTCTATGTTTTTCTCTCGCTCCCAGGCCAGCATGGAAGACACATATGCATACAAGATACGCGCGATAAACATAACCCTTGCTACACAGTCGGGTAAAAAGGAATAGGTTCTATTCTATTCCATGAGGAAAATTTAGGAATGGTTTACAAATGAAACTAAACAGTAGCTTGCGGTTAAAGAAAATTTATTAAAGGCAGTAGGTAACTGTTGAGTTATTAAAAGAATTGCCTTAAATAGCTTAAATTCTTCTTCCATTGTTCGTTTGGTCACGGCTCATTACCAAAAGCCTTTTAGAATTAATATTGTTTTCTTCCATGCTGGACTGGGAGAGATAGAAAAACATAGAATGTTCCAGCTGCCCTTCCCCCCGGGCATGCTGTAGAAGACAGCAAAAGGGACTCGAGGGTTACAGTGTATTGTAATTTAGGCGATGGGCTGACAACCTGTCACTACACATTAGCAATACACATTGCAATCTAAAATTTCCCTCAATTTTTGTCAGATGCGGCGAAAGCGCCTTTTACGAGGCGTTTAACGCTCTGCCTACCCCGTAAGGGATAAAGGCGTGATTTTATGTATGTTGTTTACTGAAAAGGGTGGTAATCTGTGGATGTATTAGTGTAATACAGAGTGTATCTGAAAGTCATTCAGGTTTGAAATTGAACATAACCATTAAATTAGTAAAAAAAAAAGATTGGCCGTTTTTGTCGGTCTAACGATTCTTGCATTATTTTTTTCATGATAAACCCGGCATTTTTTTAAATTTGTAATATACAAATTGCGACGGCAATTTTTCTACTTGTTACTACAACGATTAGTACGTCGTATCACAATTTATACATACATACATACATATAATCACGCCTTTATCCCTAATGGGGTAGGCAGAGCGTAAAGGACCAAAACAAAGGTCGCCACGTATGACAAAGTTTTGAGGGTTATTTAAGATATATTTGTAGGTATATTGCTGCAGTGACAGGTTGTCAGCCCATCGCCTAAATTGCAATATACTGAATCCCTTGATCCCTTAGCTGGTTTTTACAGCATACCCGGGAGGAAATGCAGCTGGCACATTCTATGTTTTTCTCTCGCTCCCAGGCCAGCATGGAAGTTATTAAGGTTCTAAATTATATTTGTAACTATTACTTGAGTCTGTTGGACCAGATTTTCGATTCTTTGAGTGTTTGGTGAGTTATGCTCTAGCTAGACTTAGATTTGCAACTAAAAATAACGATTTTTCTAATAGCCATGTTTACAACTGGACTACCTGTTTTTTTTTTTTTTTTTTTTTAATATATATAGGCGAGCATTTGTCCGCCATCTCACCTGGTGGAAAGTGACGATGCGGACTATGTTGAAACATACTCACCTATGTAGTGCCTATTCACTCTCGCCTTGAAAAGGCCCAGGTTATATTGTTCCGGAAACAGATCCGCCGGCAGGGAGTTCCACTCCTCAGCCGTTCGCATTAAGAATGTGGAAGCGAACCGCTTCGTGCGAATTTGTGGTATATCCACGACATAAGGGTGGAACCCCTGTCCACGCCTCGTGCTCCGGAGATGGAAAGGGGAGGGGGGTATAAGGTCATGAAGTGCTAACGCGCACTCCCCGAAATGTATCCTGTAAAATACCGACATGCACGCCACTCTGCGACGGTGCTCAAGGTTCTGTAGTTTTGCCTCAACCAGTGCTGAGTCTCCAATGAGCTTCTTAGCGCGTTTCTCGATTGAGTCTAAGGCAGCCAGCTGGTATTTAGCTGAACCGTCCCAAAGGTGGCAGCAGTACTCCATACACGATCGGACTTGAGCTGTGTACAACTGCAATAGCTGTCCCGGTGTGAAGTATCGCCTCACCTTCGAGAGGATACCAAGTTTTTTGGCAGCTGTTGTGGCCAGAGACTCAATGTAACGTCCAAAGTTCAAGTCGGACGTAAGGCTCATACCAAGAAGCTCAAGATGGTGATGCTGTTACACGTAAATACCAAACAATGTCATCATTTAAAAGAATAATGAATTAACATTTTCTGAATAAATAAAACTAACTTATTAAATTATTTGAGTAAATTACAAATGTTGGAACTGAGCAATTTAAAGTAGTTATGATGAAGTGAAGACCTAGCGACCCCAAGTTGTAATTTCAGCTTTGAATACATTAAACTCACTCTGCAAGAATATTAATTGACTTTGTCTACATTATTTTATCATCTTAGAATAATGTGACATAGACATATAACCACGCCTTTATCCCTAATGGGGTGGGCAGAGCGTAAACGACCTAAAGATAGGTCGTGCCGCCATGTCTGATAACGTTTCGAGGGTTGGGTTAGGGTAGGGCTGATGCTGTAGTGACAGGTTGTCAGCCATTGCCTAAATTGCAATATACAAAAAACCCTCAGATATCTTACCTGGTTTTTACAGCATGATGAGAAGATGCAGCTGGCACATTCTATGTTTTTCTCTCGCTCCCAGTCCAGCATGGAAGAATAATTTGAAATTCTGAAAACTATGTTGAAATAAAACTACAAAAAAATCTTTCGGAAATTTAGGTGCTTCAGTGCTAAAATAATTTCCTTAGAGATAGCAAACTAGTACTTTAAGGCCCGAATTGAAAAACAGCTCTTGAAATTGACAGCAGTTTAAGTTCGTATCAGAAATCTCAGTTTCAGATTAATTCAGTACAGAATAGCCAGTAAAATCCAAACTAGATATTGCTCTCAATCTTGAGATAGCTTTATAAATACGAGCCTAAATGACTTTCTTTATTTAATAGGTTATTCTGCTTCTAAACTACAATACCATTTAAAATGGGCTGATGAATTTGAAGTTGAAAATTCATTACATTATAGTTTTTTCGCTTTTTGCTTCTTTTTTACGATAAGTTAATCTTTTTTAACACTAAACGATAAACAAGTGTTATTCATAATGGCGCTGAGTGCAACGAACCGGAGTCGAAGGTTTTTTTTTTTTTTAAATGTTTATAGGCGAGCATTTGTCCGCCATCTCACCTGGTGGAAAGTGACGACGCGGACTATGTTAAAGCATACTCACCTATGTAGTGCCTATTCACTCTCGCCTTGAAAAGGCCCAGGTTATATTGTTCCGGAAACAGATCCGCCGGCAGGGAGTTCCGCTCCTGGTTGCACTTGGCAGAATGTGGAGTGTGACTATCTTCTCTCCTGATGAAGATCCTTGTATGGGATCGAAACGTCGAGAGCTAACCTTTTAATACAAACAAGTAAGCCGATCAGTTTTTAATAATAAGTTAATCTAGTAATTCCATGCTGGCCTGGGAGCGAGAGAAAACATAAACTGTGCCAGCTGCATTTCTTCTCGGGCATGCTGCAAAAACCAGCTAAGAGATCCGAGGGATTTTTTTTGTAATTTAGACGATGGACTAACAACGTGTCACTCCAGCAATGTACCTACGAATCTATTTTAAATAACCCTCAATTCTTTGTCAGACTTGGCGAAACGACCTTTATTTAGGTCGTTTACGCTCTGTCTACCCCATTAGGGATATAGGCGTGATTATACGTATGTATGTATGTCAATCTAGTTGCGAGCGACCGCGACCTTTCTGCTTAGCTAAATAACCAATCACAAAGAAAATGTACTAAATCTCCGAAGCAATGCAAGGTCAGATGAACTTAGACGCTTAGCGTTCTTCTTCTTCTGTCCAGTGGGTATCGAGTCTATCGACCCGATGAACCCTGGTGTCAGAGTTTTTAAACCGCCTAGTAGCAGAACTATCAGGCCTATGACATGGTTTGAGTAACGACCACTATCAAAGACAGCGACCGGGACCGACGGCTTAACGTGCCCTCCGAAGCACGAAATCTTTTTCTTTTTCGGACAATCAGGTGATTAAGCCTGCAATGTCCTAACCAAACTGGGGAAAAATTCACAAAGTGTTAAATTCTCAAATATAAACTTTGTGTGTCACCCCTGGGAATCAAACCCAGGACCTCCGGATCAGGAGTCCATGGCACTAGCCACTAGACCACGGAGGCAGTTACGCTTAGCGTAACCGGTCACAACGTAATGAATCGCTACACCCCACCTACATGAAGTTCAAAAAGCTTTTTATCCCCAACCGCATTTTAGCACTGCGATGCGAGTGCACCGGACGGGAAAAAAGTAGGGAAAAAAAACATGACGTCACTAGGGGACAAGAGTGCAGTAATTAGATTCCCGGCGCTCGGATGTCTGTAATGTTTGAACGCAGGGGAATTTCACGGTTGGCAAGCTAGTTGTTGTTGTAACAATGTTTTTTTACTTTTCATTTTCATTTCGCTGGCCGGTTTTTACTCTTTGGTGTAGGAAGTGAAATAATGGAGTTAATTTTGGAGTGTGTAAGGTAAATATTTTGTATTTTTTTAGTCAATCATGACTTTATCCCTAATGGGGTAGGCAGAGCGTAAACGACCTAAACAAAAGGCCGTTCTGCCACGTCTGACAAAGTTTTGTGGGTTATTTAAGATAGATTTGTAGGTATTTTGCTGTAGTAACTAAATTGAAATTTACTAAAACCCTCGGATTCCTTTAGCTGGTTTTTACAGCATGGCTGGGAGGAAATGCAGCAGGCACATTCTATGTTTTTCTTTTGCTCCCAGTCCAGCATGGAAGAAGTTATTATTTATTATTTTATTTTCAGTTACTATTGTTTTGAAAGCCCGATGGTGTATTGGATAGGGCCGCTGCCTCCTCCTGAGCGGGAAGTCTTGGTTCGAATTCCACCACGTACCAATGTTATTTTTGGTTTCCGAATTTCATACGTACGTTTATTCGGTGCTTTTTCCGTGTTTCGGGGTACCTTGCTTCGTTAAGCTGTTGGTCCCGGTTAATATCGTTTAATACCGTAGATATTAGTCGTCAAGCCATATCAGAGGCCAGTGCTAAGCATTGGCGGCTTGAAAACTCTGACCTAATCTAGTTTGGTCTGGTTTCCCTTCTGGGTTGCGGAGGTCAGATGGCAGTCGCTCTGTGTAAAAACCAGTGCCCTCGTTCAATCCCCTTGATTAGGTAGCCGACCCTGTGAGATACGGGATAAGGCTATGGAGATGAGTTACTATTGTTTTGGCAACAAAGGCCTCAAAAGGCAATGGAAAGAAGCTTTCTGCTTCTTCTTACTGTCACAACCCGATGAGAGGTTCCAGACTTTTTTAAACCCCAAAAAGGCCTCCGATCATCTCAAACCTGGGACCAGCAATAGGTATAACGTGTCCTTCAAAACAAATAATATCTACTTTTGCTTCTGTCGAGAGGATATCGAGTCTAACGACCGGAAGAACCCTGGTATCAGAGCTTTCAAACCGCCTAGTAGCACAACTATCAGGCCTCTGACATAGTATGAGTAACGACCACTATCAAAGACAGCGACCGGGACCGACGGCTTAACGTGCCCTTCGAAGTACGAAATCTTTTCCTTTTCGGACAATCAGGTGATTCAGCCTGCCATGTCCTAACCAAACTGGGGAAAAATTCACAAAGTGATAAATTCTCGAATATTAACTTTGTGTTTTCCCCCTGGGAATCTAACCCAGGACCTCCGTATCGGGAGTCCATGGAACTAGCCACTAGACCACGGAGGCGGTTTAAATAATCTCTACAATACGCTTATCTAACTAGGTCAATGATAACAGCTGGTAAAACCGATAGTCTGCAGAATTCGATAAATCGAGGGGAAACTAATGACATTTCTCTTGTTATTGTTATTCCAACTGACAGAAGTGTTGTTTACAAGAACGAAGCGGATATTTATGAACGTGGGGTGCCGCATAAGGAGAACTGACAAATTATAGTGCCTCTGTGGTCTAGTGTGGGCCGAGAGCCCTGGGTTCGATTTCCACGGGGAGAACACATAGTTGATATAACACTTTGTGATATTTTTCACAGTTTGGTTAGGACATTGTTACAGGCTGAATCTCCCGATTTTCTGAAAAACAAAAGGATTCCGTGCTTCGGAGGGCAGGTCAAGCCGTCGGTTCCAGTCGCTGTCAGTGATAGTGGTCATTACACAACCCATGTCAGAGGCCTATCTGCTATTACTTATAGGCGGTATAATAGCTCTCATTTGAGTCCTTTGTCTACACGAAACCCTACTTGAAAAGGAGAATAACTTTTAAGATGGCGGTTTAAAATCAGTACTTGAGACTTACAGTGAGTTTATGTTCAGAATTGTGTCATTTCGGTACATTAAGACATGTCAAATCCATATTTGATACTGCTCCCAATCTTGAGATCGCTTTATCAATACGGGCCTTAGTTCCATTTTTCACCACATGCTTTTTAACCGTGGTCGTACTGGAAGTGTTGTTTACGTGTCACAACAGTCTGCCATCGAAGATTCGTGTAAATCAATCGTAATCTTGTTTTGTTGATCAACCGCCTGTTTTTCCGGACTGTATTTCATGAGGAAATATTTTTTGGTTGATTGAATAGAGACACGGTTTTTTCCATATTCTGCCTTATAGGTACTTGTAATGAAAGTTGTTGGTTTGGCAACAATATTCAAGATGGAGCTACCTACATGAACGCATGAAAATTGTCGTTATAATAGATGGACTTTAGAAAGATGCCCATCTTATGCCCTAAAGTAGACTGGTAGATAATGCCTTTGGCGTTAAGTCCGCCCATGTAACATTTTTGTGCATAAAGTTAAATAAATAAATAAATATAAGCATTTTTGTTAAAGTAGCTTTGTCTGTGCGTAGATAAAAGAATTTAGAAAATTTTAAAAACTGGTTTGCTCTTGACTACAGTTTAAGTCAGGAGCGACTAAAAGGGAGTCGATGATGCAGCGAGCTTAAACCGAAGATGCCTATTCTGATCCATTCGGAAACACAGACGCAGGTAGTGAGTTCCTTTCTTTTGAAAGAGTTTTGTAAGCACTACGTCCGTATTGGTGGAATACAAACTATTTAACCATTATAGGTAATAAACAGTATATGAAATTTCTTGCATCGGTAAATAACAATTTTCATTAATTAATAAATAACCTACTTTCTTAATGAAAAATATTGCTTCCAAGAAATCAAGACGAGAAATCCTTACCGTGCAGAATAATAATTGCTATTAACAAAAACAACTTCCTTGTCCGCAATGCGGGATGAGTATTATACAATTTATGTATATTTCATTTTCTTCCATGCTGGACTGGAAGCAATCGAAAAACATAGAATGTGCCAGCTGCATTTTCGCCCAAGCATGCTGTAAAAACCAGCTAAGTGATCCGAGGGTTTCTGTATGGTGCAATTTAGGCGATGGGCTGACAATCTGTCACTACAGCAATATACCTACAAATCAATCCTAAATAACCATCAAAACTTTGTCAAACGAGTAAACGACTTTTTTAGGTCGTCTGCCTACCTCATTAGGGATTAGGGCATGAATATCTATGGATGTATGAATATACATTTTTTTATATTCTGGGGTCATTTTAATTGATAATTTCAACATAATCTAGATCCCTATTATTGTTTTAGATTGACTCTATCTCAAATAGTTGATTTATCTCGAATGTCTTGCAAACAAAAAGAAATAATTTGTATTTACTCAAGATGGATCTTTCATTTGTGAAATTAATTTACGAAACACATTGCTAGTAATAAGCAAGTCAACATCTCTGTAAACACTGAGTTAGGCAAACAACACAAAAACAAAATAAGCTATCAAGCTGCAAAGACGAATCTTATTTTTCTTCTTAATTTGTATAGGTATAATACGGGTGATATTTTCCATCCTGGATTGGGAATGAGAAGAAAACATAGTTTGTGCCAGCTGCATTTCCTCCCGGGCATGCTGTAAAAATCAGCTAAGGGATCCGAGGGTTTCAGTATATTGCAATTTAGACGATGGGCTGACAACCTGTCACTACAGCGATATACTTTCAAATCTATCTTAAATAACCGTCAACACTTTGTCAGGTGTGGCGGAACGACCTTTGTTAAGGTAAAAAATAAATCAATTCAAAATTCAAATTTTTCGTTAGGTCGTTTCCGCTCTGCCTACCCCATTAGGGATAAAGACGTGATAAAATGTATGTATGATATTTTCATGTCAATGAAGCTTAAAGATCGACCGTGGTTTTTGTTTGGACAAATTGAGAACTACAAAATGATATTTGCCATTTGACTCTTTATTTATCTACAGCGCCGCTGACAACTGTTCAAAAATCGCGGTTGATCTCTATTCTATAGTTGAACCTAATCGTGACATCGAGTTGTTTTTGAATTGTCTTTCCCATAGAGTCATCAAACAAGCAAACCTCAAGTCGCAGTCACATCTGTCCATAAAGGTTCAAGAGCGAAACCATCGTACGTAAAAATAAACATCATATTTCATAGTGTAATACACATACATACATACATATAATCACGCCTTTATCCCTAAAAGGCAGAGCGTAAAAAACCTAAATAAAATTCATTCCGCCACGTCTAACAAAATGTTGAGGGTTCTTTAACATAGATTTTAGGTATATTGCTGTAATGACAGGTTCTCAGCCCATCGTCTAAATTGCAATAAATTGCACGAGAGGAAATGCAGCTGGCACACTCTAAATTTTTCTCTCGCTAGTATGTACGAGTATCTAATCCTTTCTCATACCCACGTACACATTGACAAGTTCAACGGACTCTAAAATCAAAGGAATGTTATTCCAAAGCACAGATAAGACTAGACAATTGCAAAGGCGATAGAAACAGCGACCAATAACGTCTGTTTCAGCACAAAAGGTGTCACGGGAGCCCAGCGTCCTATACAAAGCACAGGCCCCTTTGTGCAACGAGTACAAAGCACAATTCCGAACGGTTAAGTGCAAAATATTTGTTCTGGCAACCCAGACCGGGGCGGTTGGCGCAGTGAAATAAATTGTGCATCTTTGAACGGGGTGAATCTATTGGTTTGGTTTTGCATAAGGTGCTTTGTAGACAAAAGTCTGGTTAGGGTAAAACTACAAAATTATTAGGTAATGAAAAGAGTAAGTTTGTATTAGTAGACCAATATAATGTACTCGTACATACCGACCAACGATTACTAGGAGACACTTTATCTTCCTTTTGGATGTGTATAATTATGTCGGATCTTCCATGCTTGAGGCGTATGCTGGGAGCAAGAGAAAAATATAGAATGTGCAATTTAGACGATGGGCTGACAACCTATCACTACAGCACTATACCTGCAAAATATATCTTAAATAACCCTCAAAACTTTGTCAGACGTGGCGGAACGACTTTTGTTTAGGTTGTTTACGCTCTGCCTACCCGATTAGGGATAAATGCATGAATATGTATGTGTGTAATTAAATCGGCAAATCTAGGCAACCGCTACAACACCTGTGTCTTACAAAATCAGCCTGCCAAGCTTGCTCAGTGTGGTAAATTAAATATGTTAGTTATGTTGTAAGGGATTCCAGGGAATGGCCAGCAACGTTCCCTGTGAATGGAAAACTTCTACTGCGCTCACCAACCCGCCTGCCAAGCGTGATGAGTATGGTATATACCCCCAATTTTGGGGAGGCCCATGTCCAGCAGTGGACTGTTGTGGCTGATGTTGATGATGATTGATGATTTTGTGTCAAAGATATAATTTTCTTTGTAGACTCGCTTGTAAATTTCTAAAAGTGTTCTTAGAAAGCTTTTTGGAAATAAATGACTTTACTTTGACTTTGATACTCTCATTCCAACTTACTATTATCATTCATTTATGGCTCGTTTGTAATAGTAGTGGAACACTCAGACATATTTTAATAAGCACTACGTCAGAGGCTTTATTTATTCTGAGCTTTCTTCATTTTTCTCTCAACAAGTGTTGAATACAAAACAGTGAACAGTAATAAACTTAAAAGCTTAGTAATCAGAAAGATGAACCTGTATTTTCTTCCATAGCTTTGCACCTGAGGCTGGCTTGCCTTTTCGTTTTTAATTAATATTACTCAGCGAAATAAAAAAGAATGGTGTTGATTTTTGATATAACATTTCAAAACTAAAAGCACACTTCTTAAATTAGAAATAGGTAAGTAAGTGTTAAGGGTTATTTTTTCCATGCTCGCCTGGAAGTGAGAGAAAAACATAGAATGTGCCAGCTGCATTTTCTCCCGGGCATGCTGTAAAAACCAGCTGAGGGATCCGAGGGTTTCAGTATATTGTAATTAAGGCGATGGGCTGACAGCCATATACCTACAAACCCATCTTAAATAACCCTCAACACTTTGTCAGACGTGGCGGAACGACTTGCTTTGCTTAGGTCGTTTACGTTCTGCCTACCCCATTATAATAAAGGCATGATTGTATGTATGTATGGTATGTGTTATGACGATAAAAGTTAGACCGCACAATCACGTAGCTGCAGCGGAGCGGCGCGGCGCGGCACGGCACTGCAGCAGCGCGACACTACGAGACAAAATCTGTCAAAATGTATGAACCTGACATTGCCACGCCATGAAGCGTCGTGAAGCGCCGCGCCGCTCTGCTGCAGCTCCAGTGCTGCTTCAGTGCAGTACCTCTCATACATTTTCATACAAAGAATCATTTGTCGCGCAGTTTCGCGCTGCTCCGCGCCGCGCCGCTCGCTGCAGCTACGTCCTTGTGCGGTTCAACCTTAAGTGTCTTGAATAAATAATGATTATCTGCGGCTAGCATGTTGGCTGTCAAGTACGTAAAAAATAAACAAAATCACTTGACAGCGTTACTGTCAACTTATTTTAGTTACAAAATGTGGAATCTAGAGATAAGAACATAGAAGTTACATAAGTTTAATATAACTTAGATACCGCGATCAAAGCTTTCAAATACATTCATTCATAGTTACTAAGGCCCATAATTATGAACAGTATTTGAGACTGACAACTAGTTTTAGTTCGTATAAGAAGAAACTTCATTTCTGTACAATGTTGCCTGTCAAATCTATACTTAATATTGCTCTTAATCTTGAGATTGCTTTATAAATACGCGCCTTGAACAATGAGCGTATTTATTAATCTGACATCCACGCAGCTAACAAACTATCGAAGTTGGCATCACAGGTGTAGAAGCTTCCACTTCCGATTAGTCCAGTGTTGCCAGTTAATGTAAGCAACTCTTGGCAGGAAACTTGCTTGTAATTGAACCTTAAATCAACTGGAATCTTGTAACAAGTGCAGTTTACTACTAGGTACTACTTTATATCGGGTGTAAAGGACAGCATCCCGCAAACTTCTAGGAGTTGCTCAGTCAACGCACCAGTTTTTTTTTGTATGAACAGAAAAAAAAAAAATGATTTTCCATACAAATTGTCTGATCGAGGTGGTCATTTTGTATGGGAAGTTTTTTTTTTTCATATCCGGAAAGATATTCCAGGTGATAGTTGTTCAGTTTCTTTGACTGAGCAACCTCTATCAGTTTGCGAACATCGATCAATCTTCTATTTATGAATATCGATAAGTGTTATTCATATTGATTAATGTTGTTCGATGAAGCTACTCAAAGTTCAAAGCTCCCTAGATGGCATCACTTATGTAAATTTCTAGTTTTTATTTGTTTTGTCTTCGTATGTGTATGCCGGGTGTAAGGGACAGCGTCTCGGCAACTGATAGGGGTTGCTCAGACGATAAAATTAAACAACGGTCTCCAGGATTCTTTTTCAGGATATATAAAAAAAAGGAAATTGGACAATCCATACAAAATGACCACCTCGATCAGAAAATTTGTATAGAAAACCAAAATTTTTATTTTCCTGAAAAAAAAACCTTCTGATAGTTGTTCAGTTTCTTTGAGTGAGCAACCCCTATCAGATTGCGGGACGCTGTCCCTTCCACTCCGTGTATTCAATTATATTTCGTGAATTCTGTTTATATAATTCTTCTTCTTCTTCTGTCGAGTGGGTACCGAGTCTATCGACCCAATGAATCCTGGTTTTAGAGCATAAAATACCAAAAACTATTGATTAATTGTCCTTTTTCTACCAGTTCCCTACATTCATATCGTATTTTAGGGTCGTTTTTATAATCAGCTTTTAAGACTGACAGCGAGTTTGAGTTCGTCACAAAAATGTCATTTCAGTACAAAACGACCTGTCGAATTCATACTTAATATTGCTCTCAATCTTGGGGTCGCATTATAAATACGAGCCTCAGTGTCGCTTGTCCCTCACAAGAAATACACGCTTTTATTTTTGTTATGAAATGAATCAAACATCAAACTTCACTACGTGAGGTCAATTCAAAGTTGCGTGCGTCTATTGGCACTATTGGCAGTGACATATCGTACGCTCACGATTTTTGCCACACATACATACATAAATTCACGCCTTCATCCCTTACGGGGTAGGCAGAGCGTATAACGCTTAGTGAAAGCTTTAACGCCGCGTCTGATATTGAATATTTTCGCAGTAATTTCGGCAAACATTTTAAGTTCATTACGAATGATTTCTGTATAAAACCTTTCTGTATAAATTCTTATTAAATTTGCGAAAATAATGAACCAAAAATAGATGAACATGCAATTTCTGAATTATGACTACAGGGATGTCAATTGAAATTTGTATGGAAATTGATCAAACTTAAAGACTTTAAAGTAAATTCATCTAGATCTAAATGAAATTAAGTAATGACTTATTTGATAAAATCTTTCCAGATACAACGCACAAATACTTTTAAAAATAAAATATTTTATCATCATCATCATATTTTTTTTGGCTTTACTCTTGTCGGTGGAGTAACCGCCAATATTACTCCTTTTTTAGAGAAATTTGTGTGGTGGTTTCCCTCTCGCCTTGCAAAATAGGTAATCGTTATTAAATATTCCGGGGGGAAAATTAGAATATAATAAAATATATTAAATATGAAAATGGATATGACAATAAATTGTAAGACAATTTGATTTCCTTTGGGAGTTTTGCACTTGAGGTAATAAGAAAATACATTTTTGGTCTTCGTAGCCAGTGGATTCGCGAGTCGAATAGATTTGGTGATTGAAACTCGTACGATTACAGAGCATTGAAATTGTAGGTACCTTACAAAACACAATTTCAGGCCCGTTTTTAAAATCAGCACTTAAGATTGACAGCGAATTTCAGTTCGTATTTACACATTTCAGTACATAATGGGCTGTCAAATCCACACTTAATATTGCTCTCCAGCTTGAGATCGGTTTGTAAATACGAGTCTTAGATCAACTTACAGAACGTATCTTCGAAGAACTAACCTTCATGAATAAATTTTGGATAGAGTTTTTATTCTTACACAAGGTACTTTAAGCTTAGACTCAGACATTGACGGATCTGATCATTTCCCAAGTTAATCAGTCCGATACGGATGATACCATCCTTGCCACCATTTTACCATTGGAGAGACATGCTAATGAACATCACCAAACTTTGTACACGTATTCAAAGCCAACTTATCTATGCTTATAATAACTTTTGGTATCATTAACCATATAAGGTCATTTTAAATCAAGTGCAACTATTAAAACGTGTAAATCTACCAATGGAAATGAACAACTTTTCCTTAGAAACATAGGTCGAAAAACGAATAAAAAATTGGACCTTTCATACAAAATGCACCAGTTGATAGCGCACTTAGTATGGGAAGTAAATTTTTGTTTTTCATATTTCAACCTATGTTTCTTAGGGGAAATTATTCAGTTTCATGGGTAGATTCACACGTTTCAATATTGGCACTTTATTTAAAATGACCTTATATACAAAAGGGATAAAGGCGTGATTATATGTATGTATATACAAAATAAGACAACAAATACAATTTGAGACCATTTTCTCGCCAAACCGTATGTCCGCCATCATTTTGTTCGTAATTGATATTTTCCAACGAAACCTTATTATAAACATAGATACGAGGGGTGGCTGATAAGTAATCTACCTAACTATGAAAGAAAAGACTTTGATGGCTAGTTTATTTTTTATTTTTCTATATAGTCTCCTGCAAGTGAAATACACTTATGACATTTGCAAATAAGTGACATCATGCCGTTATAATAGTAATTTTTATTTTGCTCGTCAAAATGGTCAGTCACAGCCTCTTTCATTTCTTCGTCCGTCGAAAATCTGCGACCCCACAATTTTTTCTTGAAATCTTTGAATAAGAAATAGTCACAGGGAGCCAGATCTGGACTATAAGGTGGATGGTTAATTTCTGTGAAGCCGTTTTTGCTCAGGGCTGACCTCGCCGTTAAGGCTGTGTGTACAGGAGCATTGTCTTGTAAAATCAGAACACCTTTGCTGAGTTTGCCTCTCCGCTTTTCTTTGATTTTTTCACGAAGCTGGTCAAGCAAGTTTGCATAATATTCAGTATTCATTGTTGTATTTTTAGGCAAATAATCTATCATCAAAATCCCTTCGACATCCCAAAATACGGTGGCCATTAGTTTTCCAGCCGACGGCCGAACCTTGAACTTCCTTGGCGGCTTTTCTCCTTTAAATTTTCATTGCATTGACTCTTGTTTGCTTTCCGGATCCCACTGGCGAATCCAAGTTTCATCACAGGTCACAATTCGAGAGATAGTCTCTTCTTCTTTACCTTTGACCAGGTCTAGAAATGCCTGATAACATTCTACTCGCCTTTGTTTGTCAAAGGGGGTAAACATTTTAGGGACCCAACGCGCGCTCACCTTGGACATGCCCAAATGTTCGTGAATAATTTCATGAACTCGTTCCTTGCTAATGCCCACATCTCTTGCTATCTCCCACTGCTTGATTCGCCGATCTGCAAGAATCAGGTTCTTCACCTTTTCAACATTATCTGCGGTAACAGCAGAAATTGGCCTTCCACTCCGTGTGTCGTCATCCAGGCTCTCACGGCCATGTTTAAATTGCTTCGACCAAAACTTTATGACGAATTCAGAAGGACTTGAATCACCAAACACCTTTAACATGCGCTCTCTGATCTGCGTAGGCGTATTTCCTTCTTTACTTAGGAATTTAATCACTGCTCGATGCTCAAATTTCATCATTTTGCAATTTTTTTTCGACATGGTGAAATCAAAACCGCGCCAAAAAAACAAAAGCAGGCGAAAAAAAATAAGCGTCATAATTTTGAAAAAGGAATAAATATAGAATATGATTTTGCAATGGCCAGTTCGATTTTCAAAACTTTCTTTAACAAAGTAGATTTTATATCAGCTGCCCCTCGTATGTTGCATTTTATTATGTGTACAAAGTTTGGTGATGTTTGGTCTAACCATTAAAAAAATATAACGTAACTGCCGTTTGTATGGGATTCGATTTCCCTGGCAGCCTTAAACACATTATATTTCGCTTGATTAGACTCATGTGTCATCATCTCACTAGCCTTATCCCGTATCTCTCGTGGTCGGTTACCTTATTTAGGTGAATGAACGAGAGCACTGGTTTTTACACAGAGCGACTGCCATCTGACCTCCGCAACACAGAAACCAGACCCCAATTTAGATTAGGTCAGAGTTTTCAAAACGCCAATGTTTAGCACTGGCCTCTGACATGGCTTAATGACGCCGTACATATATAATTCGAAAACCGAATAACACATTGGTAGGTAGTGGGATTTGAACCACCGATCAGGAGCCATCGGGCTCTCACATTATCTCGGATTATACTCATGTATGTGTATATACACGTATATTATGAATATAATTATATTGTTTACTGTCATGTTTGCCTCCATCAACCTACCTACAAACGTGCACACTAAGCCCAGATCACGCTTTACATAAACACCAAATGCGTACTAAACACACGCAGGACACTGTCCACTGATTTGCATCACGAGGTTGTGTCACGAGTGTCACGACCCTATCTATGGTGCGTCTTGCAACCTGAGTCACAGATGTGTCTTATGTTAAGCATCCATTGCTGTTTTGATATTATTGATGAAATAAAGTCTTAGCCGATTTGTCATATAATTATATCAAATCGGTTCAGATTTTATTGACTCAAGTACGAGTATATTATCGCACTGCGAAAATGCGCCGAAATTATTTCAGAAAAGGGTAGTATGGCTTGGCACCACGACTCTCAAGCTCGTATTTTTGAAGCGATCTTAAACTTGAGAGTAATATAAAGTATGGATTTGACAGGCCAGTTTGTACTGAAATGACATTTCTGATACGAACTCAAATTCGCTGTCACTTTTGATGATTACAAATACGGCCCTTAAATACGTGTGTGGTTTATTCCAACGAGCTGTGGTCCCGATTGCTATCTTTGATATTGATCGTCATACAAACAATATCAGATGCCTTAAGACAGTAAATAAATAAAATAAAATAAATAAATAAAAGATAAGGCGTGATTTTTTATTTATTTATTTTATTTATGAAGCTTTTAGCCAATTTTACAATATGACTTATCTATATTAATAAGTATGTACCAATAACAAGATATATTTATGTATGTATGTACGGAGCCCAATAGTGTAGTGGATAGGGCCGCTGCCTCCTGAGCGGGGAGGTCGTGGTTTGAATCCCACCACGTACCAATGTGTTTTTCGGTTTTCGAATTTCATTTGTACGTTTATTCGGCGCTTTTTCCGTCCTTCGGAAGGCACGTTAAGCTGTTGGTCCCGGTTAATATCGTTTAATACCGTAGATATTAGTCGTTAAGCCATGTCAGAGGCCAGTGCTAAGCATTGGCGGTTTGAAAACTCTGAGCTAATCTAGGATTAGGTCTGGTTTTTCTTCTGGGTTGCGGAGGTCAGATGGCAGTCGCTGTGTGTAAAAACCAGTACTCTCGTTCAATCCCCTAGATAAGGTGTAGCTGACCCCGTGAAATACGGGGTAAGGCTAAGGAGATGATGATTTATGTATGTATATATGTTCTTTGCACTACTTATAGAAAAAGGCCGCTGTTTAGGTTTTACGTGTATTTCAAAGGTTAAAACATATTTCAGCAATGTATAGTATATTCAACTATTTAGTCAAGTTGAAAGCAAACCAGCCTAAAGCTTATCTAAATACACATGATGGGTGACTGCCCAGCGCGCAGTTCACAGAATGATGTCGTCTATAACACACGTTGTCGTCTTAATCACGGCACAGTGTATTATACCAGGTGTAAGGGACAGCGTCCCGCAAAACTGATAGGGGTTGCTCGGTCAACGACACTGAACAACTACTACCAGGAAATTCGTACAGAAGAAGAATAAATAAATTTGGCTTTTCCATTCAAATCTAATCGAGGTGATCATTTTGTATGGAAATGCCAATTTTATTTTTATTCCTGAAAGAATTTCCTGGGGGAAGTTGTTCAGTGTCGTTGACTTAGCAACCCCTATCAGTTTGTAAGACGCTGTCCTTACACCCAGTAAGTTCAATGCCTCCGTTATGAAGTTGTAATTAAGTTTGAATAGGTAGTTATGAGCAAACTGTTATGATATGAGTGACAAAGACGAGTGTAGAGTGTGTTATTAAATTACCATCTGATCTTTAGTTTCCTTCACTTTAATCCTGTGCTGTACTGTTGCTGTTTGTCCTTTCATCTTGTTCTGATTAAAGTTTGCATTCATCATCATTGCATCTTCCATAGTTTGTATAGTAATTTATCATTATATATCAGTTTCTTCCATGATGGCCTGGGACTGAGAGAGAAACATAGAATGTGCCAGCTGCAGTTCCTCCCGGGCATGCTGCAAAAATCAGCTAAGGGATCCGAAATTTTGAGTATATTGTAATTCAGGCGATGGGCTGATAACCTGTTACTACAGCAATATACAGCAAAACAATTTTAAATAACCCTCAAAACTTTGTCAGAAGTGGTGGAACGAATGGTAATTTCGCTCTGTCTACCCCATTAGGGAAAAAAGCTTTATTCAATGTATGTATAAATCAGTTTAGTTTATAATTATTTATGTATTAGTGTGTACTTTATTTGTATTATATATCAACACTCAAGAGCACTGAGCACTCAAGTAGGTAATTTATTTGAGTAGTTACATTATCCCGCTTTCTACTACGCATTTTTTTTTTTCACCTAAAGGTTGTCTGGAAGAAATTTTTACCTTAGCAATAAGGCTGCCTATGTTGTACTTGTCTTTTTTAAATCTATATATAATATTCGATTCAAGTGATTGAAAAATATGGGCTGCAGGACCGTTATATGATTTCAATTACCACAGAATATATAACAGTACTAGAGTACAGAGGACGCACTCTCAAACCACATGATAAGAAAAATACGTAGTATTTTTATCTTCATCTCAGCTGTATGTGAGTATATTTTATAATGCCCAGTATAATTTATTAAGAAACTTATAAAACAATGATGACATACAAGAAATGATTACAAATAAAATATTTCCTCCAGCGCGCCTCACCGAGGCAAACTACCCAAGATGCTGGCGGCATTACCTCTTTGATTTTTTACAGCATAGCCACTATAAAACGAGCCTGATGGTGTAGTGGATAGGGCCGCTGCCTCCTGAGCGGGAGGTCGTGGTTCAAACCCCACGCCGTACCAATGTATTTTTCGGTTTTCGAATTTCGTACGTTTATTCGGCGCTTTTTTCGTGCTTCGGAAGGCACGTTAAGCCGTTGGTCCCAGTTAGTATCGTTTAATACCATAGGTATTAGTCGTTAAGCCATGTCAGAGGAAAGTGCTAAGCATTGGCGGCTTGAAAACTCTGACCTAATCTAGGATTGGGTCTGGTTTCCCCTTCTTGGTTGCAGAGGTCAGATGGCAGTCGCTCTATGTAAAAACCAGTATCCTTGTTCAATCCCCTAAATTAGGTAGCCGATTCCGTAAGATACCGGGATACGGCTAGGGAGATGATGAGGCATTATGAAATGGGCACTGCCTTACATTTAACCACATACGGGCTACGGCGTAGCACATGTCTACGACTTTTTTTACTATAAATTTAAATGTTTTATTTGTTCCTTAACTGCCTCTGTGGTCTAGTGGACAGAACCATGGGCTTACGATCCGGAGGTACTGGGTTCGATTCCCAGGGAGGGAACTCAAAGTTGATATTCGAAATTTTTTCACTTTGTAAGGTTTTCCCCTGTTTGGTTAGGATATTGCAGGCTGAATCACCTGATTGTCCAAAAAGAAAAAGAATTCCATGCTTCGGAGGGCACGTTAAGCCGTCGGTCCCTGTCACTGTCTTTGATAGTGGTCCTTACTCAACTACGTTAGAGGCTTAATAGCTGTGCTCCTAGGTGGTTTGAAAACTATGACACAAGTGATCTTCGGGTCGTTCGATTCGAGAATCCTCTTGCTAAGAAGAAGAAGATTTGTTCCTTTTTTTTATTTATTAAAAAACAGATCAGTCACAAGAGTTTGTGAATGTCAAAAACGTAACTAAACAAAATGTGATTGTTTTTACTCTCGGACAGGTAATAATAAAAGTTTACCGAAAATTCTGAGAATACGTTGCCAGCTCTTTATTAATTCACGCTGTAAGTGGCTAGCCCCATAAACTTTTGGACATCCAATATTCGCTGGAACGCTGTTGATGTTAATACAACTTTTTTCTTAGCTAAAAAATAACTGAAATTCAATTTATATAAAACGAAAAGGTACCTATGAAAAATACGAAAAAAGATTAAGTTTTTTAAGGTCAAGAGCACGTTAGAGCAGCAACACACAGGCGTTTCTTACTACGCGCAAGGTTGCGCTCAACACGCTGTCAATGCTTTTTGCATTGCCTACAACACACATGTGGCACCTTACGCTCTACGCGCCGACGTTAAGTTCATGGCTACGCGCGCTTAGAACGTAAGGTGACGCATGTGTGATGTAGGCAACGTGTCGAGCGCAACCTTGCGCGTAGTAAGTGACGCCTGTGTGTTGTTGCCTTAATGAGTTACGGAGTTACTATGAAATAAAGGAGAAAGCTATTCAATTTTGTTTGTATATTTATGATAATTTGAAAACTCTAATTAAATAATATCAACAAATTTAATAGGAATGCATCCAGAGGTCCTGGATTCGATTCTTAAGGGGGGAAATCAAAGTTTATATTTGTCAATTTATCAGCTTGTAAGGTTTTCTCTAGTTTGGTTAAGACATTGCAGGCTTAATCACCTGATTGTAAAAACCCGAAAAGAAAAAGGATTCCGTGCTTCGGAGAGCATGTTAAGCCGTCGGTCCCGGTCGCTATCTTTGGTAGTGGTCGTTACTCAAACCATGTCAGAGGCCAAATAGATGTGCTACTAGGCGGATTGAAATGTATTTACTACATTACATAGGTAGGTACTAGGGTTGAAAATGACAAATAAAATACATGTATTTTCCAATTGGACGTTGTATTTTTCAATAAAATACAAAAACTTTCAATCAGTTCTTACGATGAATCTTTCGTAAGTTTCCGTTTTTTACATGCATTTCATGTATGTTACATTGTATTTGTAGGTGTTTTTTTTTTTAAGAATAATAATAATAAAATAACTGTATGGTTAAATCAGCATCATCCTTTACATATAATCAAAAATAATTGAACCGTTGATAACATAAAGAATGTCATGTTGTCCAATTTTTCGGAAATTCCGTTTTCTTGATAGCTTCTTCCATGATGTTTAACTGTAAAGCAAATAAAACCCACAATAAACATCAGAAGAATTAATTCCATAAAAAGATAATATTAATAATATATTAACTTAAATGTATACATACATACATATAATTACGCCTTTATTCCTAATGGGGTAGGCAGAGCGTAAACGACCTAAACAAAGGTCGCTCCGCCACGTCTGACAAAGTTTTAAGGGGTTATTTAAGATGGATTTGTAGGTATATTACTGTAGTGACAGGTTGTCAGCCCATCGCCTAAATTGCAATATACAGAAATCCTCGAATCCCTTAGCTGGTTTTTACAGCTTGCCCGGGAGGAAATTCAGCTGGCACATTCTATGTTTTTATCTCGCTCTCAGTCCAGCATGGAAGAACCCAGTCCAGCATAGAAGAAAATTAAATGTATTTTGTACAAAAATATAATTTTTCAGGCAAATTTCATGGCACACTACTACAATTGTTGTACAAAGCTGTTGCGTTGTTGTCTAGTTAATAAAAAACAAATTTGATGAACCAGACGAAGTTCAAGTTGATGATTGTAACAGTGATATTGAACTGTAGAAATCAATTTTCATTATTTAAAACACTCATTGTAATTGACTTATCATTAATTGTACATACATACATACATACATATAATCACGCCTTTATCCCTAACGGGGTAGGCAGAGCGTAAACGACCCAAACAAAGGTCGTTCCGCCACGTCTGACAAAGTTTTGAGGGTTATTTAAGATAGATTTGTAAGTATATTGCTGTAGTGACAGGTTGTCAGCCCATCGCCTAAATTACAATATACTGAAACCCTCGGATCCCTTAGCTGGTTTTTACAGCATACCCGGGAGGAAATGCAGCTGGCACATTCTATGTTTTTCTCTCGCTCCCAGGCCAGCATGGAAGAAAAAAAATCATTAATTGTAAATTATAAAAAATACTTTGATATATACACGTATTATACATGTAAATTTCTGTTATTAATATAGCCCTAAATTTGTATATTTTCAAAGTAGTATGTATTTTACTGGAAAGAATTAAAGTAGCGAATAAAACAAATGTGTATCTTTCGCCATTTAAAACCCTAGAAGGTACGTAAAATATATTTACTAGGAACGTATTAATTTGAATATAAACCAAAATGAGGAAGGACTTATAACTAACTAACTTATGAAACATTACATTTGCTCAACATAAAGTCCTTTGTAAAATCCCGAATATTAATCATAATCAGGCTCTAAAACCAAATCAGATTTAATTGGACCCAAAGTACATCATTAACACATGTCGGGAACCCTCCAAAAGCTCCAAGCCCTTACATTGCGATGCCTACGATGGGCACTCCAAGCTTTCAAAAAGAGTGGAAGGGAATGACATTCGCAAACAGACTGATACGGGATGGCGCTCAGTGGAAATCATTCATTCATTTTGTGAACTTTGTGATATTCGAAATATTTGTTTTTAAACAAAATGTTATTTGGTCTAGTATATTTGTCGCAGGATTATGATGAAATCAGTTTATTTAAGATACCCGGATTTTAGCAGAATACTGGTCATAATTCAGAGAAAAGTCTAGGGTATTGTCAAAGTTCGTGTTTTGATCGTAAGTCAAATTCCTAGTATTCAAAACCCCGATGTTATCATAATCCTGCTACTATACATACAATCAAACTACGACATATTTGACATTTCTACAATGCTCAAGATATAAGTTTAATATTTCTATGGTGATGTTTTTATAATAAGCTGAGAGCAGTCAAATATAACCTATTACTAAATAAGTTACACCAAACTCAGTTTAATACCGTATTAGAGCTTATTTTGTACCACGAAAGCACGGAAAACTTTTATATCGCCTTCAAATCATCAAAATATATAATAACCTCAGTACGCATTTCAATCTAAGGCTATTTCTAATGATTTTAATATTCAAATTTAAATCTTAATTCTTCGAGCCCTCTTAAAAAGCAAAATTAGTTTTCACATGATAATTATAAAAGAAATATTTCTTCAGGCGAATAATAAATTCATTCATTTGAAGCGTTTTAAAACGACACAGGTGAACCTGTTCTGAAAATTTGTGCTAGTTAGAAAGAAATTTCGAGTATTTCATTCGTAGTCTGTATTCATTGGTGCAAAAACCAGCTGTTCTATCTGACTTTTATTGGAGTGAAACATGTGTGTATGTTTGAGTCTGTTGAGAGAAATGTCATTTTCAACCGCTATATTTTCTACTTTTCTTTTAATACCAACCATGACAGTTTCTTCCATGCTTGACTGGGGGCGAGAGAAAAACATAGAATGTGCCTGCTGCATTTCCTTCCGGGCATGCTGTAAAGACCATCTAAGGGATCCGAGAGTTTCAGTATCCGCCTTAGTCTTGTACGATATCGACGGAAAAAGATGAATCATATTCTAACTCAATAGCCACCAAAAAAAGCTTTTTTAATCAATAATCAATCAAATACAAATGCTTTGATAAAAAAGGTAATTCGTAAAAACCTTAATCTTCTCCCTACATAAAAACCTTGGAAAGGCATTAAATCAACCACATTTTTCTTAATTCCGACCAAGAAATTACTTTTTTCGGTAAACAAGGTTATATTTAGGGAACTCCAGGTTATTATTTCGCTTGCTCAAGATTAGGCGGGTTCTTAAATCTTGGAGAGATAGCAACTTGAAAGGTTTATGGCCTGATTCGATCTTGCTACTCAGAAATTGTTTGAAGAAACAAAATCTGATTGAAAATAATATTTTTAGCTGGGTTCAAAGTGATTCAAGTGTACCATGAATATAAGTGAAGGTATTTTGTTGCTACAATTTATTCATTCCATAAAGAGATAGCTAAGTATTTATGTCAAACTCGCATTTACCTTAAAAACATACACTTTACGTAAATAAAAGATTTCGTGCTTCGGAGGGCACGTTAAGCCGTCGGTCCCGGTCGCAGTCTTTGATAGTGGTCGTTACACAAAACCATGTCAGAGGCCTGATAGTTGTGCTACTAGGCGGTTTAAAAAACTTTGACACCAGGGTACATCGGGTCCATAGATTCGATACCCACTCGACAGAAGAAGAAGACGTAAATAAAATTTTGATTAGTCAGTGGCGGAGTCGCTGTCTTTGTCACTCACCTGATTGTCCAAAAAGAAAACAGATCCCGTGCTATGGAGGGCACGTTAAGCCGTCGGACCCGGTCGCTGTCTTTGATAGTGGTTGTTACTCAAACCATTTCAGAGGCCTAATAGCTGTGCTACTAGGCAGTTTGAAAACTCTGACACCAGGGATCATCGGGTTGTTCGAGTCGAGAATCCACTCGCTAAGAAGAAGTGGCGGAATCACTTTTCAAGACCCCATAAAGGATACAATATGTTTATGTAAGTCATCATCTCCCTAGCCTTATCCCGTATATCACGGGTCGGCAACCTAATCTAGGGAATTGAAATTTTTTATGTAAGTAATATAATAAATTAATTTCAATAATATTAACTACTCTCTGTTTCAATATAACTGGGTTTTATGATTTTTTTCTTAAAAGTCATGAGTTTTTTTTGTACTAAGTGGCTAGCATTTAATTGACATAGCAATAATTTATGTCCTCTCAAAATCTTGCCTTCTTCAAGGAAGTTCTACGTCAAAAGAAAACTCCTTACGCTTGGCTGAGAAGAAGCCCGATTACGTTCATGATTCACGGTCGAGGCACTTGGAAAGTATTCAGAGATCTGCCGACCTGACTACCTCAAAGCCTAATTGGAAATCATACAGTAAGTTTGTGTTTTTATTGTTTCGTGTGTTTTTCATACATACATACAATAATCACGCCTCTATCCCTTATGGGGTAAACAGAGCGTAAACGACGGTAGGTTTATTGCTGTAGTTGTCAGCCCATCGCCTAAATTGCAATATACTGAAACCCTCGGATTCCTTAGCTAGTCTTTACAGTATGCCCGGGAAGAAATACAAATGGCATATTTTATGTTTTTTTTTCGCTTCCAGGCCAGCATGGAAGACATTTTGTTTGATTTCCATGACTTCCTGATATCTACAGTACATGTCAATACTCTATTCTATCACTTTCAAAAGTGATTTTATTTCTCATTTCCGGTATCCAATGAATTACTTTTCTGAACGATGTTCTTCACTCAGGGGTCCAGAAAGTATTTGTCAATGATGTTAAGATCTATCTATATATATTATACTAATATTAAAAAAGAGGTCAGATTTGTATTTTGTGCGTATGTTAGAATCGAATAAACTCAAAAACTACTGAACCGATTTCAAAAATTCTTTCACCCTTATAAAGTTACATTCACATTGAGTAACATAGGTTTCTTTATATTACATACGTACATATAATCACGCCTTTATCCTTAATGGGGCAGGCAGAGAGTAAACGACCCAAACAAAGGTCGTTCCGCCACGTCTGACAAAGTTTTGAGGGTTATTTAAGATATATTTGTAGGCATATTGCTGTAATGACAGGTTGTCAGCCCATCGCCTAAATTGCAATACACAGAAACCCTCGGAATCCCTTAGCTGGTTTTTACAGCATGCCCGGGAGGACATGCAGCAGGCACATTCTATGTTTTTCTCTCGCTCCCAGGCCGGCATGGAAGAAAAATACAAAATGAAAAATGCGTTCATTCATGCAAATACATTCTTTATATTGCAGGAAAATATCTTATTCCCACGGGAAAATCCAATTTGACATCAAAATACACAACACAATGATCCGATATATTTGACTTAAATTTGAATTTTGCTTCGCATCTTTAAGTCAAATCGGATCACATGTTCTTTTTGTGGTGTTTTATAGAGAGGAAATAGCCTAGCCTTTTCTTCTATGCTAAGAGAAAACTTAGAATGTATCAGCTGCATTTCCTCTCGGGCAAGCTGTAAAAACCATCAAAGTGATCCGAGGGCTTCTTTATAACGCAAATCAGGCGATAAGCTGACAACCTGTCACTACAGCAATATACCAACAAATTTATCTTAAATAACCATCAAAACTTTCTCAGACGTGGCGGAACGACCTTTATTTAGGTCGTTTTCGCTCTGCCTACCCCATTAGGTATAAAGGCGTTATTATATGTATGTAAAAAAGCGCGTGTTTTTAAATTGCTTCTCGTTCTAGCTCACCCGTGTATCTGAATGTAAAGGCTTAAATTTCACGCTTTATGACGACATCGGCGCTATAAGAGCGTTATATAAAATTCTTGTACGGCAAAATTGCCACCAGTGGGCGTAAATTTTTTACAGCATCTCTGCGAGATCTTGCGAATAGGCACTTAATAAAAATTCAATGGTGCAGACGAACGATTGGGGCTTTTACCGTTTCTATAGTCTCTGTTGCGTATGTAGCTACTGCGACTCAGTTTGAAGCAAGTCTTCGGAGAGATGGGAGCGAATAAAAAAGGCTTTGCACACTGCACAGCTTTGATCATGACGTAGCGGTATGCTGCATAAACAGCAAATTGTCTAACATTTCTATTATATTAGAAATTATATTAATTTGACTGTCATTCTGATGAAAAAAGCCCGATGGTGTAATGGATAGGGCCGCTGCCTCCTGAGCGGGAGGTCCTGGTTCGAATCCCACCACGTACCAATGTGTTTTTCGGTTTTCCAATTTCATATGTACGTTTATTCGGTGCTTTTTCCGTGCTTCGGAAGGCACTTTAAGCCGTTGGTCCCGGTTAATATCGTTTAACACCGTAGATATTAGTCGTTAAGCCATGTCAGAAGCCAGTGCTAAGCATTGGCGGCTTGAAAACTCTGACCTAATCTAGGATTGGGTCTGGTTTCCCTTCTGGGTTGCGGAGGTCAGATGGCAGTCGCTCTGTGTAAAAACCAGTACCCTCGTTCAATCCCCTAGATTAGGAAGCCGACCCCGTGAGATACGGGATAAGGCTAGGGAGATGATGACTGTCATTCTGATAAATGTCTATTTGTACAAATTATTTGTGTTTTGTCTTAAATTTTTTGTAGCTAGAATTCAAGTTAATTATTTATGACATAACATACTATCGCGACTTTATTCCTAATGGGGTAGGCATAACGTAAAGAACTAAACAAAGGTCGTTCAGCCACATCTGACTAGTTGCTGCTGCAGTGACACGTTGTCAGCCCATCGCTTAAATAACAATACACTGTAACCCTCAAATCCCTTATCTGGTTTTTACGGCATGCTCGGGGATGATAAATAAATAAATGAGATGCAGCTAGCACATTCATTACATTTTTTTGCTTCCAGTCCAGCATAGAAGAATTATTTCATCATATTTTTTATTACTTTACGCTCCGTATTATTCTAAGATGCATAAAAGTTAAGGGGTGATTCTATCCTATTCTAGCCTCACATGAAGTACATATTAAAATGGTATGTTGCTGTAGGTAACTACAATAGCTACGCTTTATAATTAATTAACATTATGACCTACAAAATTGACCTCTATAATCTTCAGAAGTCATAACTTAAATGAGCTCTCAAACTAAAACATTCAACAGTTCCAAGTTTTAGAACAAAGCAATAAAGAGGTATTATCATGATGTAATAATCATAACCTTTAGGGCTAAATATAATCTTAAATAAGTTACTTGATATCAGACAAGGCTATGTCTACAATCCATGTCTTATTTATAATTCAAAATCAGAAGAAGTTATACTTTTTACATACATACATATAATAACGCCTTTATCCCTATTGGGGTAGGCAGAGCATAAACGACCTCAACAAAGGTCGTTACGCCACGTCTGACAAAGTTTTGAGGGTTATTTAAGATAGATTTGTAGGTATATTAATATAATAATAGCTGTCTAATTTATAAGTATCATTTAAGTAAGTATATGTAGTGATATTCTATCTACCAATTTCTCTGATATATAACGTAGAGTATCCTATCTTATGTAGCATATATTATGTATTAGTTTATCATAAGATATGTATCAGTATATTTGTTTTTATTGAAATATTTATTTAATAGTGTGTAAATATTGTTTCAGTATTATATGTAGTAATATGCACTATCCCGCTTTCTGCTTGTACCATTTCTATACCCAAAGGTTGCCTGGTAGAAATTGCTGCTTTAGCAATAAGGCCGCCTATATTGTACTGTCACGTTTGTTCCTTTTTATTTCTGTTGTATGTGTTTCTTTGTGCAATAAAGAATTTTGTATTGTATTGTATATTGCTGTAGTGACAGGTTGTGGAGGAAATGCAGCTGGCACATTCAATGTTTTTCTCTCGCTCCCAGGCCAGCATGGAAGCAACTTTACTCTTTCTCTCTTTATACCTTTTATATTTCAAATAAACCTACAAGAATATTGATATCTTCTTAACAGTTGATGGAACACGAGAAATTATATCGTAGCGGCCCAGAATTCAGCCACTTGTATTGCAGATTGACTGTTGTCCATTAAATCCGCTGGCGTGCAAGTGTTGGGGCACGCCGGGCACGATGTCAACTGTGCCGTGGCTTGCACTGTACCGCAAACACAGTGCACATTAGATCTAGCCGAAAACCCCCACCTGACCATGTTCTCATTACTTCTGCTAAGCTGTGTCCGAAGTCTGTTGAAAGACTTCTAGATCGGTCACGGTAGTTCATGTCCAGGAGGGAGAGAATATTGATATGACAAGCAAACACATTTCAGTTTTCAATATTGCCCTCAAAACTTGTCAGACGTGGTAAAATGACGTTTTCTCTGGTCGTTTACGCTCTGCCTACCTCATGAAGGATACAAGTGTATCTATGTATCTAAACACTTAATTCTGTCATATATAAGTATCTTTGATCAATAAAATATCCCTTAGTACAACAACACACAGGCGTCACCTACTGCGCGCAAGGTTGCGCTGATAACGCTGTCAATGCTTTTTACATTGCCTACAACACACATGCGTCATCAACATCATACACGCTACGCCCTCGTACTGGCAGAGGGATGCGCTGAGGTAGAGTTAAAAAAAAAAAATACACGATCACACTCATAGCCCCCACTAGGATTACCTGTATCGGGGTGCCATAGACATACATAGAAACAACCACAAAAAACACCCAGACCTAGAAACAGATATTTAAACTCATCATTCAAATGTCTGCCCTGGCCGAGAATCGAACCCGGGACCCTCTGCGTAGCAGGCAGGTACACTGCCAACTAGGCTGCACGGGTCGGCGCTATGTACGTGTAGCGCGTAAGGTGACGCTTGTGTGCAATATAAAAAGCTTTGACAGCGTCTTGAGCAGAACCGTGCGTTCAGTAAGTATCGCCTTTATGTTGCTGCCCTTACAAGGAAGACAGAGCATCAATGATTTCATAAAAGAGAGGTTTTTTTCAATAAAATTGTGCAATGCTGCAAAGTTTATCTATACCAGCCACAGCCACTTACAACCTTAAGTCCTTCTATAGTTTTTTCCAGTATTTCTTTAAAGAGAAACAGATGGTATTTTCTCATCTGTCCTATTCAACTTAAGCTTTTAACATTATAGGATTGTAAAGTATAAATAGACATACAAAAATTACATTATCTTTTTCAGAAACCGAGCACATGATCTTGCCGGCCAAGACAGAGATCAAAAAAGTAAAGTTTAATATTCCCCAGTGTATATGGTAGTTAGTTTAGGTTAGCTGGGGAATGGGCACTTAAATAAAATTATGTACTCCATAACGAGCGTTCGCTCCGTGGCCAGTGATAAAAGCAGACCATGTACTATAGGGATGGGCATTACATTACTAGGTTACTAAACATGTAACTGCTACTTTTTGCAATATAAGAAGGAGCACTTTTTTTTAGCTGGAGCTCATACATATATATAATCTCGCCTTTATCCCTAATGGGGTTGGCAAAGCGTCAATGACTTAAATAAAGGTTGATCGGCCACGTGTGACAAAGTTTTAAGGGTTATTTAAGATAGACTTTGTAGGTATACTGCTGTAGTGAGCTGTAGTGTAGCTGGATCACAGTTACGACCAAATCTGAAATACAATAAAGGTACATAATTCGGTATCCCTACCCCATTAGGGATAAAGGCGTGATTATATGTATGTATGTATTCGGTATTTATTTATACAGGCAATGGGGCTGCCAGTTATAAGCTTCGCAATGAAATAATCTAGCATCAAAATAAATAACAATGCCATTTGTATTGCTACGTTGGTAGGTACTGTTGAATCCCACCACGTACCAATGTGTTTTTCGGTTTGATATGTACGTTTATTCGGCGCTTTTTCCGTGCTTCGGAAGGCACGTTAAGCCGTTGGTCCCGGTTAATATCGTTTAATACCGTAGATATTAGTCGTAAAAGCCATATCAGAGGCCAGTGCTAAGCATTAGCGTTTTGAAAACTCTGACCTAATCTAGGATTGGGTCTGGTTTCCCTTCTGGGTTGCGGAGGTCAGATGGCAGTCGCTCTGTGTAAAAACCAGTACCCTCGTTCAATCCCCTAGATTAGGTAGCCGACCCCGTGATATACGGGATAAGGCTAGGGAGATGGTAGGTACTGTATAAAAAAAATATTCGAACTTTCTAACGCATTATATTTTAACATAGGTACATTTTATTTGTTTATTTATTACATTTTAAAAATTCTACACAGCGACCTAAACAAAGGTCGTTCCGCCACGTCTGACAAAGTTTTGAGGGTTATTTAAGATAAATTTGTTATTATAATAAAAAATCTATATTTAAAATCATGTTAAAGAAACACCTCTTAAAATTTCTGTCTTTAATCATAATTAAGCATTAGTAATAAGTATATTTTTACATTGTAATGTATAATTAAGCGAGATTCTGATCTCACAGTCAAACTGTATGTACAGTTTTGTGGGGCAATGTTTAGTAATTAAGTTTTACCCTGTACCTTATAAAAAATAAATAAATTTCTTATAGATTGTAAGCCCATCGCCTAAATTACAATATACTGAAACCCTCATATCCCTTAGCTGGTTTCTTACAGCATGCTCGGAAGGAAATGCAGCTAGCACACTATATGTTTTTCTCTCGCTCCCAGGCCAGCATGGAAGTAGCGTATAAGCGTGTCACATCCTGGATACAATGCGCCAAGTGGGCTCCGCAGTGGAGCATGAGGTGAGACAGAAGCGTATAAACGCGGAACTGGATCAGCTATATAGGTTTATTCACTTCGCTGTAGAGAAGGGAGGACTCTGATGTGAGAAAGCCAATCAGCTAGGGAACAGGGAAACTTGGGTGACGCCTGCGGGATGCTGGTTTTGACCCTCGCTTTAATTCGTACCTGGTTTAACATCTCACTGGCTTTTCAGCGCGGCATCGCGGCTGGTGTGATGGGGACTTTTGAGCCGGGTCTAGGGCGGGCTCTTTGACAGACTTATTTTTAAATTGTAAGGCCTATTTTTTTTTGTGTGTGTATATGTAACTTAAACACAAAATATATCACTTTAAAAAAAATGCAACAAAATTACATAATTCGGACTGAATGACTCCACTGCCGGTGTTAATAAGCTTCACAATGGGATATCAGCTATTGCAGTTGTACACAGCTCAAGTCCGATCGTGTATGGAGTACTGCTGCCACCTTTGGGACGGTTCAGCTAAATACCAGCTGGCTGCCTTAGACTCAATCGAGAAACGTGCTAAGAAGCTCATTGGAGTCTCAGCACTGGTTGAGGCAAAACTACAGAACCTTGAGCACCGTCGCAGAGTGGCGTGCATGTCGGTATTTTACAGGATACATTTCGGGGAGTGCGCGTTAGCACTTCATGACCTTATACCCCTCTCCCCTTTCCATCTCCGGAGCACGAGGCGTGGACGGGGGTTCCACCCTTATGTCGTGGATATACCACAAATTCGCACGAAGCGGTTCGCTTCCACATTCTTAATGCGAACGGCTAAGGAGTGGAACAATATAACCTGGGCCTTTTCAAGGCGAGAGTGAATAGGCACTACATAGGTGAGTATGCTTCAACATAGTCCGCATCGTCACTTTCCACCAGGTGAGATGGCGGACAAATGCTCGCCTATATATATTTAAAAAAAAAAAAAAAAAAAACCAGAACCAAACAGTTTGCTTGTCAAAAGAAATCACACTACTACGTTGATAACTGCGTAAAAAAAAGTACTAAACCAAAAGGCCATACTGACAATAAAATGACTACTATGGAGGCTCTTAAAATTACTGTGGGTAAATCATACTAAGTTGCTTTTTAAAACACCTGTATAACACACACCGGAAGTAACATTAGATTCCCTTCTTGTTTGGGGTGGGTGTGTGGTTTGTTGTTGGTTGTTGAATGTTAAAGTCTCAAGTTTCACAGTTAAAAATGTTTATTATGTTAGATATAAAAATGTTGAAATGTTATGAATGCACGCCCGGCTTGGAAGCGTCCAAAATGTGCACTAAAGCAAAAATATGCTAATTACGTATTAGCGGCGGGAATGGGCCGCGTGTCAAAGGTGTTCGGTTGCATTTGCACCGAACATATTCCCGAGGGGCACAGGAGTGCCTAGGGAGGCTGGGGGTGCATCCATGTTACAGAAAATGTTAATCAATAAAATCAAAAATTACAAAGTATCCCTTAAAATGTTATTACGTTACGGAGTTTCTTCTCCCTTAAAAACTAATTTACGAAAAACTGGTTTCGCTCTGTTCTTGTTTAGCTCTTGTAGCTCATATTCGCATCTAGTCTCATTGTGCTCTTTAGAAGCAGTTTTTCGGGGGGCGGTCGTAGGGGCAGTCGCAGTTGCTGGTGCGGGTGCTGTCCAGCTTCTTCGGACCCGTCGCCATGCTCTCCATAAACCAATCAATATCAGTATTCCCACAATGCCATAGATTGCTGCATAATGGTGTATGTCGTGATTAGAGACTCGTCCTTCGTTCTCATAATCCTCGCTCTCTCTCATCTGTTTCAGCTTTGTCTCTATTTCTCTGTGCAACTGCTTGCGACCCATCTCAGTATTGTTTATGTTTTCATCTTCAAGTCCCTTCTCTATTGTTACATTTATTATGTGGTTTATAGGCGCTATCGCAATCTTCTCGATGTCATATGTTACATTAACTGTACTCCGTTGTTGTTTGTGTCCATAGATTGTAAAATCATCTGATTTGATAACGCATCCTTCATCTAGTGTTATGACGTAAGCCTGAGTCACCTGGTGCGCGGTAACCTGAGCGCCACATATTGTTCGAAGTGGACAGAGCTCGCAGCAATAAAAAAGGTAAGTATTCAGTCGCGTTAGACTAATCAGCTTGTTTTTGCACGCGGCGATGCTCGTCTTGCAGTTATTATTTTTATCCAAAATGCACAGGTCTCTGTCTGTTTTCATTTTGTATATTGGATTCTGCGAGTTGCATAAGTATGTTGATGTGTCTCTTGTAGTACATTGTTGTAGGTTTTCTTGAGTCAGGGGTAAAAAGCTGTCCCTTTGTAAATTGATCCCAATGTAGTCTGATATTGGTGTAACCGTCAAAACATCCTTGCCGTATAACTTTGGGATTGGAATAACGTGGTACAAGTCATAAACATCTCGACCTATGAGTGGTATCTTAATTTCAAAAATGAAGTATTCTTTTGTCATTCGAGCTCTGATCTTCAAAAGTTTGTAAATCTTGTGAAAATCCTTGTATATGTTTTCAATTGGCAATGTTATTTCCGAAGACAATAACCCTGAAATTATGTTCAGTTGTTCTTGTAATTGTTGCGGTGTCAGCAAATGTAAATTAAATTGTCCTTGATAAATGTCTGATATTGCGTCCAATAGCATGTTTTGAATCCCTTTTAGTTTCTGTATCATAGTATTTGCTGACATAGCGGTAAGAGTAATGTATTGTTCTATGTTTACTTCATTCATTTTAGTCTCCAATGTATTCACAGCCTTATCAAGACTGTTTAGATGTTTATTAACTATTTTATGTTGTTTAGACATTATATCTTCCGCTCTTTTCAACAAATTATATTCTGACTCCACAATAGATGTCTGGTTCTTCCATAAGTTCTTCAGATGAGCTTGATTCTTCATAATAAGTTCAATATCTCGTGCGTACTGTTCTGCGAAGTGTTGGTCTAATACTCCGAATAAGCTATTGGCTATATAGCCTATCCCGTCGATAAGTCCACGCCGCTGTCTGGAGTGCTCGGTAAAATGTTGCGTAAGCAACAGCTGATTGTAGTATTGTAACTCGTCGTACTCGTGACGTAACAGCGGCGTGATCATGTTACATTTATCATTTGCTTCCAACTTATTGCATGTTTTTTCTAAGTATGTTAATGTTTTTTCTAAAGCTGTTGTTCCATCCCAATACGGTAACATATTGAAGTACGCCACCAAGGTCCATTGATCTCTTTGAAGCTGCATCTTAGCCAGGGGATCAAAGTATAATGTTTGATTGTCATTTAGCTTGGTTAGATAAGCTTGCGAATTTGAAACCAGAGACATGAAGAATAGAACCGCCATCACAACTGAATATAGGTTGCAGTGTGATGTTTTGTTTGTTTTATTCCCTTTCGTAGTGCTATCTCTTTTCTCTTCTCGTGTTTTTGTATGTTTTGGTTTCACTGGCAGAATGCATAGCTTTACAATAGGTCGTTTCATCAATCCATTTTCTGTTTTTAAAGTTACTACTCGAACTAATCCGTCACTTCCAGGATGTAGTTCAGTGACCCTTGCCATAGGCCACTTCCCAGCAGGCAAATTTTCATCTTGAATTATTACCAGATCTCCTTCTTCTATGTTTTTCTGCGGTTGCAACCACTTGTTTCTTGCGTTTAATGTTAATAGATATTCTTGCCTCCATCTCTTCCAAATTTGTTGAAATATTTGTTGTGTCAAGTACCACCGTGTTCTAGCATCCTCTGCTGTTTCTATTACTGTTACATCTCCTCTTCCTGCTAAGAAATGCGCAGGTGTTAGGTAGTCAAGGTCTTCCACATCTTCTGTTAAAGCACACAACGGCCTAGAGTTCAGGCACGCTTCCAACTGTGCTAAAATTGTTGCAAACTCTTCAAAAGTTAAGCGTTGATTTCCAACCACCCTTCTCAAATGAAACTTGAGACTCCTTACGGCACGCTCCCAGAGGCCTCCAGCGCTAGGCCAGGAAGGGGCGTTAAAATGCCATTCAATGTTCATACTGGACAGCACTCCTATGAAGTTGTTGTCAAATGTTTGTTTCAATGTTTCGTATTCTTCTTGTATGATTCTATTCGCTCCCACGAAGTTTGTTCCGCAGTCACTGTATAGATGCCGTGGTGTCCCTCGTCGCGCAGCCATCCTGCGCAGGGCTGCCAAAAACGCTGAACTGGTAAGATCCGTTACTAATTCCAGATGTATGGCCCTTGTAACCATACATATAAACAAAGCCACGTATCCTTTCAGTGACCTTGCGTTCCTCGTCTTGTTCATCTTAATGTCCACAAAGCCAGTGTAATCAACCCCTGTACGGTAGAAGGGGGGTGCAGGCTCGGTGCGAGCGGAGGGCAGGTCTGCGAGCAATTGATATTGTTTCTTCGGGTCATTTTTTCTACAGGTCACACAATGACGTATCTGTTTCTTCACCGCGTTGTTGCCTCCAGGGATCCAGTACTTCAGCCTGAGGTTGGCCATAGTCAGGCGGGGACCTCCGTGGAAGGTAAGTTTATGTGCTTCATCTATCAACATCTCGGCCAGTCGACTATCTCGAGGTATAATTTTGGGGTGTTTCATTTCCATGTTCAAGTTTGCGTTTGCCAAGCGTCCACCGACACGTAGCGCTCCAGAATTGTCAATGAATGGATTTAAAGTCAATAACTTGCTTTTTGTTTCGACTTTTCCATGCTTTTGCAAATATTCCATTTCCGCTCCGAATTCATTTTGTTGCACGTGATTTATAATCATATGTTTAGCGTCAGACAGTTCATGTAATGTGAGATAGTCAGGTAATTGTTTGCGCTTCGGTGCAAATGCCCTTAATATCCAAGTCAAGACTCGTGTTACTTTGTCAATTGTACTGTATTTATTCAATAAGTCGTCGATAATGTTGTTTTCCTGTTTCTGTACCACACATTTTTGTTTTTGTTTCAGCTCTTCGTTTGTTGTAAATGCTCCATCTTGTTTTTGTTTTTCTCCTTCAAATGTTGAAAGCCACGACGGCGCCTGCCACCATAGCATGTTGTCCTTCAGTTGCTGAGCGTATTGCCCTCTGCTCGCTGCGTCAGCAGGATTTTCTGTCGACCTTACGTAACGCCAGCACTGACTAGGCATCACTTCTGTTGTTTTCTGCACTCTATTCGCTACGAATGGCCGCCATTTATTTGGCGCTCCTTGCAACCAAGCCAATGTAACTTGAGAGTCCGTCCATCCGTACAATTCTAGTTCATGTTTCGAAAGAGCTTGTTTTATTTTGTTTATCAGTTTTGACAACAGAAACGCACCGCTCAACTCCAATCTCGGTAATGTAATAGCTTTCTTATGCGGTACAAGTTTTGTTTTGGCAGCTACTAGTACAGCCCTTTGTTGACCCTTCACTCTTGCGTAGACAACTGCAGCGTATGCTTCCATGGACGCATCGCAGAAGCCGTGCAGCTCTATGACGTCATCCTTGTTACATAATATCCATCTCGGTATTTCGTATTGATTAATAATGTTCAGTTCCGCTTTTATCTTCATCCATTCTTTGTTTATGTTCTCCGACACCTCATCGTCCCATTTCAGCTTATCTTTCCATAATTTTTGAAAAGGTAATTTAAGTTTTGTTGAAAGCGGTGCCATCCAGCCCAAAGGATCAAAGAGTTTGGATATCTCGGACAGAAGGCATCGTTTTGTTAGCTTTATTTGCTTTTTGTTTTCTATGCTGCATTGGAATGTAAATGTATCATTGTTAGAATTCCAGCATAAACCCAACGTCTTCGATATGTTGTCTGTTTTAAAGTTGAAAGTAGTGTCTTCTGATTTGCTTCTTTGTGTTATAATATCTTCTAATAAAATAGGTTCGTTGGATGACCATTTTCTGAGATTAAATCCCCCACTCTTCATAAGTAAATCCAAATCAGATATTAGTTTCTTCCCTTCTTCAATACTGTCCGCTCCGTACACAAGGTCATCCATATAGAATGAAGTCGCTACCACTTCGGCCGCTTCTGGGAAATTCATTCTTTCGTCGGCAGCTAACTTTCGCAACGTCATCATCGCCATAAAAGGTGCTGCTCGGGTACCATAGGATATTGTTTGTAAATTATATACTTGTATTGGCTGATCTGGTGTATCCCTCCAAAAGATTTTTTGATACTTTTGGTCCTCTTCGTTGATCCAAATCATCCTGAACATCTTCTCTATATCTGCTGTAAATGCATATTGGAATTGCCTCCATCTCAGTAGCAGCATCTGAATGTCTATTTGTAAATTTGGGCCTGTATGCATTAGGTCGTTTAGACTAAATCCCGAATTAGATACTTGCGAGAAATTAAATACGACCCGGTGTTGTGTAGTTAAAGCGTCAGTACGAACAACGCCATGATGCGTTCCGTAGTATTCAAGTGTCTCATTACCGCTCGCCGGCACCATATGTTGCATTGTTTTGTATTCATTCATAAAATCTTTATAATCACTAGCGTATTTTGGCTGGCGTTGAAATTTTTTCTCCAAACTTTTGAATTGTGCAAATGCTGTTTGTTTCGAGGACCCCAACTTCTCTGTTATGTCTTCTTTTAAAGGTAGTTTGACAACATAGCTTCCATCTTCATTCCTCTTCGTAGTTTCATTGTAAAATGTTATACATTGCTGGTCTTCAACCGATAAATTTGATTGTTCGCTTATTTCTTCTACCTCCCAGAATTTTTTGATGTCATCAAAGTTCTGAAGTAGTATGTTGCAATGGTATGTTTTTGTGTTTCCGACGATAATCCAACCAAGCTTTGTTTGTTGAATAACTGGTTGAGTTGAGTTGTTACTTTCGATCATTCCCCTTTGTGCAATTTGTTGATAAATCTCTGCTCCGAATAAAATGTCTACAGGTCGGCTTCTATAAAACTCTGGATCAGCAAGTGTGATATTCTCCAGTACGCCCCACTCCGGTTTGTTAAATGTTATGTTAGGTAGATTTCCAATCAGCTTTTTCATGATCACAACTTTGGCTTTAAAGATGAAGTCAGTGATTATTGAGTTACATTCGATAGTAATTATTCCCTTTCCACTATTTTCATTCTCTCCAACGCCGATTATTGTTCCATTGCATCCCTCTTTCTTTATCCTCAAATGTTGAGCCGCCTTCAGTGATATCAGTGAAACTTGAGACCCAGGGTCTACCACTGCTCGCATGTTGTGAAAATTTCCATCAACTCCCTTTACTCGAATTAAAGCAGTTGACAACAAAACTTCATTCGATTGATATTGTTCAAGTTTTTGTGAAATGTAAGCATCTTGTTGTTCGCTTGTAGTAGTAACTCCGGCCACCGATGTTTTGTTTGTTGCGTCATGTAATATGGTGTTATGTTTCTTAGCGCATTTACGGCAAACTTGCTTCGACTTACATTCATTGTTATTATGCGAAAATAAACAATTAATGCAGACTTTCAATTCCTTGACAAGTTTTAGCTTTTGTTCATTTGTAGATTCTAGAAAATTCTTGCAGTTATATAGTCCATGATTATTGTTGCAGAGTGGGCATTTTAATGCAGCCACGTGAAATGTTGATTTTGCAATAGGTTGACTCGCTTTGTAGTTGTTTGTTTGAAACGGAAATTTCCTTGTCGTCGAACTCAGTTGAAATTTATTTTGTTGTTCATGTATTAAATGTTTTTGTTGAATGTTTTCAGGTTTACGACGAGCTGTTTCCAGGGCTGTAAACTTTCCCTCCAAAAAGTCCAGGAATTCTTTTAAATTTGGCAATTCTCTGCGGTCTTTCAGCGAGTCTATGTACTCTAAATGCGTATCGGTGTCCAATTTCTGATCGAGTATGTGAACAATCAGAGGATCCCACGTGCTGATATCCACGCTTAGGTTTTTAATCGCATTCAGCGTCTCCTGCGTGACGTCATGCATGCGCTTGATTTGCTGTAGTGATTGTTGCTTCATTGTTGGCAATTCCAAAAGGAAATTGATATGTGACGAAAAAATTAACCTTTTGTTATTGTAGCGATGTTCTAGTATGTTCCAGCACGCAGTGTAATTTTCGGAGCTAATATGCAAATGTTGTATAAGTCGTTCTGCTTCACCACGTACTTTACTTTTCAAATGTTGCATCTTCTGTGCGTTAGATATAGATGGATTGTTGTGAATAGCTTCAGAAAACAAGTCTTTGAAAGACACCCACTGATTATAATTTCCATGGAATGTCGGCACTTCTAACTTCGGTGTTGATTTTTCTCTGTGTTTGTCCGACCACATCTTCGAGTTGATTAGCTTCTTCAAATTGTTATATCTTCCTTCATATTTGTTGTACAATTCATCTAACTCCTTGCTGTCCTTTCCGTTCAAGTCACTTTCTATCTCCCAATGCATGTTGTCAATTGTTTTCCACCTCGATTCCAATGTTTTTAATGTATCTTCGTACTCCCACCTCTCCGTTAATGTTTCCATGTTAATGTTACGTATTGTTCTGTCAAATGCTTTGTAATTAGCCGCCTGTCTACGGAACTTCTCGTCCAACTTGCTGATGATGTTAATGTTACGCTCATCTTCTTCTCTCTGGGTATGTTCTTCGTGTCCTTTTCCACTCGACTGTCCTGAATATCCTGGTTTCACTATTTGTTCCTCTTTCTTCTGTTCTGTTTCCAGGTAACCCTTGATGTATCCACATGCTTCTAAATAATAATTCTTTGTCGACTCGTAATGTTCGCCCTCGAAGTAATCGCTTGTATGATCGTCATATTGTTGTAAAATTAGGTCACCTGCATGCAATTCTTCAAAAAGTCTCTTTAGCTCCTCCAACCGCCTCGCTGCGATCGCCTTTCTTCTCTGAATGTTCTCCTTCTTGAAACTGTTGAAAAGGTCTTCAATCTTCTTTGCCAAGTCAGCTTGCATAGAAAGAAGATCTTCCATGTTGTTAAAATGTTGAATGTTGTTGTTAACCACACACTTCTCCTGTAGATGTTCTGCTAGTTCCTTTGGAGTTCTTCCTGGTAAGCTCCAAGCGTGATATAAGCACCTTCTCAATTCCCTGGTGATTTCCGCTGGTGGAAGGCCAGGTAACCGATTGCTAACACACTCTTTACTCACCAAAAATATCCAACAAAGCTCGAAGGACCAATGTTAGGGGTGGGTGTGTGGTTTGTTGTTGGTTGTTGAATGTTAAAGTCTCAGGTTTCACAGTTAAAAATGTTTATTATGTTAGATATAAAAATGTTGAAATGTTATGAATGCACGCCCGGCTTGGAAGCGTCCAAAATGTGCACTAAAGCAAAAATATGCTAATTACGTATTAGCGGCGGGAATGGGCCGCGTGTCAAAGGTGTTCGGTTGCATTTGCACCGAACACTTCTTCTTTTTTGCGTGTCGATGAAACACGAGAAATTACATCACAGGGACCCAGAATTCAGCGACCTACACTGCGGATAAGTTAACATAACATAAAATCACGCCTTTATCCCTTACGGGGTAGGTAGAGCGTTAAACGCCTCGTAAAAGGCGTTTTCGCCACGTCTGACAAAAATTGAGGGCAATTTTAGATGGAAAGTGTATTGCTATAGTGACAGGTTGTCAGCCCATCGCCTAAATTATAATACACTGTAACCCTCGAATCCCTTTTGCTGATTTCTACAGCATGCCCGGGAGGAAGGGCAGCTGGAACATGCTATGTTTTTCTATCTCTCCCAGTCCAGCATGGAAGTATAAGTTGGCGGATAAGTTGCCGTCCATTAAATTCGCTAACGTGCAGGTGTTGGGGCACGCCGGCCACGATGTCAAGTGTGCTATGGTTTGCACTGCATCGTAAATACAGTCTACAATCCCCATCTGACCATGTTTTCTTTACTACTGCCATCTTAAGTCCGAAGCCTGTTTAAGGACCTTCAGATTGGCCACGGTAGTTCATGTACAGGAGGGAGATTATCGGCAAGTGGAACAAAGGGAGTAGGCAGAAAAGCTTTCTCGCGCCAAAGTTCGCATCTCTCCTGTGCAGTTTCATTAGAAGGTGAGGCGACACTCTTAGATATAATATATATAATTGTAATAAAAGTAAAAAATCTTTATTTGGTACAAAAAGAGAAAAGAGTTACAAAAATTGTTTTAAAATACTATGACGAACATTATAATGTGATTGCACAATTGGTTCCACCTTACAACCCAAACTAAGAATATAGATTCCTGTATCTTGGGCTGTAGTGGTCGACCGTGATGATAGGATACGTACAGTGTTTAATAAAATATCAACTTAAATTCCTTACAAAGTTGGTGTAAATAAAAGTAGACAAAAGGAAATAAATTGTATATATGAGTGAGTGCGTGTGTGTGTGTGTGTGAGAAAGTGTGTGTATAGAGTGAGAGTGACGAAGTAGCGTATTTAATGAGATAAGATTCCCTTGCTATCCCATCACTAACGCAAGAAAGCAGAAGCTCGTATAAGCACTGGTCTTATTCAATTTATACATGTGGTGATTTTTTCATTGTTCAATTTAATTCCAAGTAATATACGACTGCTGTGGATTTGTAGAGCTTTGAAGTTATGTTTTCAATATAAACGCTGAGAAATTATGTGAAATAAGAAATGAAATCTCTGACTCGGGTAGAATGTAAACCTGCAACCTTGGACTACCATTACATAGCTCTACCAACTAAATACATCACTGTGATTGTAAACAAAAATTAAAACATTTACAAGAATGTAATAATAAGTGAAAAAGGCTTTTAGTCAAAAAAAAAATAGATGCACAAACCAGCTACAAACCTATCTCAAATAACCCTCAAAACTTTGTCAGACGTGGCGGAACGTCCTTTGTTTAGGTCGTTCACAGTCTGCCTACCCCATTAGGGATAAAGGCGTGGGTATATGTATGTATGTTTGCATACCAGCTACGGATTTAGCCTTATTAGCAATTCTGCTGCTTGGCTATTAATAAATACACAGAAAGGACATATAATAGTTTATTTTTTCCAAACATATTAAAATCGCGTTCTAAAATAATACTAATACGTGTAGAAAAAACAAAATTTAGTTTGCCTAGATTACACTTATTCTAATAATTTAAAATTTCATACTCTGAATTTTGATTTCTTTATGATATTAAAAAACTTTGGATAAATATTATAAAATTTGGTGTGAATTTTAGGATTTTATGCATGTTTATCTAAACTCAAAGATGGAATCTTCTATCCATTGTCAAATTCTTAGCAAAGGTAGGGAGCGGAAAGGAATCGTTAAAAATAATATATATTCTGGAACACTTCCCGCAAACCAAAGGCCAGCAGAGGATTATTCTGGAGAGGTTTTGCATTTGAATTAGATTCTCTATGTCAGAGTTATAATCATAAATAAAGAAGGATTAGTTATTGTATGATATCTAGTACGAAATTAATGTGAAGGAGTGGATTGATATTTCGTGACGAGTATCTATTGTAATAAATAAAAATCTCTAGTTTACGGATAGTCCCGAGTAGATATCTATGTAATTGTCTTTGCCTACTATGGTAAGTACATACATACATACATAAAATCACGCCTTCATTCCTTACGGGGTAGGCAGAGCGATAAACGCCTCGTAAAAGGCGCTTTCGCCACGTCTGACAAAAAATTGAGGGCAATTTTAGATTGAAAAGTGTATTGCTATAGGTTGTCAGCCCATCGCCTAAATTACAATACACTGTAACCCTCGAGTCCCTTTTGCTAACTTCTACAGCATGCCCGGGAGGAAGGGCAGCTGGAACATGCTATGTTTTTCTATCTCTCCGAGTCCAGCATGGAAGGAAGTATGGTATGGTAAGTACACAACTTAAAAATACCAATACTAAAGGACGAAAGCTCATTTTACGTTCACTTTAACGCAATTTTTTATGCTACTCTTACTCTCCTATTGAGCTATACATATCGAAAACAAAACTTAGGATCGTATTTTTGAAATGATCTCAAACTTGAGAGCAATATTAAGTACGGACTTGACAGGCCAGTTTGTACTGAAATGACAATTCTGATACGAACTCAAACTCGCTGTCACTCTTGAGTGCTGATTACAAATACGGCCATAAGACATTGATCAAAACTCGGACTTTTACAAAATACTGGTCAAAATAATACTTAGAAAAGTCCTGGACTTAGATAAAGTCCAGTTTTTGATTAAAAAAAAAAGTATTTAGACTAAGTCCGGGTTTCGAATAATTGTTTTTCGGTTTAATAATAAGTCAACATGGGTTTCTTTTTATATTTGAATAAAACAATACGGACATAAGATTTCTGTTATAATTTCCATATGACCTAACCAAAATTAGTTTTTGACTAAATATTAGACGGGCTGACAACCTGTCACTACAGTAATATACATACAAATCCATCTTAAATAGCCCCCAAAACTTGGTCAGACGTGGCGGAACGATCTTTGTTTAGGTCGTTCACGCTCTGCCTACCCCATTAGGGATGAATGCGCGATTATATGTATAATAATAATAATAATATGTCTTTATTTACTCCCAAAAATAAATAAACAAACTTAAGTAACATGGAATTCATAGAAAATACATAAATACATACATAAATCACGCCTTTATCCCTTAAAGGGTAGGCAGAGCGTTTAACACCTCGTAAAAGGCGCTTTCGCCACGTCTGACAAAAATTGAGGGCAGTTTTAGATTGTAATATCTATTGCTATAGTGACAGGTTGTCAGCCCATCGCCTAAATTACAATACACTGTAACCCTCGAGTCCCTTTTGCTGACTTCTACAGCATGCCCGGAACCCGGCAGCCCGGCAGCTGGAACATTCTATGTTTTATTATTTCTCCCAGTCCAGCATGGAAATAAAATTGAAATTGTAGTACAAAATGCTGTTTGGTAATTATTGTGCAGGGAGTCAGGAACCCAAACTAGGATACCCTCTGCTATGGGCGCCTGGCAACCCATCTAGGAAAAAATAAAATAAAAATCAATGCATTAAAATAATTACAAATGAGCTGTAACAAAAATAATTACAAATAGCTGCCTCCGTGGTCCAGTGGCTAGTGCCATGGACTCCCGATCCGGAGGTCCTGGGTTCGATTCCCAGGGGGGAAACACAAAGTTGATATTTGAGAATTTATCACTTTGTGATTTTTTCCCCAGTTTGGTTAGGACATTGCAGGCTGAATCACCTGATCGTCCGAAAAGAAAAAGATTTCGTGCTTCGGAGGGCACGTTAAGCCGTCGGTCCCTGTCACTATATTTGATAGTGGTCGTTACTCAGACCATGTCAGAGGCCTGATAGTTTTGCTACTAGGCGGTTTAAAAACTCTGACACCAGGGTTTATCGGGTCGAAGGACTCGATACCCACTCGACAGAAGAAGAAGAATTACAAATTTGAGCATCCATATTATATAATTACGGGCCCTAGAATAGTCCTTCGTTGGGTAGTAATGCATGCGCGTCTAGCCACGTGCGGCACATTACGAGCAGCCGGCGCGGGAGTGCCGATCCGCACCGCATTCCTATTAAACATATCTGATTTAGTATTTTTAATAGATATTTTTTACATATTTATTTACATTTCTTCCATGCTGGACTGGGAGAGATAGAAAAACATAGAATGTTTCAGCTGCCCTTCCTCCCGGGCATGCTGTTGAAGTCAGCAAAAGGGACTCGAGGGTTACACTGTATTGTAATTAAGGCGATTGGCTGACAACCTGTCACTAAAGCAATACATATTACAATCTAAAATTGCCCTCAATTTTTGTCAGACGTGGCAAAAGCGCCTTTTACGAGGCGTTAAACGCTCTGCCTACCCCGTAAGGGATAAAGGCGTGATTTATGTATGTATGTATTTTTTACATACATACATACACATGCCCGATTATGTATTTTAATAGATTTTTTTGACATACGTATAATCATGCATTTATTCCTCATGGGGTAGGCAGAGCGTAAACCAATCATACCTAATATGAATATGACATCTTTACTACATAGTATAAAACAAAGTCGCTTTCTCTGTCCCAATATACCTATGTATGCATAAATCTTTAAAACTACGCAACGGACTTTGATGCGGTTTCTTTCAATGGATAGAGTGATTCAAGAGGAAGGTTTATATGTATAAAACATGCATAATATAGTAGGGAAACATACATACATATATACATACATAAAATCACGCCTTTATCCCTTACGGGGTAGGCAGAGCATTAAACGCCTCGTAAAAGGCTCTTTCGCCGCGTCTGACAAAAATTGAGGGCAATTTTAGATTGTAATGTGTATTGCTATGTGTAGTGACAGGTTGTCAGCCCATCGCCTAAATTACAATACACTGTAACCCTCGAGTCCCTTTTGCTGTCTTCTACAGCATGCCCGGGAGGAAGGGCAGCTGGAACATTCTATGTTTTTCTATCTCTCCCAGTCCAGCATAGAAGAAATAGTAGGGAAACACTGATAATTTCCGTGCGAAGCCGGGGCGGGTCGCTAGTATGAATATAAAAACGTATATTATGAGCATTAAAGAAATGTCAAATGTGATCTATTATCCTACATACATACACATAATCAAGCCTTTATCCCTCATGTGGTACGTAGGCAGTTAACGACCTAAACAAAGGTCGTTCTGCCACGTCTGACAAAGTTTTGAGGGTTATTTAAGAAAGATTTGTAGGTATATTGCTGTAGTGACAGGTTGTTAGCCTATCGCCTAAATTACAGTATACTAAAACCCTCAGATCCCTAAGCTGGTTTTTACAGCATGCCCTGGAGGAAATGCAGCTGGCACATTCTATATTTTATCTTGCTCCTAGGCCAGCATTAAAGTTCTTTTTTACATTGAACTTTTTATTTAGGTACTTAACTACTAATCTACTGATTAGGTAAAATCCCACGTATTTACTACAATATCTTTACTGACTAGCCCTATTACTTAGAAATATGACACTCACATTTTAATTACGTCTGATTTAATTACATATTAAGTATTTTTTAGCATAATTAAATTATAAGCTTAGTTAGTCTGGGTAGAAATGATATTCTTTTATGAAAAATTACCATGATTAAATTTCTAGTAGGGATGAATCCAGAAAATTAAAGTGTTTTAACCTAATATTTGTTTAAGCCCGTAGGCTAGATATATGGTGATATTTAAATCAAGTATGTTTTAAATTTAATCTTAACATATAAGCTGAAATTTCCATGCTGGACTAGGAGCAAGAAAAAAGCATAGAATGTGCCAGCTGCATGCTTTAAGAACCAACTAAGGGATCCGAGGATGTCTGTATATTGAAATTTAGGCGATAGGCTGACAACCTGTCACTACAGCAATATACAAATCTATCTTAAATAAAACTTTGTCAGACGTGGCGGAACAATCTTTGTTTAGGTCGTTTACGCTCTGCTTACCCCATTAGGGATAAAGCCTTTTATTTCCAAGAACTTAAAAACATGATTAGATCCCTTAGTAAAGACAATATAGTATTAGCTAACGGTAAAGAAGAAGCACTCCCACCCCCGATTTGAAAGGTTACCTCACCCCGTCCCCCCCGCGCCAATGGGTACGCGGTCCGGCTCATCTGACGGGTTGTCAACGTATTTGTGTGTAATACATACACATAATCACGCCTTCATCCCTAATGGGGTAGGCAGAGCGTAAACGACCTTAGTAACGTACGTTCGCTCGTTGATTAAATGATAGTATTAAAACAGTAAAATCTGCTTCATTTTTAGTATGTTATTTAGTCTTAGGGGAGTGTAAAACTAAACTTTTCAGTAAAAAAATCAAGCTGTGCTGTCTCTAAACTGCGTTATTGATGTTTATTTCAAATACTGTAGGTTTTTGTTATTTACATACATACATACATATAATCACGCCTTTATCCCTAATAATTTAGGCAGAGCGTAAACGACCCAAACAAAGGTCGTTCCGCCACGTCTGACAAAGTTTTGAGGGTTATTTAAGATAGATTTGTAAGTATATTGCTGTAGTGACAGGTTGTCAGCCCATCGCCTAAATACAATATACTGAAACCCTCGGATCCTTTAGCTGGTTTTTACAGCATACCCGGGAGGAAATGCAGCTGGCACATTCTTTGTTTTTTTCTCGCTCCCAGACCAGCATGGAAGTAGTAGTAGTAGTAGAGTTTCATTTTTGGTATGTTATTTAGTCCTACGGGAGTGTAAAACTGCACTTTTCAGTAAAAAAAAAGTATAGATGTGCTGTCTCTAAACTGTGTTATGAATGTTTAATTCAAATACTGTAAGTATTCGCACGAAGCGGTTCGCTTCCACATTCTTAATGCGAACGGCTAAGGAGTGGAACTCCCTGCCGGCGGATCTGTTTCCGGAACAATATAATCTGGGCCTTTTCAAGGCAAGAGTGAATAGGCACTACATAGGTGAGTATGCTTCAACATAGTCCGCATCGTCACTTTCCACCAGGTGAGATGGCGGACAAATGCTCGCCTATATATATAAAAAAAAAAAAAAAGTTTTTGTCATTTAAGTTTTATAATTAGTTTCAAATTTATTAATTGTTATAGTATGTTTCACATTCTGATTGTGTATTAGATTAATTACAGTTTAATCAATTTCACTACTTACTACTCCGTACGTCTACTAGTTTTTGAACTAAGACATCTTAAAAAAATATATGATAAGACCTTTTTAACTGCCTCCGTGGTCTAGTGGTCTAAGACAAAATTAATACAGAAAGCTTTATTGTTGTGGTTTGACAGCCAGGTTGGATGGTGTGCTATCCAGCGTTGTAGCATTATTTTATGACAGAAATAGAGAGAGATAGTCGCGTGGCTAACCGGGGTTAACATTACCATTAACTGCTACTTACGGTTAGTGGATATATTGTTGGCGCTGACAACCCTAGCACATATACAAACCTGAACGAACACGTTGTTACGCGTGTAGTACGAAAATTGGCGGTTTGTAAGGAGTGCATGACGTGTGCCATAAGTAAAAAAAAATAAGTTAGTATAAACCTTATTCTTATTTTGCTTTATGTGTTAGTATCTTAGTGTTAATGTAAGTATGTGTATTCGTTTGTTTTGAGCCTCGTATCCTCTAAGGCGTTACTCTTGAGACTCCTCCAATTCTTGCATATTTTCCCTGCTCGCTGTCTCCATTGTTTTCAAAAAGTATGTATCAAGAAACAAAAATACGAGAACTCAATTATTTTGCCTAATTCATCTTCATAACGCGCGTTGACACGCGTTGCTACGACATGTCAGGACATGTCCCGACATGTATGAACGCGTCTCAACATGCTAATGCAGACTCGAGGGATAGATCACACTCCAAATTATAATAAAGAGGCCTTGAATCATAATATCTGAGGCTTGGGTACAAAAATCTTTTAGCCGCATTTTTCCGTGGGAATACGACATAATATTTGCTTATTCAGTCGTGTCTCTTCGCGTGGGTAGGTTCATTCATTTTCATGTATGAAAAGGTAGCTTGTTACGTATTTACATACAATTTTAATACAGTGTTATATAGAATTGTTTAAATGACGCTTCGCGCTGTGGCTCGTATTTATAAAGCGATCCCATGATTTGATAGCAATATTAAGTGTAGATTTGTCAGGCTGATTTGTACTGAAATGACATTTCTGTTACGAGCTCAAACTTGCTGTCAGTCTCAAGTGCTGATTATCAATACGGGGCTGTATGTGCTTTCGAGAACACTATTTTGTCCTGGCACCAAAGGTTATTTAAAAATCGAAATACTTTTGTTTCTGATTATTTACCATGTTTATCAAAATAAGTATGATAAGAATATTTTTTTCCTAATGGTCAAAGGGTTCAATTTTCATATTTTTATTATTTGCGTAACTGTCTCTAGTTTGGTTATATTTGGACATGACTAGGTTATTGACAATAATTATTTTCTTAATCACAATCACTTTCTAGTTGTAGTCATTATCAAATGATGATGATGATGATGAAGTCCTGTTATCCCTCATCAGGGACATAGGGCTCGAAGAAGGAATTTCCACTGCTCTCGATCTTGCGCCGTAACTTCTAGGTCTTCCTAGCCGAAACCAGTTGATGCGGCCTCTTTTTCGACTGAGCGCCTCTAGGTGGTACGTGGGCGGCCCGGTCTTCGTGTTCCATACGCTTGCCATGACAACCCTTGCTTGGATATATGGTTGTCTAGTTTCCGCAGCACATGTCCAATCCAGAGCCATTTCCTAAGAAGGATCTCGTTGTCTATGGGTTTTTGGTCAGTCAACTACCACAGACTTACGTTAGAAATGGTTCGTGGCGAGTAGATACCCAGTATGCGCCGCAAACATTTGTTCACATACATACATACATACATATAATCACGCCTTTATCCCTAATGGGGTAGGCAGATCGTAAACGACCCAAACAAAGGTCGTTTTCGCCACGTCTGACAAAGTTTTGAGGGTTATTTAAGATAGATTTGTAAGTATATTGCTGTAGGGACAGGTTGTCAGCCCATCGCCTAAATTACAATATACTGAAACCCTCGGATCCCTTAGCTGGTTTTAACAGCATGCCCAGGAGGAAATGCAGCTGGCACATTCTATGTTTTTCTCTCGCTCCCAGGCCAGCATGGAAGTATTTTCATTTGTTCACGAACACCTGAAGTCTACCGGCTACTTCTTTCTTGACGAGCCAAGTCTCGCATCCGTACAGGAGGACTGACTTGACATTGGAGTTGAATACTCTGATCTTCGTACGCCGAGTAATTATGGAAGACGTCCAAACAGGCTTCAGCTGCGCATTTGCTGCACTAGCTTTACTGATGCGCGCTTCTATATCTGCTTCTGCTTCCCCTAGCGGGTCCACGACGCTGCCCAGGTAGGTAAAACGCTGCTATTGTTCCACGACCTCACCGTTTACATAAATATGTGCTGCATCAGAGGTATTTAGGCGCATGTCTTTGTTCTTGCCACAGTTGATGAGAAGACCTTCTTTTTCAGCAGCGTTTTATCAAATTCACAAACCATATCAGAGGCTTATTTAACTGTATAAAAACTCTCACAACCCGAAACCCCACAAAACACACAAAATAAACGCTAGTTTCAATTACAAATTAATTATTTACGCGTTGTGTAGTGAAATAGTTTTGCATATGAATGAAATAATACATAGAGGTGAAGTTTCCTGTGAGGCGAGGAACTGGTTCTGTTAAATTTATGAGCTAACACTGAATGGGTTCATAATTTACAGATTTAGGTACACTGGTCAGCAAAACTGAACAAATTTTAGTATAATTAAATCGCGATAGTAATAAACCAATACAGTTGATTCAAGTAATTTTAATTATCTATTATCCAGCGATAAAACAGAATGTTACTTCCATGCTGGACTGGGAGAGGTAGAAAAACATAGAATGTTCCAGCTGCCCTTCCTCCCGGGCATGCTGTTGAAGTCAGCAAAAGGGACTCAAGGGTTACAGTGTATTGTAATTTAGGCGATGGGCTGACAACCTGTCACTATAGCAATACATATTACAATCTAAAATTGCCCTTCAGTTTTTGTCAGTCGTGGCGAAAGCGCTTTTTATGAAGCGTTAAACGCTCTGCCTACCCCGTAAGGAATAAATGTTTGTAGAATAAATAATTGTTTGGACGGTCCCATGGGCTTATAATTAACTAATTCTTATTTAACTCTGTCATTTTCTTAACTTTGACATAAGAACAGGATAGCAAATAAACACATGACTTTGACATTCCTAATCTGACGTAAGACGCTAAATAAGAACTGATAGATGGATTATACATGATCCTCCCTTATTTTACGTCAAATAAGCAGTCTTATGTCAAATTAATAATGTCAAAGTTTATTTGGTATCCTGTTCTTATGTCAAAGTTAAGAAAGTGACAGCGCTAGCTAAGAATTAAATATAATTATAAAAAATATTATTAAAATTAGGTTTATGACGCAAGAACCGACGCCATTATATTAAAACTTGTCTCATAATGTAGACATAGAAAAACTTTCCAGAAATTTCCTCATTCCAAATATGTACATGCACGATACTATGTACATTTTTGTTAGAATACCTACTAGCTTTCTGATATAAATTATGACATACATACATACATACATAACGTCACGCCTCTTTCACGGAGGGGTAGGCAGAGATAACATCCCTCCACTTGTTACGGTACTTGCAAACTTCTTTCGCTTCATCTACATTCATCAATCTTTTCATGCACGCTCGTCGCTTTAGGGTACTCCTGACCCGACCATTCTCTAGAACGTCCCTGATTTGGTCGCGGTACGTTCGTCGAGGTCTTCCCCTTCCAACGTTCCCTCACACTCGCCATATATATCTGTTTACTTAATCTGCTTTCATCTATCCTCTCAACATGACCAAACCACCTAAGCATTCCCTTTTCTATACCTGTCACTATATCCTCCTTCACACCAAAACGTTCTCTTCTTAATTATTATTATTAATTTATTATTTATAATTGATAATATTTATTATTGAGATAAACTATGACATATACTTAAAAACTTGCAAGTAAATAAGTAAGTAAAAATTAATTCTTCAGGCGTATTTTATTTACTATTAATTGTCTAATGGTGATAAAAATATATCTGGAAGTTATTATACCTGAACGTAACTTAATAAATACCAGGCCACTCAGAAAGTATTGCGATAAATAGTTTTTATATATGGCAGACTGGCCGGTTAGAATCTTTTTTGAAAATATGATTACTTGTAAGTAAAAATATGTGTGTTCCATTTTCAAAATTTCCCTCGACATTTTTTGCGAGCCAATTCAAAGTATCGTGTCTTACTGAAAAATGGATCTGCGCCGGGAACATTTTAGAGCTATGATTTTTTACGATTTCAAGTGTCGCCTGAAACCGGATGATTCGTTCGATAGACTTCAAATGGCATTTATGGATGAAAGCCTCTCCAAAGCAACCGTGTACCGTTGGTATAACGAATTTAGGCGCGGTCTACCAACCTTGGGGGATGAAGAAAGGAGCGGTCGCCCTTTGACGGCTATTACAGAAGAAAACGTGCTAGCAGTGAAAAATTTAATCCAAGATAATAGGCGAATTACATATCAGGAGATTCAGCACATATTAAAGATTGGATCGGGAAGCGTTCACGAGATTCTACATGGGCATCTTCGCGTGAGGAGGATAGTATCGCGCTGGGTGCCGCACTACCTCACCGACGCTCAGAAGCAGGCCCGGGTGGAATGGTGCCGTGATATGCTGAACAAATTTGAAGCAGGCTTGTCTCGGCGTGTTTACGACACCGTAACAGGTGATGAGTCCTGGATTTATCAATACGATCCAGAAACCAAGCGCCAGTCGACAGTTTGGGTGTTTCAAAATGAACCAACGCCTACCAAAGTGAAGCGATCTCGAAGCGGGGGGAAGATTTTGATCGCCAGCTTTTTTAATTTGACTGGCCACTTGGCCTCAATTCCCTTACGAGATCAAAGAAACATTAACGCCGAATGGTCTACTACCAAATGTTTACCAGAAGTTTTTTTCTGTTGTGAGCAACAAGCGACCAAACACAGGGCTCCGCGGACTACTGCTCCACCACGACAATGCGCCTGCACACACCGCGCTCAAAACGAGGGACTTCCTGGACAGCACACTAGTCAAACTCCTGGGTCACCCTCCTTACAGCCCTGATCTAGCACCGTGTGACTTCTTTTTATTTCCAAAAATAAAAAATCAGCTCAAGGGGATACAATTTTCGTCGCCGGAAGATGCGCTGGCTGCGTTCGAGCAGGCTGTAAACGAGGTATCTACGGCGGACTGGAAAAAGTGTTTTGAAAACTGGTTCAGACGCATGAATCTTTGTATAGAGGCTGGTGGAGAGTACTTTAAAAAGATTTAATAAAAATATATGTACCTGTAGAACATTTTTTTTTAGTGTCGCAAAACTTTCTGAGTGTCCCACGTACACCCATTTGACAGGGTTTTGTCTCTGTATTTCCAGATCATTAGTAAACTTCAAACTCGTAGTAGCAACTCTAAACTTAAAATCGATTTGTGAGTTGTCGTCTAAGTCTTATAGAACAAACTATAACTGGACTAAACCAAAATAAACTACTTTGTACTAGTTCAGTCAGTTTCCCTTGGGGTGGCGATAAGGTCTAAGTGTCGCCCACATCAGTAAAATAATCCTACATACATACATACAATCACTCCTCTATCCCTAATGGGGTAGGCAGAGCGTAAACGACCTAAACAAAGGTCGTTCCGCCACGTCTGACAAAGTTTTGAGGGTTGTTTAGGATATATTTGTAGGTATATTGCTGTTGTGATAACTTGTCAACCCATCGCCTAAATTACAATATACTAAAACCCTCGGATCCCTTAGCTGGTTTTTACAACATGCCCGGGAGGAAATGCAGCCAGCACATTCTATGTTTCTCTCGCTCCCAGTCCAGCATGGAAGATTTAAAAAAATCATAACTCAATAATAACACAATGAATCCAAGGTCCAACAGACTCAAGTAATAGTTTTAGAAATAATTTGGAACCTTATAAATTTGCGATTCTTGGTTCGTTGTAGTAAGAGGAAGAAAAATTGCTGTTGGTGGCCGTTATTCGCAATTTGTCTTCCTGTTACTACAACGAACTATGAATCACTAATGCATAAGGTTTAAAATTTTCTTCATAACTATAACTTGAGTCTGTTGGATCTTTTTTTTTCGATTTACTGCGTTTTAAGTGAATCATGATTTTTTTACTGATGAAGGCGCCTCTTAGCTTTTGAAGTATAGTCATCTTAACTGAGACACAGTAGAAATAAATAACCATTTTCATGCTGAAATCGTACTGTCCCATATACTAGGCAATACGTGTAAAGAAACCTAGAAAGGTACATTACAATGTATGTTATATATGTCATATAGTCACGCCTTTATCCCTTATGGGGTAGGCAGAGCGTAAACGACCTAAACAAAGGTCGTTCCGCCACATCTGACAAAGTTTTGAGGGTTATTTAAGATATATTTGTAGGTATATTGCTGTAGTAACAGGTGGTCAGCCTATCGCCTAAATTACAATATATTTGAAACCTCGGATCCTTTAGCTGTTTTTTACAGCATGCCGGGGAGGAAATGCAGCTGGCATAATCTATGTTTTTCTCTAACTCCCACTCCAGCATGGAAGAAAGCAGCAGTTTCATTTCATCGCACAATAGTGTAAGAGATGTTACAATCTGTATACAACAATGGTACACCTAGAATTTTTAACTGCTTCCGTGGTCTAGCGGTCAGAGCTATGGGCTCTCGACCCGAAAGTCCCGGGTTGTAACAATGACTTTGTGTTGTTGTTTCTAGTTTGGTTAGAACATCGCGGTATGATAACCTGATTGTACGAAAAATAAAATGACCTATGCTGTCTGATGGGTATGTAAATAGTCAGTCCTTCGCTCTGATTTCTCCCTGGTCATGTCAGTCAATCTGTCCTATCAGAATAAGAGAACGCAGACCGTGACCTACGACACCCCTTGCACGGCTACAATCCTGTGCCTCAAAGGTTAAAGAGCCGCCGTAACTTTTTCAAGTGCGTCACTCCGCTTACCATCGAACCCGCACAAGCCAGGTGCAACCTTTGGCGTGAAAAAGTATCTCTGCCTGCCCAATTTGTCCCGCTTTCCGAGAATCTGCCTCCTGGGCATGAACTGCCGTTGCCGATCTGGAAGTCTTTAAATAGACTGCAGTCTCAGGTCGGCGGAAGCAAAGATAACATGGTCAGGTGGGGATTCTCGGGAAAGTTCGAGGTCGACAGTATTTGCGGTGCAATTTAAACAATGGCACATCTGACATCGTGTCCTGCGTGCCCTAATACCTGCACGCAAGCGGATCTAATGAACGCCAGCCGATCCGCAATTCAAGTTGCAACGTTCTGGGCCGCCACTTTGTGATAGTTTCGTGTTCCATCGACACGATAAGAAGAAGAAGAAGAATAAGAGATTGAAGGAATATCTGTGCCTTAATCTCTAGTGCACCTATGTGTAGCAAACACTTGGGCACTATTGCAATATCCAATGACAATGGATTTTCAAAAGACTTTTTTAATTTCAAGCGTTATTTCAGATATCGCCTAAATTACATTATCTCAATACCCTAAGTTTCTTCCATGCTGGACTGGGAGTGAGAAAAGAACATAGAATGTACCAGCTGCATTTCCTCCAAAAAAGAGCTAGTAATTGTAAGAGATAGACAGATAGATATAAATTTAATAATAATTGTACATTGCAAGTCAAAAATTAGAAGCACTTACGTATATCACATTAATAATCATTTAAATTTTATTACTGTCATTATCATAAAAAAATATAAAATCATTATAACTATAGAATGCCTGTTCGACAAGCCAACGCTTAAGACGTGATTTAAAGCTATTTAAGTAATTTAGGCGATGGACTAAAAACCTTTCACTACAGCAATAAAGTACAAATCTATCTAAAATTACCATCAAAACTTTGTGAGACGTGGCGGAACGACCTTTGTTAAGGTCGTTGGCGCTCTGCCTACCCGATTAGGGATAATAGGGTGTGTAATTGCACTAAATCGTCGAGTCCCGCTACGAAAGAATAGCTATTGGTACTTTCCACTTTTCATCACACAGCAAACACGGCTGTGACTGAAAGTGGCATTTATTTATTTCAATAACTACTGAGAATGATGTTTTACTGTTCCTTATTCTCATACTGTGGTTTGTCTAAGATTTCGCTGGCGTTTAGTTTCGAAGAGATTAAAGGACACCTTTTGAATTATAATTTATGAGTACGACGTGATCTGGGTTTAATTAAGAAAATTAATTAAGTATTGATTATTATCTAAAGCATTTTGTCATAAGTAAAGTATACAGGGTGTCAGGGGAAATGTCCCGAAAATTTATGAAGGTGTATTTTAGAATATCGTCCTTAGACGAGTACTTAACATAATTGCAGGAACTAAGGTTAGGTATTATTTTTAATTCAGCCGATATTATAAATTCTTCCATGCTGGCCTGGGAGCTAGAGAAAAGCATGGAATGTGCTGGCTGCATTTCCTCCTGGGCATGCTGTAAAAACCAGCTAAGGGATCCGAGGGTTTCAGCATATTTTACTACATGGCATATGCAATGGGCAGAGAATTGGGCGTTTTTCCACTAGACGGCACGGCGATGGTACTGTGACGCTGCCATCACGATGACGTGGCTCCGTTTTTCCACTTGACGACACGTCAACGACATGGCAATGTCCCGATTACGTCTACTAAGTTCCAATTTGATCACACACACACACACACTCGCATTAACATCAGCCATAACAGTCCACTGCTGGACATGGGCCTCCTTTAGGGTATATGCCATACTCACCACGCTTGGTAGGCGGGTTGATGAGCGCAGTAGAAGTTTTCCATTCACAGGGAATGCTGCTGCCCATTCCCTGGATTTATCCCTTAGTCGCCTTATACGACACCCACGGAAAGTTATGGGTTGATGCTATTCTAACCCGGCACCACACGGAGAACATATCTCTGTGTCACACTTGAATGCTTCGTACGAATACAAATAATGCAATTTGGCAGGTCGGCGTCGGAATTAATGCCATGCCGTTGCCGTGCCGGCAAGTGGAAAATCGTGCCAAATAATTTCATTGATTTTCATAGAATATCTCTAGCACGGTACGTCTAGTCTAAAAACGTCAAATGGAAAACTGCATTCCTTGAGGTTTATCTTGCTCGCCAACCCGCCCACCAAGCGTGGTAAGTACCTACCGATGGCAAGTCAAATGAAAGATATTGTCAAAATGGAAAGGTCCATATTTATTAGTGGTCAACTTGTACCTACAATGTAGTACCTAGGAGATGATAGTTGTTGAGTTCCGTTGACTGAGCAACCCCTCTCAGTTTGCGGGACGGTGTCCCTTACAGCCGGTCGAATGTTTAGATGGATGATACCTAATCAACTTTCTAGTATTGGGATATTGGTGTAGTCAACAACACTTGTCCTCGTTTCACAAAACTTATTTATTAACCGATCGGTTTTGCTATTACAGTATCTTCAGGGTTATTAAGTATTCACACTGGTTCTTTGTGCAGTACATAATTTAATTCATTTGATAAATATAGGGTATAAGATGCTGTAATATTGCAACTGGTTGGTTAATAAATAAGTTTCGTTTATTTTATATTTTATTTTATTTATTCCTATCTTCCATGCTGTCTTAATATCAGTTTGCGGAATGCTGTCCCTTACACCGCGTATATTACAACAAGAATTCACTACCTCCTATTGCAGACCCAGTACGCACATAGTACACCACTGCGCGAGCTGTAACTAGTAATAACCAGTAATTACCGGATAATCCAGGTTATCGGTTTTCGTGCTTTACGGTAATCATAGAGACCTTGAGGGTATTTATAGCTTCCAGATTATGATGAAAGGTATTACCTGTTTTTGGCTGAAACAACACACATTCATATGCCACAAAATTACGCTTGTATCCCGTACGGAGTAAACAAATAATTAATAAATACATACGATCATGCCTTTGTCCCTAATGGGGAAGACAAAGCTTCAACGAATTAAACCAAGATCATTTAGTCTCGTCTGACAAGTTTAACGGTTACTTCAAATAGTTAAATATGTATAATGCTGTAAAGACAAGTTGTCAGCCCATTGCCAATCTCTTAGCTAGTTTTTACAGCATGATCAATGAGCTGGCGCATTCAATGTGTCTCTATCATTCTCAGTTCAACATGATTGATATGATTACAAGTAGGATATATATACGTGGGACACTCAGAAAGATTTGCGACACTAAAAAAAATTGTTCTACAGGTACATATATTTTTATTAAATCTTTTCAAAGTACTCTCCACCAGCCTCAATACAAAGATTCATGCGTCTGAACCAGTTTTCAAAACACTTTTTCCAGTCCGCCGTAGACACCTCGTTTACAGCCTGCTCGAACGCAGCCAGCGCATCTTCCGGCGACGAAAATTGTATCCCCTTGAGCTGATTTTTTATTTTTGGAAATAAAATGAAGTCACACGGTGCTAGATCAGGGCTGTAAGGAGGGTGACCCAGGAGTTTGACTGGTGTGCTGTCCAGGAAGTTCCTCGTTTTGAGCGCGGTGTGGCGCATTGTCGTGGTGGAGCAGTAGTCCGCGGAGCCCTGTGTTTGGTCGCTTGTTGCTCACAACAGAAAAAACTTCTGGTAAACATTTGGTAGTATACCATTTGGCGTTAATGCTTCTTTGATCTCGTAAGGGAATTGAGGCCAAGTGGCCAGTCAAATTAAAAAAGCTGGCGATCAAAATCTTCTCCCCGCTTCGAGATCGCTTCACTTTGGTAAGCGTTGGTTCATTTTGAAACACCCAAACTGTCGACTGGCGCTTGGTTTCTGGATCGTATTGATAATTCCAGGACTCATCACCTGTTACGATGTCGTAAACACGCCGAGACGAGCCTGCTTCAAATTTGTTCAGCATATCACGGCACCATTCCACCCGGGCCTGCTTCTGAGCGTCGGTGAGGTAGTGCGGCACCCAGCGCGATACTATCCTCCTCACGCAAAGATGCCCTTGTAGAATCTCGTGAACGCTTCCCGATCCAATCTTTAATATGTGCTGAATCTCCTGATATGTAATTAGCCTATTATCTTGGATTAAATTTTTCACTGCTAGCACGTTTTCTTCCGTAATAGCCGTCAAAGGGCGACCGCTTCTTTCTTCATCCCCCAAGGTTGGTCGACCGCGCCTAAATTCGTTATACCAACGATACACGGTTGCCTTGGAGGGGTTTTCATCCATAAATGCCATTTGAAGTCTATCGAACGATTCATCCGGTTTCAGGCGACACTTGAAATCGTAAAAAATCATAGCTTTAAAATGTTCCCGGCGCAGATCCATTTTTCAGTAAGACACGATACTTTGAATTGGCTCGCAAAAAATGTGGAGGGAAATTTTGAAAATGGAACACACATATTTTTACTAACAAGTAATCATATTTTCAAAAAAGATTCCAACCGGCCAGTCTGCCATATATAAAAACTATTTATCGCAATACTTTCTGAGTGGCCTGGTATTTTTTATTAATTTTGTTAGGGCTTAGCTGCAGGCTACTAACAGGGTCACAGGTGGCGGATAGTGAACGAACATTAAGATATGGTGATTAGCTGCGAATATACTGAATAATCAGTCCCCAACCAAGAAGCGGCCGTGTTTGAGGAAGTGGTGGGAAGTTTTTTGGTCTTCCCAAAAGAAATACCTATAAACTGCCACGTTATTTCAATGATATCTCTGTGACATACTGAATCACTGTCGCTATTCAATAAGAATTCCCCAAGTGTTAGGCAGCAGCAACACTAATACTGGCAGAAGGCCAAAGAAATGGATTCTGGAAGATCTTCTGACAGACATCAACGAGTGGTTCTCCTGGTCGTTGAACTGCGGTGCGGAAGGCACGTGGGGGAAACCACCGCACAAAACTTTCCTTTAAAAGGAGTAATAGAAATGTCGGAAAATTGTAATGTCGTTCTTGACAACAGGCTTTCACGACGTAACATACTGTGGCGGTCTGAGTCCGGCAGGTTTAGACACAATACTGATCGGTCGTCATCATGCGAAATCCTTGCCAAATAGGGACGTAGAATGTGAGGACTATGCTGCCAAATGGCAATATACAAGAAATAATAACGGAAATGGAGAGATCAAACATTTTCATTGGGATTGAGTGAAGTAAGATGGGAATGAAGTGGGGACTATTGGAAAGAGAGCTTTAGAATAATTTATACAGTAGACAAACAAGAAACGAACGAAACAGCAATAGTACGAAATTAAAAATGGGGCAACTTGATAGAAAATACAATTTACTATAGTGACCGGATAACTCCTGCAATCATTAAAATCAGAACCGAGTAATACATTAATCAACAAGAACAACAAGACACTAGTCTATATGCCAATAGAAAGTCATGATGACGATGAAATTGAAGATAATTACAATAAAATTGACGCAATATTAGACACAGCGAAAGAAAATTATAATATAATAGTAATAAGGTATTTTTACACAGTTGTAGGGGAAAGGGCTGTAGTGTAGATGATATAGTGGGAAAATTTGGGAAAAAGGAATTCAAGAGGAGACAGGTTAGTGCAATTTATCAGTATGTGATTTCATAATAGATAAAATCTTTGAACTAACTCAAGAAATGTATTTAACAGGAGAGATACAACTGGATTTTCAAACAAACAAAACCGTTAACATCCCGAAGAAACTCCAAAAAAAATCCTTAAGTATTGTTTCACAAGCATCTAAAATTTTAGTAAAAAAAATACAACATACATATAATCACGCCTTTATCCGACTCGGGAAAAAAATATTCTAAAAGAGGCAGGGCCGGACTATAGAGAACGCAGAATAATATACGATCTCTTCAAAAACCAAGAAACGTTTATAGAAATTGGAGAGGAACAAGGAAGAGCTAACATTCGCCAAGGAGTGCAACAAGGTTGTCCATTATCACCAGTTATATTCAATATCTTTGGCCTGAGAAAAAAAAAAGTGCCAGCTGCATTTCCTCTCAAGCATGCTGTAAAAACCGTCTAAGGGATCCGAGGGTTTAAGTATATTGCAATTTAGATCATGAGCTGACAACCTGTCACTACAGCAATATACCTACAAATCTATAATAAATTACCCTCAAAACTTTGTCTAATTTGTTTAATTCGGTTACGCTCTGCCTAACCCATTTGGGATAAAGGCGTGATTATATGTATGTATGTATATTATAGAGTGCGCCATAAGAAAATAGATAGATAGATAGATAAAATGCTTGATAGTGATTGCGGGGGAGTTAAAATAATTTGAGAAAAGATTAAATTTTATTCGATTCGCAGACGACATTGCAGTGAACGATGAACTCCACATTTCAGGACTTCGGCCTCAAAATTAACGCGATTTCTTCTTCTTCTTCTTCTAAAAACTAAAACACTAAATAAAATCAAAAGCCACCATTACAAAAGATTATCAAACTAAACAACACCCCTTTAGAATAAGTAACCTCTTTTAAAAATTTAGGCAGTTTGGTAACCAGCGACTTTAGATTTATTCCAGATATAAAACCAGAATAGCTATGACTAAAACAGCTTTTAATAACAAAAAACATCTTTTTAAAAATAACATCAAAAATATATATATGTTAACGTCTTATTAAAACGTACATCTGGAGCATTGCATTATAAGGTAGTGAAACTTGGACTTTACTCAAAGGGAAAGGAAAGATTAAAAGTATTTGAAATGTGGTGTTGGAGCCGATTGTAAAGAATTAGTTGGATGGAAAGGAAAACACATAAAGAGGTATTGAGAGTGGTAAAGGAGAAGAGAAATATACATACGACGAATTCTTAAAAAACATCATAGGGGAGAAAATTATAATGCAAGAGAGGAAGGGGAAGACCGACACGCAGTTACTTTGACCAAACTAAAGAGAAGGTAAATTTTAAGTCGTATCAGGAAGTGACATTGTTGGCAGAAGACAGAGAAAATAATTGGTGATTACTCCACCGACAAGTGCCCAGCACTTAAATTAAAGAAGATAAAGGATGATTCCGTACTTCGGAGGACACATTAAGTAGTCGCTCTCAATCCGAACCTTTAATGAGCACGAACAATTTCTAACTGCCGTGAATAAATTTTAAATTGCGTCCTCTACACGATTATTACGTTTTTATTGCTCGCAAACTTTTTACATCGTAGAATCATAATAAAACTTTGAACGACATAATTTACTTTACGGATTATGGAAAATTAGCGTTGTATTTACGAAATTACGAACAAAAACAATAAAGGTTTAATGGGTCGTGCTTTGCTTTACCAACTTATTTCATTCGTATTTTTCATAAGAGTATCTAAGGACCAAATATTGATTTTACGACTTCAAACACATGGACGGATGTCGAATTGTCACCGGGTGTTTATAGACTAAATTAATGATTCTGCACGGTGACATTACAATTTCAAGAAAAATGATTGGAAAGGCATTGCTCAAAAACTAAGAACTATGAAAGTAATATAAGTATCGAATGGTAGAAAATGTAATATGAATTCATTTTATCTTTGAAAGTTTATTTCTAAATCTGATATTTTTCGTTTAAAAGGGGAAATACGGTAGTGATGAACATGTTTTGAGGGATAGGAGGAGGAAATTGGTTTGTTTTAGGCCCGAATCAAGTTCAGCAGGGTCTAATTATTCTAAAACACCCAGTGACAATCTGTTACATTCAGTGCCGTTTAAAAGCAGAAGGAGATGGCTTTTGAGATCTGACATCTGGTCTAGTAGATGTTATATCTCACGACTGCCGTCTAGCCACATTTATGTGTGTACTACATACATACATAAATCACGCCTTTATCCCTTACGGGGTAGGCAGAGCGTTTAACGCCTCGTGAAAGGCGCTTTCGCCACGTCTGACAAAAATTGAGGGCAATTTTAGATTGTAATATGTATTGCTATAGTGACAGGTTGTCAGCCCATCGCCTAAATTACAATACACTGTAACCCTCGAGTCCCTTTTGCTGACTTCAACAGCATGCCCGGGAGGAAGGCCAGCTGGAACATTCTATGTTTCTCTATCTCTCCCAGTCCAGCATGGAAGTAATTTATGTGTGTAAAGGTATCTCATGGACATTCTCAAGTGTGCGTGTGAGTTAAGCTTAATAAACCTGTAGTTCCGCACACAGGGACGCGTGTCCTTACACACATGCACAAGTATAGCCAAGCGTTAGTCTTAATATAAATTAAAGTTAAATGAAGAATCTCTACAATAAGAACAACTGATCTCTCACACAAATTAAACAAACTATCTTCGTAAACTTCCGTGTGGTGCCGGGTTAGAATAGCATCACCCCATAACTTCCTTTGAGTGTCGTAAAAGGCGACTAAGAGATAAATCCAGGGAATGGGCAGCAGCGTTCCCTGTTAATGGAAAACTTCTACTGCGCTCACCAACCCGCCTGCCAAGCGTGGTAAGTATGGCATATACCCCCAATTTTGGGGAGGACCATGTCCAGCAGTGGACTGTTGTGGTTTTTGCGTTTCCAAGACAATCCGTGTCGTTTTATAGTTAAAAGTCTTCTGTCTATTCCTCAGCAACACACAATTTTTTACTCTTATTCTTTCACTGTCAATGCAGGCAGGTTATGGAAGTCGCTGCCGCACAATGTCCGTGACAGTCCTTCTATTGCTATCTTTAAAAAGAGAATAAAATAGGATTACCTATCACTTAATACATCCATACATACTATCACGCCTGTATCCCTAATGCTGTAGGCAGAGCGTGAACACTTAATATCTGTTTAATATTAGTATGTATAAATTATTATGTAATTGTATTTATATATATTTATGGACAAAAAGCGGAATGCAGGGAGAGTTGACGTTTTTTGTACTCAACCAACAAGAGCAAGCTCTTAAATAAATGTGAAGTAGGTATATTTCTATTATTTATAAATATTTTCTATAATTATAATTTATTTTTGATCTATTTTTTTCTCTCCTTTTTTAGCAAAAGAAGGTAATATTATTTATTTTATTTTTATATGTGTATGAATGTTAGTATTATTTTACCATGAGGCCATGATAGTTGTGCTACTAGGTGGTTTAAAAACTCTGACACCAGGGTTCATCGGGTCGATAGACTCGAAACCCACTCGACAGAAGAAGGTATTATTTTATTTTTATGTTTTATTTGTGCATGCCTAATCTGCCTCTCAGGTAAAGTCTTACTCCGTAGCTCTGCTGATAGCATTTCTAAGTAGAAATAAGCTGTATCTGCTGTGTCGTTATTCCTTGTGTATTGTCTTTCTCATGTTACTTATGAACAATAAACAATAAATAAATTATCCCCTACATAGCTTTTCGATGTAGCTTTTCTAGGTATATTCCATGGACATACCTACCCATTTTTTTATTTAATTTCACACTTAACATAATTGAATAGTGTTATAATTTGTCATATTTGTAATTTAATTCTTAATTCTCATTTTGTATGCATGCCTTGTTTTGGCTCAACACGCTTGTTCTATTTTAGATTTAAAACTATAATATGTACCGCAAATAAATAATTATTTTATTTGATTTGATTTAGAAACAACGTATTCCTAACACAGGTGCATGTAACCTGCTTACACTAGCTCTGGTTAATTTCGCGTGCAGTTACACACTCGCTGCCTCGACGCTGATGTGATTATGGATGCAGTGTGTCGAATGTAAGCGATTGACTTTTCTGGATGAAGTATAGGGTATTACCTAGGTTAGAACATTTACTTCCATGCTGGCCTGGGAGCGAGCTAAGGGATCCGAAGGTTTCAGTATATTGTAATTTAGGCGATGGGCTGACCACGTGTCACTACAGCAATATACGTACAAGTCTATCTTAACTAACCCTGAAAACTTTGTGAGGCGTGACTGAACGGCCTACGTTTACGCTCTGCCTACCCTATTGGAGATAAAGGCGTGTTTATTTGTATGTATTTAGAATATTAAAGTACTAATAATGTATATATAAATGAGTCTTTCCGACTAATTTCTGGACAGATTTTTATAAATTTGTTGGGACAAATTGCTGATACATCCAGCGAAAAAAAATAAAACCTATAAAAGAAATAATTGCATTGGATTCAGGATTGACGTAAAAATATGACGTAACCGGAACTCGACGTACACAACACGCTTATCTAGAGTAAAAAGCTTAAAACAACTTCTATTCTCACATCAAACAACGACCCGATTAACCCTGGTGTCAGAGTTTTTAAACCGCCTAGTAGCACAGCTATTAGGCCTATGATATGGTTTGAGTAACGACCACTATCAAACATAGCGACTTCCTTTTTCTTTTCAGACATTCAGGTGATTTTACCTGCAATGTCCTAACTCAACTGTGGAAAACCTCACAAAGTGATAAATTGACATATACCAATTGTGTTCCCCCTCTGGGAATCGAACACTTACGGATCATAAGCCCATGGCTCTGACCACTAGACCACGGAGGCAGTTAAAACAACTAGGCCACAGATATATTAAAACCGATATCGAATTCTCTTTAGGACCTTTGCACCCTAGGTAGTTAGTAGTTACATCAGTTAGTACATACATACATATAATCACGCCTTTATCCCTAATGGGGTATGCAGAGCGTACACGACCTAAACAAAGGTCGTTCCGCCACGTCTGACAAAGTTTTGAGGGTTGTTTAAGATAGATTTGTAGGTATATTGATGTATGACAGGTCGTCAGCCTGTCGCCTAAATTGCAATATACAGAAACCCTCGGATCCCTTAGCTGGTTTTTACAGCATGCCCGGGAGGAAATGCAGCTGGCACATTCTATGTTTTTCTCTCGCTCCCAGTCTAGCATGGAAGTACATCAGTCAGTTACTACCAATTACTGTGGAAATAAAGCTAAGAGCCCTGTAGCATTCTCTCTGACGATTTAGCGTGGTAACTCTCCAGGACCCTTCTAAACCGGTTGACAGTTTTGCTTTGTGATTCAAAAACAAGATAGCTAGTTTCCGATAGTTTCAATATTACAGTAGAGTTTTGAAAGCTGTTGAGGCAACCTTTTTAAGCAATCACAAATCTGAATTCATTTATTTACCAAAAAATTTACGAGACCATTAAGAATATGGCTGTAATGGATGAAATTTAGAAAAGCAATATTGGTCTCAATGATACTCTGAACTTTGACCCTCTGCATTGCTTAAGGACACATGCAACAGAATGTGTAATATAGAATGTTTATTAGGTTAAGTTTTTCAAATTTATGTCTCTTCCTTGTTTTTACTTTTTCTGTGGGTATGTGTTGATGATTTTTGATGCAATAGACCTTTTTTTTATCTAATTTTCCAGGCGTTTAGCCAACATTTCTTCCATGCTGGACTGACGTGGAAAAACGTAGAACGTGCCAGCTGCATTTCCTACCGGGCATGCTGTAAAAGTCAGCTAAGGGATCCGATGGTTTCAGTATATTGTAATTTAGGCGATGGGCTGACAACCTGTCACTACAGCAATATACCTACAAATATATCTTAAATAACCCTCAAAACTTTGTCAGACGTGGCGAAACGACCTTTGTTTAGGTTGTTTACGCTCTGCCTACCCCATTAGGGATAAAGGCGTGATTATATGTATGTATGTATGTATGTTTAGCCAACAAAGGTCGTGGCGGAATGACCTTTGTTTAGGTCGTTTACGCTCTGCCTACCCCATTAGGGATAAAAGCGTTATTATATGTATGTGTATTGTGTGTATGCTTAGGTCAATACAAAAAAAAAAGTGGTGTTTGAAAGAAATTTAACTAAGCATCGGGCGCACTGCTGGTCTTTTGACGTTTGTAATCTGGCCAAGCATCACTGCAGGTGGAAATCTATCTAGTTCTGGGTCCACACGTAAAATATGGCCAAACTACCCTATGTAGGTTGCCTGGAAGAAATTGCTGCTTAGCAATAAGGCCGCCTATTTGTACTACTATTTGTTTCATTAATTTTATTTTCTCTTGTGTCTTTTCTGTGCAATAAAGTATATTCTTATTTTATATTATCTTATGTAGGTCATATCTCACTTCTTAGGTCTGGTGTAAGAAATTTCATTTTAGAAATAAGCAGTACCTAATGGGTCTTGATTCCCTATGAAATTGTTTTGTGTATGTTTCTGTGTACAATAAACTGTTTAATAAATAAAAAGGTTTATTCAATTCAGGTCAATCAAGCTGTCAACACATTTTCATACATACTTACATATAATCACGCCTTTATCCCTAATGGGGTAGGCAGATTAAAAACGACCTAAACAAAGATCGTTCCGCCGCGTCTGACAAAGTTTTGAGGGCTGTTTAAGATAGATTTGTAGGTATTTTGTTGTACTGAAAGATTGTCAGCCTATCGCCCAAATTGCAATGTACAGAAAACCTCGGATCCCATAGCTGGTTTACAAACACCTTAAAGCTCACTATCTTTCTTTACCTTAACCGCTTGCACTTGCGTATTTCCCGGTTGTAACATTTTCTGTCATTAATATTATATATATTTATATACCTTTTATAATATATAATATTAATGTATTTCTATGTAGGTGTATGACTATTTATTGTTATTAATTATATAAATACACCTTAGTAGCTTATTTACTTACCTATACAATATATTGCCTAAAATGTATACCAGCCCACTAGTTCAACTTTTATTTTCCTGTACCCGAAGGTTGCCTGGAAGAAATTGCTGCCTAGCAATAAGGCTGCCTATTTGTACTACTATTTGTTTCATTTAATTTTATTTTCTCTTGTGTCTTTTCTGTGCAATAAAATATATTCTTATCTTATCTTATCTGGTTTTTACAGCATGCCCGGGAGGAAATGCAGCTGGCACATTCTATGTTCTTCTCTCGCTCGCAGTCCAGCATGGAAGTAACCACATTTTCAGCTGTTAGAATATTCGTCGAAACTGACTTAAAATACCTACACTAAAGAAACAGAGCTGAAACTTTAGACTTGTATTGAAACTCATGACGAGCACGCGAGCCCATCAAACTTGTCCGGGCGACCCACAGACTTAAATAAGAGAAGACTACGCAAACTCTTCCATGCTGGTTTAGAAAAACGTAGAATGTTTCAGTTGCCCTTCCTCCCGGGCGTGTTGTAGAAGTCAACGAAAGTGATTCGAGGGTTACAGTGTATTGTAATTTAGGCGTTGGGCTGACAACCTGTCACTACAGAAATAAACATTACAATCTAAAATTGCCCTCATTTTTTGTCAGACGTGGCGAAAGCGCCTTTTACAACGCGATCTACGCTCTGCCTACCCCGTTAGGGATGAAGTCGTGATTTTATCTTTATATGTATGTAACCTTTTCACACTTCATAAAAGCATTGTTTACTTTCATTCGACCTCTTTGAGGAGAAATATATGTATATTTTTTGACGTACAACTAACATGTCAATTTCTCATTTTTCTTGAAGAGTTTTCTTTAAACGTAATTTCTACTTACTGTGATCACAACTCTCAGCCCTGAACATAGATGACTTAAGCCACCTTTTCAGTTATTTTGAATATGATTGTGAAACAATTAAAAACAAATAATAAAACTTGGTAAGAATCCGTAAACATATTTCAAAGCTATAAAGATACACGCCGTACACTTACTGAAAACATCGAATCTGTTTTTTTTTGTGTAAACGCAAAGCAGGTTGGCTTGCGTAATCTACGGTAATCTAGGTCCGTGGTACCAGTCTTCTTTGACGCTCCACCACTAACTTCACTGGCGAAGTTACTTCAATGAACTGTTTTAAGAATGCTGTGAAAACTTTCGTAAAATAAAAAAGTAGGATTAATTTTTTAAAGTGTCGGTTTTTACTTACAAAAAGCAAGGTTTCTAAAAGTATGGTTTTCGAGGGACTACATAATTACATATAACCACGCCTTTATCCCTAATTGGGTAGGCAGAGCGTAAACGACCTAAACAAAGGTCGTTCTGCCACCTGACAAACTGTTGAGGGTAACTTAAGATAGATTTGGACGTATATTGCTAGTAGTGACAGGTCAGCCCATTGCCTAGAATACAATATACTGAAACCCTCAGATCCCTTAGGATTTTACTAACCCACTAGTTCAACTTTAATTTTCCTGTATCCTAAGGTTGCCTGGAACAAATTGCTGCTTAGCAATAAGGCCGCCTATTTGTACTACTATTTGTTTCATTTAATTTAATTTTCTCTTCTGTCTTTTCTGTGCAATAAAGTATATTCTTATCTTATCTGGTTCTTACAGCATGCCTGGGAGGAAATGCAGCTGGTACATTATATGTTTTTCTCTCACTCCCAGACCAGCATGGAAGATTCGAAGAACTCACAGTTTAAAAAGGTTTACGTAAATATGTTTTGTTTGAAAATAGCGTTCAATACGTATAACAAGTTCCTCAATAAAATATTGCTGCAAGAGACGACTAGACATCGCTGAAAGAAAAAGGGCAGAGTCAAACAGTGGAAACTTTGTAAAGCAATTTAAATATATATAAAAAAATGCATTGTCTCTAATAAGAGCCCAATGGTGAAGATAAGAGCACGATGGTGTAGTGGACAGGGCCGCTGCCTCCTGAGCGGGAGGTCATGGTTCGAATCCCACCACATACCAATGTGTTTTTTGGTTTTCGAATTTCATACGTTTATTCGGCGTTTTTTTCGTGCATTTGGAAGGCACGTTAAGCCGTTGGTCCCGGTTAATGTCGTTTAATACCGTAGATATTAGTCGTTATGCCATGTCAGAGGCCAGTGTTGAGCATTGGTCGCTTGAAATCTCTGACCTAACTAATCTAGGATTGGGTATGGTTCCTTTCTGGGTAGGGGAGGTTAGATGGCAATCGCTCTGTGTAAAAACCAGTACTCACGTTCAATCACCTAGAATAGGTAGCCGACCCGTGAGATAAGGCTAAGGAGATGATGATCAAATGTGCAACGTCTCTAACCTCAAAGAACCACTTCTCCCTAGCCTTATCCCGTATCCCACGGGGTCGGCTTCCTAATCTAGGAGATTGAACGAGGGTACTGGTTTTTACACTGAGCGACTGCCATCTGACCTCCGCAACCCAGAGAGGAAACCAGACCCAATCCTAGATGAGGTCAGTTTTCAAGCCGCCAATGCTTAGCACCGGCCTCTGACATGGCTTAACGACTAATATCTACGGTATTAAACGATATTAACCGGGAACAACGGCTTAACGTTCCTTCCGAAGCACGGATAACCTCAAAGAACATTTAACCAATTTCGCGTACTTTTACAGAACGTAGACCAGTTTAAAGCGGGAAAACCGTTTTGTTTTCACTACGAATGTTCCACTATTTCACAGCAATAGCATGTGGCGAGTTTGTCCGGGAATCACAGCACCATCATGTATGGCAATTGGTGTGTGTGTGTGTGTGTGTCAACATGGGAAATAAAAGAGAATTTCCGTTTTGCGCTTTGTTTGTCGTTTGGGTTAGTTTAATATTCAAACATTTTTTTACTTCCACTCGCATCTTATACATACATACATATAATCACGCCTTTATCCCTAATGGGGTAGGCAGATCGAAACGACCTAAACAAAGGTCAATCCGCCACGTCTGACAAAGTTTTGAGGGTTATTTAAGATAGATTTGTAGGTATTTTGCTGTAGTGACAGGTTATCAGCCTATCGCCTAAATTGCAATATACAGAAACCCTCGGATCCCTTAGCTGGTTTTCACAGCATGCCCGGGAGGAAATGCAGCTGGCACATTCTATGTTTTTATCTCGCTCACAGTCCAGCATGGAAGAAACATCTTATGTATCATCTTATCGCATCTTATGTATCGCATTATATGTATGTAATTTTCAAATTGGTTGTGTTTGAGTCCAAGTTTTACACCACCTATGATAACCTTGAATAATGTACTATTGATAGAAGATGAATGCTAGGAGATAACAATATTGTACCAGCTGGAGGCTGAACGAACTTCCCCAAGGTGCATAGTACTTCTTCTTCTTCTTATTTAGCCGATAATGTCCCACTGCTGGGCAAAGGCCTCTCTCCACGACTCTCTGTCCTGTGACTAGTACAAAAAAAAAAAAATACCCTCCAGCTATTTGAGGTTTACAATCCGATGAACCAGTGATGACAATGTTTTTAAACGAATAAAGTCGTCTCTGATATGGCATACTGCTGGACTGCGAGCGAGAGATAAACACAGAATTTGCCAGTTGCATTTCTTCCCGGGCGTGCTGTATAAATCAGCTAAGAGATCCGAGGGATTCTGTATATTGCAATTTAGGCGATGGGCTGACAACCTGTCACTACAGCAAGAAACGTACAAATTAATCTTAAACAACCCTCAAAACTTTGTCACACCTGGCGGAACGACCTTTGTTTATGTCGTTTACGCTCTACCTACCCCATTAGGAATAAAGGCGTGATTATATGTATGTATGTATGTATGATATGATATTTCTTCCATGCTGGCCTGGGAGCGAGAGAAAAACATAGAATGAGCCAGCTGCATTTCCTCCCGGGCATGCTGTAAAAACCAGCTAAGGGATCCGAGGGTTTCAGTACATTGTAGTTTAGGCGATGGGCTGACAACCTGTCACTACAGCAATATACTTACAAATCTATCTTAAATAACCCTCAAAACTTTGTCGGACGTGGCGGAACGACTTTTGTTTGGGTCGTTTACGCTCTGCCTACCCCATTAGGAATAAAGGCGTGATTATATGTATGTATGTATGATATGGCATACAGCGAAAACAAACAGAACAAAGAAGTCACTTTTATTCCCAGTTGTTAGAACGTTGGTTGACACAGTTTGCTTCATGCACCATGATCCCGGAACAAACTTGCCCCGTACTGTTTGTGGGAAAATAAAACGGGAACGCAGTCGGGAAACTAAATCGAATAAATTGTTAAACGTTCCTTGTGGTTCGGTTTGGAGGTAACGTTATTCCAAGGCCAAAAGGGATTTTTTGTTAATATAATTAAACAAAAAAAAAAAACGATGTAGATATTATTTACATACATACATACATACATAAATCACGCCTTTATCCCTTACGGGGTAGGCAGAGCGTTTAACGCCTCGTAAAATTAAGGGCAATTTTAGATTGTAATATGTATTGCTATAGTGACAGGTTGTCAGCCCATCGCCTAAATTACAATACACTGTAACCCTTGAGTCCCTTTTGCTGACTTCAACAGCATGCCCGGGAGGAAGGGCAGCTGGAACATTCTATGTTTTTCTATCTCTCCCAGCCCAGCATGGAAGTAAGATATTATTTCACTGGAGAATTTGCAAAAATTCGTACGTTATTCTGAAAAAATAACGCAAAAGTAATTACTTTTGTATATTAACTCTAACTTTTCACGCTTGAACGGATTTTAGCAAAATTTGGCATATATTTACTCACTTGTAGACAGACAAAGGTTACTTTTACATATCTAAAAATAATTCAGCCGCAACTACATTGAAATTGAATTTTCTACTAGAATAGAGGATCGAGAACCATTTTCAAATGTCAAATTAGAGAATTTATTGAAATTATTATTAAATTAGAAAATTTATTAAAAAACAAAATGTTCTTCAAACCCATCGTTTAAAATGGGTCGATATTATTAGTGCTACTCTGGTACAGTTTGTAACAGAAGAAATTTTAGCGGCCCTCTTTATCATTTCACAAATAAACAAAACTACAAAAATATCATAAAACATCTCATATTTTTTTACATACATATAATCACTCCTTGATCCCTACTGGGGAAGGCAGATCTTAAACGACCTAAATAAAGGTAGTTCCGCCACGACTGACAAATAATAATGTCTTTATTCCAGGTTAAGTTTCACCCATAAATCGATACAAAGTTTTGAGGGTTATTTAAGATAGATTTGTAGGTATATTCCTGTAATGACAGGTGTTAGCCCATCGTCTAAATTGCAATATACAGAAACCTTCGGATCTCATAGCTGGTTTCTCAGCATGACCGTAAGCCTGGCACATTCTATATTTTTCTCTCGCTCCCAGACCAGTGTGAAAGAAAATATTTTTTTAGCTTTTGATTAAAAAGCCGCAGACGGTAATAAACCTCTTCTCTCAATAGGCAAAGAGGCTTTCATCGATGTCTAGGAATCCAGAATGTAGGTCGTCGGTTAGCCTCTAACTTGTGACCTAACGTTGGCTTTTACGCGTGTTCAGTGCAGCTACATAAATATTTTGAACTTTTTGGACCGTGCATTTATTTAGCTCGAATCGTTGGAATTGTTGTCCGTTGCAAAAACAAGTTTGTTTAGCCATTGAGTTTATTCAGCGAAATTCAAAACAAGCGATACAGAAATTTTACGATATGTGCAGTCATGGTGCAAACAATTGTTGGAATAGCTTAGTAGAAACTTTATTAATTATGCGACATGAATGTGCTTAAATACATACATAAAACCTTTATCCCTAAAGGGGTAGGCAGAGCGTAAATGACCTAAACGTAGGTTGTTCCGCCACGTCTGACAAAGTCCCTTAGTGCATGTCTTTAAGAAAAGATTAAAAGAGCACTTCTTATCTGAACAATTTTGATGTATGTATTTATGTAGTTTATTCATAAATGTATCTATCAATATATTGTTTAGTATATATGTATATTTATTTAAGATAGTAATATAAGTATTTTTATTTTATTTTTATTAGTCTCTGTTAATGTTGCATTTTCTTGTCCCCTTAAAAATTCATCACTTTCTCTTACTTCCATCGGGTTGGCTGGAAGAGATCACTTCATAGAGATAAGTTCGCCCTTGCACACTATATTTGAAAATAAATTTCTTTTGTGTTTATGCAATAAAGTATATATAGTGTTTAGGGTTATTTAAGATGGATTTGTAGGGATATTGCTGAAGGAACAGGTTGTCAGCCCATCGCCTAAATTACAATATACTAAAACCCTCGGATCCCTTAGCTGTTTTTACATCATACTCGGGAGGAAATGCAGCTTGCACATTCTATGTTTTTCTCTCAATCCTAATCCAGCATGAAAGAATCTTAGTCCAGCATGGAAGAAATATTGGGAACTACCATAATAAAACTTCTAGATAAGCTACTGGTATCGACAACTAGCCTTACAAATTACAGAATTTTGTACTTGTCATACATTCAAGTGATTTAGCATGCGATTTCCCAAATTAACGGTGAAAAATGTCACAATATGTCAATTGATACTTTTGACAGTTTCCTTTGAGAATCGAACCCATGACTTCCCCGTCTAAAGGCACGTCTCAAACCACTAGACCTAAGAGTCACGTGACATTATAGCGCACAAAGCGTGAAAGACCGATACAGATTTCTGCTTATCAATGACAATAGTGGCATTGAGCCCGGGTATCCCCGGTACAGCTGGGAATTCCCCGGAAAATCAGTCTACTCCCGTTGTTGTAAGTAAATCTATCAGGGTTTTGTATAGCTTTTGACGATCAAAGACTATTGTTGTTCAAATTGCTATAGCAATAGCGACTTGCAGACAATGTCATAGAAATGGTACGAGTAAGCTTCTAATCCTTTTATCCAATACCATACATACATACATATAATCACGCCATCATCCCTAATGGGGTAGGCAGAGCGTAAACGACCTAAGCAAAGGTCGTTCCGCCACGTCTGACAAAGTTTTGAGGGTTATTCAAGATGGATTTGTACGTATATTGCTGTAGTGACAGGTTGTCAGCCCATCGCCTAAATTGCAATATACTGTAACCCTCAGATCTCTTAGCTGGTTTTTACAGCATGCCCGGGAGGAAATGCAGCTGGCACATTCTATGTTTTTCTCTCGCTCCCAATCCAGCATGGAAGAAGTACAACAATGGCAATCACATATAAACATATAATCACGCCTTTATCTCTTATGGCCTATGCAGAGTGTATAGCCTTGTAAAAGGCATTTTTACCACGTCTGAGCAGCTAGCTTAGTTGGTTATGCAACATGGTATGCCGAAATTCATAGGTTCAAATCCCATACAAATTAATCTTTAAGCTTCATTATTTTCATGTTTTAAAAAAATACACTGTGAGTGTCATTGTTATTTATCATTTTAGCAATATTTAATATTCTTCCATGCTGGACTGGGAGAGATAGAAAAACATAGAATGTTCCAGCTGCCCTTCCTCCCGGGCATGCTGTAGAAGACAGCAAAAGGGACTCGAGGGTTACAGTGTATTGTAATTTAGGCGATGGGCTGACAACCTGTCACTACACATTAGCAATACACATTAAAATCTAAAATTGCCCTCAATTTTTGTCAGACGCGGCGAAAGCGCCTTTTACGAGGCGTTTAACGCTCTGCCTACCCCGTAAGGGACAAAGGCGTGATTTTATGTATGTATGTATATTTAATAAGGTTATCACCTAATTACCATCTTCTTCAACTGATTGCTATAATACAAAACTTTTTTTATAGTATCAAATCTAGGATAGGCGAAGATAATTAATTAGTTCTGTTAGAATAGTATAATAATTCTTTATTATTATAATATTCTAATTCCGGGTGTAAGGGACAGCGTCCCGTAAACTGATAGGGGTTCTGTCACCAAGAATTTATTCCAGGAGATGAAAAAGAAATTTAACTTCCCATACAAAATGACAACCTCGATCAGACAATTTGTATGGAAAACCAAATAAGCTTTTTCACTTCCTGAAAAAAAACCAGCTAATAGTTGTTCAGTTCCGTTAACTGAGCAACCTTATCAGTTTGCGGGACGCTGTCCTTTACACTCCGTATTATCCTCTTAGATCTGTGACCGCAACCGTAGCTGCTACCACATACCTCGGAAATCACATTTGACGGCTTGACAGCCGTTGACTGGGGTGACTTTGCGGTCGAAACATGGGTCGAAATCAAAGACTTCAATGAATGACTTGTGGTTGTCCTTTGTGTGCCCACAATAACTAATCAACTAAGAATTTATTTATTTAAAAGTTTATTGTACACATAAACATACACAGAACAATTATATAAGGAATTAAGACACAACAGGCACTGCTTATATCTACAAAGAAATTTCTTACAGCAGACCTAATAAAAGTGTGATACCATAAAACGTAATGCGGATAAGACGTGCACAATTTAAGTGTTTTATCAACATGAGTAGGACATACATATAATAGCACTAGCCTTAACATATTATACCTAGGTTATAAAATAAATTCTTCCATGCTGGACTGGGAGCGAGAGAAAAACATAGAATGTGCCAGCTGCATTTTCTCCCGGGCATGCTGTAAAAACCAGCTAAGGGATCCGAGGGTTTCATTATATTGCAATTTAGGCAATGGGCTGACAACCTGTCACAACAGCAATATACATATAAATCTATCTTACTTAACACTCAAAACTTTGTCAGACGTGGCGGAACGACCTTTATTTAGGTCGTTTACACTCTATCTACCCCTATAAAGGCGTGATTATATGTATGTATGTATAAAATAAATTAGAACCAATTACAGCCAAGAGACGAAACTAATTTAAAATCAAATTAGAACGGATTCTACTATTTAGTCTGATAGAACATTTTAATTGCCACGATAGTTTTATAAATTACAAAATAATTGCATTTTGATACATCTATACAATAATATAAAAATTTCTAAGGTTTGTGCTGCGATATGTTTACATTTTCAGTTATTTTAGACTTAATTGCTCGAAAATTGCGATAGAATAGAAGGTGTTTTCATAATTTTTCGTTTGAAATTAATTCAAAACGTAATTACATTTTAAACGTACACGTATCAGAGTTTCGTAAAATTACGATAGAAGCTTTTTCTGTCTAGCGACTTTAATTTGAAGAGATAAAATCGCGTTTTAAATCAGGTGAAGAGACAATTAGATACTTACGTATAATACGTACCCTACATACATACATTCTCGTTGCTGTCCCTAATTAGGTAGGCAGAGCAGCAAAGAACTAAACATACTGGGGGTTGCTCAACTATACTGAATAATATTTACCAGGCTTTTTATTTCAGGAGATAAATAAAAATACAATATTACCACCACTACAACCCATGAATCCCTTTTTTGGTTTTTGCAGCATGCTTGGGAGGAGAAACAACTGGCACATTTAATGTTTTTCTATAGGTAATAATAATAGTCCTCCCACTACTTACTACTTTTCGGACAATCAGGTAAACACCCTGCAATGTTCTAAAATAACTAGAAACAACAACACAAAGTCATCGCTTTCCGGGAATCAAACCCGGCACCTCCGGATCGAGAGCCAGACTCAGAAAACGGAGGCAGTTTTTTTTCTATCACTTCTAGTCCAGCATAGAAGGTAGAAAACCGCCTCTACTAAACATAGATTTGTCCTTTTAGCTATCCCCCGGGCTTAATAGCAGTAGGGTCTGATTCTGAAGTACCACAACGAAACAAAACACGAAATATGAGGGTAGCAGATGCGAGAAATCTGCGCAATATTGTAAGGGAAGTAAGCCCAGTCGATATCTCAACCCTCAGGTGTAGCCATTCTAAAAAGTGTCGTTCTATGACGGTGCCAGGTTGATTTGTTGCCTATGTATTGTTACATACATACATATAATCATGCCTTTATCCCTAATGGAGTAGGCAGCGCGTAAATGACCTAAACAAAGGTCATTCCGCCCCATCTGACAAAGTTTTGAGGGTTATTTAAGATTGATTTCTAGCTATACTGCTGTACACAGTTTGTCAGCCCATCGCCTAAATTACGATAAACTGAAACCCTCGGATACGTTAGCTGATTTTTACAGCATGCCCGGGAGGAAATGCAGCTGGTACTTTCTATATTTTTCTCTCGCTGCCATGCCAAAATGGAATCATGAATTATTAAGAATTATGTATTATTGGTTTATAGCGCCCCAATTTTAAAATAACTACTATCTACAACATACTATGTTTAGGTCGTAATAAAATAACATCCGTAATAAGCCTTTAAACCACGTAATGATTTGGTGATTAACAACACAATACACACATTAAAATAAATGAACTAAACTCTTTATTTTTCATTAATTTCATCAAACAGAAACAAGTAAGCTTAACTCTACGGCTCTTTTGTTCCTTCCGCGCGTGATACGCATCAGTGTGGGTAGAGACTAAATAGGGCCGCAGTATTAACTAACATTGTTCGGCGAACACTAGATGGCAGCAGTTGTCGCACATAGCCAACTCAGATAAACTTTGGAACTAGCCGGAACTAGCTAAGTTTTGAGACGTTTCGAGCCAACCTCGGTGATGAGCTCTGTGAAAATTGAGGTCGAATGGATTTTGTAATGAGGTAATTCGCCATAGTTGTTACTTTTGACGTAATGTTACACAGTTCGTATTTAATATTTTTTAATAATTCAGACTTGTTAATGGCGTCGATTCTTACAACATAATTCTAATTCTAAGCTAGCCCTGTCACTTTCTTAACATTGATATAAGAACAGGATGGCAAATAAACACATGACATTCCTTATCTGAGATAAGACTGTTTAAATTACCTTAAATAAAGTCCAGTCTCTCTATGTCCAGTTCTTATTTAGATAGATAGTTTAAACCAATCTTTCATTTCCTTAAAAGAGTCTTAGGAAGGTCAAAGTCATGTGTGTATTCGCTATCCTGTTCTTAAGCAAAAGTCAAGAAAGTGGCAGCGCTAGCTAGGTATTAGTTAAGAAATAATACTTTCAGAATTGCCACTAATGTTAAATTCCTTATGTAAAACCTATGCTCTGCTTTAATTTGCTTTATTTCTAGCTAGGTAGGGTCAAGTTTTAAGTAGCGATAATATAGGTGCGGTGTAAGTAGTGCGGTGTGAATCAGCTAGAATATTCTAAACAAGTGTTTTCTATTGCTTCTAGTCCAGCATATCCAACAGTTTAAGGTGCTTATGTTGAAGGGTGATTTAATTATTCGAATCTTTGCGAAAATCCTAGGGATTTTCCGAAAACACGGATAATTAAACAAAACTATTGTGGAAAATGTGAGGTTTTTTGCGGAAATACTCGGCGATCCAGTAAAATTTGATATACGTAACTGAAGAACGTCGAAATAAGAACGCCGATCGGTCGGTTAGCGCGCCTAAAACAAGATTTCTCATTGGTTGACGTTTTAAATGTCAATCATAAAAGCATATTATCTAACCAATCAGAATAAAATTTAAATCAGTAAGTAATTTCTTTCATACTGGACCGGGAGCAATAGAAAAACATAGAATGTGCCAGCTGCATCTTCCTCCGGGGCATGCTGTAAAAACCAGCTAAGGGAGTTGACGGTTTCAGTATATTGTAATTTAGGCGATGGGCTGACAACCTGTCACTACCGCAATATACAGATTTATTTTGGGTCGTTTTCGATTTGCCTACACCATCAGGGATACAGGCGTGATAGTATGCATGTACGTAAAAATCAAGACAATCAGAGTTAAGAATATAAAATGTTACTAGAACAACGAGATTATTAGCAAAAAAACCTGAATATTGTCAGTAAGATTTGAAAGAGGATAGAATGACAGAGTGTAAGATTCTGATAGGAGATGAAAAGGTGGAGCAAGTGAAAGAGTTTGTTTATTTGGGTTCATTGTTTACAGCAGATGGAAAGTGTGATAGTGATATTGAAAGAAGAGTGAATGCTGGTAACATGTCGAATGGGGCGTTGCACACCTTTATGAATAGCCAGAGGGTGTCCAAAAAGGCTCGTCTGGCTGTGCATAGAGGAGTGTTAGTCCCAACACTTATGTATGGCAGTGAAAGTTGGGTATGGCAGAAAAGACATGAAAGTAGAATAAATGCGGTAGAAATGAGAATTAAGAAGTATGATTGGTGTGAAACTGAGTGACAGAATAAGAAATAGCGTGATAAGGGAACGTTGTGGTGTGAAAGAGGATATAGTGACAGGTATAGAAAAAGGAATGCTGAGGTGGTTTGGTCATGTTGAGAGGATGGATGAAAAGAGATTAACCAAACAGATATACATTGAGTCGAGTGTGAGTGGGAATGTTGGAAGGGGAAGACCTCGACGAACGTACCGCTATCAAATCGGGGACGTTCTAGGGAAAGGTCAGGTCAGGAGTACCCTAAACCGACGAGCGTGCATGAAAAGATTGATGAATGTAGATGAAGCGAAAGAAGTTTGCAAGGATCGTAGCAAATGGAAGGATGTGATCTCTGCCTACCCCTCCGGGAAAGAGGCGTGACGTTATGTTATTATGTATGTATGTAGATTTGTCAATGTTTTGACCATTTTCTAATTATCCGCGCTTTCGCATAATCCCTGGGATTTTCGCAAAGATTCCAATTATCGAGTTATACCACGACACCTATAAAAGAAGGAATTTTACATTTAGATATTCTAAATTATCAAAGCTGTTTAAAGGAAATCCCAAACTTAACAGACGAGTGACGTCACCTTATCGACGCTCTTTCCAAACTATAAATTTCACGATCGTACACTCAGTTGGCTGCGAAAAGTTTCGCCTTAAACATTAGTGATAAAATAGTCCAGCCATGAATATTTTTACATTTCTGCTAAACTCTCAACGAAAAGACATGTTTTGTACCTATTGTCATTGTATGTTGTACCCTCTGATATCAGAGTTCTTCGGAATATTGGTTGATTCATATACATTCATACATATATATAATCACGCCTTTATCCCTAAAAGGGTGGGCAGAGCGTAAACGACCTAAACAAAAGTCGTTCCGTCACCTATGAGAAAGTTTGGAGGGTTATTTAAGATAAATTTATACATATATTGCTGTAGTAACAGGTTGTCAGCCCATCGCCTAAATTGTCATACTAAAACCCACGGATCCCTTAGCTGGTTTATACAGCATGCTTGGGAGGAAATTCAGCTGGCACATTCTATGTTTTTCTCTCACTCCTAGTCCAGCATGGAAGTTCATATACCTACACGAAAAAGAAGAACTAATTAAGTCATACAATGCAGTGGTCCATTGCCCTTAACAAACTTAAGACAATGTAACAAATTGTCATCATCAACATTGCAATCTCCTATGGGAATCGAACCCAGATCACAACCGACAGCCCAAGGCACTAAGCAGGTGGAATCCTTACTTACACTCAGCTGCATATTCCGGATTTCATCAGAACACCGGAATAGCATACTCTTCGTTATGACGCATCCGATGTGTCGAGATAGCACATTGTAGCTTAGATCAGGATAACACTTGAGATATGTAGAGAGGAAATATAATTGGATGCTGGTATATTTACGAGTCAGAACAGTTTTGGCAGTGGTCTGTCCCTGGTTGGTGTTTATTACTACCCTAAAATACTATACAAGGAACATAACATAACTTAATATCTACATAATATTATAGGTAGACATGAGACACAAATTGAACATTATTGTTATATAGGCATTTAATAGCTTCACGTACTCTATGAGATTACTCTAAGTATTAATTGTTTTAACATTAAACTGAACATCTCAGGCTTAAATGACAAAAACTATTGGCAAATCAATCAATCAATCTGGTGCCGTATTTAAAAGCTGTCTAAGGACAATAAGACCAGGAATTAATGGTGACTGTTGTTACGCTACTGTACGGTAGTCTGGGAGAGCCAGCAAATGCTTTAGACACTAAACTTAACCCAAGCCTTGGAATTCGACAACATTAGGTACGCGGGGAAACTGCCAGTGGAGAGATAAGAAGTGAGAATATCAGGTTTAAATCCAAATAATTTTGCTGTTACTTCTTCTTCGTCTTCTGTCTAATGTTGTACAGCCTAAAGCTTGGATAAGGTTTACGGCTTCGTCAACTCGACTTTGCTCAGTCTTCGGTATCAACTGATGTAAGATTATTCTCAGCCCATTAATGTTGCTATTTTGTTAACAGTACATTACTCATAGGCCGAAAGAAAAGTAATTTAAGGTAGTGTAAATTTGGAAGGCCACAACCCAGTCTTAAAATAAACAATAAAGTGAATTAATAACATCTAAACCATACTTTAGGTGTTTTTAACGACTTAGTGAAGCGCTGGTTAACTTCAATGTTATCGTTTGGAGAAATTGCTGGCGTCTGCGAATATAAGGACCTAAAAGAATGAACGTAGGTTTTGTTTTTTAACAATGAAGCTTCAAATGGAAGGAAAAAATGTTCTTGTCACACATCTGTTTTTCATGATCAATACTTATAACGCCCAACCACAAGATAAATTCCGCACGCCACATGAGACAAAATTGTTATGTCGAACGAACACTGAAAATGGGCCCTTAAGCGAAATGAGGAAGATAGCAGTTCTACACAAAGTTAATGCACAACTAGGTGTGTACCGCGAAACTTTTATGTGGAAATTATGCTGAGATAAAAGTTAGTCACCTATAAAGATACGGGTAAGTAACATCCGATAGGTAATCATTGATGACATTATTGGATCTAGGGCATACTGAAAAAGACTAGAATTTTGTTCCGATCAAAACAAGCTAAGCTCACAAGGGCGAAGCACTTGCAAAACATCTGTAATGCGGACACTTCCACATCTGAGTCAAAATGAAGACGAAACAGTGGTCAACAAACGACGAACCAACGCGTTTCGTTTTCTCTCATAGCTATCACAAAGGCCATAGAAAATCTAGTGTAAAGTGCCTTAACACTAGATTTTCTATAGTTTATGTATGTTTACGCAGCGCAGCTTTATATTTGCAGTTGTCGTGCTGATAATTGTGTAGAGCGTAATAGACCTTATCAGAAGTTCTAAAAAATCAAAGAAGCTTAAAACCACTGGAATTTCATCGTTCTACCAACTCAAGTATCGTAATTCTGTGCTCGTCCCGGCGAATTCGTTGATATCTCACTTGTTTCATGTCATAGTGGTCATAGTATATATTAGCATGAAAAGAATTTCAATTTCTTCCATGCTATACTAGGAGTGAGAGAAAAACAATGAATGTACAAGCTGCATTTCCTCCCGGGCATGCTGTAAAAAGCAGCAAAGGGATCCGACGGTTCTAGTATATTGCAAATTAGGCGATGGGTTGACCACCTGTCACTACAGCAATATACCTACAAATCTATCTTAAATAACCCTCAAAACTTTATCAGACGTGGCGAAACGACCTTTGTTTAGTTCGTTTACGCTCTGCTTATCCTACAAGGGACAAAGGCGTGACTATTTGTATGTAAAGGAATTTCAAAGGTTACAGGGATAAGGAAGTAATTGTTAACAATGCAAAATAAGTCTTTTCAAAATTCCTTCTGCCAACAAAATTCCGTACACAATATTGGTTCAAGTCTCATCCTATTTTCCGCAAGAGTAAAAGGTGGTACATACGTCAAATAGAATCGAACCTTTGCACGGTAAAAAGGGTTAAGTAACATTATTTGATCAAGCAAAAATTCAGGGTACTCAACTGTAGGTACTTTAGACAATATTTGAATATAAATAATAAAGTTCATTCATACATAGAATCACGCCTTTATCCCTAATGGGGTAGGCAGAGAGCGTCAACGACCAAAACAAAGGTTGTTCTTCCACGACTGACAAAGTTTTGAGGGTGGTTTTGAGATATATTTGTAGGTATATTAATGTAGTGACAGGTTCTCAGCCCATCGCCTAAATTGCAATATCCAGAAAAACGCAGATTACTTAGCTGGTTTTTACAGCATGCCCGGAAGGAAATGTAGCAGGAACATTCTATGTTTTTCTCTCGCTTCTAGTCCAGCATGGAAGAAAAGTTAATCATGTCTTGAATTACAATGTTTTTTATGGGATCAAATTTTGAGCTTTGAGTTTTGCTCTAGATGCCACTTGCAACATAAATTAATTGTTCATAATATTCTGCTTTGGTCGCAAAATGTTGGTGCTTCTTACATTTTTCTCTGAAATGTAGCCGCCATCTATTTTCTGAGTATTATTTATTCACGCCTTACTAACTAATCTAATATAGCAACCGAAAGGAAATATCTCAATTGAAAACTTCGCTATAGGGCGGACAGCTACACCTACGTGTAATGGCGTCGATTCTCGCGATATAAACCAACAAGATCCATGCGTGTACCTCAACTGTTCCATCTACCACATAGCAATAACAATGTAACAAAAAATGGCCCTATAAGCAGAATGTGTAGGTATTATAATGAGGTTTGCTCACAATGCGATATATTTAAAAATTGTTTACCTAAACTTCAAATAAAATCATAATTTCTTATAATATTATAACATTTTAAATAATTACTTATTAATTTATTTATCATCATTCCCATTTTAAAACTTTGTAGTAAATTATATATTGTGTTTCAAAATTATTGTAAGCTGTGTATAGTAGTTATTTTGAATTCTTATTGTGTTTTTACTATATTTAGATTATATTTAAGTAGTATTAGTCTTTTTCCTGTAACTGTACCTATTTGAATGAAAATAAATAAATAATCCTTATTCTAATTCTTAGCTAGTGCTGTACTTTCTTGACGTGGCATAAAAACGAAATAGCAAATAAACACATGACTTTGACATTCCTAATCTGATATAAGAATGCTTATTTGACGTAAAAAAAGGAAGCATGTTCTATGCTCAGTTCCTATTTAGAGCGTCTTACGTCAGATTAGGAATTATTAGTTATCCTGGTTTTTATATCAAAGTTAAGAAAGTGACAGCGCAATAGTGCGTCCAGAATTGCCGCCAATGTAGTTGAACAAATAAACAAGTTATAAGAAATTCATCTCGGAAAAGAGCCGGCAACAAGAGTATAATTCGTCAAATGTCTAAATGAACGTGGACGAAGGCGCTGGCATACAAGGAGGTCTATTAAAATGGCGTGGTTTCTCTATTTACCACGTTCATTAAAAGCTTTGTCGTGCAGTACAAAGGCACAACAGAGTTAGAGGGCGTATACACACCGCGCGGACCCCGGGCGCAGTCAACCGGCTGATATGAAATATTCATGATACGAATCAGGAGTGCAGGTGCCGCATCCGGTGTTCATAGTGATGTGCACGTATTGATGAATGTGGTATCGATCAAATACTTGTCGTACCTAAAAAATAAGTTAAGAAGTTTTGTCGCCCTGAGTATACCGGGTGTAAGGAAAGGCGTCCCCGCAACTGGACTGAAATGCTCAGTCAACGAAACTGAAAAAAAAGGAGATGACATATAAAATTTACTTTCCCATACAAAATGATTATCTTGATCAGACAATTTGTAACGCAAAATTTTTTTTTTCATGTCCTGAAAGAATTTTCTGGTGATAGTTGTTCAGTTGCGGTGACTGCGCAACCTATATGAGTTTGCGGTCCCTTACACCCGTTAAAGCATGAGTAGCTCAAAACTCACCAACAACGATGCGACGCTTTAGAAGCCGGCATTTGGTTGAAGGCATTACAAAAAGGCCTAAAAGAATTTTAACATGGACACCGAATCTGTGTGATTAGCAACATTTGCTTCTCTCAACATTTATTTATTCTTACTTAATTTATTATAAGTTGTCGATATGATGAGGCTTCGCTGTTTATCCTAGGTTTTACTGATGTTTTTCGCCAAACCCTAAAGAAGCAGGTTAATGCTGTAACAGCACAACAACAGTCGTTGTCGATAATTGAATTCGAGACATTATTGACTCGATGAACCGTCGATAGTTTTCCCCACACCACACTTTCCATTTCTCCGGCTGTCTGGCACATGCCAAAGATATGGGGCTTTATATATCGACATTTTACTAATATCTATCGACAAACTTTCGATTTTTTTTCCCCACCCTATACAAACCACACTTTGAATAAGTGTTCAAAATTGGATCTTATATTGATAACATGAAAATTGTTTAATACGACAAAACCTATCGATACTTTTCTGACTCGACAAACAATCGATACATTTTCCCACCCTACACTACCGGTGCTCCGGCTGCCCGACACTAGCTTTCTTCTGAAAACTCTTTTTTTTACTGGACAAAAACCTTCGATCCTTTTCTATCGATAGTCTTCCCCACCCTATACTACCGTCCGGTGCTCCGGCTGTCCGGCACCGGTTTGCTGCCGGTGATTGGACACGGGGCTTTATCTGAATGTGTATGTGATATTAAGGCTAGATGTGCTTCCGACTTGTTTCGCATTGATTTACTATGTTAGGTCTTCTTGTTGCATTGTATAAGTAGACATTGTTAGAAAATGGAAAGGTGCATAGGTAGAAATCGATATAAATACTTAGAATGTTCCAGCTTTCTAAGCATACTGTAAAAATCAAACGAGGGTTTTAGTGTATTGTAGTTTAAGCGATGTGGTGGCCTAAGAAGCTGTCACTATTAGTAATAATACACACTTCAACTTCCATGCAGGACTGGGAGCGAAAGAAAAACATAAACTGTGCCAGCTGCATTTCTTCCCGGGAATGCTGTAAAACCCAACTAAAGGATCCGAGGGTTTCGGTATATTGCAATTTAGGCGATGGGCTGACGACCTGTGTCTACATCAATATACCTACAAATCTTTCTTAAATAACCCTCAAAACTTAGTCGCACGTAGCGGAAAGACCTTTGTTTAGGTAATTTACGCTCTGCCTACCCCGTTAGGGATAAAGGCGTTATTATCTGTATGTATGTATTTTAATATGAAATTGGCCTGACTGACTTTGCGAAAACGCTTTTTATCCCTAGGCGTTACGGCCTGCCTACCCCGCAAAGGATAAAAGCTTTGATTTAGGTTTCTTGTTGCACTGTATAAACAAACATTGTGACAGTAAATGGAAAATGTAAATGGCCTTTATTCTATTGTTTATGTATGTCGTTCAGCATTCTTAATTAAGTATTCTTCGTTAGCTTTTTATTGGGTTGTAGATATAATTATCTACAATGGGAACAATAAAATATCGAGTTGTTGGTCATTTTGTGGTGAATTCCACTCGCAATTCAATTTTTTTTCCATTTGTTCAGTAATAGGTTCATTATTTAAAAAATAATGAAACATACTGTGACAAATAGAATTATATATTTTTTTTAAAGGTATGTGTGATGTCATATCATATCTTCCATGCTGGACTGGGAGCGAGAGAAAAACATATTATGTACTAGCTGCATTTCCTCCCGGGCATGCTGTAAAAACCAGCTAAGGGATCTGAGGGTTCTAGTATGTTGCATTTTAGGCGATGGGCTGACAGCCTGTCACTACAGCAATATACATACAAATCTATCATAAATAACCTTCAAAACTTTGTCAGACGTGGCGGAATGACCTTTGTTTAGGTCGTTTGAGCTGTGCCTACCCCATTAGGGATAATAGGGAGTGTAAGTACACTAAATCGTTGAGTCCCGCTACGAAAGAAAAGCTATTGGTACTTTCCACTTTTCATCACACAGCAAACACGGCTGTGACTGAAAGTGGCATTTATTTATTTCAATAACTACTGAGAATGATGTTTTACTGTTCCTCTTTCTCATACTGTGGTTTGTCTAAGATTTCGTTGGCGTTTAGTTTCGAAGAGATTAAAGGACACCTTTTGAATTATAATTTATGAGTACGACGTGATCTGGGTTTAATTAAGAAAATTAATTAAGTATTGATTATTATCTAAAGCATTTTGTCATAAGTAAAGTATACAGGGTGTCAGGGGAAATGTCCCGAAAATTTATGAAAGTGTATTTTAGAATTATCTGAGGGTTCTAGTATGTTGCATTTTAGGCGATGGGCTGACAGCCTGTCACTACAGCAATATACATACAAATCTATCATAAATAACCTTCAAAACTTTGTCAGACGTGGCGGAACGACCTTTGTTTAGGTCGTTTACGCTCTGCCTACCCCATTAGGGATAAAGGCGTGATTATATGTATGTATGTGATGTCATCATTTAAAGGCAAAATTAATTGTATCACGTTTTAAACGCTGTCATAGGGCCGAATTTATAATCTTCTTCTGTCGAGTGGGTATCGAATCTATCGACCCGATGAACCCTGGTGTCAGAGTTTTTAAACCGCCTAGTAGTACAACTATCAGGCCTCTGACATGGTTTGAGTAACGACTACTATCAAAGACAGCGACCGGGACCGACGGCTTAACGTGCCCTCCGAAGCACGAAATCTTTTTCTTATTCGGACAATCGGGTGATTCAACCTGAAATGTCCTAACCAAACTGGGGAAAAATTCAGAAAGTGACAAATTCTCAATTATCAACTTTGTGTTTCCCCCCTGGGAATCGAACCCAGGACCTCCGGATCAGGAGTCCATGGCACTAGCCACTAGACCACGGAGGCGAACTTATAATAAGCGGTCATGAGTGATACCGAGTTTGAGTTCGTATCAGAAATGTCATTGCAGTAGAAACTGGCGTGTCAAGTCCATACTTAATAGTGCTCTCAAGTTCGAGATTCATAATTATGATCCATAGCTCCTTCTCTGCTATGACGTATATGCTGTCAAAATATATGTTTTTTCATAGATTTTGGCTTTAGATCCTAAACCATTATCTTTTGTATATCTTGTATCCCTTTGAGTCCCTTTAATAAGCTTGTAATAGTATACAAAGCAAAAGTTTTGATTTAACACCCTGTTCTATCATTCACAAGGCTTAAAGTAACAAGCTTTGTGTATGGACGGTCAAATATTTTCCTCAAGACTTATTCGAGAGTCTCATATAGGGTCAAATATAAATTTATACAAAACTTCACTACATAGTATAAAGCAAAGTCGCTTTCTCTGTCCCTATATCCCTATGTATGCTTAGATCTTTAAAACTTCACAACGGATTTTGATTCGGTTTTTTTAATGGATAGAGTGATTCAAGAGGAAGGTTTATATGTATAATACGTGCATAATATATTAGAGAAACACTGATAATTTCCGTGCGAAGCCGGGGCGGGTCGCTAGTAGACGATAAATACTGCACGTGATCCTACCTATGAAACTCAACAACCTTTACTCCAACCTCAATGACCATAGGTCGAAATACGAAATAAAAATTAGTTCTCCCATACTAATTAAAATTCTTCCATGCTGGACTGGGAGAGATAGAAAAACATAGAATGTTCCAGCTGCCCTTCCTCCCGGGCATGCTGTTTAAGTCAGCAAAAGGGACTCGAGGGTTACAGTGTATTGTAATTTAGGCGATCGGCTGACAACCTGTCACTAAAGCAATACATATTACAATCTAAAATTGCCCTCAATTTTTGTCAGACGTGGCGAAAGCGCTTTTTAAGAGGCGTTAAACGCTCTGCCTACCCCGTAAGGGATAAACGCGTGATTTATGTATGTATGTATGTATGCATACTAATTATTGGTGTCAGTGGCTCGAGTCATTTTGTGTGGGAGGGCCAATTTTTATTTTCATATCTAGACCTACGGTCTTTAGGGAAAGTTGCTCAGTTTCATGAGTCGAATCACACCCTAAAATATTGCCAGCAATTTATTTCACTCCTGTTATAATATTATAATGAAAATTAAAACAATGATAATTGGTTAGTTATGGTTTCTTAGAGCGTTATACATACATACATATCATCACGCCTTTACCTAAACGTTCGTCACATTTAACAAAGTTTTGAGGGTTATTTAAGATAGAGTTATATGTATATTGCTGTGGTGATACGTTGTCAGCCTATCACCTAAATTGCAATATACTAAAACCATCGGATCTCTTAGCTTGTTTTTACAGCATCCCCGGAGGAAATGCAGCTGGCAATTTCTATGTTTCTCTCTCGCTCCCAGTCCAGCATGGAAGAAGTGGAGGGTTATCTCACTACTTATTTTTGAAGTTATTTTTATACGTTGTACAAGTGAATTTTTTTAAAGGTCTTTATAATCCAATACTCGTTGAAATAATGAAGAGACTTATAAACCACACTGTGGCTCATATTTGTAAAGTGATCTCAAGATTGAGAGCAATATTAAGTAAGGATTTGACAGGCCACATTGTACTAAAATGTAATTTCTGATACGAACTCAAACTAGCTGTCAGTCTTAAGTGCTGTTTATCAATACGGGATTAAGTATCCTTTCAAAAGACCCTGTATAGGGTTGCACCACCCACGCCTGACCTTTCACTCCGGCACAGGCTGCCAGTAAGCAAAATAGCCTGTGGGAATAGCCGCCCTTGCTTCATACATATCTAAGGACTGCTTTCATTTAGAGAAAACTATACAAGCTAGCTATAGCTACTAAATTATTGTATGGTATAATAACGTTTTGCTTTTCATAAGAAAAGAAAGGAAAAAAAGTGGGATGCGATCTACCTCCTAGTGGTCCACCCTGGGCAACGGCAACACAAACATATATACATACATAAATCACGCCTTTATCCCTTATGGGGTAGGCAGAGCGTTTAACGCCTCGTAAAAGGCGCTTTCGCCACGTCTGACAAAAATTGAGGACAATTTTAGATTGTAATATGTATTGCTTTAGTGACAGGTTGTCAGCCCATCGCCTAAATTACAATACACTGTAACACTCGAGTCCCTTTTGCTGACTTCAACAGCATGCCCGGGAGGAAGGGCAGCTGGAACATTCTATGTTTTTCTATCTCTCCCACTCCAGCATGGAAGAACAACGGCAACACAGGCTTGCTTATGAATATGTCCTGCTGAACAATCCCAACAAAGCGGTGGTAGGCTACGCAAGGTGCCGCCTGGCTCACGAACACCACCGGAGTTCGGCGCCAAACAGCATGCTGTGTTCCGTCGGTACGTGAGAGTGCCATAACAGGCATCTTCTGGGTGAGCTTGCTCCATCATCGACTCTGCCACGGTCATGCCTGACCTTGTGTTTAGAGTCAAGAGCTAACCCAAACCTAATAAAAAAGAGAGTGAAAAGAATTTTTATACCGGAACTTTGTCAGACGTGGCGGAACGACCTTCGTTTAGATTTACTAACCGGGACAACCTGTTATTTGCTATCCGTATCATAAAAGTGTAACTAACAACTGTAATTGAATATCAATAAATAAATAAAATTTACGCTCTGCTTACCCCATTAGGGATAAAGGCGTGACTATATGTATGTATGTAACATTGCTACGTGTGCTACGCCGTAGAACTTACTACACCGTAGCCGTAGCAATACAAAATCAAAGCTATTTTCCACCTTTAGCGACAGAGGTGTATTTCAGATTGTATTGTATATTGCTAAAGTGATAAGATAACTTTTCAGCTCATTGCCATAAATTACAATACACTGAAACTTTTGTATCCCCATAGCGTCTGACTCTCTCTTTCTTCTATGCTGGACTGGGAGAGATAGAAAAATATAGAATGTTCCAGCTGCCCTTCCTCCCGGGCATGCTGTAGAAGACAGCAAAAGGGACTCGAGGGTTACAGTGTATTGTAATTTAGGCGATGGGCTGACAACCTGTCACTACACATTACAATTTAAAATTGCCCTCAATTTATGTCAGACGTGGCGAAAGCACCTTTTGCGAGGCGTTTAACGCTCTGCCTACCCCGTAAGGGATAAAGGCCTGATTTTATGTATGTATGTATGTACCGTCTGACCCAAGAATTTACAAGTACTACAAAAAATAAAACAGGTGGTAAATTAGTATTTTTAAGTAGATGTTACATCATTACTGTGCTCGCAAATCTACCTATATAGCGTTTTAAAAAATCGACCTATATAGCGTTTTAAAAAATCTACCTATATAGCGTTTTAAAAAATCTACCTATATAGCGTTTTAAAAAATCTACCTATATAGCGTTTTAAAAAATCTACCTATATAGCGTTTTAAAAATTTTGAAGATGACCATACTGACTACACAGAGATTAGCTGCTTTAGGTTGTTGGCGTTCTTAACGGCGTGATTATATATGTATGTATAGTATAAAGGAGAGCCCGATGGTGTAGTGGATAGGGCCGCTGCCTCCTGAGCGGGAGGTCGTGGTTCGAATCCCACCACGTACTAATGTGTTTTTCGGTTTTCGAATTTCATATGTACGGTTATTCGGGGCTTTTTTCCGTGCTTCGGAAGCACATTAAGCCGTTAGTCCCGGTTAATATCGTTTAATACCGTAGATATTAGTCGTTAAGCCATATCAGAGGCCAGTGCTAAGCATTGGCGGCTTGAAAACTCTGACCTAATCTAGGATTGGGTGTGGTTTCCCTTCTAGGTTGCAGAGGTCAGATGGCAGTCGCTCTGTGTAAAAACCAGTACCCTCGTTCAATCCCCTAGATGAGGAAGCCGACCCCGTGAGATACGGGATAAGGCTAGGGAGATGATGTATAGTATAAAGGAGGCTTCTCCACATTACAGTATGAAAAAGTGGCTATACTTGCCACCTGAACCCATCCACCTGTGACGTCACGGCCCGTTTACACTGCATTGCTCGCATTGTACTGACAACAATGCAGTAATGGATTACTTCTGATAGTTATACTTATAATGAATCTGGCTTTGTCTTTGATGTATTGTTTAGCTCCATCTTCGGGGATTTCTACGAGAGGGAAGGGTTTCAAATCAATTTTTTTTTATGGGTAGTACCTATAATATTTTTTTGTAAGTTATCCTCTAGATACATACATATAATCACGCCCTTATCCCTAAAAGGGTAGGCAGAGCGTAAACGACCTAAACAAAAATCGTTCCGTTCGTTCCGACAAAGTTTTGAGGCTTAAGTTAGATTAGTCTTCTTCTTCTGTCGAGTGGGTATTGAGTCTTTCAACCCGATGAACCCTGGTGTCAGAGTTTTTAAACCGCCTAGTAGCACAACTATCAGGGTTAGATTAGTAAAAATATTGCAGTATACTGAAACCCTCGGAACCATTAGCTGCTTTAAACAGCATGCCCGTAAGGGAATGCAGCTGGTACATTCTATGTTTTTCTCTCCTTCCCAGTCCACCATGGAAGTCATCCTCTAAATAAAACATTCACCATTTTAATTATATTTTGCTGTTATCTTGTTTTATTTGCTGATTGGGTGACCAAGATTTTGACTGCATCGATGGTGAACCTATCTGTGTTGATCATCATTTAAAATTAGTATGTTTTTTTTTAAGAATGTTAGGTTTGTACTTATTTCCTTAAGTAAATTATTTCTTCATATAGGTCGGATGGCAGTCGCTTTATGTTAAAAGGAGTACCTTCGTTCAAAGCCATAGATTAGGTAGCTCACCCTGTGAGATAAGTCTAGATGATTTCTTCATCATGTGCTGATTGATACTTCCTTCTTCTTCTTTTGTCGTGTGGGTATCGAGTCAATCGATCCAATGTACCCTGGTATCAGAGTTTTTAATAATAGCATGGCTAATAGGCCTCTGACATGGTTTGTATAACGACCACTATCAAAGACAATGACCGGGACCGACGGCTTAACATACCCTCCGAAGCACGGTTTTTTTTCTTCCATACAATCAGGTGATACAGTGCGCATTGTCCTAACCAAATTAGGGAAAATCTCACCTACATACATATAATCACGCCTTTATCCCTAATGGGGAAGGCAGAGCGTACACGACCTAAACAAAGGTCGTTCCGCCACGTCTGACAAAGTTTTGAGGGTTGTTTAAGATAGATTTGTGTATATTGCTGTAGTGACAGGTTGTCAGCCTGTCGCCTAAATTGCAATATACAGAAACCCTCGGAACCCTTAGCTGGAAAATCTCACAAAGTGATAAATAAGCAAAATCCAGGACCTCCGGATCGTAAGCCCATGGCTCTGACCCCTAGACCACGGAAGCAGTTTACTTCCTTATTCTACGTAAAATTCTATTTCAATATGGACCTGCCATTATTGGAAAACCCTTATAATTTAAATTGATATTTTGAATAGGGTTTTCACCGAAACAGTATTTATTACTATATTTCCAGACCCTTGTGGCCCCGCGGCATAATGAGTTTTCCTATGGGCAAAGCTATTATAATATTAGCTAGTAAGTATCGCTAAAGAAGAGGCACTCCCATCCACGATCTGAAAGATTACCTCGCCTCGTCTCCCCCTGCGTCACAGAACAGGCACTCCATACAAGCCGCCGATTTTCGTACTCCATGCGCAAACACGTGTTCGTACTGGTTCGAAGTAGATTTGTGTGCGTGCTGCCGCTTAGTCGAAACGGCTCGCGTACCCGTTGTCGCGGGGGAAATTAGGTGAGGTAACATTCCAAATCGTAAGTACCTGTTCTTTAGCGTTAGCTAATATTATATTTTCTTTCCCCGCGCCAATGTGTACGCAGACTGGTCCTACTTGATGGTAGGACGACACAAACCGAGTTCAAACTGTATGCAGACGTTATTACGCATGAAGTACGAAAATCGGCGGCTTGTGTGGAGTGCACGCCCTGTGCTATGGAGAAAAAATATTTAATTTCCTATAAATACAAGACTTTCCTGTTTTGACTGGATAATACGCCAAAAAAGAAATCTGGCTAAGGAACTGCATGTGGTTTCAGAAAATAAGACACTAACAATTTCTAAACTCAAATCTGAGAATATAATGGAATAAATCAGTAAACGTAAAAAAAATATGGAAATTCACATAAAATGGCTGAGCGATGAATGATTTCCTTAAATTCGTGAAGAGTAAGAGTTTAATCCAAAAAAATATCACAAGTTTTAAGAATGCTTTTCTATTTACTAATAAACACTCATTGGATCACCCTATAAATAAGTAGTTTGCGCTCATGTACTCGGAAGCCGCTAGTAAAACCGTAGCCCAGAAATCTAGTAAACGCAGGATATCACTACATAGTATAAAACAAAGTCGCTTTCTCTGTCCCTATATCCCTATGTATGCTTAGATCTTTAAAACTAGGCAACGGATTTTGATGTGGTTTCTTTTAATGGATAGAGTGATTCCATAGGAAGGTTTATATGTATAATACATGCATAATATAGTAGAAAAACACTGATGATTTCTGTGCGAAGCCGGGGCGGGTCGCTAGTTAATTATAATAAATTCCTACTTTTCCAGTCAAATTAATCCACTTTGAAATTGGTCAGGAAAAGTTACCGCCAAAATCCCTTTGATCTCGTTTTAGGCTACAGATCTGCCGACTTTACTTTATCTTTACGCAGGTTTAATTATTAATAACTAGCCTTTTAGGCCGCAGTTTCACCCGCGCCTTACTTAATGAGTTTTCCCGTAGGAATCAGATATTTTCCCGCAGTAAAAAGTATTTTTTCTTCCATGCTGGCCTGGATTCTCACATGCTGGCCTGGGAATGAGAGAAAACCATAGAATGTGCCAGCTGCATTTTCTCCTGGGCATGCTGTAAAAACCAGCTAAGGGATCCGAGGGGTTCAGTATATTGTAATGAGCTGACAACTTGTCACTACAGTAATATAGAAATATATCTTAAATAACCCTTAAAACTTTGTCAGATGCGGCGGAACTTTGTTTAGGTCGTTTACGCTCTGCGTACCCCATTATGGATAAAGGTGTGATTTTTTGTATGTATGTAGTAGTATAGGTATAGATAGCTAGATTTTGCTCGCGACTGTACTTGCCCTAATATATTATTTCAGTTCACGGTAATCTTCATACTTATCTACATAAGTAAGTAAATTTGGTCATATCTACACAGTATATTTATGAAGGAAAAAGCTTTGTGCGTATGTTAGTAATTTCTAAATCCATTCACGATTAAACACGTTGATAATTAACATTAACAAAAACTTGCATTGATTTAAACCGCAATTATAAAATGAAATAGGTAATATTTGTAGGATAATCTTTTTTGTAAATACATTTATTTGAGCCTTAAACTTAAGTTCACTTTGTGACTTATTCACCTAATGACTACATACTATAAAACAAAGTCGCTTTCTCTGTCCCTATATCCCTATGTATGCATAAATCTTCAAAACTACGCAACGGATTTTGATGCGGTTTCTTTTATTGGATAGAGTAAATCAAGAGGAAGGTTTATATGTATAAAACATGCATAATATAGTAGAGAAACACTGATAATTTCCGTGCGAAGCCGGGGCGGGTCTCTAGTACAAAATCAAGCATTTGCTGCCAAGTTATTGGGGTGCCTACACCCTGAATATTCTTCAGAGTGAACAACCTTCTTCCGGGTGACCTCGCCTCATCTTCGATCCCATCATTGCGTGATTTGGGTAAAGATTACAGTCAAGAGCGAGTCTAAGAAAGGTTAAGGGCTTCAGAAAAATGCACGGTCAAATTGATTTTGTAACAACGGTAGGCAAGGGCTACTATTTCAGAGACTGTACGCAAACTGAAAGGGGCTGCAGCTTAATGCTTAGATAACAAATCTGAACAACATTCTTTAAGAAATTCTTCTGAAAAATAAAAACGCTTCCCATACATTTATTGACCAGAAAGTACATTTTCTTCCATGCTGGCCTGGGCGCAAGAGAAAAACATAGAATGTGCTAGCAGCAAAAACCAGATAAAGGATACGAGGGTTCTGTATATTGTAATTTAGGCGATGAGCTGACAAGCTGTCGCTACAGCAAAATATCTACAAGCCTGTCTTAAATAACCCCAAAAGTTTGTTCGACGTCGCGGAATGACCTTTGTTTAGGTCTTTTACGCTCCGCACCCCATTAGGGATACAGGCGCGTGTAAGTATTTTTACAAGTGTGTCTGTAAAAGTTGATAAGTTTCAGACTTAACACACTTTGCACACGTATGAAATATATTTTTTAATTGTTTTTAAACAGACAAATAAGTCATGGCTAATCGAAATGACGCTCTACTTAAATCACCGTACTTTCTAATCCACAAATTCCCACAGATTAAGTATACGAAACGTATTTTTGGTTTCAGCGGAAATTTCACTCGTTTCCAAGTTAATTAATTAATCCAAAACCGTGCCAACAATTTCCAACCGAAAAAGCAACTTTGGCTGTTAATTTTACGTAACGAGTTTCTTAAGTAAAGATGGTTAGATTCGTATTGATTTCATACATACGCGCATTCATTATTAATTTAAATATCGTTCAAATCGAGGTCGTCTTGAAGAAATATCAAGGCAAAATCTACCCTTAACAAATGACCGAGTAGAAAAGATTTTAAAAATTACACGCACCGGTAATTGCCAGCCCGCTGGTGTAGTGGATAGGGCCACTGCCTTCTGAGCGGGGAGGTCGTGGTTCGAATCCCACCACGTACCAATGTGTTTTTCGGTTTTCTAATTTCATATATACGTTTATTCGGCGGTTTTTCCGTGCTTGGGAAGGCACGTTAAGCCGTTGGTCCCGGCTAATATCGTTTAATACCTTAAATTTTAGTCTTTTAAGCCATGTCAGAGGTCAGGGCTAAGCATTGGCGGCTTGAAAACTCTGACCTAATCTAGGATTGAGTCCCTCCCCCGACCTGAGAGATAAGGGATAAAGCTAGAGAGATGATGAAGTAAGTGAAAAAATGTTGTACCGATATCATACATAGGTTACTGTAAAAGCCCGAAGTGAAGATCGAAGGGAAAATCGTAGGGATTACCGGCGCCTGTTGGTAAAACCCAGAAATTCGGTCTTTTACCTGTGGTGAGTGTAGTCATTCATTCATATAATCACGCCTTTATCCCTAATGGGGTAGGCAGAGCGTAAACTACCTAAACAAAGGTCATTCCGCCACATCTGACAGTTTTGAGGGTTATTTAAGAAAGATTTGTAGGTATGGGCTGACAACCTGTCACTACAGCAATATACTTGCAAATCTATCTTAAATAACCCTCAAAACTTTGTCAGACGTGGCGGAACGACCTTTGTTTGGGTCGTTTACGCTCTGCCTACCCCATTAGGGATAAGGGCGTGATTATATGTATGTATGTATGTATTTGTAGGTATGTGATTGGTAGGTGAGTGTAGTCTTATTGCTTTTATCCCAGGGTGCACACTTCAGATGGATATGTGGAATGCGAGGTCTCTAGCTAATTCGTACGGGAAAAGGTGTTATTGAAAAATATCACAAATAATTGCTACTTCAAAAGGAATATCATCATCCTCAAATGAGCATTGTACTTGATTTCTCACTTCGGAAGGCACGTTGAGCCATTGGGCCCGGTTAATATCGTATTACCATCACCATAAGGCCTTTTTTATCTTGACAGATGATTTAAGCAGCGCCTATGTGAGAAGAGCATCGTCGCTCGTGGCTTTAATATCGTAGAAATTTGTTGTTAAGCCATGTCAGAGGCTAGTGCATTGGCATTGGCGGCTTGAAAACTCGGACCTAATCTAGGATTTTGTCTGATTACCCTTCTGGGTTGTAGAGGTCAGATAGCAGTCAATCTGTATAAAAACCAGTACCCTCGTTTATTCATCAAGGCTAGGTAGCTGACCCCGTAATATACAGGAAATGGATAGGAAAATGATGATAAAGGTTTTTATATTAATCATCATCTCCCTAGCTTTATCCCGTATCTCACGGGGTCGGCTTCCTAATCTAGGGGATTGAACGAGGATACTGGTTTTTACACAGAGCGACTGCCATCTGACCTCCGCAACCCAGAAGGGAAACCAGACCCAATCCTAGATTAGGTTAGAGTTTTCAAGCCGCCAATGCTTAGCACTGGCCTCTGATATGGCTTAACGACTAATATCTACGGTATTGACGATATTAACCGGGACCAACGGCTTAACGTGCCTTCCAAATCACAAAGGTTATTATATTAATATATTAATTAATTACTTACTTTCACCTACTAGAGCCATATATTAATATGACTGAGATTGATTAAACGAAGTGCTAAAGGACAGTCCAAATTTCGCTCATTCTGTGATTAATTTCGTGAATTTTATATGTGGCACATTTTCATTCACTTGGTTCCAGTATAAGAGACAGCTTATTATGTTGATTTAATTATACTTACACAAAAAGCACTGACAATAAAACCTTTTACCACATACGAACGACACGCAGATAACAAATTCACAATGTTTTTATACCGAATTAACTGATATTAAGAAATATCAATAAATATTAATAAAGTATTTTAGTAACAGAATATTACTTTTAAATTACTAAAATCTTCTTCATAGCGAGTAGATTCTCGAGTCGAACAATTACAAGTACATAAATTGCACCTAGGTATTTAAATACACATACATATTTTAATAAAATCTGCCCAAACGGAAATTAAACTAGGAACTACTAATTATTTATATACTATCTATCGCTTCGCACGGAAATCATCAGTGTTTCTCTACTATATTATGTATGTATTATACCAGGCCACTCAGAAAGTATTGCGATAAATAGTTTTTATTTATGGCAGACTGGCCGGTTAGAATCTTTTTTGAAAATATGATTACTTGTAAGTAAAAATATGTGTGTTCCATTTTCAAAATTTCCCTCCACATTTTTTGCGAGCCAATTCAAAGTATCGTGTCTTACTGAAAAATGGATCTGCGCCGGGAACATTTTAGAGCTATGATTTTTTACGATTTCAAGTGTCGCCTGAAACCGGATGAATCGTTCGATAGACTTCAAATGGTATTTATGGATGAAAGCCCCTCCAAGGCAACCGTGTATCGTTGGTATAACGAATTTAGGCGCGGTCGACCAACCTTGGGGGATGAAGAAAGAAGCGGTCGCCCTTTGACGGCTATTACGGAAGAAAACGTGCTAGCAGTGAAAAATTTAATCCAAGATAATAGGCGAATTACATATCAGGAGATTCAGCACATATTAAAGATTGGATCGGGAAGCGTTCACGAGATTCTACAAGGGCATCTTCGCGTGAGGAGGATAGTATCGCGCTGGGTGCCGCACTACCTCACCGACGCTCAGAAGCAGGCCCGGGTGGAATGGTGCCGTGATATGCTGAACAAATTTGAAGCAGTCTCGTCTCGGCGTGTTTACGACATCGTAATAGGTGATCAGTCCTGGATTTATCAATACGATCCAGAAACCAAGCGCCAGTCGACAGTTTGGGTGTTTCAAAATGAACCAACGCCTACCAAAGTGAAGCGATCTCGAAGCGGGGGCAAGATTTTGATCGCCAGCTTTTTTAATTTGACTGACCACTTGGCCTCAATTCCCTTACGAGATCAAAGAAGCATTAACGCCGAATGGTATACTACCAAATGTTTACCAGAAGTTTTTTCTGTTGTGAGCAACAAGCGACCAAACACAGGGCTCCGCGGACAACTGCTCCACCACGACAATGCGCCTGCACACACCGCGCTCAAAACGAGGGACTTCCTGGACAGCACACCAGTCAAACTCCTGGGTCACCCTCCTTACAGCCCTGATCTAGCACCGTGTGACTTCTTTTTATTTCCAAAAATAAAAAATCAGCTCAAGGGGATACAATTTTCGTCGCCGGAAGATGCGCTGGCTGCGTTCGAGCAGGCTGTAAACGAGGTGTCTACGGCGGACTGGAAAAAGTGTTTTGAAAACTGGTTCAGACGCATGAATCTTTGTATAGAGGCTGGTGGAGAGTACTTTGAACTGATTTAATAAAAATATATGTACCTGTAGAACAATTTTTTTTAGTGTCGCAAATCTTTCTGAGTGTCCCACGTACATATAAACCTTCCTCTTGAAACACTCTATCCATTAAAAGAAACCGCATTAAAATCCGTTGTGAAGTTTTAAAGATCTAAGCATACATAGGGATATAGGGACAGAGAAAGCGACTTTATTGTTTACTATGTAGTGATATGTAGGAATGCTGTATGCAGAAGCCTAGATATCAAAATGTAGATAAAATTTATTTGACAGCTCCGAATCTATAGTAAAAACCCGTCTGCATATAAATATAAACCCTATAACTTGAGCATTAAACAATGCCAAATGTTTTGACTATCATGGCTTGACCTTACACCAATTAATTTTATTATCAGATTTGGTTTGCTATTGACTTCAGTCTAGATCGGAAGCGACAGGGACGAAATCAACGATGGAGCTCACCCAGAACATGCCTGTTCACTCTAACTTTGAAGTGTTGGAGGTTGTATGCATTCGGAAACGCAGGCGCAGATAGAAAGTTCCACTCTTTCGCCGTCAGAGAGTTTTGGTTACTATAATAATCAATTGACATGTCAGTACGCTGTGACCTCTTCAATGGATCCAAGTGGAACCTCCCAGTACACGAAAACTGAAATTAAATTAATTATACAACACGTTCTCTCGATCTTTTATCACGCTGCTGTCGAGTTGTCTACGTTTGTTAGAAATTTCGTTTAATTAATTCCGCTAGTTCGTACAAATCAAATTACATCTGACATTTTGATAAGTTGCGGTAATTTTAATGGGATATGATATTTTATATTTAACAGTTTATTGTACACATGAGCACACACACAGAACAATTTACATGAGGAATTCAAACACAAAACAAGCACTGCTTATTTCTACAAAGAAATTTCTTACAGCAGACCCAATAAGAGTGTGATAGCATACAACGTAATGCAGATAAGACGTGCACCATTTATTTAAACTTTCAATTATAATTTCTGTGGGAATATAATTAAGTAAGGACTAAATCTTCCATGCTGGCCTGGGAGCGAGAGAAAAACATAGAATGTGCCAGATGCATTTCCTCCCGGGTATGCTGTAAAAATCAGCTAAGGGATCCGAGGGTTTCAGTATATTGTAATTTAGGCGATGGGCTGACAACCTGTCACTACAGCAATATTTACAAATCTATCTTAAATAACCCTCAAAACTTTTCCAGACGTGGCGGAACGACCTTTGTTTGGGTCGTTTACGCTCTGCCTACCCTATTAGACACGGCGTCGGGAAGTGACGACCCCACCGCCCACTGGCAGGTCTCTACCAGTGCAATCAGTCTATGGTTGATCCGCCATACTTTATCAAAAGTCCACTTCGGTGTAAGGAGGCGAGCACTGTCCGTAGACAAACGCACCCGGTTTCTACAGCGATGTGGCAAGGCACAAGGGAAAGTGCCTCAAAGGGCGCATGCCAGGATCCGTATAGAGGCATGTGGCCAATCCCCTGCAACCTCTGCTTCCTGCTGGTCGTACCGGCCATCCGGTCCACTGGCGCTAGGAGGCTGAGGTCGAGAGAGTGGATCTGCACCTGCGCAACTGCTTGTCCACTTAAATATATTCACGCGCAGATGACTCCTGCATGTTGACTGGTCTCCGAGCACAAGTCCTACGGCGATGGAGCGCTGATGGTAGGGGGAGGATCGGTGTGTCCAAACCCTAGTTGGCATCTGCACGTAGGCGGTATTCTGGTGATGGTCGTTCTAGGTTCGGATTGAGGCAGGGAACCGGTCCGGCAGCTCAGTTTACGACAAAGCAGCCCTATTTAGGGAGCGTTCTGCTTTCCCCAATCCGGGGATGGGCCTAGAAAAGGTGGCCTAAAAATAGTCTGTCTCGTCTCATAAACAGGTGGCTAACCGCGGTCATTTGTTCACCACCAAAATGCGGTCGAAAAATGAAACTTAATAAAGCTAAAACAAAGGACCTAGTTATAGGAACATGGAATGTTCGAACACTTTTGGACAATGATATGAACTCGTGTCCCGAGAGAAAGACAGCTCTGATAGCAAGAGAACTGGCCAGATACAATATTGACATTGCCGCAATAAGCGAGACCCATCTGTGTGACTCAGGAGAGCTATGCGAGCAGCTTGGTGGTTATACCTACTACTGGAGCGGGAAGCCTAGTACTGAGAGAGCAGCGAGTGGAGTAGGTTTTGCTGTGCGTAATGAGGTAGCTAAATCAGAGATAGATGAAGTTTTGTCTGTCGATGAGAGGTGGCGTCTGTACGCTGAAAACCTCCACTGCTGCGCCTCACGAGTTATTGGGAAACCAGAACGGAAAAACCAAGATTGGTTCGATGATTCTGACATGGAGATCAAGAAGCTCGTTGAGGAACACAGACGTACTATTCAATCATCAGACATATCTAAGCGGAGAAATATTCATCATAGTCTGAAGGCAAAAGTGCGCGATCTCAAGGACAAATGGTGGGTGGAGAAAGCTAAAGAAATCCAGTTGTATGCTGATACCAATCAGTCTGGTAGATTTTTTGAGTGCCTGCAGGCTGTCTTCGGCCCAAGAACTAAGACGATAGCCCCTATATACAATAAGGATAAAACCGAACGGCTGACGGAACAGAAACATGTACTAGCCCGATGGGCTGAACACTTTGATGATGTTCTGAATCCCAGTTCGCAAACCACTGACTTTTTGTATGTTGAATCACTTGAAAGTTTACCGACTCTTGAAGATCTGGCGAAACCCCCAACGTTTGATGATTTTATTGCTGCACTAAAGAGAATGAAAAACCACAAGGCACCTGGGATAGACGGTTTACCATCCGAAATTTATAAATATAGCGGCTCACATATTAAAAATGAGCTATTTCAACTCATCTTGAAAATATGGGAAAGCGAAGTTGTCCCGCAAGATTGGAGGGATGCCTCCATCTGCAAATTGTACAAAGGCAAAGGCGACGTAGCTGATTGCAGTTCGTACAGAGGTATTTCTCTTCTCTCGACAGCTGGGAAAATTTTTGCGCATATTATAAATTCATGTTTATCCCGGCATGCGGAAACCATACTACCTGAGACCCAGTGTGGCTTCCGTCCAGGCAGAGGTACGGTAGATGCCATCTTTGTCGTAAGACAAATCCAAGAGAAGAGCCTGGAACAGTACCGACCTCTGTATATGTGCTTTGTCGATTTGGAAAAGCCTTCGACAGAGTATTGCGCGAAGCCCTGTGGATCGTGCTGAAGAAGGCTGGCTGTCCTGAAAAGTCAATAAACTTAATACGTCAGTTTCATGAAAACATGACAGTGAGAGTTCGGCATGAAAATGACTTTTCAGACCAAATCCCGGTAACCAGTGGCGTGAAACAGGGCTGTGTCTTGGCACCCACTTTATTTTCTCTCTATTTTGCTTCTGTTATGCGAGATGCAGTTAAAACTTGTAATTGTCCGATTGAAATCAACTCAAGAACAAACAAGAGTATCTTTGATCTTTCCCGCTTTAGAGCAAAGCGACTAGTCACCAAGCTTTCTATTCAGGACATCTTATATGCTGATGTTGTTTGCTTATTGGCTGACTCAATAGAATCTCTTCAAGAATACGTGAACTCTCTACACACGTCATGCCGCAGGTTTGGTCTGGTTATAAGCACCAGCAAAACACAGATTTTGAAACAACCTACACGAGGATGTCGCGGTGAGCAATCCACTGTCACTTTGGATGGCTGTGTATTAGAAGAAGTTCCAAATTTCAAATATCTTGGTAGCAGATTAAGATGCGACAATACCCTAGCATCAGAGATACCAGCCCGTATAGCAGGTGCTGCAGCGGCCTTCGGTTAGCTTAGAATTCGTGTTTGGAACTCCCACGACCTTAAATTGCAAACAAAGATGTTAGTTTACAAATCAATTGTACTGCCTACTTTGATGTACACCGCAGAGACTTGGTGCTGCTATAAAACAGACATCAAGCAACTAGACACCTTCCATCTGAAATGTCTAAGGTCTATTCTGCGGATCAAGTGGCAGGACCGCATTCCAAACACTGAGGTTCTACGCCGTGCTGGTATGTCTGGAATAGAAGCGCTTATTATAAAACATCAACTAAGATGGAGTGGTCACGTCATACGCATGAAGGACAACAGAATTCCAAAGGCAGTCTTCTATTCCGAACTGTCAAATGGAAAGCGAAAGCAAGGCGGCCAATATCTACGCTATAAAGACGTTATCAAAAGAAATCTCGTGGCTTGTAATATACCAATTGAAAGCTGGGAGGGTCGCGCACAACTTAGACCGGAATGGCGACAAACTATACATAAGAGCGTGGAAAGTTTTGAAGCCAAGCGTCTTGAAGATCTTGACGCAAAACGCCATGTACGGAAGACGAAGCCAAAACCCTTCTACAATTACACTACCAACTCAGCTGGCCAGTTATACTGTGCTTCTTGTAAGCGAGTCTTCAAAACAAAGTTCGGTTTTGCTAGCCACATCAGAGCTCACCAGAATAAAAACTAATAGGAGTCGCCGTCGCCGGATACGGCGTGGACGACATGACCCTATTAGGGATAAAGGCGTGATTATATGTATGTACGTGGGACACTCAGAAAGTTTTGCGACACTAAAAAAAAATGTTCTACAGGTACATATATTTTTATTAAATCTTTTCAAAGTACTCTCCACCAGCCTCTATACAAAGATTCATGCGTCTGAACCAGTTTTCAAAACACTTTTTCCAGTCCGCCGTAGACACCTCGTTTACAGCCTGCTCGAACGCAGCCAGCGCATCTTCCGGCGACGAAAATTGTATCCCCTTGAGCTGATTTTTTATTTTTGGAAATAAAAAGAAGTCACACGGTGCTAGATCAGGGCTGTAAGGAGGGTGACCCAGGAGGTTGACTGGTGTGCTGTCCAGGAAGTCCCTCGTTTTGAGCGCGGTGTGTGCAGGCGCATTGTCGTGGTGGAGCAGTAGTCCGTGGAGCCCTGTGTTTGGTCGCTTGTTGCTCACAACAGAAAAAACTTCTGGTAAACATTTGGTAGTATACCATTCGGCGTTAATGCTTCTTTGATCTCGTAAGGGAATTGAGGCCAAGTGGCCAGTCAAATTAAAAAAGCTGGCGATCAAAATCTTCCCCCCGCTTCGAGATCGCTTCACTTTGGTAGGCATTGGTTCATTTTGAAACACCCAAACTGTCGACTGGTGCTTGGTTTCTGGATCGTATTGATAAATCCAGGACTCATCACCTGTTACGATGTCGTAAACACGCCGAGACGAGCCTGCTTCAAATTTGTTCAGCATATCACGGCACCATTCCACCCGGGCCTGCTTCTGAGCGTCGGTGAGGTAGTGCGGCACCCAGCGCGATACTATCCTCCTCACGCGAAGATGCCCGTGTAGAATCTCGTGAACGCTTCCCGATCCAATCTTTAATATGTGCTGAATCTCCTGATATGTAATTCGCCTATTATCTTGGATAAAATTTTTCACTGCTAGCACGTTTTCTTCCGTAATAGCCGTCAAAGGGCGACCGCTTGTTTCTTCATCCCCCAAGGTTGGTCGACCGCGCCTAAATTCGTTATACCAACGATACACGGTTGCCTTTGATGGGCTTTCATCCATAAATGCCATTTGAAGTCTATCGAACGATTCATCCGGTTTCAGGCGACACTTGAAATCGTAAAAAATCATAGCTCTAAAATGTTCCCGGCGCAGATCCATTTTTCAGTAAGACACGATACTTTGAATTGGCTCGCAAAAAACGTGGAGGGAAATTTTGAAAATGGAACACACATATTTTTACTTACAAGTAACCATATTTTCAAAAAAGATTCTAACCGGCCAGTCTGCCATATATAAAAACTATTTATCGCAATACTTTCTGAGTGGCCTGGTATGTATGTAACGATTAAATTCGTAATTTAGTGATGGCACGGCATTCAGAAGGTCGCGGGTTCAAACCTTGCCCGCGGCGGATTTTAATGTCTTACTCCGAATATTACATACATCTTATATTATCTTATCTTATTAAGCCTACATTACATACATACATACATACATACTTATAATCACGCCTTTATGGGCAGAGCGTAAACGACCTAAACAAAGATCGTTTCGCCACGTCTGACAAATTTTTGAGGGTTATCTAAGATAGATTTATGAAATAAAATTGCACGCTGTGATGGCAAAAATCCTCAAGAATTTACAATAAAGTGTGCATTATACTACTCTCTAGATATGTGTGTATAGTTAAAGATAGTACACTCAAAGGGCGTTGCTATTCCATCCACTGGATATTAAGTCGTTATTTTGCCACACATTATTGTTATGGGGTGACGCTGTGCTTACCGCTCTTCTTATTCTTAGGGAGTGGATTCTAGAATCGAACGACCCGATGAACCCTGGTGACAGAGTTTTCAAACCGCCTAGCAGCACAGCTTTTTAGGCTTCTGACATGGTTTGAGTAACGACCACTATCAAAGACAGCGGCCGGGACCGACGGCTTAACATGGCCTCTTTTTTCTTTTCGAACAATCCGGTGATTCAGCCAGCAATGACCTAACCAGACTGGGAAAAACCTCCGCTCATACGTCGTGTTAGTATTCCAACTTCTGATCCCATAAATTTCAGTCTAAGAACTTTCCACAGACTAGTCAAACGGTCACCATAAGATAAAACTTAAGCAATAAACAACAGTCGAGTTATTTATAGAGAAAATGTTTATCACCCATTTATGACTTTGCCCGGATCTGGTTCGAGCTGGTTGGAACCAGTTTACGACGTCCAACACATAAAGCAGTTCGAACGAGCTGTCTTATAGCCGTTAAAAAGTAACATTTTGTATTTAGTGTAAGAAAAGCAGCAAACCAAAAGCTGCTGAAAATCTGTCCTTTTGAGAAGCAGTAATTTCTGCATGTAAAAATAATGTATCAAGAATTAAACTGGCAGAGTTTTCAAAAATAGAACATACGAATATCGAGCAATTTGATTTAAATTCTCCGTACATAAAACCCTTGTATGGCAGCCATCTTGAAAAATGGTTGAATCGGTAAACGTTTTAAGCCTGATTGGGTCAATTTTTCTGCAATTTTTTGGAATATTAAGTGCGTTCTTTTGTACCGAACTAAACGTTATTAGTAAAAATTATTCGCACAAGAAAATGCTTTGCGTGTATAAATAAATATAAACATAATATTTCTCTAAAAGTGCTGTCCGAAAAGAAAACTAGTTCTAAGCAGACAGGAATAAAGTAAAGTGGTAACGAAATGAAAATGAAAATTAAATGTAACCTCCTTTGCCTCAAATTTGAATTTCCTACAAAGAAAATCTTTTTGCGAATGTTTTGTACCGTCGCCTGAGCAGATGTTGCTAAAATTACATTTTAATTTTGAGAGAATGGCTGTTTGTTTTATTAGAGAGATGTAGTCTGAGTATTTTGCATAGCATTTTTAAACAGCTTGTTAAAATATTTTCCTTGGCTAGAATGTAGATTTCATTAACAAAATTATTTTGTTTAAGTACACTGACGCCATTTTGTATTAAGGTTTTAGTTTTCATTACAGAGTCTCTACGACATCATTATGCGAACTCACTTTGCTTGTCTAGCTCGTTTAATCACACAGCTTGCTATGCTTGTCTAGCTCGCTTAATCACACAGCTTGCTATGCTTCCCAAGCTCGCTGCAAAGAAAAAAATATTCAGTTACTTGTGTTTTTCCACAAACTCGTATTTATACAAAAAGTTAAAGTTACATACATACATACATATGATCACGCCTTTATCCCTAATGGGGTAGGCAGAGCGTAATCGACCTAAACAAAGGTCTTTCCGCCACGACTGAGAAAGTTTAGAGCGTTATTTAAGATAGATTTGTAGGTATATTGCTGTAGTGACACTGCTGTATTTTCATATTTCTTGAATTTATCATAGCCAAGATATGACTGGAACAAATTTGTGACATATAATACAAATTTGAATGCAAATATCTCGATACAGAAACTTTTTAGAAAACTTTGATTTTAAGAAACCTCCATTTAATTTTAAAAGACCTGTCTAACGATACTCCACGCAATATATACGTAGTACAAAAATATATTTATTATGCGTCCTTTGCAAAAACTTGGATTGCATTTTTACATTTACAAATTTGCGTCATCACTACATAATATAAAACAAAGTCGCTTTTTTTGTCCCTATATCCCTATGTATGCATAAATCTTTATTTTCGATGCGGTTTCTTTTAATGGATACAGTAATTCAAGAGGAAGGTTTATATGTATAATACATGCATAATATAGTAGAGAAACACTGATAATTTCCGTGCGAAGCCGGGGCGGGTCGCTAGTTATAGTATATATTTGTACCGTTCATGTTCATAGATAAAAAACTGAGTTTTAACACACATAAAGAGATTCAGACGTGGCGAACTGATAAGGGATCCAAGTTGACTATAGAACCCTAAAAAGCCATACATAAAATAAGATGCTAAAGCGCTACCCGAGGAACCCACACAGTACACGCCTTCAGTCAAAACCTATCTCTTACTTATACGTACCAGTAATATAGATACAAGAATCCTTGAAAAAGGTCAATGACCCGACCATATTCTCTCGAGTTTCCTTCCATTTTCAAGTTATATCTTAAAACAACGCTGGCTACGATAAGAAAACAACATCCCTGGGAATATTCCGGTTAAAGCCAGAGCCAGCCAGTACGTGGCAGTTCTAGCCAGTTTCAGCCAGTTTTAGCAAGTTTCATACATGTAGACCAAAGTTGATCTTGTGAGTATGAAGTGTGTTTAAACCTGGATACGAGTAAATTAGGCCACGTAATCAGAGTGTTGGACACGAAGGCATTTTAGAAACATTGTTTTGAATACGTAGGCACATCTTCATAGCTTTTTATCTCACTTCTAAGTATGCTAATATATAGGAATAATCGATAAATCTGAAACTGCAAAACCGATTTTGATTCTTAGATTTTTTTAAGTATGTTTAACTGCCTTATTTCGTCAAGTAAAAACACCTCTCTGAATTATGAAGCGAGCACTGTCAAACACAGTAACTGAGACCGAGCTTGCTGTCTAAAGAAGTGTCCATTTTGGTCAGGACAATACCGGCTAAAAAGTAAAATGATAAGGTTGTTCAAAATCTAAGGCCCATATTTATAAAGCTATCTCAAGATTAAGAACAATGTTAAGTATGGATTTGACAGGCCATTATGTACTGAAGTGAGATTTCTGGTATAAACTCAAAGTCGTTATCAGACTCAAGTAAATACGGGCCTATGAAATAATTTATCGAAAATCATTTGTCAACCAGACAAACCTCCAGACAGAAGTAGTTTACACTAGCCAGAACCGGCGCTTGGCTGTTTGACAAGTTTCATACACCAGACCAAGTTGATCATTCGAACTTGAAGAGTGGAGTTTAAGCCCATTAGTTTAACGACCTGTATGGCACAGTTGTTATTCTACCTTCCAAGACAGAGGTTCGATTGTTTGTGCAAAATTACTAGACAGATTTAAAAAAGCATTTTAGAAATCCGCGCTATTCACCGACAAAAGCTTATGAATAGAAAATATGCAAATTTAAAAAAAACGCACGGTTGTCTTTGGGCCAGATAATGAGTTTTTTTTTCAGTAATAAACTGTGATGTGACCTATTTTATTATCTAAAGTCGGATACTCAGATTTTATATTTACCTAGGAACTTAAAGATCTAGGATCATCTAACAAGTTTCTAATTAACTTTGTATCCAGGTTACACTTTTATCCCTAATGGGTAAGCAGATCGTAAACGATCTAAACAAAGGTCGTTCCGCCATGTCTGACAAAGTTTTGAGGGTTATTTAAGATAGATTTGTATTTGTAACTATATTGCTGTAGTGACGGGATGTCAGCCCATCGCCTAAATTGCAATATATAGAGACCCTAGGATCCTTTAACTGGTTTTTACAGCATGCACAAGAGGAAATGTACCTGGCACATTCTATTTTTTCTCTCGCCTCAGTCCAGCATGGAAATCATAAAATTATTACAATGATATTCTAAACTGAAAACACGTGTATTTATATATCTAACTACCTCATCCGTGGTCGAACTCAGAACTTATATGCTCTCGATTTCCGTTTTATTCTATGCAAGAAATAATTAATTTTGGTTGTTGTTATAGGTTGGATAGGGCTTTTGTTGAATGGTTTGAAAGCAAGATCTAACTAAATTATTGAACAGTTTTCGGAGAAAATCCTGAAAGTTTTATTCGATAACGAAGTTCTGTTAGTGCTATTTTGGAATATATAAAGACAACTAACCTGAACGTAAAAATACCTAGGGATACAGCACAAAATTTTATATTTTTTGTGTAATCTATATAATCTACTAGCGACCCGCCCCGGCTTTGCACGGAAATCATCAGTGTTTCTCTGCTAAATAATTCATGTACTATACTAAGAAACCTTCCTCTTGAATCACTCTATCCATTAAAAGAAACCGCATCAAAATCCGTTGCGTAGTTTTAAAGATCTAAGCATACATAGGGATATAGGGAGAAAGCGACTTTTTTTTATACTATGTAGTCATACAACATTTTCTACAGCGGCATTTACAGTTAAAATATTCATAAACTATAATATTGCATACAATTTATGTACCTATGTCGGTACTCTAAAGCTACTATTTATAAAGCAATCTTAAAGTTGAAAGCAATTATTAACTATGGATTTGACAGACCTTTTTTTACATGACATTTCACATACGAACTCAAACTCACTGTCAGTCTTGATAGCAAATTTTAAATACGGGCCTAAATTTAAAGAGGAATATTTCATCAGTCATGTCACTACAGCTATATTCAGACCATTTTCATTATGAATATACAGATCTATCTTCAATTTTTTTTATTTATTTTTTTAATTTTTTTTACTTAGCCTGAAATGTCCCACTGCAGGGCAAAGGCCTCCCCTTTCTTTTTCCACTGGTCTCGATCTCCCGCTATGTTTTGCCAGTCTTTTTCAAAAGAATCTATGTCATCGCGCCATCGTTTCCTCGGTCTTCCTCTCCCTCGCCGGCTATCGAGGGGAACCCAATCGGTCGTTAATTTGGCCCATCTCTCTGGATGCATTCGGCATACGTGACCCGCCCAGTCCCATTTTAATTTTGCTGCCTTCTCGGTCACATCAGTAATGCGCGTTTTGGAGCGCAGAGTGGTGTTCCGGACTCTGTCTATTCTTTTGACACCAAGTATACTGCGCTCCATCGCTCGCTGACAAACAGCCAGTCTGGACTTCTGAGAAGCAGTCAAAGACCAGACCTGCGCACCATAGGTTAGGACGGGTAAGATACACATATCGACGAGCTTGCGTTTTAGTGTTAAAGGAAGATCTCCTTTCATCAAGTCCTTCATGGACCAGAAGCTCTTCCAGGCATTTTCGACACGGCGATCGACTTCTTTGTCCTGCCGGTTGCTGAAAGAAACTAACTGGCCCAAGTAAATATACTCGTCGACATATTGTATATCGTCCCCGTCTACCGTTACCCTATGTTTGGGACTGTTGGTCATTAATTTGGTCTTTGACTGGTTCATCAAAAGTCCAACCTCACGGCTCGCCGAGCTCAGATCTTGCAGCATGTTTTGAAGTTCCCGAGCAGTCGGTGCAAAAAGTACAATGTCGTCGGCAAAACGTAGGTTTGTAAGCCTCCTTTTACCGACTTCAATGCCCCTATGTTGCCATGAGACTGAGGCTTTTTTAAATACCTCTTCGAGGGTACTGGTGAACAGCTTGGGGGACAACGGATCACCTTGCTTGACACCTTTGTGAATTCGAAATGATGAACCAGGGGGTTGGAGTTTGAGGTTGGCCGTACTTTGCGAGTAGATATTTTTAAGCAACTCTATGTAAGTAACTTCTATGTTTTGCCTTGAGAGCGAATCAAACATGGCGTCATGGTAGAGGCTGTCGAACGCTTTACTGTAGTCGACAAATGCGAGATAAAGTGACTTTTTATATTCAACAGACTTTTCCACAACCTGATTGAGGGCATGAAGATGGTCGGTTGTAGAGAAGCTGAGACGGAAGCCAGCCTGTTCTGGTGGTTGGTGGAGGTCTAGTTTTCCATCAATGCGGTTCTGAATGATTTTGATGAAAGTTTTGTACAAATGTGATATTAAACTGATGGGCCTGTAGTTCTCTATATCCTGTTTGCTGCCTTTTTTGTGAAGAATAATAATGTGGGAGTGACAGAAATTATCTGGTAGACGACCTGATTGAATAATAGCGTTAAATAAATTTGTTATATGGGGTAAAAGAGTGGGCTCACCAATTTTAAGGGCTTCTGTCGTGACACCATCCTCGCCAGGGCTCTTGTTATACTTCATAGTGTTAAGGGCTTTATGCACCTCATATTCAGTAATTGGGGGGATGGTATCAGGACAGGAGTAATTAGTGGAGGGTACGTTTTCTACTTGGGGGTGAGGATCTGAGTAAAGCGTCTCATAGAATTTGGTACTGATTTCAGTGATATTTGCTCTATTTCTGTGCTTCACTCCATGCTCATCCTTAAGACATGTTATCCAAGACCTTCCACCCAAGATACCGTCTTTCGCAACCCTGAGCGATCTATTTTTAGTAAGAGCTACTTTGACTAGATGCGTTTTGAGTTGTCTGACGTCATGCCGAATGTTGCGTTTTACTTGTTTATCAATATTCCTGTACTCTACTGTCCCATATTCAAGTTCTTTTCGCTTAGAAATCAAATCTTTTGTAGGTTTTGATAGTTTGTTTAAGTTATCTTTTTCTGATTTAATACTTTTGCTCGCTAGCTGAATACTTTTTATGATATTTGTATATTGTTTTTGTGGATCTTGCTGGGATTCTCCGATATTAAGAACTTCAAATGAATTTTTAAGCTCATATCTTCAATAACCCTCAAAAACTTGTCAGACGTGGCGAAATAACCTTTGTTTGGGTCGTTTACGCCCTGCCTACACCATTAGTATGCATGTATATTCCATCGGGAAATTCTAGTGCCTTAAAACCTTTTTGTTCAACTAATACCACCGTCAACTCTCTCTCGGTAACAATATAAAGAAGAGTCAAGCGTAAACCTTCTCAAACTTTAAAAAAAAAGGGGCCTACACTAAAATATAACATACTAGCCTTATACGCCGTAGTTTTATCCGCGGCTTACTTATTGAGTTTTTCTGTGGGAAT